>CM028131.1:1581515937-1582719375 GCA_016271365.2 Neoceratodus forsteri
CAATTGAAGAATTCATCAGATGTACCATCAACCATAGGCGTACAGGGGTTATAAGCAGAGATCTTTTGAGTGAGACAGCCGGCAACTACACCTATAGGGGAAAAAGGCCATGTATGGGGTGGCAGGTTAGAGAGGTAAAGAAGAGGAGGGATATATTACCGACGACTGGGAGAAAAACTGAACTAAAACCACAGAAAGTGACGATGGCTGTCGTGTACTTGTTTATTATGATAATGACGGAGGAGGGGTAGATAATTGGGACATTACTATGGATGTGGTGGAACTTTAGCCAGGCTGGAGTGGACAGGGAAGGGTGGATGCAGCAAGAAGAGTTTATTTCCAAGCCCATTCATACTGAACGCATTTTAATGGTTCTTAAAATGTCCTTGCTAGCAGGGCCGTGACAAGGACTGTAAGGGACTCCTTTAAAATATTGTTTTGGGCCCTACCTCCCCACCAATAAGTACAATAACCATTAACGTATATGAAATAACTACAGCCTAGGTTCTTTTGCAGCAGTGTTGTTGAGAATCCTTTGTTTGGTTCATGCTACCCCATTCTACCTTGCTGACACCACGATGAAGAAACTGAAAAATGCAATTTGTCCTGTCAAATGTTTTGACTTGAGCAACCAACCCAATTGTTTCTTTGTTCTGTACTCCCCCCCCCTGAAATTGGAATCTGCAACACTGGCCTCCATTGCTCCCACTGATGACCACCCCGATTTTAAATGTATAAGCAATATCCAAAAACAAAGCCGCAAGTTTGTGACCATAAAAGTCTTTGTGTTGTTCTGGGATGCGGTAGGCACCCTGACAATACAGACCCTACAGCAGCCACATCTCTTGCGCCCCCTGGCCACAGCCCTGCATGATTGGACTTTGTTTAGAGGGCTGGAAGTTGTTAGCCCCAAAGTTCCCAAGGTATGTCCCACCTGCAGTGCCTGCCACCTGTTAGTCAACCGCACTAAAATGGTGCGGAAATTAAACATTGGGTGTTCCATTAAATGGCTATGCTAATGAATGCCAAGCTCATGAAAATGTGGGCAGCTATATTTAGAACAGTAAAGGGAACTTAATGTTACCATTTTATTTTCCATCGTGCCCAACATTACCTACAAACTGCTTAGAAAACAGTGTTACAAGGTTTGTTCTGTGGAGATAGCGATATCGATAATTTATTTATTTGGTTTTTGTTTACCGGGTAAGTACACTAGACAACAATGTTGCCTATATTCAGGCACGACCTGGGAGAGTACAGACAGGGGAGACCAGAGTCAACATTAAAGAGTATTTCATGACGCAGCATGAGGTGAGAACAAACATTTGAACAGTATACAGCCAGGTACAGTCATTATCAGTGATGACAAAGAGAAACAGATAACATTACATTAACTATTTTGTCTGATGATACATCAATGACTAAACTGAAACAACAAACAGCAAACAAAACTTAAATGAAGTAGCATTATAACAATAGGATTTCTGTTGGGTGTGGGAAACTTTTGTATTTTGGAGACCAGCAGGAAATCAGTAAGTGCCATAGGGAGGAGAAAATGCTAGGAGAGAGGCTCAAGTTACAGCAAAAGAGCAGCAGTCGGGTTCTAATAGGTGTGCCCGCAGACCCAGTTTAAAGGCCTTGTGGGATTTGGAGAGTTTGATGTGGGAGGGAATGGAATTCCAGGAGTGGGGGCAGATATGGCAAAGGATCGTTTTCCTTTTTTGTGAGATATCTAGGAATTTTCAAGTTGGGTTTGATCAGATGCCCTGAGGAGGTATGCTCGGGAGGGCTGAGTTAATAGTTCAGCAAGGTATTTAGGGGACCCCATTCTGATCATATTATCAATTGTACAGCCCGCAGAATAGTGTCTGAGCGAGTCTGGGGAGAGCCAATTTAGTTTCGAGTAGAGCAGGCAATGATGGGTAAGTCTGTGAGCGGAGAGAGCAAATCTGTATATACTGTTATAGCAGGTGCTCCATTTCTGGAGTGCTCCTTTGCTAACTTTGAAAACCTGAGAGCAATATGTCAGAGCAGGGAGGAGAAATCTTTGTGCAATACCAAGCGCAGCATCATTGAGGGGACCTAGTTTTAAGGCAAGACCAAGTTTTGAGTAAACTGTTCTTACGTAGCCACAATGTGAGTTTAAAGTCAAGAGATGGGTCGAGTGACCCTAGATACCTGAAGGAAGTAACGAATTTAAGAGGGGAGTCATCTAGAAAATGTATTGATAAGTCTGGAGTAAGAGATCTGATTCTTGACGGGGGGCCAAAAAGCATAGTTACGGTTTTCTTAGCATTCATTAGGAGCCTGTTCTGTAGTAACCACTCCTGCAAGCAGTTGAAGTCTGCTTGAAGATGTGCTCTTACTGATAAGGGATCTTTACCACTGGAGAGAAGCATCATGCCATCAGCATAAAGGATCAACGAGGAAGAGCAGGGAAGGGACGGCAAGTTTTTAATGAAAAGGGAGAAAATTAGTGGGCCAATAATAGATCCTTGGGGGACTCCAACAGAGGTAGGGGAAAGATCTGAGACGGCGGATTCAATTTGGAAAATTGCAACCTCCCTGAGAAGTAGCTATTGAACCAGGGGATGGTCGACAGGTCAAAGCCAAGGCAGGACTGTTTGGAAAGTAGCAGAGAGTGATTCACAAGGTCAAATGCCTTTGTGAGATCAATAAATATGGCCCCAGTGAGCAGGCTCTTATCCATCGCTGTAAGGACTGCATTTGTCAGCTGAAGTAGTGCAGTTGTGGTGCTGTGTCCTGTTCGGAATCCATGCTGAGTAGAGGATATAAGGTTGTGAAGGTGCAGGTAATTTGCGACCTGAGTAGCAATGGCTTTCTCGAGAAGTTTATTTAGGGTAGAGAGAATGGCAATCGGTGTATAGTTTCTACAATTCCAACTGTTCAAAATAGCATTCATTACATATTCGCACCCGACCCAAATCTCCAAACTCGTTCATGAGATGTGTTTTTGTTCCTCTGCTGTGAAATGCCATTTTGGCCAGTATACTCCTAACGGTACACGTCATATCTATAAGGCGAATCCTAAAACAAGTATCTTCAAAAGTTGGGGTCAAAATTACAAAAAAAAATATATATTTAACAAGCATCAGATGTTCAGCATTGACAAATGTCTGTTATATTTGTGTGTGCAAGCGTGCATAGCAAACATTTTGTTACAAAGAACTGAATTTCAAAGGGGCATCACTGTCAGGTCCAGTGAAGCTCAAGCTACAGTGGGCTCCTTAGTGTCAGACTAATGACCAGGCAAGCTGATCATGACACATTGGCCAGTGCTTGCAGGTGGGAACGTCATAGTTGATAGGAGCCAGCCATTCCTATCATGGAACAACTTACTCCTTTGATTTGCATGACACCACCCAGAAAGCAGCTGATTGGCCATCATGACCAACCTACTGTACACCACATCCCCCTTTCAGACCTACTTTCTCTAGACCACATCCAGAACACAGCAGACTGTACTTCTTCGAGAATTGCAATTCCTATAGTCTGAAATGTCCTGAGGGAGGAAAACATGACAGAAGCTGAGACACAGCCAGAGGGAAGCAGAAAAGCTCCAGTAATCCACTATGATGATATAAATGTTAGTAGAAAGACATCCCCAGGGCCTACACTCTTTTCAAGCCAGAATTGGGGAAAAACAATTCAGAAAGGCTTATTATGGAAACAAAGAGGATATATACCACTAGAAAATAATTGACTCCAGAATCCCAGATCCTGGACCCTGAGGAAGCCTGACATGGGTGAAATGTTGGGCAAGCACATTAGATCATTGATTTTAAGAAACACTTCAAATAAAAAATCCTGAGAGAAGTGTTTCTAACAACTTGAAGTGATTACCAAGCTCATTTGATGTGCAGTAGTAACAAATTATGGTAGGAAACGTAAAACTGAGTCTTACTAAACTTGGCCTCCATTCTGAGGTGGCTGCCTACCAGTGATGCTGCTGGTAGTAGAGGTACACTGCTGCTGCCAATGCTTCCATAGTACCTCCGTTACTTAGTTTCACTGCCGCCGCCACTCCTGGAGCAGTCCTCTATTCACCAGGCAGTTTTGGGGACCATCTTGATCCATGATAGTTACCATGACAACCTATCTAGTCCAGATTCCCTCATGTGGATTCAATCTTCTGTCTTGAGCCAAGAATGTAAAGGTTTTTGTTTGAAGGGTTTGTTGTTTTTTTTCCTTTTCTCCTATCTTTAAGGGTGCTGTTGCACTAAAAACCTCGATTCTTTCATTGCACAAAGCAAAAAGGCTGTGCAACGTCTTTAGTAAGTCAGCCAGTCTCTCTCTCTCTTTCTCTCTTTCAATCTGAAAGAGCTTGCCAAACTTGCTTCTTCAGTTCCTGCCCATCAGTAATCTAAGACTGGTAAAATCTGGACTGGAATCCTTTCAAAACACAGTCACTAGAGTCATGGCCAATGATGTTTCAGCAGCAGTGTACCACTTGACAAGAGAAGGCTACCCAGTCAGGGATGAAGCGGCAGAGAGCTGGAGCTGCTGCTGCTGGGGTGGAGGAACTTCTGGGAGAGAAGAATCTACAGGAATCCTTTTTTCATGCTCCCCCAATCCCTGCTGTTCAGTATAGCATGGGATGTGAAAGCTTATCCAGCAGCCATTTCTGTCAGCTGTCAGTATGTAGCCTGTCACAGTGGCAAGACCTACCAATTGATGGAATTGTTGACAAACAGTGAAAGTCCATATGGAAAAGTCACTGCTAACAGAGAAGATAAAGGAGGCCTGGTAACATGAATGTTTTTTTTTTTTTGCATGGGACCACTGTGATCCTGCAGACCATATCATCATACTTCCTAATTAAGTGTGTGTACACACGTGCGCCTTTGTGTGTTTTAAAACAGACCGTAACTTGTGGAATAAACAGGTTTGACAAGAGTTTACTTTCCTCTTCTAAGACTCTCCTTTCAACAAACTCTTCATGTGCACTGATAAATGCCCCTGTAATTTGACCCTGCATACTACTACTTAACCTGGCCTCATCTTTTCTCCACAGGTCTGCTTGCACTTAACATAATTTTGTCTCCAGCCTGTTGATACGGTACAATGTTTCTGGGTACCTGTGTATTATGTTAGACCATTGTTGATGTTTAGTAGTACTGTATCACCTGTTATTGCTGCTCATGTCTGTAACTCTTCCGGGTTGTGCCTGAAATAAGCAATGCTCTTGTCTAGTGCACCTACCCAGTAAACAAAAACTAAATAAAACTAAACATAAAGTTGTTACTTGGAAATGTATTTTATTTATTTATTTATTGGAATCTCGGATTACAACTTTTGAGCTGGAAGCTCATTTACAAACGTTTCATGTCATGACAAAACAGGGATACAGTAGTTAAATTGTACAAGTCAAAACAGTGTGTTAACAAAGAAAACAAACAGGCAATTCAGATGCAGCCATTTAACATGTAGGATTATAAAAGTACAGATATTATGGTATAGTACATGCAGCAACAAAATCACATGTAACATAAGTGCACTAGTAATGCAAGGCAGGAGAAGGGGCGAGGACCACGGATGGGAAGGGACCAATAGCTGGGGGTGAGGGGAGGAGAGGGATAGTGAAGGAAGGACTAAGAGGGGGGTGAGGGGAGAGAGATAGTGAAGGAAGGACTAAGAGAGGGGTGAGGGGAGGAGAGGGATAGTGAAGGAAGGACTAAGAGAGGGTGAGGGGAGGACTGGAGCAGCCAAGCAGGCCTTGTCAAAATGTAGTGTGAGGGTAGATAGAAGGGGAGTGAGGGGGATGCGGCAGGGGCATGTAGATCTGGGTGAGGGGATGGGAGGAGATGGAGGGATATGGCTGGGGAAACTGAGGGAGGCATTCAGAGAAATATGAAGGTGGGGGGATGTAGGAGGGGGAAGTGGAGGTGTTGATAGGGACTTGAGCAGGTTAAAGGTAGCAGCCACAGCAGCTTAGGGGTCCAAGATAGTCACGAAGCTTAGCTTTGAATGGACCGAGTTTAGTATTGAATAGCAAGTTCTCGCTGAGAGAGTTCAGCCAGAGAGGAACACGATATAAGAAGAAAATGAAGGCTGAAAGGATAAGATTGACACATATTAGTAGAGCACCACTAGGAAAATGGTATAAGAAACAAAGAAACAGAGAGAAAGCATTATTATAGTTTTGTTTGATTTTCATTCTGGAAGTTATTTACCCTATTGTGTAGGGGCAGGACTCCTTAGAGAATCAGATGCTGCATCTCAACCTGTGATAATAACTATGTCAGCATGTGCAACCTCAGCATACCTTCACCCCCTCAATTATAAAGCAGGACCCCACTGGAAAGTAGATGCTGCATCTCAAGCTGGGCTACTGATTGCTGATGGTAACACTTTTTATTTTACAATTGTTTACCCTTGATAGCACAGCTAAGATGCACCATCTCATTTCCTGTGGGGTCCTGCTTATACCCCTTTCGCAGCTGGGTGACCTGGAGCACTGGGAAAGTAAGTGACCTCGTGACACAGCGAATGTTATGCTCTAGCAGGGCCCAAACCTACAGTCATCCAGTCCCTAAACTGATGCTCTAACCACCACTATGCCACACTGCCTCTGCCACAATGAGTAAATGCATTGCTTTGGTAGGATCTGATCCCAAGTCTTGAGTCTTCTGCTTCACCTTTACAGGATACTAGTTGAAAAAAAGGAAAACTAACAGCTAGTACAATCTATTGCAAGCAAACATTCGGCATTGACAAATGCTTAAATTTAGCTTCACTATGCCTACCTTTGTATCCCTCTTCTCACTGATATACCTGAAGAAGACTTTCTCAGCTGTCTTGTGGACCCACTGCTGCATAAATCAGTTTGTGACTTGGATACTGTACTCCTGCCAGTACCACTTCACGCCACTCTCCCTGGTTCAATGTTTGTGGAATAGCAATGGGGTATATAGTACTTGTTTGACTTGTAGTACTTTTTGTGGCTTAACTCTATTCCCATCCTTGAGTAGTAGGTATGTAGGTAGGAATTTGTAGGGAATAGAAGGCCCAAAAATATACCTTCTCCAACTCATGGAGAGTATGACCCCTGGCACTCAGGACAGGAACAAAAAAAACAGGTTTAGGAAATCTCTGAGGACCCTTGGCCAGTGGTCTGCCCATCCCCTATGCATACTAAAAGGAGAAAGACCTAGGTTCTAGTAACTATAGCTAATTTAAGGAAGGTGAGCTTCTTGGTGAGATGATGGTCCATCCTTGATCCATAGACGGTGTAGATTGAATGATGGTCTTGAAGTTGAAGAGTAGGTCTTTTCTGAAGGAGCAGTAGAATTCTAAGTGTGAAGAGATCCAGGTGAAGAAGGGCGGATGAAGTCCAGATTTCCACGGAGGGGATGGATGCTTGTCCAGAAGGATTGCGGGGCGTAATGAGCAGAGAGAGCGTGATTTGATCGATATATTACCAGACAGAGAACAGTGGAAATGCAATGATTTGTGAAGTCATAGGTGAATGATCCAAGTTGTGTAAGGCTGGAATTTTCAAGGCAAGTCTCGGGGCAAAGACTTCAATAGAGAGTGATGAGTTCCTAAGTAAGCATGCATGGAGTAGGATGAGTAAGGGAGAGTACTGAGTGCCTGATGGGGGTAATGCCATAAGTGAATGCAGATTAATAGAGGAAGATTTGCAGATGTAGCCCAGATGGAAACCGCATATATGTAGTGAGTAATCGGAAGTTCAATATAAGGAATGGATGCTTCTGTGGGCACAATGTTGGAACTATACTCACATATTCTCTGCTGGTATGCTGGCTGAAGTACTTGCGAGTATTTCTATGGTATGATTGTCCACAAGATGCAGTGTGGTGGCTTATTGTTGGCTAGGTTTACAAGTAATTCGATGCTGAAATACTTGAGAGAAGCTTGGAGGCGGATATATGGAAGAGTCTGTAGGCTGGATTGGTAATGAGGTCAAGTAATGTGGAATGCCAGAGGATCATTGTGCTATGGTTAACTAAGACTGGTTGGGAGGCAAGACTGGGATAGTGAATAGAAATTCAAAGAGCCCAGTCTCAGTGATAGTCTTTAAGGGATTAATGTAGATATTTTGAGGAAGATAGACTGGAGGGTCCAACGGATGGGCTGTAAACTCGACTGATGGTAATAAATGAAGAAATGCAGGTGATTGTATGAGGTATGGCGATGTCTAGGAGTTAGACAACTGCAGTTTGGATAGCATGACGTCAGTAAGCAGCTAGGCACTAGAGATCCAACGATGAATGTTCTGAGAAGCAGTTGATAAGATCATAGTACAAGCAATGTCTATTGAGGAAATAGGAGTCGAGTGACAAGGTCAACAGAATCAGTGTTGTAGGAGAGACTGCAGAAGGTATAATGGACAATGTCCATAGTGGCATGAGGTATCTTGTGAGTCCCGATATCCATAACAGCGATAATGGTTACTAAGTCAGAGTATAGCAGAAAAATTTAAGTCCTTTCCATGTGGGAGAAGAGCCTGTGAGGCATGTTAGACTGGGAAGTCCCCAGTGACTGAATAGACAAGATTCGTAGGGAGTATCCAATAGGCAGAGATGGGAATCTTTCTAGTGTCCAGTTAAATGAGATTCCAGAATGATTGAGGGGAGCTGATTTGGGCAGCTTAGACAACTCTATGATAACGTAAGAGTTTATGTAGCCTGTTATCCAAGGGGTGTGTGCAGGAAGTAGTTTCCTCAGGGGAAATGAACAGTGATCCATTGAGTAGTGGATGGGAGCTGTTAGAATGGCCAGGGTAGGGGAGAGAGAGATGGAGAATGGGATGAGTCGCTGACTGAGTGGGAATACTAGCCAGATATATGGTAGTATGCCCTAGAGAGCCACAGCAAACAGGACAAAGTCCCAAGCCTGCAAAGCAAAGATGATGAGGCTGCTATCCAAAGATGGAAGGAATGCCCAGAATGAATCCTGATGGTCTGAAGGACTGGTCCGGGAAGGTGCCGGGCTAGGGGAAGTCAGAGGACATATGGTGCAGGAAGGAGCAGGACCCAGTCAGCTTCACAACAAACTGCAGCGGAATGTGGAAGGCTGAAGCAAGTCACTAGAAGATGATCCATGGAAGGCTGATGGGTGAAGCTATGCACCAAGAGCAAGTGGGTTGAGGTACTGTAGTCCATATCTTGACGAAAGCTGTAGTTGACAAATGGAACGGATGGAAGGTACTGGACCGAAGGAGGATGGAGGTTCCACATCTGAAAGAAAAATGAACTCAAACAGCAATTGGAAGGGGTGACCTGCAGCAAGGAAGTCCTAAAGACAGTTAAACTGGATTGATATATACACCTGAACAGCTGGAAAAATCCATAACGTGAGGAACAGGAGGCCAAGGGGGTGAAGGATGATGGGCCATGGATGAGCAGGATGGAGTGGTGAGGAAGGATGGAAGGTAGTCAGAGTAAAGGGGTCTCGGGACTGGAGGGAAATTGTAATCAGGAAAGACATGGAAATTGTGTAAGGAGGGACCTGCAGGTGCATACGCATGATCCCAACTGAAGTAAGTAAGGTAAGATGATGGGCATAATGCTCCAAATGATGGTTGAGGGTGAAGGCACATTTGGGACATGGGGAAGTCCAGGAGGAACCAGCAAGCAATGGTCCGGTGTGGAGCAAGTAGGATCAAAACAGTTGATTGTAGAAATGAGCTTCCAGGCTTGGTAAATGAGGAGAGAGAACAAGTCCACGACACCACTCCATAGAGGTAGGAGGATGGAGGAAACCAAGTTACGGAGGTCCTTCGCAGACAGGAGCAGCAACCAGGCAAGAGACAGAGGATACAAAAACCCAGTGGATCCATAGATGGGCTACCACTCCCTGAGGTCGATGAGATGATGTGCAGTCAATGTCGATGGTGGAGCTGAAGGTGGAAGGCACTTGGAGTGTGGTGGTCCTGTTCCCAAAGGGAAGCAGTGACCAGTATAGGTAGAAGATGCAGAAAGTGGAAACAGTGATGCAAACTCAGGCTTTTGACCAGGTAAGTTAGTGCAATCCAACTTGAGAGAAGGCTGCATGCAAGGAGGAATGGAGACTATGAGCAGGGGAGGTCCAGTTCCAGAAGGGTTGTGGCATCCAATAGCAGCTCAGGAATGGATGCATATGAAGCAGTGGAGTGAAAACTCAGGTGTCCATCTGTGACAGTCGAAGCAAGATGATTCTGACTGGATTCAGCTAGGAGAGATAGGACAATGAGAGTACAATTATGAAAAGTTCCGATCCCGAAGGGAAGCAGCAACCTGCATCAGGAATAAGACGCAGAAGTGGAAACACTCAAATACAGATTCAGGCTTCTGTTCATGGAAGTTAGTGGGATAGGACCGCAAAATGAGGCTGCAGACTAGGTATGATGGAGAAGACAAGTCAGGCAAAGTCAAGTTCTGGAAGGGAAGCAGCATCCGGGTATCAAGCTGAGAATGCATAATTGCAGCAGTAGAATGTGGACTCAGACACCTGTTGGGGACGGCTGAGGTGGAATAATGGTGATGTGAGGCAGTCAGGCATAGGTATGATGATGAGGGCAGATGAAGCAAGAAGTTCCGTTCCCGAGGGGAAGCGGCAACCAGTATGAGGTAGAGAAGTCGTGGTATAACTCAGTAGATAGTAGACACAGCTCCCATCCCTGGTAGTCAGAGCAAGCTAACCTGCACTTGATGCTGCCAAGCAGAGTTGGGGACAGAGGATGTCAGGTTGGTAAGTAAGAGGTATTGGTTGTAATGGAATCCCATCCCCGGTAGACAGAGGAAGCCTACCTTCACTCAGCACCTCAGAAGGAGCAAGTTATGGACAGAGTCTGGAATACTGCTGGTATGGGCTGGCTAAAGCTTAAACACTGCTGAAGAGAGAGAGAGAGAGTAGATTTAGGATAGAGAGACAGGGATAGAATGATGGCTCAGTAGTTGACAATGAGATATACATGATGTGGTAAAAATGGTAAAAACAAGTAGAAATAATATATAGGGTAAGTGCCTTGGAGAGTGCGTTAGGATGGAGAAAACATGCAGAACAAAGGCAGGAACGAGGGAGTTAGAGATGAGGATATGGGTTTTGTACCTCAGAGGCAGTGAACATATGGAGTGCTGCTTACAGCTGGTGAAAATGGAACTGCGACAAGTTGCCTTACCTCTGGAAGGCCAGGTGACATTGTAAAAGGTGTATGCATCTGAGACGCTTGATTCAATGTTCAGGGAGCTGAAGCACAGGGTTACACTTTTCCTTTGTCCGAGGTAATGGTGCCAATTACCCTATGAAGCATGGGCATCAGGAGCAATTGGTATAGGTACAGGAATAAAGAAGGAGTAGAGGCATGGGGAAACAGAAGAGAATCGATACATGCCCTGAACGATATGAAAACAGGCCTGAAATACACTCCCCCACTCCCCCCCCTTTACCTGTATAGTAAGAAGGAGCACGGTAGCAGCCAAGGTGAAACCCGGCTAAGATAGGTTGCTTCATGGAGTTAAACGAATCAGAAGCATACTAGCAGAACGCTGTGAGTTAGAAAATAAACGAGAAGTACTGATCGCTTGAGGCAGTTCCGAGTGGGAAGGAGGGTAACCGGCTCAGTGAGCTGGTAAAGTAATAAGCTCTGGAAGTCATGCTGAGTAAAGAGTTTGACAAACAGCTGGTGGCAACTCTAAGGCAGAGAGTGAGATACTTACTATGAAGCAGGCTGGCGACTGCAAAGCTAGATTCCTGTCGTCGATGAGGGGATTAGGCAGGGAGGAGCAAGGCCTGGGCAAACTGAGAGTCCGAAGGAGAAGGAGCTATGGGAGGAAGCAGGAACATAGAAGGAATGTGTACAGGGAGACTAGGAGGAGGAAGCTGCACAGAAGGGAAAATAGATGGAACATGCGGGGCGAAGGGGGATGCTTGGAAGCACCTGTGACGGGGTGAGGAGAAGCCAAAAAAAAAGACAATGGAATGGGGAAACCCAGGACAAGTGAGAAGAAGGGAGAAAGAAAAGGGAGCAGGGAGGTGGCCAGAGCAGCTGAGGAGGTGAAGGAAAAGACAGCACAAACAGTAGGCACAGACAAGGAGACGGGATGGGAGGGGAGAGAAGGTGGAAGTAGAGCATGGGGAACAAACCAAAGCAGCAGGAAACCCAAGCAAATGCAGCCACACGAGCCACAAAACATTCCCTAAGCAAGGTAGGAGCATTTGTGGAGGGTTTAAGTAGAGGTTGTGGGAGGATCTATTACCCACATTGAACCTCAGGCTGAGCCATCCCATTGTTGCTTGAAAATAGTTAGCATTCTTGTCCAGTGCACTTTTAATGTATTTTTCTGTTCTTCTTGCCATTTTAACTGTCCTTGTTCCAGTTGTAAACACTGCTTTGTTCAAATTTTGCTTAATTCCTGTTGTGATATGCCCATTGTATTTCCAGTCTGTACAATGTTCCATTGTTTGTAACTCTCCCAGGTCATGCCAGAAAATAGGCAACACTCTTGTCTAGTGCACTTACCCAGTAAACAAAAACTAAATAAATAAAATGAATCCCCGCTGCAGTTTTCAGCTCCTTCCTAGCCTCTGCCTTCCTGATTACCCATCTAGCCTTCCTAGCTTTCTCCAAGTAGCTCCCCTCATCCTTATCCTTTCAGGTGTCCCATTACTTTCTGTACATGGACTTCTCATCCCTCACTGCCTGGCTCACCTCCCTACTGAAACAACTTGGTCTCCTGGCTTTGGCGTTCTTCCTGTTTTGCTTAAGGCAGGTGTTAGTGGCTACCTCAGTTCCTGACCACTGTCCACTTTTGATCCACGCACTTGTCCTCCTGGAGGTTAGTTAGGTATCTCATCCATCTTGCCATAGTCAGCCTTCCTGGAAATGAGCTCTTTTGTCTTCATGTTTATTGTCTCCTTCACCATGTCAGCTCAGAACCACACCATTCAGTGGTTGCTGCTCCCTCAAGGGCAGTGTCAGTAGCTCAATAGGTAGCACACTCACCTCTGAGGCTGGAAGTTCAGAAGGTGGTGGGTTCTAGCCCCACACTGGGAATGTAGGATAAATCTCAATACTGACACTGAAGTGCATCTAGGGGGTGCGGTGCTCCTGAGGTGCTGTCTTTTGGATGAGATGTTAAACCGAGGTCCCATCTGCCTGTTCTGGTGGTTGTTCAGGTGGACGTTAAAGATCCCATGGCACTTCTCGATAAGAGTAGGGGAATTTTTATTAAAGAAAATAAATCTACAAACAAGACAACTGAAAAGACACATCACAGTATCCTGGAAAAGAAATACAAAAGTAATGTTACACCTCACAAAACTTTCAACACAAAATAAACCAAAACCTCTATTCATAAGTGCACACCCTGAACCACACAATCCCCAAAAAAATATATATGGAAACTACGGATCCTCCACCAAAACCTTAAGTGCACCCCTTTCACTTCAATAATTCATGGAGGACATCAAGAAAAATGTCTCCATGAGGTCTCCAGGACTTTGTGGGATAACCCTCATTGTTCCTTACCAAAAATAAAAGTAATCTCCTTGTTGATTAGTTCCATGAGGCCTTCCAAGGGAATAAACTTTTGTTGCAATATAAACTGACAACGAACTAGCCATATACCCCCACTTTAAACAAGCTAAAATAACCTGCAGAGTTCCGGGATGTAACTTTTTCCACCCATCCACAAACAGACTATAAACCAAAACATAATTCATATTTGAAAATTGGAGAAGACTCCACCAGCATGCCAATAAAGGCCCTAGCCCTTAAATATAGGAATAAGTGAAAAATAAGTGCTCTATTATTTCTAAGTGATGAGCACAATTTTCCCTCAAACAATATCTTTCAGTCTTCATTTTATGGTGTTGATTGCCTCATTTAATTTCTCATGACAGCATAACCAAATGGTGTCCCACATCTTCTGTGGTATTCAGTGTTACAGAAGTTGACTCGTTGGGCAACCTCTCTAGTATGCTTAAGGGCACTGGAAACATGGAACCATGAAGAACTTTGTACTCAAAACATAACTATACAATTCCTTCCTGGTTTTATAAAGAATATTTGCAGTGGTGATATTCCATTGTTTTAATTTTTTTAAATGAGAGATCAAATTATTTTTTTTATTTATTTAAATCTCGGATTACAAATACCTTTGAGCTTGAAGCAGCTCATTTACAAAGGTTCCACGTCAAAGGAAAGGGTTACAATAAGGTAGGGAGGTATAGACAATATTCATGGTATCAACGGAGGTACAGACAACATTCTTGGCATCATCAGAGCACAACAAGTCAACTGGTAAATAAGTGGGAACAGTGCTACACACTCAAGATTACAATCAAGCATAGAAAACCTTAAGGTACATTTGAAGCAACATTGCTAATCGGAGGTGGGGGGAAGGGGAAGAGTAAGGAAGGGGTAGGGGAGATGAGAGGGCAGAGTCCAGATAGAGAAGGAAAAGAAAATATGGCAGCTAGAGGCCTAGTCGTAGGGTGAGAGGAAGGGGAGGGTAAGGAGGGAGAAGGGGTAAAACAGTAGAAAAGGAGGGAAGATGAAAGGAAAGAAGATAAAGGAGAGTGGGGCCCAGAGGGCCTGGACAGGTCCGGGGGGGGTCAGTCGAATAAGAGCAAGGAGGAGGAGGTGAGGTAAGGGAGGAGGTGGCGGGGGAAGGGGAAACTGTTCTGTCAGGAGAGGTGAAACAAAACAGGAAGCCAAGTAAGAGCCTCAGAGAGTGAAAAAAGTGGTATAAGGGTGTCTGTAGAAGTGGGAAACTAGGTGTAACAATCACAGGTGTTGTCGGATAGGAGATGCTGACGAAGCATAAGTTTAAATTGGGACAGACTAGAAAGACTGCTCAGTTGGTTGCTTAGATTATTAAACCACAGGGGGCTCTGTATTGAAAGGATCGCTGGTATTGAGCAGTCCAACAGTGGGGTACTAGAAGGAGGGCAGAAACTGAGGTACATGTGTGTTGGGTCTTAGGGGATTTGTTTAGCAGGCAACCAATGCTTGGGGGTAGTAATCCAAGTAGAGCTTTTTTGGACAGGAGGCAGGTTTGTTATTTGTTACTTAGTTGGAGCCAGCCAGATTGAGCATATAACTCACAGGTATGAGTGAGGAGCGCAGCACCCGTAACTAATCTACAGGCTTTGTTCAGGGCCACCGTGAGTCGTTAAAGAGTTGTGGAGTTTGCAGCACAGTATATGATTAGACCATAATCAATGATCAAGAGGACTGAGCTGTGAACTGCAACCTTCAGGGCTTCTTGTGTAAGACTTCGTCTGTGTCTGAAGAGGAGCCCAATTCTGGTATTAACATCTCTGGCAACATTTTCAATGTGAGGCACAAAGGTAAGGTGACTATCCAGGGTTAGACCTAGGTATTTGAAAAGCTGAGTTTGTTCAAGAGCGTCTCCGTGGTTGTTGGTGATAGTGAGCTGATGGGCCTTAAACTTATTCCGAGAGGAGAAAAACAGCTGGACTTTAGTTTTTTTGTAGTTTAGCACTAGTTTGTGATTATTAAGCCATCTCTCTGCTTCTGTGAAGCCTTGTTGAAGACTGTTTTCAAGAGCGTTGGGATCCAGGTGACTGGTGAAGATGACCGCGTCATCTGTGTGTAACCCCTCACCCCTGCCTTTTTACTAAAATGACAGGTGGCATGCTGTTGGCGTTGGCAGCAATACCTGGTGGGGACCTGGGTTTCGGGGAGGATGAGGTTACCTGGCACAAGGATCCTAGGTTTGGCTACTCTGCACAGGGGCACCCAAGTAAATCCAAATACAGGAAGCAATAACTGTAATGTCCAGAACCAGGATTGGGATTTTTCAGTGTGGCTTTATTCAAAACTAGCTGACACATGACAAAGCATTGAATGGTCCCCCAAGGGGCTACGTTCACTGTATATGCAGATAGAGACTAAAGGCGGTCCACTTGAAGAATGAACACATTTTTACATTGTCTAGCTCTGGACCCACCAGGCACTCAGCCCGGACTTGCATGCACTTTGGATACACAGCCCGACTGGCCTGACTCCCCTGCCGGCCACTTGACTGATGGTCCATTTAAAGAATGAACCCAAACTTTACTTGGAGAGACTCCCATCACACAAGGAGTATATTTTCCCAAGCTGTGGCTCCCCACACCACTTAGAGTCTGCGACTCCTAGAGAGATTTGATTTCTTACCTCCATTTGACTCCTATCAAACAAGGAGTATATCTTCTCATCCTGTGGCTCCCCACACCACTTAGAGTCTGCGACTCCTAGAGAGATTTTCCAAAGTTGCGACCCACGTCTGGGTACCCACCTCATCACTGGCCAGGCGCATGAGGCAAGTAGCAAATCACAGAAGAAATCCGTAGAGGTGGACCTGGTCACTAAAGATGGGGGGTGTTCCCACCTCCAGCTCCCACAGCCCATACCCGGCCATTTCTCTGGACAAACATAAACTTAAACCGTGAAAATGTAGATTAAATGGTGGATGACCTGAAGCACCCCCTCTACAGCATTACTTGAAATCCATTAAAACTTTAGACTTTTTGACTGCTCCATTTGTTTGTCCTAGTTAAAATAGTCCTCCCAATTAGTGGTCCACATTCCAACTTCCTTTATATTTCCAAACTGATGAAACAATTGGTTTGCCCCTTCAAATGGAGCAAAAACACTCACCCATTCATTGCAGGTGCCCCACAGGTGAAGTACCACTTCTTTTACTGTTATACAAGAACAGACACTGAAAACAGGCAGCTTTCTTCCATAGTGGAAATAGGGGATTGCCCCTGGAATCCACAGAGGGACTTTTCTTTTACCACCCCCGGAAGGAGGGGGCACTAAGACCTGGACAGCGGTCTCCACCACTTTCAAAAGGTAAACCAGGATCACACTTCCTTCTTGCTTTAAAACAAACCAAAGACTGACTTTGAAAACTCCCAAAGTTCTAAACTCACTCCCTGAGCTGCAGATTCCAATGTGGCTTATGCAGCTGCGACAGTTCTATGGTGATGTCATCTCTCAAGTCTCAGCTGTGACTGAGGACAGAGTGAGACAGTGTGAAACCCATTTAACTGGAGTTTCACAAGCTGCCTTCCCTGCCTACCACCAGGTCTTACTGGGATTCTAGTAACCCCGGGTAACAAGGGGGTTACATGCGTAGAGGAGAGTACGCTGGTTGCAGACAGCTGGAAGGTCATTCAGAAAAATACTGAGCAATAAGGGACCCAAGATTGAGCCTTGAGGTACCCCTGATCGGACAGCCCTCTGTTCCGAAACTACATTTGATATCCTCACCCTCTGCAGTCTATCACTGAGGTAGCTTCCGAACCATTTCAGAGTGTTTGGGGCAACGCCAGTTTTAGAGAGTTGGCCAAGCAACAGTGTGTGATTCACTGTGTCAAAGGCTTTTGTTAGGTCAACAAAGGCTACACCAACAAAGGCTGCACCTACAATCTTGCCTTGATCAATGGAAATTATTCGCAATCTCAGTAGGCATATTACAAAAAAAAAAAAAATTTCCTGGATCTCCATTTTGTCAAAAAAATATTGACCCCAGGTTTGTAGTAGGGGAACCCAGACCTTCCCATGTCCCCATATTACAAGTAAAAAGTTAGCATACACATAAATAGAATAAAAGAAAATAATGGGATTGGTCATGTTAAGCACTCCTTGCTTTATTAGACTATAGGTGACAGCCCTTTTAACCAGATTTAACCTGTTCCCCCACAAAAGCCCCAAAAATATATTATACATCCTGGTTTCTAGTTTTTGTGAGAAGGGGAAAAACATAACTCACATACAAAAGGATCGGTAAAATAAAGGTTTATAACAAAAAAATCTGTTTCTGCTTTGTCATTGGCCACACCTTCCATTTCTCCATTTTGAGTTCTGCTGTTTGCAATGTCTCTGTCCAGTTTTCCATTGCAGGATCTAACCCCCCAAACATAATACCCAACACTTTCACCGGGCCGGAACAATCTGAATCCCAACAATTTCTTCCACCTGTTCCCCCTTTGTATCACTTAGGGCCATACCTATACTTTTGTCTTTGCTTAGAGCTGAACCAGACACAGCGGAAAAGTCTTGTAACACAGATAAAGCTGTATCCCCAGAAATTACATCCACCACCATAAGGCAAATATCATCAGCATATGTCATAATACTTAGAAAAAGCATTCCATGATTTCCAGCTGTGTGTGCAATTCATGAATGTTGTTCTATCTTCCGAATTAATGGGTCATTACTAGATACATACAATAAGGGACTAAGGGGACACCCTTGTCTCACATCTTACATATTTTCACTGATGCCCCAGGGAGGCCATTAACAACAGGCTAAGTAGTAGCAGTATTGTATAAGTGATGTATCCAATCCACAAACATGGAAGATAAGCCATATTTTTCTAAAACAAAAACCAAAAATCATGTACTACGGCATCAAAAGCTTTCTCCTGATCTAAACTGATGATATATCCCATGCTATCTAATCCTTTGCAAATTTCTCTAAGGAGGAAAATATTATCTTGTGCCATTCTCTTTGGAACTGCACAAGTTTGAATAGGGGCAATCAAAATTTGAGCTGCACCAGACAACCTGATACCTATTACTTTACACAAGATCTTCCAGTCTGTATTGATCAAGCTAATTGGTCTCCAATTTTGTAGATCCGCTTTATCACCTTTTTTACACAGATATAGCAGAAAACGTTGTGATAAATCCTGAGGGATATCCAACTGATCTTGTAAGATCACATTAAATATTGTAACCAGTTGATCTACAATCACCTCAGTAGTCTTTTTATAAAGCTTCACAGACAGACCATTCAGTCCTGGGGCTGTACCCCCTTTCAAGGAAGAGACAACTGCTCGTATTTCTCCTGGAGTAATCAGGACCACTAAGTGACCTCTGATCTCCTGGGGAAGATCTGGAACTAAGAGGTCTAGGAGAAGACTAGTTGCTGACCCTAGGGCATCCTCTCCAGGCCCCAATAAATGTGCACTAGGATCATAAACAAGCTTGTCCATTTCCAAGTTGTGGTTTGCAAAAGAACCATCAGGATGTTTTATCTGGGCCATATATTTTGCCTCAATTCTATCATTACAACAGCTGTAAGGATTAACCTGACTGCTTTTCCCTTGTGTTCCATATTTTTGTTGTTTTGCCAGTAAAGTGGATACCCTATCATATTGGACCGAACACATTTCCTTCTTGATATTAGCTATCTGGGCTGCATAGTTATACCCAGCCTCAAATGTCCAAGAAATCACTGTTTGTAAATGTTTCCTAGGTTCTAAATACTGAACGTAATGTGCTGTATGTTTTTGTTAGGCCCACTGTCGAAAAAACATTTCAGATCATATTTTGTATCCACCCACCACTGTAGTGGGCTGTCATATAACTCATACACAGACTTCCTGGCTTCAAAAATTTCCTGTAAGGGAAGCCAGACTTGCTGCTCTTCCAACACAGAAATATTTAATCTCCACATGTGATGGGTCACCGGTTTAATTAGTGCAGCTCCTATCTGTATTGCTATCAAACCATGGTCAATAATTTCCAGTGGAGTTACTTCATACCCTGAAACTGGAACCCAGTGGGAAAGAAAGAAAAAATCAACCCTAGAGGACAGAATTCCTTTTTAAAAGGAATGGCTTGGAGGCTTTATACCAAATTGGGCCCCACCATCTATCCATGCTTTAGTAATCTAGGTGTTAAGAAAGTTAGAATCATTATAAAATTTTGTGGTCTTCCCAGTTTTGTCCTGTAAGGATAATATGTAATTAAAATCACCCCAAAAGACAACTGTTTTAGTGGTAAACAAATAGGGCTGAATTAACTTTAGTAACTCAATTCATAAAGCTTTTGTTTGGGGGGCATATCAATTTATCAGTCAGAATTCTTGATGGGAAAAATAAATATCAAGCAAATGGGCTCTTCCTGGGGCCAAATTCAATAGCCTAGTGACCGAAATACCCAGTATATTAAATAAAATTCCCACCCCTGAACAAGGGTCCTCCCCTTATGACCAAAAGGAAGAACCTCCAAACCATTCAGAGGAAGACATAGCAATATCCCTTAAAGTATGTGAACGAGTGTCCTGTAAAAAGAAAACATGAAAATTAAAGTTCCACAAAATGGCAAAGGTAGTTTGTCTCCTCTTCTTTTTCTTAATACTATTAGTATTTAAGGAGGCAAAAGAAAAGTGACAGGACATAGCAGATATGCCAGGTAAAAGTTAATGATCCATCTTGGCAGGTTTTTTTTCATCTACGCTTTCTTTTTTTTTCTTGGTCTGTTTTGAATCTGTGGAAGCTAGGTCTTTATCTGTGGTTATATCCAGTTGAGAGGATGCAAGAGATGAGTTATCAAATTCTTCATCAGTATCCCCCCACGTCTTCCATTTAGCCAGTACTGAAAATTTATTGTCCAACGGATTAACATCTAGCCTAACCGATTTGAGTAGAGGATGGTCCACATGGGACTTGTGCCTGGCACTTCTTCTAGGCAGTTGTTTGTCCCAATGCAAAGGGGATTGAGGGGGCATAACCCGCCTGTAGGATCAGAAAGCTGCACAGGGCTCCCATCCTCCACCAAAGACTGAGGGAGTAGGTGTCCATCTGGCTCTGTTTCCACTTGCCCTGGTGGTTCTGGACCCACAATAGCACCCTCCAGAACCGTCAATGGGCCTTCAACTTGTGCCTAAGGAGGCAGATGTGTATCCATCCTAGGTGCCACAGTAAGCTGAACAACACTTCCCTCAGTAGAATCCAAGCTGTAAGTAGGAGCAGGACCCTCCGCCACTAAAGAAGGCCTACTTTATTCTGAATTAGGTCCAGCTGTATGGCGCTCCTGGGCTCTGGACACCATGTCTTCTTACTCATCTCCTACTGTAGAAGGCCAGTTGTGCATGGCCCAAGGACAGTTCCTAAAAGTATGTCTAGTTTCATGACACGTGTTGCAACTAAGAAGATTAGGGCAGCCAGTACAAACTTATCCAATTCCCCCACACAGGGAGCACTTCATTCAGTCACGGGCATTGCTCAGGTGTGTATAAGCTCCACAACAAAAACACGATTTGTGTTGCCCTGCATAAAAAATTAAAACCTCGACCCAAGTAGAAGCAACTGGGCAAATGTTGGATAGTCCCATTTACTTGGGGCAGGTGAATCCAAATTCTTCACACCCACCTCCCCATCCATAACTGCTTGGAATCCATGATAGGGTCAGGATTCCCTAGAACGGTACACTTAGATCTCAACCAATGCAAGATGTCAGAGATAGAGACACCCTCATTTTAAAACAGAACAGTAATCACTTTGAAAGCTGGTTTTGTCAAAGGAAAAACAACAAAAGGAGACCACAGTGGAGTATATCTGACTTGTTGGTACCTAAGACAGAAAGTTTCCAAGCCACTGGCAGTTTTGAAGCTGACATCGAAGAAAGGATCACCAGAAGTGTGTATCAAGGTGTAAATATCACTAGCCTGAAACTGCAAATTGGTTTTCAGCAGTTGTTTCCCCCACATAGATCCTGTCAGGAAAGACCTCTAAACCCCACCCCCCATACTTAACCCCGACAGCATTCCTACTTTTGGCAGGTTCGGGGGAGGGGGGGGCATGAAATAAACCAGCATATGTCTTGGAAGGTGGAGGGCCTGTCCCAGTATATGAAGTACCAGGTCTAGTCGGGGATGCCAAGCGCTCAGTCATTCTGGGGGGGGGGAAGGGGAATGCCACACCTGACATGGTCTTCAGGTACCCGGGGTAGAAGAAGTGGCTTTTGGGCCACTGTAAGGCACTTTCCACAGGGTGTAGCATCACCTCCGGTCTCAGTAGGATTAGTGTCAGGCAGAACCAAATTTGGGTTCTGTGTAAGTTCTAGAGAGGAAGCTAAATGTAGAGGACTTCGGTCTTCAGAGGACAACACAGGCTCAGGAGATCCCAGTCGGCTTGCAGGCACAGGACCCAGAGAATGCCAAAGTTGCTGAGTTGAGCTTTTAACCCAGACCGCTTGTTCTTGGGCTTCAGCAATAGTAAACCCCAATGCTGAAACATTATTATCAAAAGGTAAAGTCAGAGCAGCAGTATCATCAGACAGAACTGTATCTGTTTCTGCTGAAATGGTAATGAAATCTTCTCCCTCTGTTTCAGAACCTAATGCCCTCTGTATTCCCAAAGTACCTTGAAAGGTCAATACCTGAGAAGGTCCCACAACTGCTGCCTGCCCTTGATCACCCACACTGTCGTTTTTGTTGTCTGATTGCAACGGTACATGCACAGGCAAGTCCAGGTTTTCAATAAGCTCCTCAAGAAGTATCCACCTCAGGAAATTGCTGCTCTGAAGGTACAAAAGGAAAATCTTGAAAAGACTGCATATCTGTAGTTGGAGCTTCAGAGGCCCCTTTCGTTGTCTTTATTTATTTATTTATTTTATTTAAGGCTGATTACCGGGTAGGTGCACTGATCCAAGGGACCATTTTCAGGCACGAACCGGGCCAACAATATGGTAATGGAATTACATACAGTTACAAAGGAATACCATTTAATACAGTACAGTTTACAATGTGTTGGAAGAATTAAATAAATACACTATGATTTTCAATGAGTTGGGGGGGGGTAAGGTGACAAAACACACAGACTGGATAATAGGACATATTAAGCAAAATACGAAGAACATACCATATTATACAATGGGCAAGTTAAATCCTGGCTTCTGATTGGCTAGCTATCAAGATTTACAATGTGTAAATCCTGATAGTACCCCATGGGAACTAGTGCCAATTGCCAGCCAGCCACATCAGAAACCACCTATGAATCACTCCGACACCCACAACATCAGATCCAAAACTCCTCACTTAGCTGCTGGAAAACCACACCACTGAAAACACACTATCCCCATTCAACTAAGCACACATTTAAACAAAACAAGGAACACTGAACTGTGGCATGTCTTTTTTAATGAAAAACGAACACCAGAACTTAAAGAAATCACTGAAATAAACCAAGCTGTGACTCTGCACATCAGCCTGTGTATATGCGCATGCCTAGTATCACAGCTTCACTTTATTTCTGCAACTTCAAATGCTCATATTCTACCAGCTAACAGAGAACAATTTTTTTAGAGCAGAACAATAAATTAAAATCAAATATACAGTACAACCCCCCCCCCCCGCCATTTTCTTTCTTTTAAGCTAAAGGGAGACCAATGTATAATCGCAATATACCACAAAGGTGGGTGCTGCAGGATTTACCCACTTTTGGTGTGTTGTTGGTCACTTGGCTGCACCTCATGACCGAACAACACACCACGCGTGGGTAAATCCTGGCAGCACCCACACCCTCTCATGGTATATTGCTTAAATGATTCACAGCCAAAAGGTAACAGGCTATAACAATCAGAAATAACAGGTACATAGAGAGTAGGCACAGAGTGCTATATGAGGCATGACAACTATAAGAGCAGAGTTGGTAGCCAAGGTAGGCGGAAAGGTGACCAGCTGACAGAGGTTACCCTGGAGAGCACAGGCATTAGCCTCATTCAGTAACCAGGCTTTGAGTTGGTATTTGAAAGTGCTATGGGTGTCAGTGGAGCGGAGTGGAGCAGGGAGACTGTTCCAGAGAGAGGGAGTAGCAGCTGACAGTGCTTTGCCACCCATTACAGTGGAGACTTTAGGGATTTCCATAGGGGGGACCAGGGACATGTGTAAGCATCTGGGAGCAGCTCTGGCCTTCAGGAAGGATGCGTAAGGTGATGCACTGCTGCCTTCAAGGGTGTTGTCAATGACAGAGCCTAGAGTATAGTCATAACAACCGGAGAGTGGGAGCCCAACCTAGTGTCTGGTAAAGGTTGAAGTGGTGTGCAGAGTAGGGTGCCAGAAGAGTGAAATGACATATATTGTTGTAGACTGAGTTTAGACACGTGCGCAGGGCAGAGGACATGTGGAAATATGTGGGGGAGCAGTAGTTGATAGGAAGCAGGTTGCCTTGGGCAATAGCTAAGTGGGCCTCAGTGGTCAGGAATTGTTTTAGCCAATAGGCAGCCTCGAGCTTCTGGTTTACCCGATGTACAATGGAGTTGACGTGCTCCACATAAGAGAGGGAGGGATCAAGGGTTACGTCCAAGTACTTAAAACTGGGAACATTCTGTAGAGTGGGGCCATCTGGTGTAAGCACCAGGACGGAGGAGCCAGACTTGGCGATGCTGGCCAGGTATGGTTTGGACTCAAGAAGCATTGCTTTTTTTTTTTTCATTGACCAGGAGCCTATATGACAGGAACCAATTGTAGGCCGAACCATAGCTATGGGACAGGATAGAAGATATGTTTGTCAGGGGCTTGTCACTGTGAAAGAGGATGAGATTATCAGCATACAGTAGGGCTTCACAGGTGAGGCAGTAAGAGGGGATGGAGTTTATAAAGATGGAGAACAATAGCGGGCCTAGAATGGAGCCCTGAGGGACACCCGTTAAGACAGGAAGGTCAGGAGAGATGGCAGGGCTAATACACACTAACTGAGATCACCTGGAAAGATAGCTCCTAAACCACATTGAGGTCTCTGTGGAGCAGCCAAGTTGGTGTAGAGTGGTGTGTAGTAGGGGTGGCTGACCGGGTCAAAGGCATCGGTCAGGTCCAGCACTCATGGCTTTCCCCAGGTCCATGTTCCTACGGACATGGTTACTAAAATGGGCCAAAGCAGATGTGGTGCTGTGGAACTTGTGAAATCTACATTGCTGACTGCACATCAGGTTATATTTCCCAATGTGTTCGGATAGTTAGCGGTGAACAATCTTCTCCAGGAGTTTGCTCAGGTGGGGAAGCAAGGAGATTGTTCTATAATTATCGGAGGACAGGAGGTCGCCTGCTTTGAAAATTGGTACCACCCTGCCAAGCTTCCGGGAGTCTGGCATGGCAGAGGTGGTCAATGCCAGATTAAAAATAAAATTGAGGGGTTTGGAGATGGCGGGGAAATCAGTTTAAGTATTGAAGGGAAAAGACCATCGCTGCCAGGGCTGCCCTGGTTGAGGAGACTCTTAAGGAGTTTAGTGGTGTCATTGGTGGAGATGGCCGTAAAATAGAAAGGAGGTGGGTGCCAGTGGGAGAGGAGGAGGAGGACCCACTGCTATGACCAGGTACAGGACAGGTTGGTAGTAGGGTAGGTAGTTTGCTTAGGTGGGCAGTGAGATCTGTAAACCTTTTGTTGAAAGCTTGGATGACCTCTACGGGCTCAGTTAGAGTATCAGAGGGGGAGCTTAGATGGATGGTAGAGCTGCAGGTACGAAGGTTAAGCAGGGAACCGATGGCACCCCAGAACAGTAGGGGTCCCCAAGATTGTCCCTTTGCTGGTTGCGGAGGAAGTTACGCTTCTGAACCTGGGTAGTGAGCTTGCACCAGTTTCTCAGGCACCTGTATTTATTCCAGAGAGAGGGGGATGAGGCTTTTTTGTAGGCAGTCAACTTGTCCCTTTCCTTCATCATGGCCAGGAGTTCTTTCAAGATCCAATGAGTACAGCCCTTCCTCACTTTCCGGGTAGTGAGGGGGAAGTATCGATCTTGTATCAAAAGGAGGGCATCCATGAAGAAGCCCACTGCAGCTGTCAAATCCGAGAGGGAGTAAAGAGTTGCCTAGTTTATTGCTCTTACATCCTCAAGGAGGGTAGATGTGTTAGGGCAGTTAAAATTGTGGAAGGATATTTGGGGGGGGGTTGGGCTTGGTGGACCAGACAATATATGTGGGGGAGTGATCACTGATGGAGTTGGACAGTGTCCCTGCCTGGAGTACCTTGCCCTCTCTGTTGGTGATCACCCAGTCTAGAAGAGAGTGGTTTTGTGTGCGAGTGTTGTGCCTGGTAGGGACAGAGATAACTTGAACCAAATTGTGCTGCTTTAACAGGTTCGATTAGTTGAATTCTAGGGTAGTCGGATCCTAGGGCACTTAACTAATTAAGGTTAAAATCACCAAGCAGAATAGTGTCCCTGGGAGGGGAGAGGTTGCCCAGGCCTGCCAAGTGGTAAATAAAACCTGAAGTCCCCCCTGAACTTGTGCCACTAATTCAATCTCAGTTTCCACCCCTCCAGTCTTGGAATCATCCACACACTGAGCCACAGAAACTGGATCTTGCGCATGCAAAAGAAATTCATGTTCTGTTGTTGCAGAGGTGCAGGTACTGATTTGTCTACCGTACATCCCATCTCCCAAACTGACAGCGGCACTGCGACGGGTGAAAACACTTCCTGGGTAGCGCTACGAACTTCCTTAGCAGCATCCTGCTGGAGACCCCAAGCCTGACTTTCTCCAGGTAGAGCATTCCCTTTACCATTCAATAAGCATTCCTGCCATGCAATCACTTTAGCAGGCTGGCAGCGCTTTCCTTCCAATTCTAAAAACAAATCGTCGTCCTCATCTTGCACAGTCCTCTGTGATCCAAAACAAGTTCAGTCTCAGTCTCTGATGTAGAAGCTGACAGTCCTTCAGTATAATCCATGTTTGACTCCTGTAGCGTGGAAGCAGGAGGGGAGGCCGTCCCCCCTGCTCCCTCCATCTCCACACTGTCTCCGGAGGCCACTTTCTGCAAATGGGACAGCAGCTTCCCTTACTGAAGAGCAGGGGAATTTTTTTATTTAGACTGCACAACAAATAATAACAAACAGTGTTTTGGCACACTACAAATAATATATGTTTTTGCAGGAAACAAAAAATCAAAAAGGAACTGCAATCATTCATTTCAATCAAATCATAATACAATTAGTTATCATGTAACCAAATACAAAAAAATAAGAAAAGTTTTAAAAGTAAAATCATCAATTTGGTTCCTTGATCTTCCCCTTGACATATATAATTCTAACTTTCAATTATGAAAAGAAAGCTAAAAGAAAAAAAATTAAAATTAACAGTTCATATTCTATATGTTACTTATACCTCCTATACACAAATTTCCCCCTTTTTATTGTTAAAGGGTATCATATAGTCAATGAGTCTTTAAACAACTAGTAAGATTATTTATCCAGTGTCTAGCCAAGACATGTTTCTCCACCACAATTTATACAATTCAGGAGAACAATGTTTTTTCTTTTTCTTGTATAACAGCTAAATCTTGTAATATTGTATACACAACTTGTTCAAGTTTTATGTTGTTGTCTTAAAGTAAGGGCACATCTTGCATGCCACATTTGAAATGTGATACATAGTGGGATTATTTGTATTGTGCTTTTCTCAAATTTTCTCCATCCCACAGGAAATATGCCTAAAAAGAGACTATCTGGGGTGATATTATGAAAAGGTCCCAGAATCCATAATTTGTTAAGATCCTGCCAAAAGTATGTCACAACAGGGCATTCCAGGAAGAGATGTTCCATCGTTTCCAGTTTTTCTAGGCACACCCCACCTCAGGGACACACTCTTTCTCATTTATTTTTGTGTTTCATGTTGTTCTTTACCCCCAACTTGAGGTGAACACAAAACAACATAAAATCCCACGTATGTACTGGTGTTCTAGGGCATGTTAATTTTTTCCGAGATAGTCTTTACGTCATGCTGTGTTTTTCAATGTACCATGGGGGTTCAATATAATGGATTTCTCATATATGATTATAAAACACTTTTCTAGTGTTGTTGATATACTGGTGTTTAGTTATTGCCCACAAATTTTAGTTTACTAATTGTTCCAGAAAGATAATTTGGTAATCCCACCACATGTTTTTGTTTTGGTATAGGTGATGTATTATCCCAATCATTTAATATATTCTCTGTGCTGTCCAACACCCATGGCTTCCATATTTTGTTTTACTGTAAAAAGGGAAATATATTATGACATATAAATGGAATAAAGGAATACCAAGGGGTTTACTATACCTAGATCCCCCTGCATTATTGATAAGTACAGTAAGTAGTCTGTCGTTTAAGTGGCTTCCCCAGAGGCATTGAAAAACACACTAAAAAGGGAAGTTTCTAACATTTTTTTTGGGGGGGGGGGGTAATACTTAAAAATATAAACATAGGAAGTAGAAAAGTCTTGATTGTGAAAATCCTTTTTTTCTTCCCCATTCGCTCCATTTGACTACTGAATTATTCACCTTTTTTAGTTTTAATTCCCAGTTGTAAGTTGTGGATTTTCCCCACCAAAATAAATACCTAATATTTTGTGGTATGCAGTTATTATGAGAAACCCTATTAATTCTTCCGTCAGTTTCTTTTTGTCCTATTAAAATACAGCTCTTTTATATATTTATCGCTGAGCCCGAGACCTGTCCAAAATCTATGAGTATTTGCTTGACAACAATACCTGATGTCTTGTCTGCCACTGTTATACCAACATCATCTGCATATGCAACTGTACAAATAGGACTGTCATCATAACTCATAGATACATAGATACATAGATAAATAGACAGTGTCGGCAGATAAGGGCCTATGGCCCACCCAGTCTGCCCATTTGAGCTTGTAAGTTCAGTTTGTTTTCCTAGAAGTCTGTTGCCCCTTACCCCTGACCTCCAGAATTCCTTTATGTCTATCCCATGCATTCTTAAATCCCGTGATTGTTTCAGCTCCCACCACTTCCTCTGGCAGGGTGTTCCACTTGTCCACCACCCGTTCTGTGAAGAAATTCTTTCTCATGTTTCCTCTGAATCGTCCTCCTCCAACTATCCCATGCCCTCTAGTCCTGGAACATATTTTTTGCTTAAAATAGTGTTTTCCTGCACCCTGTTCCTCCTGTAAGATACTTGTATGTCTCTATCATATCCCTCTCCTCCTCTCCTCCAGGGAGTACATGTTCAGTTCCTTCAACCTGTCTTCATAGGACTTGTGATGCAATCCATGCACCATCTTTGTTGCCCTCTTCTGAACCTTCTCTACTCCTGTCTATGTCCTTACGTAGGTATGGTCTCCAGAACTGTACACTGTACTCCAGGTGGGGCCTCACTAATGTCTTGTATAGCGGAATTATGACTCCTTTTCCTGCTGGTGATGCCCCTGCCTATACATCCCAGCATCCTATTTGCTTTACCTGCTGCCTTGTCACACTGTTTCTACCTTGAGGTCATCAGAGATGATAACCCCAGGATCCCTTTCCTGCTTGGTGCATGCTATATCCTCACCCCCCAACTGATATATTGTGCCAGGGTTTTGTGCCCCATATGCATTATCTTGCACTTCTTTGCATTGAATTTCAACTGCCAAACCCCTGACCATTCTTCAAGTTTCTGCAGGTCGCTTCATTCTATCTACACCCTCTGGTGTGTCTATTCTGTTACAGAGCTTTGTGTCATCAGCGAACAGTGAAATTCTGCCTTCAGATCCTGCGCCATGTCACTGATGAAGATGTTGAATAGGACCAGTCCCAGCACTGATCCCTGTGGTACCCCACTGGTCACTCTTCCTCTGTGGAGTGACAGCCATTTACCACCACCCTCTGTGTCCTGCCACCCAGCCAGTTACCTACCCACCACACTACTGTCCTGCCCACACCCATATTCCCCAGTTTGTGTAATAGTCTCTATGTGGCACAGTGTCAAAGGCCTTGCTGAAGTCCAGATAGGCCATGTCCACTGCCCTCCCTGATCCACCTTCCTAGTCACCCAGTCAAAAGTCAACGAGGTTGGTCTGACATGACCTCCCCTGGTGAAACCATGCTGCCTTGGGTCCTGTAGTCCATTGACAACCAGATGTTCCACCAATCTCTCCTTCAGTAGTGCTTCCATGATCTTCCCCACTACTGAGGTGAGGCTGACTGGTCTGTAGTTCCCTGCTTCCTCTTGTTCCCACTTTGTATAAGGGGACTACATCTGCTGTCCTCCAGTCTTTGGGTACCTCCTGTTTCCAGTGATCGCTAAACAGGATAGCCAGAGGTTCAGCCACCACCTCTCTTAGTTCTTTAAGGACCCTGGGTGCACCCCACCTGGCCCCATTGCTTTTATCAACTCTTATTACTTCCAGTTCCTTCAGGACCCTTTCTCGTGTAAAGGGACTTGTGTCCATTTCTGCACCATTCTCACCCCTTGTACTCCTTCAGACCCATTACCTCCTCTTCCTCAGTAAAGACTGAGCAGAAATACCTGTTCAATATGTCAGCTTTACTGTTGTCATCCTCCACGTGGCCCCCATCCTCCCCCTTCAGTCTCACTATCCCTCCCTTCGTCTTTCTTTTTTCACTTATGTACCTGTAAAAGGTTTTGTCCCCTCTACCCACTGATTTTGCAATGTGTTCTTCTGTCTGAGCTTTGGCTTCCCTTACTGACCTCCCTGCCTCCCTTGCTTATCCTGGTACTTCTCCTATCCTCTTCTGCCTGTGTCTTTTGTATTGCCTGAATGCAATCTTTTGGCTTTCACTTTCTTTGCTATCTCTTTGAAACCATAATGGTCTCCTCTTCCTTTCCTCTTGCTAACCTGCTTAATACATAATTCTGTTGTTCTTGTAATTCCATTTTAAAACTGCCCACTGTTCCTCAACCCCTGATTCCTGTCCCATTCCCTTAATGTCTCTTTTCAAGTATCTCCCATTTTCCCAAAGTCTGCCCCCTAAAATCCAGGATACGTGTTTTTGTGTGGTTTGGTTCTGCTCTTCTGTGATTTCAAACCACAATGACTGGTGGTCACTGTTTCCAGGTGCTCCCCACTGTTACTCCCCATCACACTGTCCCTGTTTGTGAGCACAAGGTCCAGTATTGCCTTTCTGCCGAGTTGGTTCCATGACCAGTTGCTTGAGGAAGGCACCCTGAAGGGAGTCCAGGATAAATCTGCTACTAGTTGATGCTGCTGCTGGATGCTCCAGTCCACGTCCTGGAATATTAAAGTCTCCAACCAGTACTACTCATTTTGTCTGCCATCCTTGGATGGCTAGCATCAGCTCCCTATCTGTTTCTTCCTCCTGGGCTGGTGGTCTATAGACCACACCTGTGCGGATGGCTGTCCCCATTTTCCTTTCCAGCTTAACCCACAGTATCTCTCCCCCATTTTGTTCCTCCTGGATCTCTGTGGTCCTTATGTCATTTTTCACATAGAGTGCCACTCCTCCTCCCTTCCTGCCTGCTCTGTCTCTTCTGAATATGTTGTAGCCAGGTATGGCCATCTCCCAGTCGTCGGTTATCATTACACCAGGTTTCAGTGATGGCCACAATGTCCAGGTCTGACTGCACCATGACAGCCTCCAGATCTTCCATCTTGTTGCTAAGGCTCCTGGCATTTTGCACACATGGCTTTCCATGATTTGACCTCCCTAGACTGTTTCACTGTTCTACTCCAGCCCCTTCCTTGGTTGTCATTTATCCCTGGTTCTCCTTGCTGTCTGCCCTTCTGCTGAATTTTGCCCCCTTTCTGCCTATCCACCTCTTGGGCACTAATCTCCATCTTTTGCACACTGCTTTGCAGAGATAGCCACTCCTCTGGTTCACTGGTTCCACTGCTAGCTGTGGGGGGTGAGCAAGTAGGTACCCTCCTTGCTGGCCTGCCACTCCTTTGCTAGTTTAAATGCTTGTCAATGTAGCATTTAAACTTATCATTGAGTGCTTGATTCTCTCCTGGATGGATGTAGGCCATCAGGCTTGAACAAACCTCCATCCTCCAGGTGGGTCCCCAGTCACCAATGAATCCAAACCTTCCTCACAGCACCAGTTCTTCAACCATGAGTTAAAGTTCCTGGTGCATGCACTCTATGCTCTCCTTGCCTCTCACAGGTAGTACTTCTGAGAAAGTGACAGAAGTAGCTACTTGCTTGAGACCCCTCCCTAGTTTCCTAAACTCTTCCTGAACTTCCTTTGATTCCCCATTTGCCAGGTCATTAGTACCTAGGTGGATAATGACATCCAGCTCACCCTCCCGTCTTGCCTTCCCAGTGATCCCCAGGATCTTCCTTCCATCCCTCCATGCCGTGGCACCTGGTAGGCACCTCACCTCCTGTCCTCCCCTCCTGTGTTCCTAGCTGGATCCTCTTATGATGGCGCCCCCACCAGGATTCGCTTCCTCTTCCTCTGGGGTCCACTGCTTTTCCCGCTGAGGTCACCTCCTTGGCTAACCTCCACATCCTTTCTTCCACTTCTGGGTACTCTATTTGGTTGTCCTCATTTGCCAGTGTGGCATATGAGTTCTTCAGTGAATAGGATCTGGGATGTGCCTCTGCCTGACTGCTTTCACTCCCTGAGCCCACTGTCATCCAAGTGCTCCTCGCTCGGCGCCCTTGAGGCAGTTGTATTGGACTGAGTGGTCTCTGGATAGGGGTGATGGTACTCCTGACCCAGTTTACTCCGCCTGAGTCTGGCTACCTCATCCCACAGTCCAGAGAGATGCATGCAGATAGGGCAGCACCTCAGTGTCCAGAAGGTCTGCCTGAATATGGCTGCCCCACAGCCACTGCATTGCACCACTCCCCACATTATACTGAAATTCCACTACTTGTCTGCTACTGAAGCTAACCTAGTTCCCTTTTTATTAATTTACTGTCCTAAAAATCCTGCCACTGATCCTCAGATAATTTTCTTTAAAAAAAAAAAAAAAAGAAACCAATAAATAAATAAGTCAAAACACTTGTCGTGCTGAGGGTGGGCTTCTTCCCCCTTATGCCCCTCCTACTCACAGATAACCCTTGCTCCAAATCATTCTGGTTTATGTTATGTAACAGGGGCTCTAGAGTAAGGATGTATAGGAGGGGGCTGAGTGGGCAGCCCTGTCTAACACCTCTTTTTACTCAAACTTTCTCACCTAGCCACCCATTTATACTTGGCATTATGCAAGTGTCTTTATAACATATTTATAACCAAGCAATACATCTGGATGGAAAACCATATGCTGTTAGTACTGCCCAAAGATATTCAAATTCAACTCTGTCAAAAGCTTTTGTTTGATCCAGGCTGATTAGGTACCCCATTAATTCTTCATTTTCCTCTTTGTTTAAGATTTCCGTTAGTAAAATAAGGGCATCATGAATCTTTCTGGATGGAACTCCACTGAACTGTGTGGGATGTATTATTTCATCTAAGACAGCAGAGAGGCTATTGCAAAGGATTTTCACTAGTATTTTGCAATTGGTGTTTAATAGTGTTATGGGCCTCCAATTTTTTAAGTCACCTCGTTCACCTGATTTATACAGTAATTATAAAACCCTGGTATACATGCTATTAGGAAGTGTGCCTGTCTCTAAAGCCTCATTGTAGACTATAGTTAATTCATCCCCAAGGGTCTCAAAAATGATTTTATATAATTCATGAGATAAGCCATCGGACCCTGGAGTGACTCCAGCATTTAGGGCCCAAATTAGTTTTCCAAGTTCTTTTTGTGTGATGGGGAAGTTAAAATGTTGTGTAAGTCTGGAGAAAGTGTTGGTAAACAACAGTTTTGTAGCCAGTGTCTCCTATTTTGTGTAAAGAGATTTTTACTAGTGTACCTAGATGTGATATATGTTTCTATTTCCTGTATTATTTCTGTTTTCTTTGTGATGACTTTCCCTTCTGCTGTTTTCAAATATGAGATTATTTTTTTTTCTCCTTTATAGTTTTGCAATTATCTAAGGGCATTGTATCACTTTTCTTTCCTTTAGTACTGTATTGTTGTTGTCTTTCTAATCCTCTCATTTTCTCCTGTTGTATTGTTGTCAGTTCATCTTTTATTAATTCTGGGCATAGACAGCATCCCGCCCTGCCCCCCGTTGTAAGGAGGAAAGGTGTTGCAGCCGCTCTTTAAGGTGTTTCTGTCTCTCAGTTTTATATTTACATTATGGTTTCCCATTGTCTTGAGAAATGAACAGATCTCTCTTTTGGTTTCTTCCCACCAATCACTGCTATTGTCGTATAGGAAATGTATAGATTTCCAGGCTTCAAGTACATATTTCAGGCCTTGTTCTATAATTAGAATATTCAAAAGGCTAATGCTGCATTTCCATCACCCAGGGCCCCTTTGTTGTTCTGGGTGATTTCCTACTATTATTTTTAAAAATCTATGGTCTGAAGTGACAACTGGCACAGTTTTGGCAATCTGTATTTCTAGGTGCCCAGCTACAAAGAAATAGTCAATCCTAGTTGACCTTTTACCACAAAAATATGTGTGTAGTGCTGGTTCCTGTAAAACTGGAAAAACATCAACTAAATCCATTTAATTGATTATGTCCTGTAAACAACAACATCACAAAAAACGGTGCTAGTGCGCAAACCTCTATCTGATTTCAATAAACTGCAAAATCTCCACCCACAATCACATTCTTGGATGTCAGCAGAAAAGATTTGATTTTCCTGAAAAGGGACACTCTACCATATTTCAGTTGTGGGGCATATATATTTAATATACAGAAATTCATATTTTTCATTTGTAAGTCTAGTAAAAGGGCCATACCAGGGGAGATTTCTACCATGTTTGTGATTTGTACTGTGGTGAGAAAACATATCCCAACCCCTGAACAGGTATCTTCCCCCTGAGACCAAAAGCTTTGGCCCTATACGCAGCTATAGCTTGTCGCTTCTATATCCTTAGGGGAATGTAGCCATGTGTCCTGGAAAAGAACGCAGTCCAAATCTGTATGTTGGAAATCAGCATATGTGCTGAGTCTTTTCCTGTCAGACTGTAGACTGCATCTAAGGATGCTAGTCTTACATTATATGGTAGAGATGCCATCGTTTTAGAGTCAGCTGACTTTACTAGATGATCTTGTTACCCTAGCAGGTCTCTGGGTTCTGGGTTTTGACTCGATTCATCCATAAGTTCTGAATCTATAATGTTCCCTTGTCGCATGGATCTGATAGAAGCACTGTGTGATTCCCCATCTGCTTCTGCCCCTTGTAATGGCGCTTATTTATTCAAAATCTCCAATTGTTCTCTATGTGGGGCTTTGTTTTGCACTTTTTGTTTTCCCTTGTTTTTTTCCCTTTTTGCTGGATACCAGAATGTAGTCTGAGCCTGCTGTTCGAGACATTTGGGGGTGGGACATCCTGAGGTATTCTCGTGGTTTGCATCAAATCCACTGAGGTAGCTGGGGGTCTGCTCTTCAGTGTTGTTAGTTGCATTTGGGTCTGGCACTGTATGACTTTCGTCTGTGGTGTGGCTCTCTGCCATATTGTGGGCAAAATGCTGTTTAGTTGCAGTTTTCATGTAAAAGTCTTGAATTCCAAAATCTGCATTTTTATTATTTTTTGAGGCCCACGGACAATCTGTAAAATTGTGCCCAAGTTCCTCACATGGGTTGCACCTAAGATCTTTAAAGCAGTGAGCACTTGGGTAGACTATTTCCCCACAATGTGTGCATTTGAGGATTTCACAGTTTGTACTTATGTGCCTGCTTGAGCCACATTTAAAACATGTATATGGCTGGCCAGGATAAAAAAAAACCTTTATCTCGCCCAATATAAAAACAATTGGGGAGCTGCACAATGTCATCCCCATTCTGATGCAATTTTACTTTTATTTTCCATCCCCTTGTCCAAAATCCTTCTTCATCCAGAGTTGGGGCTGGGTTTCCTTGGATAGTACAGTGTTTCTCCAACCAATATAGAACATCTGTTATCTTAACCCCTTTGTTTCAAAATGGAATAGTGATTATTCTAAAGGGTTGCTTGGTAAGGTATCACTATGAATGGGGACCACAGAGGTTCTTTTTAAATTAGTGTACTTGCACCAAAAGTGCTCCAATATTTCAGGTGTTCGAAAACTCACACCTAACATGGCCTCTCCTGGGTAGATTGTTAATAGTGAGTAGATGTTAGATTAACAGTTCGTTAATCACCCTCGGGTGTAATATGGCACGAGGCACAGCTGAGTGCCATATTGCCACAAGGTGGATTGACTGTTAATCTAACCTCTGCTCATACTTTATTGCTATTATTATAAGGGTAATTTTTTTTTGTTTATAGTTATCTGTAAATATATTTGTTACATAGTTCAGCATTATTTTATTTAAAATAGTCCTTCCACGCTTGGTAATGGCTAGTCAGTTTGTCATGGAATCAGTGGTATCCATGGTGACCTCTGATCAGTATCAATGTTGAACATTCTGTGCTTTGTAAGTGTTACCCGATACCTGTTTTGTACAGTATTTAGCTCTGTTCTGTTGAATGTTTGAAGTTGAAATGGAACACTGAGTAGGGCTATGTTTAAAATGTTTACTAAACTGTATCAAGATATCCCATTATTTTTTTGCAGCAAACTGTCAGATATCTTTTTTTTGGCACTCGGAGTTCATCCTGTGAGCATGCGCAGTATGCATTGTTATTTTTGGGGAGCTCAGCTTATTAGGTTACAGTCTGACAAGTGCTTGTTTCTAAATTAGTTTCTGCTGCATCATTTGTTTGAAGAGACAAACTGATATCTGCCCAGAGGGCTGTGTAGGATGACAAGAAGTCATGTGGTATCTTAATTTAAAATACCTGATTTACTGTTAGCTCACAGCCCCCCCTCCACACACACACACGCGCCCCCCCATGGGACTGCAGCATAAGTGTGCATAAAAACTGTCAGTGACATTGCTGACAATACCAAAATGTAAACAGTAAACCACTTTTGCTACAAGTGATGGTGTTAATGTGGCATGAAATTAGTAGGGAATGAGTGCTGTCTCTTTCATTTGCCATCTGCGCCACATCGTCGTAATTTATTAGTGCTGCCTAGCAATGAAACCAGTGGTTGTGTGGGACTTTGACATGGTGGATTAAGAACAACACGGAAGTTGGAGATTTTGATTTGGCAGCTAGGAAAAACAGAGCCGGCAGAGTAGCTGCGGTTCACCTTCATGCAGGGTACTGCGCCCTGTACAGTTACATTGAGTTTATTTATTCAAATGAAACCATGGATTCAGAGTTTCCTGACCCTCTGACTGGTGTACTTGTACACAGAATTTTTTTTTACTACCTAGCATGCCGTTCTTTGGCTACCGACAGCGGGGCGAGGTTGTTACTCTTAACTACGGGATAGCACTTGTCCATGGCAAACTACTGTACTTGTAAGTTTCTCTTTTAAAACAAAATCATTAATTCATGACTGCTGAAATATGCTGTGTGTTTGCAAGAGAAGTACAGTTAATAGCTATGAAGACAGCTAAGTAATACAAGAATGGGGACAGTGACAGCCATGTTTTTTTTTTTAAACTGTGGATCTGGGCACTAGCTGGAACTAACTGTTTCTCATGGCAGATACAGGGGCACTAGTAATCAGGCTGTAGAAGGTAGGTTAACGTAGGTTAATGTAACCCTATTAGAACCATGGCAGCCAATCAGATTACTTTAAATTCCCCTGCCTTATAATAATAGCACATAAAGTTCTGATGGGGCAAATCCAAGAGATTGTTTCAGTAATGCTTTGCCAATAAAATATCTATCTCGCATATTTTCTTTATTCCCAATGTATTGCAGATAAATTGCATTACGTTGTTTGGCTAACTCCACAGGTTTGTGGAATAGACTGGCGAATGTGGGGTTGGGGTTTGCACCCTTCATTTGTAAACTCCCTTGATTTTGGGGGGTCAGTGTTGCCTTCTAAGAAAACATTTTGGCCCTCTTACAGCATTTCTTGATCATTTATGACAATGTTTGTATTACAAGAAAATGCAGTACCTGCTGAGTCTTGAGTGTTGTTTGGTTGTGGCATAGCTCCTGTTTTAAGTTGTATAGGTGATTGGCCTCCATTGCTAGCACCCGGCAATGGGATATTCAGATATGGTATCCATTCCCCTGCATCAGTTTCAGCCCATCCTGCATTTTGAAGGGTTCATTTCGGTGACCATTGAGTTTGGTCTGTGGTGACTCCTTTCGGCGTTTGGGGCGTCGCCTCTTGTTGTTCATCTGGGCATTCTCAGGCTGCATCTGAGACAAATAGTTTACTTGGGCAAGATTTCTCCTGATTCTCAGGCGAGTTCAAATAATGTTTTCTTTGTTTTTCCTCCTCCTGTCTGGCTTTGGCTTTTTGCAACTGAATACTGACTTTTTCTAACTCCACTTCCAAACATTTCTGTTTCTCCTGCAATGAGAGCTCTCCACTTGGGGTTTCAAAAAATTCTTCTTCATCACTGTTTTCTATTTCAGTTGTTTCTGTCTGAAAATGTACCTCAGGGTTAAGGACGATGTGCTGGCCACCACTCGGATGCATTCCAGCCATCTCTTTGCTAGCCACAGAAGCTTGCACATCTCCTTCTCCTCCTCCTTCTTCCTTTCTAAATCCTCAATTTGTGGTCTTTGAAGCCAAGCTCTGATTTTTTGCCAACTCACTGCATTCACCTCCTCCTCCTCCTCCTCTGTCTGGCTCCAAACTGGGCTCCTCCATCCTTGCTCACAGGAAGAAGAGCCCCCTGGAGCAAAAGTAGGGGTATTTTATTGAAAATAAAATCAGTACAGGGTATACAGTAATCAGCAATCAAGCAGTCATATATAGACATTTTTACAATATTTACAATGGCAGATATGCATCCTTCTCTTATAACTCAGAAAGAATCCCAGTGTTTATGTTAATACATCTGCACACATCCTGGGGTTCTAATTTTGATAGTCTAGAAATAGTATTCTTTATAATTCATCTAATTCAAAGAATCATTTTGACTGTAATATACCCTGAAGCGCTTTCCACTGGCCCTGCACCTTCCCCCCCAGTTATGGCATTGTAAGTCTTTTTGAAAAACCTCCTTACAAGCTGCTTCACAGTCTCCCCACAAATAGGTAAGGCATCCTTAATTGTTGTACTACATACATACTTCTAGCTTGCCATAAATAGAATTTTAATATTGCAAAGAGTACCTTCAGTGTATTTCTGTCATATAATAGTAATCTTCCAAAATAATCTCCTAGCACAATTTGATTATAGGTTAATTGTTTTAACCAGGGGAGCCTCCATCTGTCAGTTAAAAAGGTCCACAAATTGAATGTATGTACATTCAAGCATAAAACGCTCCATAGTTTCCAGTGGGGCTAAACATTCATAGTATGGACAAGATCTTTCTTCTGTTGCCTTATGTTTATGATTTCAACGAACATTCACCTTGCCATAAGTACATAACCGAAGATTATCCAACATCCTTAAGGGGATTCTAACATTGGTAAATTAGTGGACAGCAGTTAGGATTTTCCTAGCATTACATCCTTTTAGTTCAGGTTCTGAGGGTTTTATTTTAGCTAAAATACACTCATACAGGTGCTTCCTAGTACAGTTCATCACCTGGGATTTAGTTACTTGCCACAAACTCATCTTTTTTATAGAAGGTTTGAAATAGCCTGGAATTTTAAGGGAGGGAATTATTTTTAAAGGGTCTTCATTCCATTTGGCCAAATAGTTCTGTAATAATCCCTGGAGCCAATCTTTACAAAAGGAATGTTTTTCTTGAGCTATAATTCTGAAAGTACCCATCCAAAATAAAGTGTGAAAAAACACTAGTGGGTGAATCATTCCAACCTCCCTCCCATTTCCTACTTAGTTAAGTGAAGTCCCTTTTGTTAGGGTTGAGGTGGCTACCCCACAGCATCTGGAAAAAAAGGCTATAGACCCTGGTTTCCAACCTGAAGGGAACAGGGTATACCCAAGCGGTGTGTAACAAAATGGGGATCAGACATTGTTTTATAATGAATACCCTTTTCACCTTTGATAAGTTACCAGCCTTTCAATCTGGCTACCAGGGTTTCACATTTGTTGAGGACCTCATTCCAATCCCCTTCCACAGTATAGATTCCTAAAATGTTTATAGGTTCAGATTTAATTTGAATCCCAGCTACCCTGGCATCTGTCTTTATTCCCCCTAGACCAATCCCATGGCTCTCATCAGTATCTATTTTCACCCCGCTATTGTGGAAAATTGTGTCAAATCAGCTACTGCCTTCTCTATACTTGGTTCATTTTTACAAAATAACAAGAGGTCGTCCTCATAAGCTAAAGCTTTAAGTGCGTGTCTCCCTGATGGGTCTAGCACTCCTATGATATCCCTATTATCTACTATATGTCTTATACAAGGGTCTAGATAAAGAACATATAATAAGGACTAAGGGGACAGCCCTGTCTTACCCCACTTTGCACAGGTATTTTCCCCCCATAGATCCTCCGAATAAGGGTACCACTGAGGCAGCTCTATAAAGAGTGGCTATCCATTTAATTAACTGGCCCGGGATTCCATATTTCTCTAATACCTGAAATAAGAACATGTGGGACACCCTATCAAATGCCTTGCTTTGATCCATGGCTAAGAGGAGTCCATGTAAGTTATGCTGAGCACAGTATTCATAACAATCTCTTACAGCCCAGTGGTTCTGAATTTTCCTCCCTGGGACTGAACATGTCTGTGAGGGGTGAATCAAAGTTTTTAAACATTTTTGTAGTCTTTTATGTAAAATAGTGGTGAGAATTTTCCAGTCAGTATTGAATAAAACTATAGGTCTCCAGTTCTAGAGCAGGGTTTTATCACCTTTTTTATGGAATAATCTTAATATAACTGTAGCAAATTCTGTATTCATTATCCCTGCTGATGAAATTTCCTGAAACACTTGTAATAGCACGCTGGCCAATTCATTTTTGAACAATTGATAGTATTCCACTGGTAGGCCATCCCACCCAGGAGATCTGTTTTTCCTCATCCCAGGGAGTACAGCTAGTATTTCTTCTAGGGTTATAGGTGCAATTAGTGACTCTTGTTCTTCTTTACCTAAATGTACTGTACTAGCTGATAAATATTCAATACGCTTGGGTAAGTCACCTATTGGTGTCTCATTCACAGCATTAAAATAGTTTTTAATAATCTGTTCTATCTCAGTTTGTTCATGACATACTTTTCCATTACTATCTTTTAGTTCCATTAACCTACAAGAATTCACCCGGGCTTTACAGGCCACACAGGGGTCACTGGTTGGAGTTTTAGTTGTTCCAAAGTTTAACTCTGTTGAAAGAGTAGCTGCTCTGTCATATTGTTATTTTTTCATATGGGTTTTAATGTTAGTAATTTGGCTATAGTAGTCTTTCTCTGTCTTGGTGGCTACTGAAAATACGTGTTGTAATTGATTTCCTAAGAGATAGGTATTTCAAAAATGTTTTATTTTGGTTTTGATCTCCTTGTTTTTGCAACCAGTTTCTGGTTACTTTTTTTGAGTCTTCCTACCAATCCCCTGCTGAGTAGAGATGCAGCGAAGTTAAATTCCGCCTGCAAAGTAGATGCGAAGTAACCCACTTCGTGTTATTCTCAGGCTACGTGAAGTGCCCATTGAAAACCACCACTTTGCCTTGTAATAATGGTGATAATGACTTTGCGTTGCTTACTCCGCCTTACTTCGTTTTAAAGGTGGAGTGAGAATTTACAGGCAGCCCACACACATCACATGGCTTACATAGTCTTGGTCACATGCTTCAGGCAGGAAGTGACTCATGCTTGAAAGAGAGTTTCACTTTCACCTTTTAGGAGGAGAAAGAGCTTGTTGAATAGAGAGTTAGAGAGGAACATCTAGAAACTAGTCTAAAACTACCATAAACCTTATAATTTTTTTGCTAATTAGCTGATTATTTTTCCATATTTGTTGTCTGGATTTGTGTTGTGCAGTATTTCAGTTTAGTATTTGTTAATTGTTTTTGTGTGTCTGTGTGTTTATGTGAGAGAGAGAGAGAGAGAGAGAGAGACCAGAATGGAAGGGGAGAGAGGTGGTTTTCACAGACGTAGCAGTGGAGATCGCATCAGTGTACGCAGACGTGGTGGCAGGCTGCATTTGGACCAGAGCACCATCTTGAGTAGTGTCCCTCCTGAAGCAGGAGGTAATGGACTTGGTGCCATGTAAGCACCACCTCCTATGGCACCTACCAGTGCCCCCCCAGTGCCACCACCTGCTATGGCCCCTGTGCCTGTGGCTGAGCAGCAGGAAGTCAGGGAGGAGGAGCCGCAGCAGTTGCAGCAGCAGGTTTCCGCACCCCCCATCCCCAATTGTATAGCAGCAGCCCCTGGCTCAAACAACACCTGAGCGCCCCCCGGCCTGGTCCTCCCTACACCTCGTTAGTGTGGGAGTTCTTTATTACACTGCCTGAGGACAGCAGTGTAGTGAAATGTAATCTGTGTGGTGTGGAAGTGCGCCATAACCCCAAAGGAACTCGCCTTGGCACAGGTGGTCAGCACACCCACCTGTACAACCACCACCATGTACAGTGGCAGGTCAAGGTTGCAGAACAGGGCAGTAATGCACCTGCTGGCCTTGCTGGGGAAGAGGGGCAGCACAGATGATGTTACCCTTTGTATGTTGTTGATTCCCTTTCGGTACTTGTTAGTTTCAATCATGCCCCCCCCCCCCCAATTCCTTGTGTTTATATGTAATTTCCTTTAGTGTCTCTTCGTCTGGCTTCATTCTGGTGCACACCCTTCAACATTTTAGTTTCCCTCCTTTGTACAGCCTCCATCCTGTGTATGTCCTTGCAGAGATATGCTCTCATCACTGCACGCTATACCTACGATGAGGTCTTACCAAATATATGTACATAGGGATAAGAACTTCCATTTTTAGACTTCATTTTAATGTGATGGCTCCCAATGCATTCCAGTATACCCTGTCCTCCAGCCCTCCTTACTGCCTTCTCGCATTTCTTGCATACCTTTAGGTCATCTGACACAGGTCACTGTCCATTTTTGTTGTTAGTCTCCCCCTCATTGTGCACTGTTACGTGTATAATGTTAAGTGTGTGTTCTGTCTTTCTTTTGCATAACCTTGTTTACCTCCCAAAAATGGTAAGAACATGCCCAAAAACAGCTGAAAAAAATAAAGTACAAAAGTGGTGTCCTTGCCCTCATTATACTCCTACCTAACAAAACCAGAAAGCCAGCACTCCAGACGAATAAATGCCAAGAAAAAATGTTCACTGCCAGTGCAAATTTATTGATGGCAAAACAAGCTACACAAATGACATCTGTGCTTCGGCAGTTAGGCCTTCATTAGGGGGCCCCCCAATTTTATTTTATTTATTTCGTTTTTGTTAATCGGGTTAGGTGCGCTAGCCAAAGTTGACTATTTTCAGGCACGATCCGGGAGAATACATACATAAAATGAGATGAGATTATACAATACATAGTATATATATCACAGGTACATAGTATATAGTACAGGTACATAGTATATAGTGCAGGAAGGTTAGAATACAGATCAAGTCAGACAGTATTAGAGATAATACATATAGCTATGCAGAGATGACAAAAGTGACATTAGTACATGCAAATAACAACTGAAACTGGGCTAAGTGGCAGCTATAAAGACATTTTATAGCAAAGCTTGTTTAGAAGTGCAGCAGTGTCTTGGGCAAAATAGGGTGGTTAGCTGTGAGGCATTAAGTGGGATCAAAGCATGTGCAGGGGTCCCAGGATAGGTGGCGATATAGTTCTTTTTTGAAGATTGGGTGGGAGTTAGCCTGCCTCAGGACAGGAGGGAGGGAGTTCCAAGTGGCTGGGGTGGTGCAGTGAAATGCTCCAGAGCCTTTTGAAGTAAGACACCTGGGTATGGTAAGTAGAAATTTATTTGTCAAGCATAGTCCGTGGCAGGTGTCTGTGGTACAAGTAGAGCTGCAAGGGAGGAGGGGGTTTGGTTATGGATTACAGAGTCTGTGAGGGTCCCTAGGGAGTATAGTCAGTAGGCAGTTAGGGAGAGCCAGCCTAGGTTGCTATACAGTGTGCAGTGGTGCTTGAGGCGATGGGAAGAGGAGGCATACCGACATATGTTGTTATACGCGACATCCCATTTATGGAGAGCAGTCTTATGAGCATTAGCAAAAGTGGAGACACCATATGTCAGCACTGAAAGCAGAATACCCTTGGTAATTGCCAATTTGGTGGATGGTGTTAGCAGGTGACAAGTCTCACAGGCGATTCCAAGTTTGGCATTTGTTGCTTTACAGATTGACTGGATGTGCAGACTGAAATCAAGGAATTTATCAAGAAGGACTCCCAGGTATTTGAAGGATGTGACTCAGTCGATGAGAGACCCCCCAGAGTCATGGACTAGGAAGGGTTCCTTACAGGCCCTGAGTTTGGGGGCAGTGCCAAATAGCATGGTTTGAGTCTTTTTTGTGTTGAGGATGAGCTTATTAGCATTTAGCCATGTCTGCACATTCCTGAAATCTGAGGAGAGGTTTTTGTTAATGATGTTATCTTTGTCAGCGCTGGAGTAGAGGACAAGATCATCAGCGTATAGGATAGCTGAGCAGGAGAGTATGGCATAATCTATGCTGTTGATGTATAGCTAGAAAAGAAGGGGTCCCAGGATGGAGACCTGGGGTACTCCGATGTCAGTGCTGGTCACATCCGAAAGAGCGGAGTTGAATTTAACAAGTTGTAATCTGTTTGATAGGTAGTTGTTAAACCAGTCAACTACTGAGGATGAGAAGTTAAGTCTATGCAGGGTTGAGAGAAGCAGGGGATGATCAACAAGATTGAAAGCTTTGGTAATATCGATAAATACTGCTCCAGTGAGTAGGCCTTTGTCCATGTTGTAGAGTACATTGGTGGAGAATTTGAGAAGAGCGGTTGAGGTACTGTGCCCTTTTCTGAAACCATGCTGAGTGTCTGAGAGAAGGTTGTTCTTTGTGAGATAGTCAATGGTTTGGGTTGCAACAAGCTTCTCCAGTGGCTTGCTTAGCACAGAGAGGATAGCTATGGGCCTGTAGTTGTTGATATCCTTTGGAGCTCCTTTTTTAAGGATAGGCATAACTCAGACAATCTTCCGGAGATCTGGGACAACGCCAAGAGAGAGACAGAGTGAAAATCTTGGCCAGTGGCGAGGCAATCAATGGTGCCACTAGCTTCAGGAGCCATGGCTTGAGTGAATCTGAGCCAGGGCTAGTGTTGTCAGATATGTTTTGCAATAGCCTTTGGACCTCGGATCTAGATATAGCTTTAAAATAGAAAGGGGAAGGTAGTAGTTAGTTGGCAGTGGTTAGCACCAGATGCAGATCTCTGGGGTGTGCAGTAAGGCTGAGATGCTGTGGGAGGTGAAGCGAAGGATGAGGTGTACTGAGACAGGTCCGTGAATAATCTGTTAAAAGCATTCGCTATAGTGTTCAAGTCGTTGCAATGCACACCATTTAGGATCATATCCCCTGGGGTCAATGACTGGGTAGCCCCAAGAAAGGTCTTGATGTGTGTCCAGAATTTTCTAGGGTCACCAGCAGAGTTTGTGAGCAGTTCCTTGCAGTAGATGCTCTTTGCTGTTCTGATTTGTTTTTTACAGGTGCTCCGAGAGGCCCTGTAGGTATTGTAATCCTCCGGTAGTCTGGACACTTTATACTTCTTCCAGAGTTTGTCCCATGTGTACAGGTTAGCCAGCAGGTCCTTGTGTAGTTATCTTGTTTGTTTACCCCTGACCCTTCTGGTGACCTTCGGGGTATGTTTATCCCAAAATGCTGTGAAATTATCAATGAAGATATCAAGGGCTATTTGAACATCATGGGAGTGATAGATGTCAGACCAGTTAATACAGGATACATCATAGAGGAAAGCTTCCACGTCCAGTTTGGCAAAATTGGTAATTGTGATGTAGCGTGGAAGGGGTTGGGGAGCAGTCTCTGAGCTCCATACACAGAAAGTGGGGAGTGGTCTGTGATAGCATCTGCCAAGATGCCTGCAGTTTGCACATGGTCAAGGCGATTCACCAGTACCCAATCTATGAGGGTGGAGGTAGTTAGAGAAGGGGTGGTTCTAGTGGGTTCAGTTAAGATCTGGTGCAGGTTATAGCTCTGCGTTAGTGTCAGCAGTGCACTGTGAGTTGGTTCCAGCCAGTTTAGGTTAAAGTCACCTAAGATTATGATCCCATTTTGCTTGGCATTTGTGACGGTTTGATTAAGTAAATCTTGAAGACCTGTGATACCTCCAGTGGCAGGTTGTTGGCGCAGATAATGTGGACTTTTTTTGCACCAAGGGCAATGGTTGTGTGTAGGGACTCACAGACTGAGGGAGAGCCGGTGGGTGGGCAGACTGTAACATCAAGATGTTTTTTATAGAGAAGGCCTAAGCGTCGAAGCACAGGGGTCATTTGTGTGGCTTGTTTTGCCATCAATAAATTTGCACTAACAGTGAACATTTTTTCTTGGCATTTATTTGTCTGGAGTGCTGGCTTTCTGGTTTTGTCTTGCACTTTTGACACTAGCTGCTCTCTACCAGCACCCATCCCCAGTGTTAGCGCAGCGTGCTTCTGGACCGGTTATATTCCTACTTAATAATGTCTGTTTACCATGAAATATTTTATTGGACCTCAGTAATGTTTCCTTTCTGTCGTGGTTTGTTTGTTGAAAAGCAGGAGTGAGCAGTGCAATAATCTGCTAAACAGCATGTGTGCACTGTCAGGTTGCCACTGCCCACTGAGCCACCTGAAAACATATTATATGACTTGGTCCACTGTTGATGATGGTACAAATAAAATTTACATTATATATTCTTTATTCTTTATACCATCAACAGTGGAACAAGTCAGCTATCATATATGTTTTCAGGGTGCTGGGCAGTGCACACATGCTGTTTAGCAAATTATTGCACTGCTCATTCATGCTTTTCCACACACCAAGACAGAAAAAAAACATTACTGAGAAAGCTAAAATATTTTCTTTTTGGAAAAAGATTATTAAGTTGGAATACAACAAGGAAGGGAAGGACACCATTTTTTAGCTCATTTTCTGTAGAATGTTTTTGGCCAGTGTTCATATAAATCTTGGAATGCTGTCTTATGTCCCAAACATTCCCAACTCCAGATGAATAGAACTGAGCATAAAATGGATTGAAAAGTCTCCATTAATTCATGCGGCACTCATTCATGCATGCACTCATTCCCCATAATTGTGCACCCCCAAAATGCTGCTGTCTTATGTCCCAGAAATTCCCGACTCCAGATGAATAGAAATGAGAGCATAAAATGGAACGAAAAGTCTCTGTTAATTCATGCAGCACTCATTCATGCATGCATCCAGTCCCCATAATTGTGCACCCCCAAAATGCTGCTGTTTTCTTATGTCCAGAAAATTCCAGAGTACACATATTGAGAAATTGTGAGAGCATAATGTGCTGGGAAGTCTGCGGTCTTTCTTGACGCACTAAATTATGCGTGCACACAGTCCCCATAATTATGGACCAAAGAAATCGTGCTGTATAAATGTGATGAAAATTTCAGACTTCACATATTGAAAAAAATGGTGAGATCATTAAATGTGATGAAAAGCCTCCATGAATTTGTGCCACACTCATTCATGTGTGTACACACTCCAACAAGAACTAGGCCACCTGCTGCTGCTCTTGGAATTTCATAGAATGCTTCTTGCCCTGACTGGGCTGATGCACAGTGTCTTGCCAAATGATGCGATAGCAAAAGATTACCATTGAGTTAACCATGATGATGTGATGATGCTGTTGGTTACCCAAAGTCTTCTGCGCTGACCTAAACAGGAAAGATGCCCTATGTGTGTGTACACTCATACTACCCTTGGTAAGTTAATGTACCTGGTATCATCAGGGTTTTCCACAGAACCTGACCTTAAATGTTTATATACACACATATTTTATATATATATATATATATATATATATATGTATATAATAACCCTAGGTGGCACTATCCCAAGGGTTACTACCCCTGCCTGCTTGGCTAGTAGCAGGTTAAGGAGTCTGAGTTCTGAAACAGGTGCATCCACCTGGAGGTCAGGGTTGGTAGTGGTCAAGCTAACCTGGGCACAGCCCTCCGGGACACTGTAACCCCCCTCTTTCCTTACTAGTGGCCAGAACAATACACAGTAATCACTTTCACAATACCCCTGATACACCACACAAGTACCCACACTGTTTGCACTTACCACCAGGGCTTTCCTCTGGCCTGGACCTGGGGACCCCCTGTAAAACAAGGTTATACACTACAAATAGCAGTACAGTACTCTTGTACAAACTGGAACCAAAGTCAAGGTAAATGCAAGAAAAAAGAGTTAGATCTGATTTATTTAAGGGTCTTGAACAAGGGAGGGGCGTAATCAGGTTAATTTGCTTAAAGACTCTATCAATCAAACAGTTATGCATGCACTTCAGGGTCCATAAACAGTCACACACTCTGGGTACCCAGATGGAGAATGGTGGGCTAGCCAAGAACGTTGCAGCTGGTTGGGACCCTGTGATGGAAGAAAACAACATGCACAACACACACTATTTGTAATCCGGAGCTGGAGGGCTCAGTTCGTGAAAAGAAAACAACAAGACAATCAGATGACACACGGCTGCTTGACTGTCTCAAGTTCTTGCTCATTCAGCTCCCAACTGAGATCTGACTTAACTGCCAGCAAGCCAGGGACTTTCCCCAGAATCCAAAAGGTTTGGTTGGCTGATCTGTCTGTCAGTCACAACAAAGGCTCCCCCTTCAGGTGCAAAAAGGTGCCAAAAGCCCCAAACTACAATTCCTACAGATTTTGACTCCAGACAGCTCCTGTAGTCCGGCTCCATTTTAGGTCCCACCAGAACTGATTGTTCCAATTCATAGTCCAGGACCAAGATAGTGGAGATAAACAAAACAGCCCTTGCTGCTAAGAAGGCAGGATAGACAAACTTCATTATCATTATCACTCTAAATGATTTTCAGCAAATAGTTACATCTTTCAACAGAGCTCCCTCTCAGATTACTTATGACTGCAATCCAGGCAGCTCTTAAAGAGACAGTACATACAGGCTAAACAGGCACTCTCTGGCAATCACATTTAAACTGCTAAAACGCAGGGCACCAGCCTGGCAGTGAGCATTTAGGCAAGTTCAAGGAAGACTTTTCAGGAACCCCCATTTGTAGGGGGATTCACATATATATACATATATATATATATATATATATTTATATATATTTACATATATGCATGTAATCATTGCTTTTTGGTATCAGAAGTCATCATATAGTTGAACTTGGGGTGCGATTTTTTGGCTTGATGAGGAATTTTGACGTTGGAATACTGTCAAGCCAGTCAAGGTAAGTATTTTTTTTTTTGGGGGGGGGGGTTATCATTTGGAAGCAAGTTTCATTAATGGTTTCTTTTTTTGTGAATTCTTCACAGGTTTTCTGTGTATCCTCCAGTCCAGTCCTGATGGTCGGGATTCATACCAGTTGCAGTTGTGATGTTGAACTTCTTATTTGGAGAAAGCACCGATGGCAACACACAGCACTGAAATGTTTCCTGCAAAAACAGATGAATGAGAAATTATTAGTACTTCACTGCAGTAACACATTCTGTTCAAAGTATGGCTGTTACTGTCTGTTATATGTCCATCTTAACAGATACCAAGCTCTTAGTAAGCCATACCAAGACCAAATCACAAATTTAGTATGTGTAACCCATGCACTGTCCCAATGTCTTAAGTTACATTTTAAAAGACGTCTTGTCACGGCCTGGATAAAACTTTGTTCAACACTGCCATGGCCTGCTGCGGCAATACAGTGTCTGATCTGCATGAAAAATATATTATGTGATGTACATGTCACCTACGTTCTATAATTTACACACTCTTGAAAAAATGAACTACAAAAAATACCTGATAAAATAAAATTGCTATACTTACCTGAAACAGATATCCTATAGGTGGTTGTAGACAGTACTGCAGTACTACTGTCCAGGAGAGTGCTTGAAACTGTTACCCATGAAAAAAGAAAATAAGTTGACCATATGTGTTTCTCAGGTGCATCTCAGAAATGCAACAGGAAGCATAACACAGCTCAAGGAACTTCCATGGTATGAAAAATTAGTACACATACTCACTGTAAAGTACTGAGTGTAAGAAGCCTTGCAGCTGTGGCTGGTGGATGCAGTCTCCATCTGCCATGGCATGGGCAGGGCACAGAATGGAAAACAATCACATTTCCACTCACTGAGACAGTATCTGGTGTATTTGGCTGACTGCGGTTTTACCGGTTTACTGGTGGTGGTCATGGGCACATAATGACATTCCCTCTCACTATCTGATGCCTTTGGCTGACTGCAGTTTACTGGTGGTGGTCATGGGCACATGATGACATTCCCTCTCACTATCTGGTGCCTTTGGCTGACTGCAGTTAACTGGTGGTGGTCATGGGTACATGATGACATTCCTTCTCAGTATCTGGTGCCTTTGGCTGACTGCAGTTTACTGGTGGTGGTCATGGGTACATGATAACATTCCCTCTCACTATTTGGTGGCTTGGGCTGACTGCAGTTTACTGGTGGTGGTCATGGGCACATGATGACATTCCTTCTCACCATCTGGTGGCTTTAGCTGACTGTGGTTTACTTGTGGTGGTCATGGGCACATGAGGACATTCCCTCTCAGTATCTGATGGCTTCAGCTGACTGCGGTTTACTGGTGGTGGTCATGGGCACATGACGACATTCCCTCTCACTATCTGGTGGCTTGGGCTGACTGCAGTTTACTGCTGGTGGTCATGGGCACATGATGACATTCCCTCTCACTATCTGGTGCCTTTGGCTGACTGCAGTTTACTGGTGGTGGTCATGAGTACATGATGACATTCCTTCTCACTATCTGGTGCCTTTGGCTGACTGCGGTTTACTGGTGGTGGTCATGGGTACATGATAACATTCCCTCTCACTATTTGGTGGCTTGGGCTGACTGCAGTTTACTGGTGGTGGTCATGGGCACATGATGACATTCCCTCTCACCATCTGGTGGCTTTAGCTGACTGTGGTTTACTTGTGGTGGTCATGGGTACATGAGGACATTCCCTCTCAGTATCTGATGGCTTCAGCTGACTGCGGTTTACTGGTGGTGGTCATGGGCACATGACGACATTCCCTCTCACTATCTGGTGGCTTGGACTGACTGAAGTTTACTGCTGGTGGTCATAGGCACATGATGACATTCCCTCTCACTATCTGGTGGCTTCAGCTGACTGCGGTTTACTGGTGGTGGTCATGGGCACATGATGACATTCCCTCTCACTATCTGGTGGCTTTGGCTGATTGCGCTTTACTGGTGGTGGTCATGGGAACAGCTGCAACACATCCTCTCTCAAAGTCAGACACACACGGGTGGGTGGCTGGATATGGTGTGTTTTGTGTTACAGTATTTCACTCTCAGTCAGGAGGCAGATATCTTTAATTAGCAGGTTTTAAGTGGCTAACACCTAGTACTACAAATGGACAGTTGTGTTTAAGAGGCTGACTGTGTTTGCTAATGACAGCAGCATACATTCTGTTAAGTCTAATCAGAAATGATACCAAGGCAGGAAGGTAAAATAGGATTGTGAATTTACTTATACCAAATTGCCAATATGAAATTATGGAATGAGACTCATTTAGAGTGAGACGCTGATTTTATGTTATGAAAAACAAAACGTACCATTGAAAAAATGTGACAGCCTTTCAACCAGTTAACTTAAAACCCACCAACATCAACCTCATCATCATCATCATACAGGAAGCTGCCCTCACAGTCATCAATGCCTGAATTGTGCCCACTAGGGAATTCTTTCTCCATGATTTTATCATCTACCTCAATGGTAGGCCGTTTCATGCTGCCACCAGGATGGTCTACTTCTCCCACATCGCCACAACCACGTCCATAACGGGGCATAAATACAGAGGTTGCAGTCTGAGCTGGTATGTGCCCCGGATTCATTTTTATGTTGCTTGCACGCATGTGCAAGAAACATAGTGCCATCATCCAAGTTTTCGGAGGTGTGGCACCCGTCTTCCAATGCAGTCAGTGTGTTTGCAGGCGTGGCCCCAGTTCCCCAATCACTGCTGCAGCTGTCTATGACAGCAGTTGAAAATGCAGTGGTTGTACAGTTGAAAGGGAGAGCTTCGCTTCAGTGAGCAGAGCTCCCCCTCCACCCACATACATGCACGCATACTGCGTGCTCATGCGCCTTCCACCTCCCCCCCACACTGTACGGCCGACGGGGGTGCCCAACCCCCATCGGCTCCACTACCCCCGCAAAGCATCCAGGTGCCATGCTGGAACCCACCCTAGCATGGCAAAATGTTTTATTTTTACCTCGATTCAATCGTGCATGGCAAACCTGGCAGATTGCAACTGACTCATCATTTGTATCTTGGACAAAAAAAAATCCTCAAAAGGGATTTCGATCCCCTACTTTTAATATGTTCCTGTTGCTGCGTATTGGACTCCATTTTTTTAACCCCTGAAATGGGGGGTGTACTACATGATTTTTCTTGCTGGACACACTTGGACTCCAACTGACCACCACAACTACCTATGATTATTACTAGGTCATCATCATCATCATCATCATCATCAATAGGAACCGCTACATCACAACTTTTTTGAGGAGGGGGATTTAATACCAACAGACCTAGACACAGCCACTTTGACTTTCTTTTTCTCCGGTTCCCAACAGGGGTCGCTGACATCATCATCATCATATTCATCATCCACATCTTCAGCTTGGATGCTGTCCTGTGGAGAACATGTTCCAACAACAGCATCATCATCACCTAATACTTTTGCACCACACTTTGAATCATTGGATGGCAAAGGCATAAGCTCAACAGCACTGGAAATGTGACATTGTGAGTTATTATCAGGATCAGAATCATGTTCAACTACCATGGGGATGTTGGGGAGTATGACATCATCTACAGTGTCAGCCACAACTTTAGACTGAACTAAATTTTCTAAAATGGTTAACTGGTCAGAAGTGGAACTTGGGGCAGCAATTCTCATGCCAGCAGCAACTGCACTAACACAACCAGAGGGGACAACATCATCTTCTCCAACTATCAGTGAAGCAACAGATTGCGCTGTAAAAAAACATTGGCAGAGAAATCCCTTTACTGACATCAGCTATGCACTTCTGCGTACTACCACGCCTGTGGCCAATCTTGCCACTGGCAGCAGTGCCATGGCCAGAAACAGCTTTCCTTGCACGTCTCTTTGCTGCCATTTTTGGGGATCACCAAGAAAATTCTAAACAAATTTAGATTTATGAACTTTCAGTCTGGGCCGGTGGATGGGAAGCCACAAAACAACTGTGGCTTGCATATGGAGATTGGGCACTAAACAGATGCAAATGCACAGACAGATTAAGAATGCACTGTGCACTCAAGAGATGCAGACGCAAAGGCACAACAACACCTTAACCAGTGCTCACAAATCCAAAATTGGAAAAGAAAACCTTTTGCTGGTTTTGGGTGGGGTGGGGCAGTGCACTACAGTAACAGTCCACTACTAAGATACCACAAAGCAGTACAAAATAATACAGACGGATAACAGGTTCACCGTGCTGCAATTAAAATGTGTCTGACTTGATGGCACTCGTCGCACCACACTCACACACACACACTACAGGTAACGTGCAGCAAATTGAAAATGTCAGTAATATAACCAAATCTTTTAAACAAACTGAAATTATGCACTGCACCACAACAATCAGCAAAAAAATGTCAAAAATTATTGAAAATATTACTGTGTGTACATGGACACAGTTACACAACAAATATTTAACCAAAACAGTTACAAAGACTGCCTTTCTCCCAGTTAATCTACCTCCACCACAGATACACCCCTCCCCCAGGAATACTTCAACAGTGTCTGTCAGCACACAGACTGAATGTTCTAAAATTAACATTCAAAATCCACACAAAAACAATACACACTCGATGATTTGAACACAGGAGGATTTCCTATAATTGATGTACTAAATTTTGAACAAATAAAAGTGGCTCAAAAAGGCTTTTTGAACGATTTTTAGAGGGTTTGAATCTCAGAGCTGTGAGAGCAAACTGTCTCCAGCTACCACTACACACACACACACACACCCTACACAGAACTGAGGCTATGCAGAACAATCTAGAGCCCATGTGACCTGCCATCCCATGAATCACTGCACATTACTTCACCTTAAAGCTCACCAACAAGGCAAAGTAATGAGAAGTAAATTGAAACCAATGTACTTTGCATTAAAATTGGTGTAACAGTGGTTGGGGAAAGGTGGAGTAATGTGAAGTCAGTGCTTCCAATGGGCTTCACGATCATAATTAGGAGGCTAAGTACTCCGCTTTGCGTTTCAGAGTACTGTGCATATTCTGCCTTAATACATGAGGATTTTGGCCACTTCACCTGCCTCTACTGCTGAATCATATAGGCATCTTACAGTATTCCTGGCTAGTAATTCTTTTACTAAACCTTTTTGAATGTTAACAGCTGCTAAGAGGTCCATATTAGCTCTCCCTCTACTTTTTTGTGAAGATGGTTGATGTGACAAAAAAATGTTTAAGTTTAACCCTAAATGGTCCTAAAATTTACATGGAATCGTACCAATTTCCTTAATTTGAATGTTGGGGGATAGAAAGAAAAAATCTATCCTCATAGCTAAAGCTCCTCTAAAATAAGTTTTCTTTGGATTCACACCTTTCACTTTATAGCCATACTGTAACCCTGCCCTAGCTAAGCAGTGAATGAGAGCATTTGAATCGCAATACACTTTTTTACCAGAATTTAGCCTGTCTGATACATCAATTGAACAATTAAAGTCTCCCCCAAGGATAACTGTCCTAGCAGTTGCAAGAAAGGGCTGCAATTTCTCCAGCAGTTCAACTCTTTCTATTTTGACCTGCGGAGCATGTACATTTATAAACCTAAAAGGTTTGTCTTTCCATAATCCATCTAAGATTAACACTCTTCCCAGAAGTAAATCAACAAGTTTTTGTAACTTAAAGCCAGTCCCTTTAAATAAGATCCCAACCTAATCAGCTTTTTTCAGTCCAAAGGACCAATACGATGGTCTCCACACCCAAATATTCTTGGTTTGATTCAGCTGGTATATGTCCTGCATCCATGTCTCTTGTAAAAAGACAATCTCTGCCTGCCCTTGATGCAATGCTGAAGAGACCACAGCTCTTTTCCTAGAGTTCTTAATGCTGCATACATTAAGGGAGGTTCATATTAGGTCCCCTCCTCTTCGCAGTGTACATCAACAACATTGATGAGGGAATCAAGGATGCAAGTATTCACTTATTTGCGAATGACACAGTGCTGTACCTGAGTCGTCCCACACCAAAAGAAGCTTGTACTGACCTACAAAAAGATTTGAACCTCCTGCAACTCCAACTAATCAATAAAAAACTGCTATTAAAAGCTAAAAAAACTAAAACCATGTTATTTCCCTCCGCAAACTAGACAAGCGCTACTGTCTCCCTCCCCCCAATAACCACGATGCTGGGAGAGTGCTTATAGTACGTTCCGAAATTCAGATATCTTGCAGTCTGGATCGACTGTAAACTCTCCTTTACTGACCACCTGGAAGACTTGCTGAAAAAATTAAGGCAAAGACTTGGCCTTTTTTACAGGATAAGAAGACTTCTTACAGCAGACGTAAAGAAACGACTAGTCCAAGCCACGTTCCTGTCCTTAATTGACTACGCAGACTTCATATACAGTAGATGTGTGGCTTCCTATCTTGGAACATTGGATACGCTCTACCACAGAGCTATACGCTTCATTGCTGACCTCCCCTTCTCTACCCATCATTGCACACTATATGCCACCATGGGCTGGACCTCACTTCACTATAGGAGTAACTTTAATGCAGCACTCTGGACACTTAGAGCCCTCAGTGGCAAACTCCCTCAATACATCATCGACTGTCTGTCTCCGATTGTGCCCAGAAATTATTCCCTTAAAAGCTGCTCACAACTCCTGCTAAATATACGCAGGGCACTCACACGAATCGGGATAGCTGCCTTTGGATTCTCACTCCCATCAATATGGAATAAAACCCAAAAAATACTTAAGCTGAAAACCCAGTAAGTACCCTTTTGTTCAAAAGGCTTTACCATGATGGCATTACAGAAATTTGCAACTGCTTTACTAGACACTAACTAACCTCCCTTCCTCAAACGGCGGTCCCCCAGCTGAAATGTGTGCCTCTGCCTCTAGCATGCCCATCAACAGATCCACAGGATTTATTGCCGAACTCCCATATCTTATTCTTTGATGCTCTGAACAGCTGCAGCCTGATTCTAGCACATGCTATCGCACTTGGGGATAATTATTGTCTTTCACCCAAAAAAATATTTGGTCCCTCGTCCATCCAACACCTCCCTTTGTCCCAACCTCCAGGACCTGGCAGTTATGCCCCTGCTACTATATTCCTCCTCTTGCACTTAGTACAACGGCAGCTTTTCTCCTCCATATGTCGCCATGTTTTGGGGTAAAAATCACTTCGTCACATTTCGTATGGTCCTCTGCCCTCCCAATCCCTCACTCTGCTCTAACAATTGGGTCCTCTTCACTTGCGCCCCTATTCCCCACCTCTCCCTACATTATGCGCTTGATATCTTCTATTTGGTATGCCTACCCTTTCCCTAACATTTCCCACTACAAAATGCACAGTTTTTGGGCTTGGATCCAGCACAAGTTCATCATCCATGACTCCTTGTAGTTCTATGTTCAATATATATTACCTGTAAATGTGCATTTTTACTATAATAGCAGCTATTTTTACCGTTTGTACTATTGTAACTTGTCTTTCTGTATTATTACTGTAGGACCGCAGGTCCACCTTGTAAATGAGCTTGCTCAATGGTGCCCACCTAGATAAATAAAGATACTGATTGATTAGGTGGAGGGAGTCCATTATTGATGGTGTGAGTTGTCAGGATCGGTTTATAGCTGTGCTTATTTCGGGGTTTGGCCTTTCCCTTCAATATGTTTCTGTTTTTTTCTTTTTCTTCCTTCTGTCCTTTTCTTCTGGCAGGGGTAAAGAGTGTGTTGAAATGTCAGAATCTAAGCCCTCACAATCCGAGTCTCCCCAGTTTTTGGTTTTGGCAAGAGTTTCAAACATATTCTGTGTGGCAACAACAGCGGTTTGGGCTGCTCAACGTTTGGCACTTTTTCTTGTGGTGGGTTTTGACCAATCTGAAGTGGAGGGAAGGGGCATTTCTTGATTCCCCTGGGACATATTTGTTGTAGTTTTCTGGTTGTCTGAAGGGGGGTGGTGGGATGTCAGGTTCCTTTTGAGCAGACTCCCTTGGATCCGTTTTTTCTCTGTGGGTGTGCTCCTGATGCTGTTCCTCATTTGAACAATGCTCTGGGGCCTCATTGTTAGTAGCTGGTTTATTCTCTGGAGTTTGATTGTTCTGTGTTTGTGGTGATGCTTTCTTTTGGGCTGCTCGAATGATAATGTCCTGATCAACATTGTCTTTCTGGTTATGGGATGCCCGTGGGCATTTCTGAAAAATATGCCCCATTGAATCACAGAGGTTACACTTTGCTACACTGGTGCAGGCTGTGCTGCTGTGGTTAAATTCCCCACATATGCACTGTAACTTGTCACAAGCACTGGCAAGATGCGTGTGGTCCCTACATTTATGGCAGGCTTTAAGTTGGCTTGTGTAAAAGCAGACCCCCCCCCCCATGTCTTTCCCCATGAAAAAAACTGCTTGGTATGTGTCGGGTGCCTTCCTCTGTTTGGTTCAATCTCACTCAAAAATGCCATCCTCCTGTCCAAAATTGTTCCAAATCAATGATCGGCTCAGTGGCACTGAGAACTGTGCATTTTGTTTGGAGCCAATGGTGTATGTCCCCCATGCTGACCCCTTCATTATGAAACATTACTGTAATTCGTTTTATCAGTGGCATAGTGAGGAGAATCAAAATAAATGGTGTCCACAGGGGGTAAAATGTGACCTGATTATACTTGTACCAGAAGTGTTCTAGTGGGTTATTAAAACTTATGTCGAAGTGTTCTTTGCCAGCCATATATATATATATATGAGTGCATGCACATCCCCAGGAGAAAACTTTAATGAGTCTTTGATGAGTGTACATTCTACATATTCCCTGTCCAGGAATGTAATGAGCCCTTCTCTGTACCTCAAGCGAATCGCATTCCTTCTAGGTTTGGGGGTAATCCTGTCAAAGAGTTCTGAAAATCTAGGTTGTCGGGGGGGGTCTCATTCCTTTGTCCCTGCTCCTCGTCCTCACTTAAATTGGCAACGCTATGAAACTGTTCTTGATCTTGTTCACCTATATTCTCTGTCCCTGAATCAGCCTGGGGCTCGTGCATTTCCTTCTGCTGTTCCGTCTCTGGATTGTGGTTTCCCCCTTGTGAAGGCATATTGGTAATGTCTTGCCTTGGTTCTTGGGGTGTGGGAGCTGTACATGCTGACCCCTGCTCCCGTTTCCGGGTGTGTGGCCATCCTGGGAGATTTTGGCTCAGAGGTACTTCCACTACACTGTTGCCCTGGTATTTCCTGTAGTGCTACTGGTACTGGGGCCATGCCCATGAAAACAAATGGTACTTTTAAGTTAACAGAGGCAGTTGATTCAGTAACATTGCGGTCTACTGCAAAAAATGGGTTATTTATTTTATCACTTACCCCGTGCAGCTCCCGCTTACTGCGTGCCTCGATTGTCAACTGTACAGTTCTGGAAGTATCTCCACCAGCTACTTCATTCATGCTGATCTCCAATTGCGAGGTCCCACTCACAAAATCCATTGAGTCATCCAGTGTTCATACTCCATTGGCACCCTGCTTCCAACCTGCTTGTAACAATGCCATCTCCGGTGTCCATTCCAGCTCAGTTCCATCCAGTGAGTTAGTATGAAATGCTTCTTTGATTCTGTCTCGGGCAGTGAAAGAATGAGCTGGGCTAGTAGACCTGGATTGATGATGCGGCCATTTTCCTTTTGAATCTGTTTTTTTCTCCATTTTCCTTCTTTTGAACTGTTTTTTTGTAAATCCTTTTTCTTTCTTAGGTATATTTCTTCTTTGTTTGCCATTTCTTTTGCCAACTGCTGACGTTTTTGCTATATATTCTCTTCTAGGATTTTTCCGCTGCATTTTCTGCAGACTCTGTTACATCCATATCTGTGGGCTCCATTTTATTATTATTTTTTGTAATATTCTCCTCTGAATCCATCTCTATAGAGCCAACCTTGGTTCTCTCTGCTGATTGCGCACACATAGCCTTCTCATTATTTGTGCTGTCACAGGTTTTGGGGAGACCAGATCTCCAACTTGCTGCTTCTTCTCTGAGAGTGCGGCATCTGGCTCCTCCATTGCAGGAAATGGGCCAACAGTGCCCCCTTCCCCAGAGTAGGGGAATTTCCCCAGTGTCCTGGCCAAATTCCCTCAATTCACTAAAAGACCACTAACAGCTTAATCTGGTTCTGTAAGTCAGTTTACATCTGTATACATACCGTATTCCCCTTCCCTTGCCCCCGGGTCATACCTGGAAACGATCTGCAGCTCAGTGTGACTCTCCCAGTCACAAACTTTCAAGTAAATAAATAAAACAAAAGGGATCCTGCACTGCTGTGTCTTGTACGTGATCACTGTTAGTTAATACCATGTCCAGAATGGCTCCCTTAAAGGAAAATTGTTGTTTTCCTAAACTCCCCACCCCCAAAAGCTGTAGCCCCGATTAGTGTTTTCACAATGACAGACAACTTTTTTAATGAGTGCAACATTATTTTAATTTTCCAAAGACCATGATCAGGAAACATGGCGCATGCAGTGCAGTGTCATCTTAGGTTACGGTGTGACTTCACACCTCTCACTTTCATGCTTTTCAATACATGAAAATGGTGCAGAGGCACACCATATCCTGAGATGGAACTCGGCAGCACGCACCATGTTCCCTGATTGCAGTCTTTGAAAAATTAAAATAAAATAAGTTGCACTTACTTAAAAAATGGCTTGTCATTGTGAAGATGCTAATCACCGGGAGTTTAGGAAAATGACAGTTTTCCTTTAACTGGGAAGGTTGATGTAAAACAACAAAATGTCAGAAACCATACGTAACACTTTAGATAAGGGTTGGAGAAAACAAAAGTTTTAAATGATTAAAAACAGCTGAAAAAAAAGAGTCGAATGAATTATTAATGCTTTTTTTGTGTAGTCCTGTATTTAAAGGCTTGCAGGTCATTCACTTTGCAGTCCAGTTTGACTGGTCAGTCTATTCAGTGTGATTTATTTTGACATACTAATGAACTGTTCTTTCCCTTAAAAGTACAGTTAATGAGGCAGAACGGTTGGTTATTGGATTGTACCTGCAAGGAGAAAAAAAAGTTTCAACTGAGTAGAGTTGAGAAACATTTACTTTGCTATTGAGTTTGACTGGTTAAGCTACAGGGTCATTTACTGTGAGGTTGAACGATTGAGTATCATACTCTACCTGCATGTTTGAGAGATGGAGAGATTTGAGCCTTACTGCTACTGGAGGTGGTGCAGCCAGACTATCTGGAGCTGGTGTTTCGGACACTGTATTACGAACTGGAGACAGTGCAGCTGGTGGTGGGGGGGGGGGGGGCAGAGAGAGTGAGAACTGTAGGGTGGTGCCATGTTAGTGGTGCCTGCTTCTTTCAAGAGCGTTGTTGCTGGAGTATCAGTTGGGGTGGCTCTTTGTTGATTAACTGTGTTGTTTGGAGAGACAGAACTGTACTGTGTTGTTGAGCTTTCGTTTATGATCTCAGTGTCAGTAGATGTCGTTGGTTTTACTGGCTGTTGCTGTGCAGCACCATGGGTGAGATTTCTGCTCTAGTTTGCTGCCTTCACTGGAGGCCTTCCAATAACTTCACAGTGGAGGCATGACATCATAAAACATAGAAAAATAGAATTTGTTAGTAGAAAAAGACTGTTTAGCCCACTCAGGCTGCCCATTTTGTCCCTGCCTATACTGTCACCACAGACTCTACCTGCTCTCTGGCTACTCCCCCACTTTCCTACCAAGATTTCTTTGAGCTGGTCGCATGCAGACTTGAAGCCCACCACTGTTTTCTCCACCACCACCTCCACTGGAAGACTGTTCCAGGCATCCACCACTCCTTCAGCGAAGAAGTATTTTCTCATATCCCTCCTAAATTTCTCTCCTCCAGTGTCATTGTGTGCCCCTTGTTCTCGTGCACCTTCTCTTCTGAAAAATACTCCCCTCCTCTACCTTATTCCCACCCAAAAGGTAAATATAGGTCTCTATCATGTCCCCCCTCTCCCTCCTCTGTTCCAGGGTGCACATATTGAGATCCCTCAGTCTCTTCTCATAGGGGATTATGATGTAGCCTGGCAAAGCCTTTTTTGTAAGGCGAAGTACTGGGCTGTTGAAGTGCTCTCCAAACTACCTCAGTACTATTTTTTGAGATGTCCTGCCTATTTTTTGCAAATTCTGCACCTTAAGCTTTGCACTTCATTGTATTGATGGCTTGAGAACGATAAATATTGAAAAAGAACTTTGAATCTGTTTTGGGGCTTTTTGGTAATGTGTACCCAGTACCCAGAAAAGAGAGAGAGATGTCTTATGATCAAGACCCCTAGAATTCTGCGGCCACAGAATTTTGCGCAGAACTTGCAATCTACCGCAGAACTTCTGCGGTGCCACAGAATTCACTCTTCTTGGTGATTTTTTATTAATATTTCTGTTTATGCATAGAATCTGGTTCCCTTTTCCTCTTTTTATATCCAAAACCCCCATATATGCTCAGAATGTGATGTTATCATTGCTATAACATCATACATTAGCTAACAAAATGGCTGCATTCTGCAAAAGAAATGAACAGTCACTTATCTACCACAGCTCCCACTGCCAGAGACGGTGGCACAGCACATCAGGCATGGTGATATTTGTTCAACCTGCACTTCAGCCTAATACAATTCTTATATTATTGTGCTAGGGCCAACTTAAACAAAACCTTGTCAATAGCACAGACTTGTTAAGTCCATACCTCACTTTGTACAAACCTATTTGTGCCTTTAAGGTATAAAGATGCCATCTGAAATGTATAACTGGTAAAATGAATTTAACTGTCATTTTTAAGAAAAATAAAGTAATTATGCCCAGAAAAGTGGAATATGATAATGTGTAGACCTGCTGAAAGAATAGACCTGTTAAATAAATAATTGCACTGTAAGCATTTTTGCCAGGGTTATTGATTACATATTGTCACTGGTTGATATAATCACCTAAACGTTATGGAGAAATGTGTGCAGGGACAGCTGTTGGGACAGAGGGTAGCATGCTATGTTTCTGTGCCGGCAGCTCAGGTTCAGAAATTAGCTCTGGGAGTTGGCTGGGCAGCACAAGGATTGGTGGAACACATCACTGCTCGGAGCCTAGGAAGGTAAGGTGCAGTGTTCTGTCACATGGTGGACACATTGTGATGGGCTGGAGAGCTCTATCTCACAATCGGTTCACATGGATGTCATGGCCTGATGGTGTTACGCAGTGTGTCAGGCTAAGCAGGTTGACATGAAAAATTAGTTTTGCAATAACTCCTCTATTCTATTTCCAATGGGACCTGTATGAATGAGGGTTCAAGTTCATGAAAATTAAAAATATATATACACACACACACACACACACACACACTATCTCTGTCTCTCTCACCACACACACACACACATTTGTATGTATGTTACAGATTGCATATAAATATATAAGTGATGCACAGTGGGAACCTCATGAGTGGTGTAGGAAGTACATACAAATATATAAGTGATAGACAGTGGAAACCTCATTAGTAGGATAGATAGCATGCATATAGAAATACCTTATTTATCACATAAGATCCCCTCTACATATGTCATTTATGCAACAGGCTAGGACCTTAAGGGAGAGACATTTGTTTTGCTCTTTTAGGCATAACATTATTTTTATGTCTGTTATTTTTTGAACTAGTGTTTCTGTGCTTTCCACCATCCTGATTGCTATAACCACTGCCATGAAAGTGAAGTCAGGATGACAAGCTGACACTGTGATGTGGTAGTTTGTTAGTGCCGCAGAACTTCCACAGAAATTACAAACCACCGCCACAGAAGTTCTGTGGCAAATGGCAGTCTTGCCGCAGAACTTGGTCCCACTGTGCCACAGAAAAGTAGGGGCCCTGCTTATGATGCAGTTCCCACACCATTTTAGATGCCCTCCTTTGGACAGCCTCTACCCTACGTCTTTCCTGAAATGCGGTCTCTAGAACTGGACACAGTACTCCTCTGTGGTCTCACCTATAATCAATACAGTGGTAACACCACTTTTCTCCTGCTGGTGATTCCCCATCCTATGTATTTCAGTGTCCTGCTTACTCCCTTGCTGCACTGCCTCACTACCTTCGGGTCATCAGATATGATAACCCCAAGGTCCCTTTCCTGATTAGTGACTGTTGTCATGAACACACTCTTGAGGGTCAGGTCCACTGAGCTCACAGTGCCCACCCCTAAGTGCAATCCATGACAGAGAGGGGGGAAACAGGGGATACCCTCTTTGAGTCCCTCTATAGTGCTCGCTGGCTTCACAACTGAACACTCACCACGAAGTCCCAGGGTCCCCTCTTTACTCTGGATCAGGGTACAATACCAGTCTGAAGTCTTGTAGCCAAATGAGAACCCCTTCTCAGTTGTTACACAGAGAGGGAAGATCCAGGCATTATAATCTCTTCAGGGTAGCACTGTAACCCTGATTCTGTCTTCTCCCATAATGCGTGCAATATCCTTATTCAAATCCCCATGGACCCTTCTTTGAGACTTTCGTATTCTCCCCATCTTTTATCCAGACTTTTCCTTTTCAGACCCTTTGTTTGATTTGGTAGCTTATGATGGCACCCCGTAGCAATAACAGTTTAGTCACAGATTAATACTGAGCCTCCTTGAATCGCACACCCAATATAAGAAAATCTCACTCAGGCCGGTTTTCTTAAAAACAAAATGTTTTTACTAACTAGTTACTAATCATACAGTTACAACTAAAAGTATTTAAATAATCTTTTTGGCCACAGCATAATCAAAAAAACAGTGGAACTGTACCAAAAATATGATAGTTATCTAAAGTTCTACCTTAGTTTGTAATGAATTGAAGTCCATAAAGAGTAAGTGCAGTCTCTAGTTCTTAGTCTCTGTGCTATGGCAGTTTTGCTTATCTGTGTGTTCAGGAGAGAGTCCAGATGAAAGGTGTGCACATGCCCTGAGCTGAGGGCTTTAATTACTTATTACTTCTGGGTCAGCTAGTCAGGAAATGCAATTACCTTCTTGTCTAGCAAGCTGTTTTGCAGATTACAGGACTATCAACCATTAAAAAAACATTCTCATCTCTTCACATTGGCATTTTAACATACACAGAAATCACATAAAACACAACATCTTATATTTGTACATATAGCTGGCAGGGACATAGCTTTCAACATCTCTCCCTCCTAGACTGAGGTTGTGGGAATCCATCACTATGCATGGTATGACTTTCACAAATTCTGTTACTGTTCTAACTGGAAAGATAGGCCACCTGTGTTGGCATTGGCTGATCCAGCCCTGTGCGTAATTGTCATGTCATAGGCCTGTAGAACAATACTCCACCTTAAGAGACAACCATTTTTTGGTCTGATTCAACCACACCAGGGCATTGTGATCGGTCTGTACCTCGAAGCATCTCCCATAATGGTACAGCTCCAATTTCTTCAGCGGCCATACCAGTGCAAGGCATTTCTTTTCAACTGTGGAATATGCCTGCTCCCAGGAAAGTAACTTCTTGCTTAGGTACACTATTGGGTGATCCTTCCCCTGATTTGAGATCTGACTGAGGACTGCTCCAATCTCCACATTTGAGGCATCTGTCTGGACTACAAATGCCTTACTGTAATCTGGACTGGCTAACACAGGGGCACTGCACAGTGCCTCCTTTAACCATGAAAAGGCTTGTTCATAGGCTGGCTCCTAGTTTACTGTTTTGGGCTCTCTTTTCTTTAGCAGGCCAGGAATGGGAGCAGCCAGGTTACTGTAATTTGGTACAAACTTTCGATAGTACCCGGCGGTCCCTAGAAAGTTCCTCACCTTCTTCTGGGTTTCAGGCCTGGGCCATGCCTTTGTTGCCTCAGTCTTGCTTGATTGGCACAAAGCTGCCCCCGGCCCACTACATGGCCTAAGTAAGCCACCTCTGCCATAGCCACCTGGTATTTTTCAGGTTTGACAGTGAGTCCCGCCCTCTATATCCTGCCCAACACTTCCTTCAGGTGGAACAGGTGTTCCTTCCAACTGGCACTGAAGATAGCAATATCATCCAGATAAGCCACTGTGTACTCTTCAGTGCCATGTAACACATGGTTGACCAACCATTGGAAGGTGGCAGGGAGTGTTCTTCATTTCAAAGGGCATTACCCAGCACTTGAATAATCCTCTTGGAGTGATGAAGGCCAATCTCTCCCTAGGTCTGGCAGTTAACTCCACCTGCCAATACTCTTTCGTCAAGTCAATGGTGGTAAGGTATGTCACCCCTCCTAACTTGTCCAGTAGTTCATCTGTCTATGGCATTGGGTAGGCATTGGATTTCATGACTGTTGAGACCATGATAGTCCACAGAGAAGTGAGTAGAGCCATCCGGCTTGGGAACGAGGACTATGGGTGAGGCCCAGGGACTGGCGCAATTTCTGAATTACCCCTAAATCCAGCATTTCTTCCACCTCCCTCCTAATGTCCTTTAGGACAGCCTCAGACACGTGGTAGGCAGTCTGTCAGATAGGTGCTTGCATCTCTGTATCTACATCATATGTCACTAAGGGGGTACATCCCTTCTTGACAGTAAACAAAGGGACAAAGTCCTCTAAACCCCCCCTTACTTCCTGGGACTGTTCCAGGGTCAACTGGGTTGACAGCTTGATTGTCTCCATAGAGGACTCCTACTTACTTTCCTCTAGCAAGTCCAGGAGGGGGTCTTCTTTGTCCGTCCCCTTCCCAGGACTACACACTGCAAATACCATGTCAGCCCTATTTGCATATGGCTTCATCATGTTGATATGTTACATCCTCTGGCTATGTCTCCTGTCAGGTAGTTCCACTATATAATTTACATCATTTGCCTGTCAGACTACTTTGTATGGTCCTGCCCACTTGGCCTGCAGCTTGTTCTTCCAGACTGGGATTAGGACCATGACTTCCTGACCTGCGCTGTACATGCGAGCTCTGGCTCCATGACTGTACCAGACTTTTTGTTTCTGTTGGGCATCTGACAGGTTGCTTTGGGCCACCCCCATAAGCTCCTTCAGCTTCTCCCTAAACTTTAGAACATACTCCACTATGGGAGTTCCCTGGGTGGCATGCTTGCCTTCCCAGTCCTCCTGGATCAAGTCCAGGGGCCTATGCACTCTACATCCATATAAGAGTTCAAAGGGGAGAACCCTGTAGACTCTTGGGGCACCTTTCTGTAGTGAACAACAGGTGGGGAAGGTATTTCTCCCAGTTCCTCCCATATTGTTCAGCAAACGCTTGCAGCATCGCTTTTAGGGTACCATTAAATCCTTCCACAAGCCAATTGGCTTGCGGGTGATAAGGAGGTATGCATCTCTGCACCACCCCACACTTCTCCCACAAACACTTCATCAGGTCCAAAATGAAGGTACCCCCTTGATCAGTGATAACCTTCTGAGAAAACCCGACATGGGAGAAATTCCCTAGGAAGGCATCTGCCACTTTGTCTGTTCTAAGTGAGGAGAGGGCAACCACCTCCGGGTATCAGGTGGCATAATTAACCACCATCAGGATAAACATCTCCCAGAGGAGCTTGGCAAACTCAAAGGTCCCACGATATCCATTCCTACCTTCTGGAATAGCTCCTCCACAGTGGGCAAGAGAATTATGGCAGCTTTGGTTTTACTGCCTGCCTTCCCTATTTGTTGGTACTGGTGACAAGACCTGCAATATTCCTTCACCTGATGGGTGAAGTTGGGCTAATAGAAATTCTGGGCCAATTGCTGCATGGTGCGTGCGATGCCCAGATGTCTGGACATGGGGATATCATTAGAGATCTTGAGCAACCACTCATGGTACCCCTGGGGAACAACAAGCTGCCTGCCCATCACCTCTCCCACGTCCTCATGTCCTGCATATACAACAGTCCATTGTCTTAAAATACCCTATGTCTTATGTCACTTCCCAGTGTTCCATTAGATTCTGCACAAGCCCTCAGCCTCTCCTAACTAGGGTCAGTTCTCTGAGCAGCTGCAAAATCTTCACATTTTCCCAAGGCATGAGACATGTCCCCTTCAGTTCCTAAACTGGGGTCCATAGCTCTAGTGTCAGGGCGTTCAGGGTCACTGTAATCCCTAACCTTCTGACCATTTGTTACACCTTCCTCCATGGAGTAACCTTCTGCAGCTGTCTTATGAATGGCTACCTGGAGAAGTCCTACCTCCCTTTCACTACCCTCCATTTCAGGAGACACAGGCTGGGGAACCAGACTCACATTTTTTTCACAGGGGTTTCTATGAGGTTTAGGGAACTACAATTGGCCTTTGCCATCTGACTGCAGGCAACCACACACACCACCCCTTCTGGAGATTGTTCCCTATGATCACATCCAGGGCAAGATTGTCTGCCACTGTCACTTTCTGCAGTCTCTCCTGTCTTACCCTAGTCCAAGACAACACTAGCAAGTGGTAGAGTTTTTTCCTCCCCAGTGAATCCCTTGACCATTACAAACTAATTAGGTATAAGCTGTTCAGGCCCAACCAAATCCCCTTTTACTAAGGTAAGAGATGCCCCCGTGTCCCTTAACCCATAGGTGTGCACCCCATTTACAGTAACTGGGTGTATGTATCTAAATAGTAGAATTGCCTACCAGACCTGCCTGCTGGCTAAGAAAATTTGTATTAACCTCAAACCCCCTGCAACTCATGCCTTAATGTTGCCAGCAGTCACTGCATATTTTATGCACAGTTCCCTCAAACCAATGTTTATCATTCCATTCTGCCGTACCAACAGGCTCAATGTGCTTTCCACACTAGGGCTCCCCTGCTGCTAAACAACCTTCTCTCTGAAATTGCAACTGAAAACAAGCTTTGACCATTCAAACATTAACTCCGCCAGCACCTCACTGACCTCAGCAGTTGTGACTGCTCTGCCTAGGCCTGCGGCTTTGTTTCACCTCTCCCTCCTCCCTTACTACCTTCCCCACTTTTCTCCAACCCTCCATCCCCTGCTATTCCCTGTCTCTCTCCCACCCCCACCTACCATTCTACCCCCTCTAACCTCCTACCTACCATTCCAACCCATCTCCCATTCCTTTTCTCCTGTCTCCCCCTCTGTATCACCCTATCTCTTGTTGCTCCACCCTAGATTACCTAGCACTTATCTTTCTATTTTTGCACTTATGACAATGTCAAATCCTTGACTACCTAACCCCCTTTTCCTCACCCCTCCTCCTCTTATCCCCCACCACTTGCTCCACTTATGTCACCCCTAGCAGGGTTTTCATTTGTATCTGTGTCTTGCTATATATACACACCTATCGTTAATTGTGCATTGTTATTTGCCACTGACTGTTTGCTTATGTGCTGGTTTATACACATGTACTGTCTTTTCCTACTAAGTTAGCCTCCTGACCTGTATTGCATCTTACCTCTGCTTGGTTCTATGTTAACCTCCTGACCTTGTATTGTATCTTACTACTGTTTTGCTTGCACCCATTGCTGACGTGGAACCTTTGTAAAAGAACCCTTGGTTCAAAGGTATTTGTAATCCTAGTAATAAATAAATAAATAAAATGTGCTCCCTCATGTTTACAGGCATACTTTCAGGGATACACAGTGCACCTAACTCTGTTCGAGCACCACTCTGTCCACTCTGTGCCTTTTCAGGACTCTGTCTAGCAAGATGCCCTGGCTGTTTACAAAACCAACAGTCATCATTTCTTTTATCCAAGAAATCCCTTTTTGGTGACTTGGGGCTTCCTCCTTTCTGTGGAGGCAGTGAGGGCTTTAGCTATCCTGAAGACGTGCTTTTCCCTTTCTGCGCTGCCACACCTGCCCCAATCCCTTTCAGAGCAGGCCTGCTCCTGGCATAGTGATCTTAGAGCTCAGTAGCTTGCTGTGCTGTTTTTGGATCTCAGTCCTCTAGCTAGGTTTTAGCTCTGCTGGGCAAGCTCAAAAGAACTGTTCTAGCAATGTAACCTCCTCTATTTTTTCCACAGAATTTGCTTTTACTCCCTCCCACCGTTTCATAAACTTACGTTGCTTTGTGGCAAGTTCCTCATAGCTCATGTCAGGGTTTCTCCAGAGCCTACGTAACTTAACCCTGTATGCTTCAGGAGTTATCTCATACTTTTTAAGCAAAGCAGTTTTAAGTTTCTCATAATTGCTACTGTCCTGATTGTCCAGTTGGCTTAGCGCCTCACGCCATTTACCAGTACGTAGCGGGGATAGTTGAAAGCTTCAGGACTCCCTGGGTATTTTGGCCTAGATACAGACCTTTTCAAACAAATTCAAAAATGCATCCATATCCTCCCTCCCTTTAAATTCAGCTATTAATTTAGAATTTAACTTATACCCCAGCCCTGGAGTTTCAATTTCAACCCTGCCACTTACCTCCTCTACACTTGTCATTCGAGTCTTAACTTCTCCAGTTTGAATTTATTCTGGTGCTCTTTTTTTCCTCTCTCTCTCTCTCTGCTTCTCTCTGATGCTGGGTCTCTTTTTCCTGCCTCTCCAGTTCAAACCTCTTCTGCTCGAACTCTCTCTGCTGCTGTGCTTCAGACTTTCTCTGTTCAAATTCCAGTTCCAATTTCTTCAACTCCAACTGCAGCATAATCCATTCTAGACCCAGCTCGGTGGTGACCTTCCCCTGCTGCTGTGGCTCTGGGTTCCTTCTGGTCTCGCTGTCCTTCTCCCTGGGACTAAACTCTGTGATGGACCCTGGTACCCCCATGCCCAGGCTCTGATCCTTTTCATCACTGGCAGTGACTCAAGGTTCTGGTCAACCATTAGCTCATCGGCTGCCACGAGAGCCTCCATTAGGTGCTTTTTGGTTTGCCCCTCATACTGCACCCCTCTTTCCTGTCAAAACTGCCTTAGGTGATCTGCAGTGCATTCATTATAGTTGGAAGCCATCTTCTTTCCTAACTATTACTGAACTAGCTTACACCGAAAAACAAAACCAGGTAGGGAACTTTATACTGTAACTAAATTAGTATTTTCCAAGTCTCAGCTTTGATTGTGTGTGGGTTACTTTCAGTCTATCAATCTGATATACTGGCCTTGAATTCAAGTGTTATGCCTATGCCACTAACATTTCTTGAATTTCACTGCTACCAGATCTCTTGGATCCCACCTCTGCACATCAGATCTGTCACAAACCAAAGCTGGCCCAACGGTGCTGTGGTAGGGCTACCGCTTGTGGCGCCAGTGACCCGGGTTTGGGAACAGACTCGGGCGGCTGGAGGGCCAACTGGGGGGAGGAGGATTGAGCACCCAGGGTCTGCTCTCCTCCTCCAGGTGGTGTGGGATGCAAGTCCTGCTGCGATACCACCACCTGGGTGACCATGGGTGGAGGTGCAGCAAGACAGCATATAAGGGGAGGGAGGACATCTGCCGGGAGCCAGAGCGTTAGCACGTCACAACGTGCATTGCTCCATGGCCTCCCCTTGTGTGCAGACGTCCTGTGGGCTGGGACCAGGAAAAACAGAAAAACCCTGTGCTGGGCTCCTGTAGACAGGACCAAGCTGTCCTGAGATAACCCTTAACCAGGCTCCATAGATGGGGCTGGTGATGCCTTCCGATGCATACTTGAGGTGTGAGAGGTGGACTAAAGGGGGGTCCCTCTCCTCCCCACCCGGGGGGGGTAAACAGAGGCAGGATGGGGAAAGCCTAACCAGCACCCAGAGGGAGGTTCCTGGGGCAGAACTATGGGATTACACAGCCTAGGAATCCCCAAATAAAGGAATCCAGCGCAGCGAGAAGGGGGCATAAAGAAAAAGTATTAAAAAAAAAAGATCTGTCACAAACCCACTCTTGAGGGTCAGGTTTACTGAGCTCACAGTGCCCACCCTAAGTGAAATTCATGACAGGAATGGGGAAACAGGGGATACCCTCATCAAGTCCTTCTATATTGCTAGCTGGTTTCACAACTGAACACTTGCCACAAAGTCCCAGGGTCTCTTCTTTACTCTGGATCAGGCTAAAAAAACAGTTTTGAGTCTTGTAGCCAAATGAAAACCCTTTCTCAGTTGTTACACAAAGGGGGAAGATCCAGGTGTTACAACCTCTTCTGGGTAGCATTGTAACCCTGATTCTGCCTTCTTTCACAAGGCGTGCAATAACCTGGATCAAATCCTCACAGACCGTTCTTTGAGACTTTCGTATTCTCCCTATTTTTTATCCAGACTTTCCCTTTTTAGACCCTTTGTTCGATTTGGTAGCTTATGATGGCATCCCATAGCAATAACAGTTTAGTCATGGATTAATACTGAACCTCCCACAATCGCACACCCAATATAAGAAAATCTCACTCAGGCCAGTTTTCTCAAAAACAAAATGTTTTTACTAACTAGTTACTAATCATACAGTTACAACTAAAAAGGTTTAAATAATCTTTTTGGCCATAGCAAAATCAAACAAAAGTGGAATTATACAAAAAACACACACTGTGACAGTTATCTAAAATTCTACCTTAGTTTGTAATGAATTGAAGTCTGTAAAGAGTAAGTGCAGTCTTTAGTTCTTAGTCTCTGTGCTGTGACAGTTTTGTTTCTCTGTGTGTTCAGGAGAGAGTCCAAATGAAAACTGTGCACATGCCCTGGGCTGAGGGCTTTAAATACCTTCTGTAACTTGCAGTGTCATCAATTATCCCAGTTCTAAAGAATCTGGTCTGTTTACCTATCAGGTGAGTCAGAACAACCACTCCGTTTGGCCAGGAGATGTCACTTCCGCCGTTTCCAAAATTCCAAGAATATTAAAAATCAAATCTTGACACATATAGTTAACATGGATATGGCATTCAGAGTTTAAGCCTTTTGAAGTCCCCTATAGACAATTCCCACCCGAAAGACAAAATTCACATTAGCTTGTCAGAATGGTAATTTGCTGCTCAAATCCTGGCTAAAACATCCTGCGTTTTGAACTAGCTTCCTTCAATTAAGTTACTGGGAAGATCCTGTAAGGTTTATGACTATACAAGCTGATTTTATTACCTCTGGGTCAGCTAGTCAGGAAATGCAATTAGCTCCTTGCCAAGCAAGCTGTTTTGCAGGTTACAGGACTATCAGCCATTAAAAAAAATTCCCTTCTCTTCACATTGGCATTTTAACATATACAGAAATAACATGAAACACATCATATTATTTGTACATATAGCTGGCAGGGGCATAGCTCGCCACAATTGTCAATACCTCTTCCCTCACTCTATACACCACCCTGGGTTTCTGTGCCTTATGTGCATGGTTTTGCACTTTTTCACATTGAAACCCAGCTGTCCTATCCTTGATCACTCCTCAAGTTTTCTTAGGTCTCTACTCATTCTCTCCACCCTCTCTTGAGTATCTACCCTTTTGCAGATTTTGTTGTCATCTTTCCTTCCTGCTCCTCTGCAATGCCACTTATAAAGAAATTGAAAAGGACTGGTGCCAGTACTGAACCTGAGGTACTCAGCTTGTCACTCTCCCCTCATTACAGTAACTGCCATTTACCACCACCCTCTGTCGCCTATCCATCAACAAGGCCCATACTCAGTTTACCACCTTGAGTCTCACCCCCAAACTGCCCAGCTTCCTCATAAGCTTCCTATGTTGTATGGTATCAAAAGCCTTGCTGAAGTCTAAGTAGGCCATGTCCACCACCCCACCCTGATCTATTTCCCTGGTCATCCAGTCAAAGAAATCAATCAGGTTCATCTAACATGACCTCTTCTCCATGAATCTATGCTTCCTCAGATCTTGCAACCCACTGGATTCAAGATACTGTACTTGCTTTTCTTTTTAAAGTGTCTCCATTAACTTCCCCAGCACTGATGTTAGACTGACTGGCCAGCCTCCTCCTTGCTGCCGCTTTTATGACATGGGACTACATCTGCCCTCTTCCAGTCCTCTGGAACCACTCATGTTTCCAGTGAGTTGCTGAAAAGGGCTGTCAGAGATGCAGCCTTTACCTCCCTGAGCTCCCTCAGCACCCTTGTGTGTACCCTGTCCAGCCCTGTAACTTTATCCACTTTCAGATTCACAAGTCCTCTCAGGACCACTTCCTCTGTCAATGGACCTATGTCTACCTGCCTCCCCCCACTGTTCCAACTGCTTGTATGTAACCCTGGTGCCATTATACCATGGGTTACTACCCCTGCCTGCTTCTCTGATTGCAGGTTGAGGGGTCTGGATTCCGAAACAAGGGGTACTGTGGTGTGCCTACCAACAGTAAAACTAAGATTTTGGTGCCTCCACCCAGAGTAATGGTTAAGTGAGTTATTAGCAATAGCCCACTGGGAAGATATAACTACCCACTCCCCTGACTAAAGGCCTAATACTGCAAGGTTCCCAAGTACAGTATTTGACATTTAATTCCCAGCTGTTAGAGCACACTACTGATATGCTCATGGATACCACACTTACCAACAGGGTTTGCTCTTCTGGCATATACCCTGTACCCCCTGTAAAGAAACAGTTTCCTGCAACAACAATGCTTTTACACAGTATCTTTGAACAGACTCAGTAACCAGACACTGGTAATAATATGCTCACAGCCCAACTTTTTTCAACTTTCTCTTACCTCCTACACACTGGCAACCCCAGACTCTCTCCACTGTAGCCTCTCGACATGGCTGGTTCTGCCCTGCCTGAAGCCCTCCAGCATCCAACCTCTACATTGGGCCCATCTCCACTCCTTGTCCCCCAGTCACTCAATCCCCACCGCAGGATCTGAGTCCCCCGGGGCAGGACCACCTACTCCTCTTGCACTCTATCTAGAATCCAATGGAGTGACCAGGGAGAGTTGGAGAGAGTGTCAGACATGGGCTCAGAAGGCCCAGCATTGGGCATGAGGGCTAATCATTGGGCCCACCTTTGCCTACTGGGTGCCAGGGATTTTCTCTTTGTTCTGCCCACTAATGCGGTCATGCAATAGCATCAGAGCATGGAAGGCACACTCCCGCTCCTTTCCACAGATGCCTGCCAACACTGTTCCCCATTGGCTGCTCCAATCAAGGTGTGTGGTGCCCCCAACCTCCACTAGGAGCTGCTACCTGGTGGGGAAGACCCCAGTTCCCACCCCAGGAGAGAAGAGAAGTCTAATGGATGCTCAATCCTCTCCTCCCTACCAACCCCTGGTGGCCTGAGCTTGCTCCTGATAATGGGTCACCGGCATGGCGCAAGGTGTGGCATCCAGTGCCTCAACCCTCAGTGCTACTGAGCCAGCTTACAGCCCAACTTACATTAAACAGTAAATCTGGTTTATTAAGGGGATTTGAACAAGGGAGGTGCATGAATTTAGATCAACGATCGCTGCAGTACTGTAATTAAGCATTAGGCAAAAATAAATAATGAGCATTTGATCCATCCCTGAATCATTCAGTTTGACCCACTGCTGGGTACCCAGAGTGGAACTAGAAGCAGGCCTGAAGCATTGCTGCAGGTAGGCCAGCACTGCAGCTGATTGGGTCCCTTGATGGAAGAAAGGGTGTTATTAGCAGATGAAAACACTAGCAGACAGTAATAGTATCTGAAATCCCAGGTCGGATGGCCTGCAAACACAGTTAAAACCCAATGGGAACTTATAAAGCAAATCAGATGACACAAAAGTATTTATTTGGTTGTTGCAGGGGCTACCCTGATTGTACTCACTGCACCCAGACAGACTGAGAAATGTCTGGTGGCACCATGGAACTTCTGGCCTTCCAGGATGTTGGTGGAAACCAGGGTCGACATGACCCACCTCTTCATGGCCTTTCCCTGTAGGTGGCCAGAACCTGTGATTTAGCTCTCCACAGGGGCTGACTCCCCAAGGCTGATCTCTTGCCAAGCAGTGGCTGAATCTGGTGCCGGAACAGTCTTTTGGGGCCAAGGCTGGCATAGGCCTGGTGGTTGCAAATGGATTCTCTTATGTAGTTTGACTGAACGAACCCCAGGTAGTCTCCCCCTCTTGGTGTGTGGCAGGAGACAGTTGCTTTTTACACTTACAGGCTCCACTTTACACCAGGAGTCTCTGGAGCTATCTCCTTACTTCAGTCAGTTTCACTCTGAGACAATTTAGAAACAGTACCTCTTTTGCTCTGGGAAACAGGATTCCCTGAATTGTATTTATGGCTGAAACCCCTCTCTGCTTTTGGGCAGTCTCTGGTTTGAGCGATCCTCTCAGGATTCAGAGTCCCTTGCAAGGAGGCAAAAACAGGTCTTTTCCCTGCAATGCCTCTCGGCCCATGATCAGGCTGCTTCCTTCTCAGTGGCTAGAGCTGAACTTTCAGCCTAACAGCTGCAAAAGTCTGCTTCCCTCTGCTGTGAGGCAGTCTAAGTTCCTTAACTCCTGCAGGGAGGCAAACAGCTATGACACACACAGGCTACCTTCAGGTTGAGAGCTTGAGCTGGACTGACTTCTGTTCAAAACAGTTTCAACAGAAGACCGGGATCTCTGTATTCCAGTTGGCTACCTTAGCTGTCAATCACGGTCTAAGGGCCTTCATTTGTTAATTTAGGCACCAACAAGGAAAATTCACAGCTTTTCCCACAAGTCACTGTAATAAGTACCCCTTGAGGACCCCTTGGTTTTGCCTGGTCCAAATGCCAAGTCCCGGACCAAACATGATAGCTCCCATAGTGGAGAAGTAGTTAGTCAATGTAAACAAATCATTTATTTATTAACAGAGAGGATTTAGAGATAAATATTTACAGTGTTTGAAAGGACTCCTTCAGCACTAGCAAGCAACTGCTAATTGGAGTCGACTGGAGTTGTGTCTGGCTGGTCATAAGCCATGATTTACTTGGACCCAGCCCAAGCTATAACACACTATATACAGACTGAATGTCATAAAGAGATAGTGCGGTGGCATCGATCTGCACACTCACGCAGGATGACACTAGGACATTACTGTACATGGAATCATCTTCCCTTTCTGGACATCAGCCAGGTGGTGGGTATCAGCAGAGCCCAGAGAGGCACCCAAGGTAAGCCCCCTAATTTGGGGGGGGTTACATGTATGTGGTCCATCCCCCTCTACTTCCACTGGGAAGACTGAGCAGAAATATTAGCATAGGATACCGGCCTTTTCCTGATCCTCCTCTGCACAATCTCCCCCCACCCTTCTTAACCTCACAATCCCTCTCCTTGTCTTCCTCTTTTCACTTATGTATCTAAAACTAGTCTTGTCCTTTTTAGTTCCCTCATTGGTTATTCTTTCCTCTGTTTGCACCTTTGCACCCCTCATCACCTTCCTTGCTTTGTGCTTTCCTCTGCTTTTCCTGGTACACCTTCCTATGCTCTTTGCTGTGCATCTCCTTGTGCCTCCTAAATACCACCATTTTAGCCCTTACCTTTGAAGCCACTTCCCTCGAGAACCATAGTGGTCTCTTTTTCCCCTGTAGCTCTGACACCCAGTTATGGCCACAAAGTGACAGGCTTCTAGACCTGCTTCAGCTAGTAATTGTAATGTGCCACTGTCACATGAAGGCAGTGGTTTGTGTATCTTTTGGACTTTGAATATGATTCATTCAAGCGGGACATCTTACCAGTGAGAAAAGTTACACCTATAGGATCCCTAGAATACCATATGGGAGAAGCTTCCAAATAAGTTCCAATCTCCCATATCAGGTGGAGGTATAAAGCAGATGGATTTGGGGTAGCTTTTGCAAGTATTTGATTAAGGGGTCATGTGATGGCATTTGGCTAGGCAGCTGCTTGGGCTCTGAGCTCTCCCCTGCAATCGCCGTTTTCGTTGTTTTTCTGAGCCATCGGGGCACTAAACAAAGAAATTTCTCAATAAGGTGTTTAGATACTGTGCCTGCTATCGTCAAGTCCGATTGGTTCGGGAAGAAATCAATTATTTTGGTGGGATGGAGGTCAATATGAAGCAGACCTCCGTTAAGCCACTCCCTGCCTCCTAACAAGGCCTCGAAGAAGCTATGCAAATTAGGGCCCGGTCAAATCGGAATGGAATAATGACAAACCATGAATGTCTACTCCTGACTGAAGATAATTTCCTTCAAGAACTTACCCCTGTCAAAGATATGTAAAAGATCTGGCTGCTGAGTTTTAAATCGCTGCGGGGGATCTGTATCTCTCCACCAGGAGTCGCCGATGTCGAAGCTAAGTGTTCTCATCAGAGCAAAGACAAGACAAGACGGAGGTCGTTATTGCCGATTTAAAGCAACAGGTTAAAAGTTGCAAGCCAAAACAGAGGATTTGGAGGGACGCAACCGTAGGAACAATCTCTAATATTTGGTCTGCGGAGATGGAGGAAGGGCGGACCTAATGGCCTTCCTAGAAGCTCCTAGCGAATTGTTGGCCATCTATCAGTCCCTCATATCATCTGGGCGGGCCCATCATTCACTAAGGCCAGACCCCCAGCTGGCTCTCCTCCACGACCCATTATAATAAATTTTTAGTTATATTGGCGCCAGCATTTTTCTCTAAATCCGTGATCTTAAAGAAATTCTATGGGGCTCATCCAGGCTTCCTATTGCTTGCAAGATCTCCCTAAAGAGACTAGAGAAAAAGGGCAGCTTACCACCATGTCGTCCAAAAGTTAATAGCTGCCTCCATCCCTTTCAAGATGATGTACCCAGCTACTTCAGTCATGCGATCGGGGCTCTGTATGCAGTTTTAACTCCTCAGAAGCGGCCCTAAAGGAACTTGCCTCAAGATTACGGATCTCTTCAAGGCGGCTGGCTGATGGACTCATTCTTTGCTAGTTTCTATAATGATTAGATGATCTGGTGATGTGGGTTGTTTTACCCCTTTTCTGGGGCTGACCAGTTGGGTTAAGTCTGTAGGGTGGGGGTCTGGCCTTTCCTTTGCTGTATCGTTGGGCTCGCTGGGTCTACCTACTATTTTTCTTTCTCTATCTTCCCCCTTTCTGGACTATCCGCTTCATCTATTTTACTATTTTACTTTTTTTCCCTCTCTCGTTCTTTTTTCTTCCCTTACCTGGGCTCCTTCGCGATGGCTGGATTGGATGAGTGGTTGCCTTTCGGGGGTCGAGGGAGTCCTCCTTGCTAGGCCTGATGTTCGGGCTCGGTAGGAACTTTTTCATCTGATGCTGTTTTCTGAGGGACTTCCTGGTAGGAGGACTGTTTTTGGTCCGGTTGTTTTTCGGTCCCTCGAAACAGCATCCACTACCGAATCTCTGCTAATTAAAGGCCTTTCCTATTGTTTTATTTCTTGGGCAGTTTGATGCCGGGTAAGTCCACCTTTCAGTTTTGCTTTCTGGACTTATTGAGGGGATGTGCTTTCCACAGCAGGCAGGCGGGGAGGGGGTCTCCTTGTTATTATGGGGATGCCCTCTCCGTTTCTCATTTCCTTGTTTGCCATGCCTTTACTGTGTCTCCTCCATCCAATTTATTTAAGTTATTTTTCAACATATTTGTAGTACTGTGGTAATAGAGCGTGATCGGGGGGCTCGAGCCTGTGGATGCTTGCTCGCTAGATGCAATATTGTGAAACCTATTGATGGGTGTGCTAACCTCTCCCTGGTGAATGAGTTGAGATATTTCATTGTCACAGCGGGTTTTGGTTAGTGCTTTCGCTGGCTTGTGCTGGGAATATTTTCTGTATGGATGTTTGTATCTAGCACTGGGGACTCTGGGGTTCACTTTTGGGGGTTCCAGGTGGCCTTGGGGTTGTGTGTTTCGGCTAGTTGAGACTACTTCTGCTCTGGCCTTCCTTTGTACATAGTTATGTGAGGGTTCTGGGTTTTTTGATTTTGGGGGAGGTTGTTGGGTTCCGTGACTTTTCCTCGATGCTGGTTTTTAGAGTCGGGTTTGGGAGGGTGGGGTGGCTTTATTGAAGGGTTTCTATAAGATATTAGGGAGGCAGGTTTTGGCTGGGTGGGTAGGAGGATGGGGTTGTTGGTTGCTCTCCTGTACGCTACATGGTTCTCTGTTTAAATAAGGTTTACTGTTATGGGGAGGTACTTGTCTTAGGTAAACTCGGTTTGGGGTTGTCTTGGTGTGGGTATATGTTGGATGTAATAATGTCAAACCTAAAAATGATAGATGGGTTGAGGTGCACCCTTTTCTCTTTTATAATTCTGATTATGTCTGGATATTTGGTTTTCGTTTATTGTATCTAAAATGGCTATGAATACTCTCAAAATAGCTTCCTGGAATGTGCGTGGACTTCGGGATCGGGTCAAACGGTTGCAGATGTTTAATCACTGTTCGTTGTTACAAATTGACATTCTCTTTTTGCAGGAAACACACCTCAGTCAGGGTGACGCCAAGCTTTTATCTCGTTCGGGCTTTTCTCAACCTTATCTTGCTGGTAATTCTTGTTTTACTAGAGGGGTGGCGGTTCTTGTTAAGAAACATGTTTTATTTACTAAGGAGATGACTGTGTCAGACCCAGAAGGGAGATTCATGCTGGTTAAAGGAATTCTTAATGGTGGGAATGTTGTTCTGGGATCTATATACGGTCCGGGGGGTGATTCTGGGTTTTCATGTCCTTGCTTGAGAAATTGGCTAGGTTTCTTCCGCCCAGTTTATATTGGGTGGGGACTGGAATATTCCTTGCTCACCTGTCCTAGACAGAGACCTCAGGATAAACGCCCACCTTCCCAGCTCACAGAGCCTTCTGATTGAGATCGTTACTTGGTCTATGTGATCCTTGGAGACATGCTAACCCTTCTCTCCGGCTTTTTCCTTTCTTTTCCCAGTCGCACGGTACTAAATCTAGATTGGACATGGTCTTGGTTAGTGTTTCTTTCCTCTCAAGTCTCTGTTTAACTGGCATTGACCCAATTATTCTTTTTGGACCACGCTGTTGTCTGGATCAACCTTTCCTTAACTCGAGTTCTCCGGGATTCGGTCTGGCGGCTGAACACTCAGCTGTTGAAAGATCCGCAAAACATATCTGGTATTAGTTCCCTAATCTCATTATTTCTGGCAGATAATCTTAATTCCACTCCAAGGTTTGATATGGTTTGGTCCGCTCTAAAGTGTTTTCTTAGGGGTGAGCTTATTAAAATGGCTTCCTTTAAGAAGAAAAAGGGGCTTGCTAATTCTCTATTTTTGATGGGTAGAATTCGGGAGTTGGAGACCAAGTACTCTTCAACCTCTTCCTTAATTGATCTTAAAGAGCTTTTATCAGTTAAGAGTAAATATTTGGATCTTTTGAAGGAGAAAACTGAATATTCACTGATTAAAACTCAAGCTAAGTATTTTGACCAGGGGGAAAAATCCGGTAAGCTTCTGGCTTTGCGTCTACGGGCATTGGAAAGCTCCAGGATTATTCCCTCTCTGCTCTCCCCATCTGGTGTGGCTGTTACTGCACCTAGAGGAATTGCCCATATCTTTAAGGAGTACTATCTGGACCTATATAGGAAACCGACAGTGTCACATTCCACTTTTGAACTAGATGAGTATCTGAAGGAGATCGATATTCCATGTCTATCAGAAACCCAGCAAGCTATTTTGTTGGCTCCTATCTCATCGGAGGAGATTGAGAGAGATCCATTGCTTCTCTTGCTCCTGATCGAACACCGGGTCCTGACGGTTTCCCGGCTAACTTTTATAAGACCTTTGCCAAAGACTTGATACCTATTCTTCTCAAACTGTATGAGTATTTGTCTGTATCTCCGGAGGTGGATCCTTCATTGTTTGAGGCTATCATTGTCTTAATTCCCAAACCTGATAAGATTCTTACCAACCCGGCAAATTATAGATCCATTTCACTTCAAAATTATGAAATGAAAATTCTTGCTAAGATATTAGCTGAGCGAATCAGGATGGTTTGGTCTGGGCTGTTGAGTCCTGAACAGGCTGGCTTTGTTCCTGGAAGATCGGCGGCTGACCATTTGAGGACCCTATCACATATCTCTCAACATGCCCAATCCTTTTCACACCCGGCTGCTCTGGTTTCTCTTGATGCTGAAAAGGCCTTTGATCGTGTGGACTGGTCTTTTTCTTTGGGCTGTTTTGGAGAGAATGGGTTTTCCGTCCGCCTTTGTTAACAGGATTCGTGTGTTTTACAACTGCCCCTCTGCCAAAATTTATTGTAATGGGGTGTTCTCCTCCTTTTTTCGCTTATATGCTGGTACTAGACAGGGATGTCCTCTCTCCCCTCTGTTATTTAATTTGTACTTGGAACCTTTACTTATAAGGATTAAGGCCTCTGCCCAGGTCAAGGGACTTAGATTACACCAAAGAGAACTGGTTCTCTTGCATGTATGGATGACATTCTCTTGCATTTGGCAGACCCGCTGAATCTTTGAAAGAGGTGGTAGGCCTTATTGAGAGGTTTGGTGTCTTTTTCGTTATAGACTGAATATTTCAAAATCTGAAATTCTCCCCTTAATGTATATACCAATAAATCTGAGTTCTCCTCTTTGGTATGAGGTGGGCCTCTAAATTTATTAAATATTTAGGGATCTTTTTCTACCTACTTCTTCTCTTTTGAAGAAATTAAATTTGGACAGACTTAAGGACACGGTTTCTCAGGATCTACAGCATTGGTCAGTTCTTCCATCTCACTCTGGGGTCGAATAAATATTCTTAAAATGAACGTTCTTCCCGTGTTCTACCCATTGAATCTGGTCAACCTTTGGCTTCCTATCTCTTATATTCAACAATTTCATGTGCTTTTTTCCAACTTTGTCTGGTCCGGGGAAGCGGTTAGCGTTCACGCTAAATTATCGCCTTCGGTGAGAGGGGGTCTTAGGTTACCCAATCTCCTGTTGTATTACTGGGCAGCTCATCTCTAAGTTGGGAAGATGGTTCTCGTCGAGCCGGACTCATCCTGTCCAATCTGGCTTCAGCTCTAACGCTCCTCTCTTTACTGAGATTAAATCTGATAGGTATGCTTTATTCTATCTATCAAGGTACTTCCAATTGGGTGCCAGATATTGTTATAACGGTTGCCATTAAGTCTTTTTCTGCAATGTTTAAAGTACTTTCGTATTTCTGCTATCTCAGACCTGGGGCAACCGGTTGTCTGTAATCCTAATGTTAAATTGGGTACCTCATGGATTAACCCGGAGTGGCTTCCACAAATCAGGGAGGCTAGACTTGAGCAATTTTTTAACAAAGATTCACTTCTCTCTTCTGGTGATATTCTTGAGAAATTTGACATATCTAAAAGGGTTATTTTCAAAGTTTATCAGTTGAGACACTTGATTAGTCAAAGATTTGGAACCACTCCTAGGGATTCGGTTGTTTACCCCTTTCTTTCTGAAATTATTAATCTTGCTTCCCAACCTCATTCTATTTCCTTGATATATTCTTTTCTTCTGAAGTATAATTCACCAGAGAGGGCTGTTGGTTCAGATGTATGGGCCCATCTTTTGCCTGATATTTCCCTGGACTGGTCGGGTGTTTGGAAGGACCTTCATAGATACCATACCCAGGACAGGATGCGACTAACGCAGTATTATATTGTTAACAATTTATATTATACCCCAGTTAAACTTTTTCAGCTCAAGAGGGTCTCTCACCCAAACTGTTTTAGGTGTCTACAAGGTGAGGGCAATCTTGTTCATATGTTCTGGGACTGCCCTAAAGTTGCCCCCCTATGGTCTCAGGTTAGGGACTATCTTGATCCTCTTCTGGGTCTGTCCATTTTTTCTGTCCTGAGGTGTGTATTTTAGGTGAACTTTCCCGTGTGGATAGTGTCGAACGTAGATATTATATGGCTTTGGTGTCTATGGCTGTTAAAAAACTGGTTTTAAGACATTGGACTGACCAACTGGCCCTGTCATTTGCTGATTGGTTAACTGAATTAGTTTCGTACTTCCAATCTGAAGGTTGGTTACGAGTTTAAAGAGCGCTTGGATCTGTTCAGAGGAGATGGAGTAAACTTCAAGCCCTCTGCCTGGCTTAATTTATATTATTTCATGACCTGATCCCGTATGTCCGCGTGTCATGTTTGCTTGTTAATTTATAACCTTTGTAACTCTTTGTTTTCAAAACTGTCTGACTTTTTATAGATGTTGGGATTTGTATCTTTGGGATAATTAATTGTTTTGTCCAGAAAATGTTTGGTCTTTTGTTCGGTGCACCCTGGGGAGAAGGGATTGGGTTGTGGGGCGTGGCTCTCAATGTTGTGTAATGTTTTTTCTTTGTAGCTGATGATGGGTGGGTTGGCGGGTTAGTGGGTGGCTGTTTTGTGTTTATTTTTCTTTGTTCTTTATGGGGTTAGGTAAAATTTTTTTGGGGGGGTATATTTTCTGTTCTTTTGGTTGTACTGCCTGTTTCACTGTTGCATTGTATTTTCCCGGTGTATATTGTGTTGTTGTTTGTTTCTTAAAACCAATAAACTTAAATTTAAAAAAAAAAGTATTTGATTAAACTGTCAAATGAACACAGAAGGTCATTATGGCTAGCGTGGATGAGGCACCTGTTTTCTTGCTGATTCTGTTTGGTGTAGGATTTCTGTAGTTATGTATCTTCATTGTATTTCAGCATAAGATACTGGATGTGTTCTCATGTGTGTTTAGCACAGCATTTTCAGGTATAAGATCTCGTTGAACCTCCCTGCCATACCTGCCCATATTAAGCTGAGTATCTATCCAGATTGTTCTGACTAGGCCAGATGTGATCCGGGGACTGGTGGCTGGTGATGTTTTTTACTTTCAGTAGCTCAGCTTTAGATAAACTGCAATGAAGCTGTGAAATGTTGTTTTCTTCTTTTCTGTGTCTTTTAACAACAGCTACCAATGTTATTGCTGGTTGAACTGGGTTGCTGTTATTTTACTGTTATTATACTGATGCCACAGTTTTAGCTGGGAGAAGCGAGGTAGCAGTTTTAAATCCATGCACAGGCCAATGAAGCTGCCAATGGAGTACTCATTGCAGGCAACCTTTTGGGGATATGGGTGAAATCTGGACCAAGTTAGGCAGGACTTAATTGGTATGGTAGTTTCAGCCAATCGAGTTGGTTTATTTTTTACCATTTTAGTCCATCCATTCCACCTGGTACTGATTTTACATTGGGTGATGGGTATGGTTGAAAGCCAGAACAGACAGACCAAAACAGTAAAACCAAACTGATTGGTCTGGCTGGAAAAGCTGACCCTGTTCTGGCTGGTCTGACTGAAACAGTGGGTCTGATTTTTACGTTTTTGATTCTGGTCATTTTATGACTGCAATGGGCAATAAGGCTGAAAACTGGATAAGTAAATATGCATGTAACCCCCTTGTTCCCAGGGGTTACTAGAATCCCACTTAGAACCAGTGGTAGGCAGGGAACGGCAACTTGTGAGATGCCAGTTAAATGGGTTTCACACTGTCTCACTCTGTCCTCAGTTTCAGCTGAGCTGGAGTGATGATGTCACCATAGAATTCAAGTAGCAGCATAAGCCACAATGGAATGCTAGCTGCAGGGGGTTAGCAGTAGAACGTTGGGGAATTCAAGTCAGTCTTCAGAGAGCAGTCTGTGTGGAAACTCGAGAGAGTGAAGAGTGCTGCAGTGTGCAGCTCCTCAGAGCCTAGCTCTGATATAGAGCTACCGTAGAAAGAAGGGGTTGTGTGTTCTCACCCTAGAGAGGAATACAGAAGAGATCAGAAGAAAGTAGTAGAGACCTTCCTAAAGTTGTTCCAGTACCCCATCCCCAGAGGGATGGGGAGAATTCCAGGAATTCAGGGGCAATCCCCTGTGCCAGCCTGGACCGGGAGAAGCTGCCTGAGAATCAAGTTGTTCTGGGAGTACCAGAGAATCTGTTGTGGGAGAGAAGCCCTGCGGCACCTGTATACCTTTGGTGAGCTCTACTCTGAAATAGAGACCATGTTCACTAAGACAGAGTTTAGAGTAAAATTGTCTGCCTACTATGGGGTCAAAGGAAGACTTACCAAGTACAGAACTTTTAGTTTGTGTATGGCTTAGAAGCATCTGCAACAGTGGGGGTCTAGGGTAAAGACATAGCCACTTACAGAACTTTTAAAATCAGGACACCTCCAGAGTGAAATGTAGAATGTTAAATGTGCTAAACTTTTCTAGAGATCATCTACAAACAGTAGTTCGAAGAAAGGTGTTGTAACCAAATGAATGGATGAGTATAGATTTGGGAGCAAGAGGTGGGAGACCCCCACCTATGGTTTTCTCCCCGGCACTTGGCCAGTGTCTGAAGAAAGTACCCAGATGTAGGACTGTGGATTTTCCCTTGGAGCTAGAAAGTGCTCATGGGTGGTTTTTTGGAGCCACCATCAACCTCCATGCCATATGGAAATGTGTTGTAGTACTGGCCAGGGTGCCATGTCAAGGAATAGAAGAGAAGTGTACTAGTTTGGGCCATGTGTGTGCCCAGATCCATTCAGAACCTGAAGGTTAGTAGTGAAGAAGTGTGCTCTGTACCTCTGTAATCTGCATTACCAGCGAGGGTAGCCCTATGGAGGTCCATCTTTGCTTTGTTATTCTCTGTATTATGTGAATAAAAACCGCACTCTAGAATCCCATCCAGGTTTGGACATTTCAGTTATTGCTTCCAGTGTCTGGATTTACTTGGGTGCCCCTGACCAGAAGTACAAACCTAGCACAATGCTGAGCAAGCGTATTCTCCCATGGACCCAGGTTGTTGGCCATGCTAAATAGTCCCCCCAGGTGTGAGCTAGGTAGTTGCCACACTTGGTTTGCCTGTCTGAAGGATGGCAGGCTCAGAAGTAGAAGTAATGGGTCCACAGAGTTTCTACAAAAGATAACTTGTAGTGACTACACCCACATCTCTCGGTAGCGCCTAGATGTGAGAGGAGCAGCCCTGCTGACAGAGAAAAAAGGGAGGCTGGTGGGGGGAGGCTACATGCAGATGACACAAAGCTAGCAGGTTTGGTAACTGAGACAGAGGGGGCACTGACAGTGCAAGCAGACCTAAACAATAGCTATACCTGGGCAACTACCAGAGGCATGGGTTTTAACACAGATAAATGTTGTGTGATCCACCTAGGTAGGCACAACTATGAAACAGAACAAAGGAATAATGCATGACAGGGTGTGTGTCATGCTGGGATAACACCACACCTGGGGGGGATTTGGGCATGAGGCCGCAGGCCGAGTGTATCCAGTGCCCCAGGCATGGAGTTATCCCAGCACTACACACACCCTGGAGTGCATTATTCCTATTATACAATGGATTGTTGTTATATATAGAATAAAAAAATAATATTAAAGAATGTTTTTATTAGTGTGGAAAATTATTTTTGTTTCTTAGGAGATGGGGAAAAAAGAAAGTAATCTCCAAACAACTTGTGTAATGGAACTAGATCATGGTGTTATGCCAGGATAACACCACGGGTCCAGTGCCACACTGACCAATCAGATCCCAACATTCTTTCTTGCCATTGTATAATATTTAATAAACGGAGTATCTCTGAGAAAATCTAAAGAAGAAAAGGACTTGGGTATACTAATTGATCATAGACTCACATACCAGTCACACTGTAGTAAACAAATCTTAAAAGCAAAGCAAGTACTGTGGAATAGAAAGAGAAATTTCAGGAGCTGAAGCCAGTGTGTGATTATGCCTCTGTACCGAGCATATGTTAGACCAATACTGCACTACGGAGCCCCAGTGTGGGGACCTATCACTGGGGGGGAGTGGCTAACATTGAGAAGGTACAGAGACAGGCCACTAAAATGATACATAGTTTAAAAAATGTACCATACGAACAACGTTTGGAAAAGCTGCAGCTGATGCCCCTACAGGCAAGAAGGGTTAGAGGAGTCTTATTATGTTATGATGTAATGCAAGATGAGTACATATTAAACAAAGCTTAATCTCCAATTCAAAAATGACAAGAAGGGCACCAAAGGACACCCGCTACAGCTACACCACATCAAATTCAACATTAATAGGAGAAAGGCTTTTTTTACGCAAAGGGTGGTGGTGCAATGGAATAACTTACCAGAGGAAATTATTTGTTTTAAAAATATGGCCCAGTTTAAGAAACAATTAGACTCTAAAAGGACATGCACTAGCCTATTACGGGTGAACGGACAGGAGCTGTCAGGGGGCTATACTGGCTTCCTTCGCTCCTAAAACTCTTAGTATGATCCTTAGTGTGGTCCAGATTTTACCAAGTCCTGCATTTTGGACCTCAGCATAAACTTTCTGACTGCTACATTTAGTTCATCTGGAATAGCCATTTTCAGAGCTTGTTTAAATTCTACCCCAGCATATAATATGTTTAGAGCCCAATTTGTGTTTTTTTTGTTTGCCTCTTTGCAGTTTTCCATCATTTTCAGTTGTTCTTTGGTAAGCGACAAGTGCTGACCTAAATTACATTTGTTAGGTTTGCTTGTGCACATGTGCAAGCAAAACATGTTGGTGCCACTCTGGCGGTGTAGGGGCTGGGGAGGTGTGGGCTGCAAGCAGCCAATGAAGATGAGCCTACAAGAGGCTGTGACTGAAGCTCCAATCCTGACAAGGCTGCTGATGATACTCCTTAGGTGGCTGATGGGCGGAAGCCTCTCACATTTGAAATGACACAGCTGCACCAATCACAGGGCTTTTCTGCCCATCAGTCAGCTAACAAGTATCAACAACAGCCTGCAAGAAAGAAAAACCCTTCTGCTCCATCCCTCTGCATGCTGCCCTCCCATGCCAGGTCCCAGTGTGCAAAAAACCTTCAGCTCCCTTCTGCTGCATGATGCCCCACCCCAGCCCTCCAGTCCTCATTCCCATGTAAATGCAAAGTGGCCATTTTGCTCTTGGTCCTATTGCCTGCTCTGGGGTTGGGAAGCAAGCGTGCTGCTGGCCACATCGGTGGCTTCCACCCCCCCCGACCCTGCTGCCTGCTCTGGGGCCAGGGAGCAAGTGTGCTGTTGGTCATGATCATTGGTTCTTCTTCTTCCAATCTCAGTGCCTGTCAGGTGCTAAGAGTAAGTGTACTGTTGGCCACATGATGGCTTTTCTCCCCTCCTTACCCCATTGCCTCTCCTGGGGTCAGGGAGCAAGTGTGCTGTTGGCTGTGATCGGCAGCCATTCTCTGCTCCTGACCCTGCTGCCTGCCGTGAGGTAAAGGAGGTCATCCTTCATGGATTGCGCTCCTATAGTGTTATTCCTGGTCCTGACCCCCCAGTTAGTCCTGGGATTAGGGTCACAGGAAATGAACGATGGCTACAGCTTGTAAAAAGGAAAACAGTCCTTTGACGTGTTCTGTTCACCCCATCCTGACTCCACTGTCTACACCCACCATCCCAAATACCCCCTGCACGCCTCACATATCTATTGGACCCTTTTCTCTTCACTGCCAGCCATCTTGCTACTTCCAACACCACCCATCAACTGACAGAAAACAAGGTAAACGTGCTAATTCATTTTGAACTTTTACTCATAACTTTGCGTTGTTTTAATAGTTTTGCCCAAAATTTTCAAGACAGCCTTTTTTACCCCAAGTCACGAACAAGAGAGGTATAAATGTTCAAATCTTCTTTGAAACAAGTTTTTGCAATCATTCCACAAAATCACCTTCAGGAAGGGATTTTAAAAATTCCACCTGCCTTGATTATAAGGTGGAGTCATAAAAAGGTTATGTTGAAATTTTGGAGTCAAAATGTCGAAAAACGACAAAGTTATGAAGAAATATTGCATTTTTTAAAATGTGTACTCATAACTTTGTGATTTTTACAGATTTTGGCCTCAAATTTTAACTTAGCTTGTTGTCATTGTCTCTGTATTCTGCCGTTGAAAGAACTTTTTGTTTAGGTGTTGTACCTGCTGTTACAAGATCTACAAGGATGACGCTCACACTGTATGTTTTTACTGCTGGGCCTGTCCCACTGTGTAACGGCCTGCAAGATCTGCTAGGGATTCAACTAGATCACCAGGAGACACCAAAAAAGGCTCTGGAAACCTTCATCACTATTAAAGCCATGGTAGCTCAAGCCAGTGCTGCTGGCATCAAGGTGGATTCTCCCTCATGTTCAATTTCCATCAGGAAGGAAGCTTCCAAGCATTCAGTGACACTATCATCACTGCAGTCATCAAGGACTTCAAAGGAAAAGACAAATCATCATTGAAGTCCTTCTTCTCTTCCAGTTATAATCCCAAGCATATGGATAACATTCCTGCTCCTCCAGTGAGGTTGAGGTCACCATTAAAGGAGGGTAAGTCCTTGTCATTGTCTGTTCCAGCACCAACATCTTCGGTCTCCCTAAACTTCGCTGGGATGCCACGGCTGGGGTCTGACTCTGGCACTGGAGTACCTACTACAAACATTAAGCAGTCTTCATTATTGGGTTCTGTCTACATAGAAACATAGAAACATAGAAGTTGACGGCAGATAAGGACCGCAAGGCCCATCCAGTCTGCCCATTTCTTTTTCTACCTTATAAATGTGCCATCGGCCTTTGCTCTGTCAGTGGCCTATCTATTCATAGTCATTTGTATTGCTCCCTTATGCCTATCCCATGCCTGTTTGAAGCCCTGCACTGTATTCATAGCCACCACTTCTTGTGGTAAGCCATTCCATGCATCCACCACCCTTTCTGTGAAAAAGAATTTCCTCACATTCCCCTTAATCGGCCTCCCTCTAATCTCATGCTGTGTCCTCTTGTCCTGCTATTTTTCTTATATTTAAACGTTAGACTCTTTCACCTTGTTTATGCCCTTAAGGTGTTTGAATGCCTCGATCATATCACCTCTCTCCTCCTTTGCTCAGGGTAATATTGAGCTCCGTTAATCTGTCCTCATATGTCTTCTGATGCAGTCCCTGCACCATTTTGGTTGCCTCTCTCTGGGCTGCCTCAATTTGTTAATGTCCTTGTGAAGGTGTGGCCTCCCACTGCATGCAGTACTCCAGACGGGCCTAACTAGTGTCTTGTACAGAGGGATTATTACCTCCTCTTACGACTTGTGATACCCTACATTAATACACCCTAACACCCCTAGCCTTACCTACTGCTTTAGAGGTCTGCTTGATGATTTTAGGTCATCAGTGATGATGATGCCCAAGTCTCTTTCTTCCTTTGTGACTGCTAGCAACTCCCTCCCAGCCTATAGGTGGCTTCAGGGTTTCTCTCCTATGTGCATGATTTTGAACTTCTTTGCATTAAATCCCAGTTGCCACTCTTCTGACCATTCTGCTAGTTTATCCAGATCTCTTCTCATTCTGCCCACCCCATCTGGATCATCTACTCTGTTGCAGATCTTGGTGTCATCTGCAAACAGACATGCCTTACCCTCTAGTCCATCTGCAAGGTCACTAATGAAGATGTTGAAGAGGACTGGCCCCAGGACTGATCCCTGAGGTACCCCACTTGTGACTTGCATCTCTTCTGACTGTATACCATTTACCACCACTCTCTGTTTTCTGCCCGTCAACCAGTTTGCCACCCAGTTGACCAACTTCTGACCCACCCCAAGCCTACCCAGCTTATTTATCAATCTTCTATGTGGAACAGTGTCAAAAGCTTTGCTGAAGTCAAGGTAGGTGACATCAACTGCTCCCCCTTGGTCCACCACTCTGGTTACCCAGTCAAAGAAATCTATGAGATTAGACTGACAGGACCTTCCTTTTGTAAACCCATGCTGTCTTGGATCCTGTGCCCCTATGGATTCCAGGTGTTGCACTATCCTTTCCTTAAGGAGTGCCTCCCTAATCTTGCCCACTACTGAGGTAAGACTGACCGGTCTGTAGTTCCCTGCCTCCTCCCTGCTACCACTCTTGTGGAGCGGGATCACATGAGCCCTTCTCCAGTCTTCTGGGACCTCTCCTGTGCTCAGAGACTCACTAAACAATTCTGCTAATGGCTCTGCTAGTTCCTCCTTTAGCTCAAGTACCCTGGGATGTATGCCATCAGGTCCCATTGCCTTATCCACCCTGAGCTTAGCAAGCTCTTGTAGGACCCTTTCTTTTGTGAAGGGAGTAGTGCTCACCTCCCTCCCCTGTGTCCATGATGCTGAGCTGTGGGCCCTGCCCTACCTTCTCTTCAGTAAATACTGAGCAAAAGTATCTATTTAGGATAGATGCCTTTACAGGGTCCTCCTCTCACATGCCCTTTTCTCCATTAAGCTTAGCAATACCCTCTGGACTTTCTCCTTTCACTAATGTATCTATAGAAAGTCTTGTCACCTTCTTTACTGTTCGTGCTAGTGTTTCCTCAGTTTGGGACTTTGCCTGCCTTACTGCCTTACCTGCTTCCCTTAGGCAGTTTGGTATGCCTCCCTATCTTCATCCCGCTGTGTTCCTTTATATTTCCTGAAGGCCAGCCTTTGGCTCTGACCTTTTCTGCTACTGTATTTGAGAACCAAAGTGGTTCTTCTTCTTTGCACTTCCTTTTCTGTCTAACACAATGGGATATTGCTTCAAGTATTGCATCCTTAATGCTTGCCCACTTTGCCTATACCCCTCACCTGTGTTTCTTTTGCCAGGGCTAGCTTAACTCTGTTGGCCATCTTATCAAAGTCAGCTCCTCTGAAGTCCCATATTTTTGCCTTGGAATGGGATGATTTAGATGTAGTAGCCAAATTGAACCATACCATGTGATGGTCACTGGCCCCCAGGTGACCTTCTCTACCTGAGAGATCTGTGATCCCTTCTTTGTTAGTCAGTACTAGATCTAGGATAGCCCTGTCTCTGTGGGTTGCTGTACCAGTTGTTTGAGGCCCTCCCTCTGCAGGAATCCACTATGAGTCTAGTTCTGGCAGATGTTCCTGCTGGTATTGACCAATCTGTATCCGCATGTTGAAGTCTCCCATTATCAGAACCTCCCTTTAGCTGTCATGTTTTGTATATCTTCTAACAGTAATGTGTCTATGTCCTCCCTCTGGTCTGGGGGCCTGTAGACAACCCAGTTCTTATGGCTGTCCCATTTCCTGTTTCCAGGGTGACCCACAGTTCTTCTGGCTCCTTATGTGTATTCTGAATTTCTGTAGCTTTGATATTTTCATTAACATACAGGGCCACTCCTCCCCCTTTGCACCTCATCTCTTCTGAACAATACATAGCAAGGTACTGAAGTCTCCAATGTGGTTACTGGTAAACCACGTCTCACTAATTGCTACTATGTCCAGTTTAGCCTCTGACATTATTGCCTGCAGGTCTGGGATCTTATTTCCCAGGCTGTGAGCATTTGTGTACATGATTTTCCATTGGCCAGATTTTGGTGTGTTAGTTGTTGGGTGAAGTTTGGCATTACCCCTGTGCGTCTCTTCAATGTTAGTAGTCATGGACCCTGTAGCAGGTGGGTGTGCCAATCAAATGGTGACACCTTTACCGCGAATTACAGTACAGTGAAGGGTCTCTGTACTGTCACCTCAGGACCCCGGCACTGCTTTCAAGGGGTCTTGCACCCCCATGCCGAATCAACTCTGACCTGAAGTTGATTATATGAAGTATAGGGGTGTATGGGGTAGAGCCCCCTGCTAGGGGGGTTCAGGGGGGGTGAAGCCCCCAGAAGAAAACAGAGTGTTCTTGGTTGGATTTATGCCGACCGCAATTGCGGTTGACATAAATTTGTTGCTGTAATATTGGTCGATAAAATATTTGTTGAACTAGCATGGTAGAGCCTAACAGGTGCTGTCGACTCCCAGGTTGTGCTGGCATCATTCTCAGAACTGATTCGACACGTGTTACTGCTGCTTCCAGCAGCTATAGCTAATATCCCATTGACCGACCTCCCCTGTTGGTACCATCGTCATTGATGGGTTATAAAAGGGCACCAATTATTCCTCCATTGTAGCTGCCTCAGTAGCTGATTCCACCATTTGCTCTTGATATCAGTCGAAACGATGACAAGGTGGAATACAATCCTGATCTCCTTAATATGTAGGAAGATGTGGAGAGGGATGATGATCCCTATGAAGGGGTTTACCTTCATGTTTCACCCTCTCCCCTTCACTGAGGACTGGGGCATATACAGTACACACTGGTCTTCTCCTGAAGTTCCCTCATTCTAGGCTTTACTCTATCAAATCCAGGACGTCATGGGCTTTGAGGGTGAAAAGGAAGACTCCATAAAAGAAACTGAAGATGAAATATTTACATGATCCTATGGGTGGGGAATGAATTTTAATTTACAAAAATGTAGTGTAATGCACCTGAAAAAAAAACTTCATACCCCAGTATTATACACTAACTACTATACTCAGAGTGGTCAATAATGAAAGGTGCATTGGTGTAATAATTAAGTAATAATGCCCGACAGGGTGTGTGTCATGCTGGGATAATGTCATGCCTCAGGTGGTTGGGCACAAGGCCACAGGCCGAGTACGTCCAATAACTGAGGTGTGATGTTATCCCAAATGACACACACCCTGGAGGGCATTACTGCTATTATACAATGGCTCGTTATTACACAGAATAAAAAAAAATCAATTTAAAGATGTTTTTGTGTGGAAAAATATTTTCGTTTTTTAAGAGAAGATGAAACAATCAAGCAAATGCAAATCAAGCAAATGATTATCTACAGGTTCACAGTGAGGCTGAGACTAGATCCGTGATGTTGTACTGGGATAGCATCACAGGTCCAGCCCAAGACTGACCAATCAGAGTCCAGGATTTTTTCTTGCCATTGTATAATATCAAGTATGTTCAAGCAAAATAAACAATGCACAACAGAACTAGTTACACCAAATAAGGTATGCTGGACTATTAAGAAACATTTCTGTAGTCATAAGGCAGAGGTTATTACGCCTCTGTATAGGGAATACATTAGACCATTACTGGATGATGGAGGCAATGAAAGCTATGGAACTCATTCAGAAAGGAAGAGATAATCAGGGTGGAAAGGGTCCAGTGTAGGGTTACTAAAATCAACCAAGATCTTTATCCAGGCGAAACATCGCTGAGCCAAGCTCATTTGCAAGACGGGCCTGGTTAGGTTAGGCTATTACAACGTATATGTACAACCAGACAAGTTAATACAAAAGTTTAAGGATTGCAAAAATATACACAATATACGATAATCGTAGATAAGTGTGCAGAAACATTATTTACAAGTGTGATATCAAGCCATTGAACAAGTTCTTTAAATTTCCAAATGTGCATCGTTATTCAGTGTATATATGCGAGACGAGATAGGGTGGAATAAGGTGGATATAACAAAACAAAGCAATGCGAATTAGTACAAAAAAATTTATATTGAAAACAGGTCCACAGGAGACAATGGAGCATATAAGCGACAGTATTTAAGGCAATAGTGTAAAAGGAAGGCATATGCATGTATATAGTCTGTACACAGAGGAAAGGGAAGAACATGGAGGCAAGAGGAGGAACCAGACTAGAGGGGCATAGTGGGAAGAGAAGAGAAGAGAGTGATTAGCAGGTAAGCAGAGTAGAGGAAATTGGGGGGAAGAGGAAATAGCTAGGGATACAGAGGGATGGTAGCCGGGGAGTGGACACAGAGATAGTCTCAACCAGAGGATACAAGTGGATTCTATCCCAAATGTGGGAGACAGACATTAAGTGGGAGGATGGGAGCGAATGGGGCAGAAGTGGGGAACAGGGGATGGAGAGATTAAGTCTTAGAGGATCAGTGGGCAGTACCAGAGGTTTTTTTTTGTTAGTGTACTGTGCGTGGCGGGACAAGGTACTGTGGGAAATATGGGCCCAAGGCGAGGATGGGAGTAGCAATGATGGGAGTAAAATGACATATGATCTTAGAGAAGAATCATGGCAACAGACCAAAAGAACTAAATCTTCCAACTCTGGAAAGCAAGCGTATCAGAGGGGGATATTCCACTCACTTATGTAAAATGAATATAGAATTCAAAAGTTATTCTGCTAGTACCAGGGGTCATCCATTGCAAACTAAATGCACTAATAACAGGCAGTATTTTATACTCATGGTTTTGTTTACCCTGGCCAGTTGGTCTGGGTTATTTCTGCTCTGTAATTGTTCTACACTGCTTTGTTTTAGTAATGGTACTTGTATTGCTCTGTTATTGCTATGTGTTTGCCTGTTCTCCCAATTCTTGTACCCTCCCCACCCAGGATGCTTCTGGATATGAGCTGTTTACAGCTCATGTTGTCTTTCCTGGTGAAACATTTACCAAATAAATAAACTCAAAGGATTGCGGACTCCCGGAACAGACTACCTAGTGATGTTATTAACAGTAAGACAAAGACAGAATTCAAGGCAAAACTGGATAAATATATTCTGAGTGGTGTAACAATGCAGTATTATTCATAACAAATATGTGCTACATATGGGCCAACACCTCCTTTTAGGAACTTAGGATAGGAACTTTATTTATACAGCGCTCCCCCCGGAGGCTCAGAGCGCTTAACAAAATAACAGCATACATATTTAAAATAGCATATGAAGCAGAAACTAACATTAAAACAGTTTTACCTATCCCACATTCAACAGTTAAACAAAGGTTCAATAAAACAAGTTAATAACAATTAAATAAATTTGCTTCTTAAAACCTTAGTATGAACCGTAGTATGAGTTCCTTGAAAGTTGAAGATACACCACCCATTGTAGTACCTCCTGTATATCCTGCATTAGAGGATGCTACATTTCCTGGCTGGCAGAGGCCCAATACCCCTTCCTGCAGCCCCTACAAAGTCTCATAAACAGTACCCTGTCCTGTCTGTTAAGCTTTATTATGCTCCACAACCTGAAATTGATTCAGTAGTTATCATGGCTGCTAGTGATCGATCTATGGCCCCAAGACATACGAGTACTTTGCCTCCTCAAAAAGAATCTAGGAGGCTGGATGTCATGTGCAAAAAAACCTATGCCTTTGTATTCTCAGCCCTCAGAATTGCAAGCTATCATGACTGAATATCAGAATGGCTTGTGGAACTCTTCCATGTATTGTATTCTGGCTTGCCTGATAGTCCTGCAAAGGCTGAATTGCTTAAAGCTGCTTCTGCTTGTATAGATATTGAAAAGCACCGTTTACGCTCAGCATGTGTTGCCTCTGATGCTTCTGTCAGGGCTGCTGCCTCTGGCATATACCTTCAGAGATATTCCTGGCTTAGGGTAGCTGGATGTGCTACTGATGCACAAAAGGCTGTGCTGAATGCCCCTCTCAGGGCCTCCAAGCTGTTTGAGAGAGATTTTGAAAATGCTCTGTGGGCTTCAATCCTCCAAAATGACTTCAGGATGAATCAAATCCCTGTACCCTCAATCTGCCAGGAGGCACAGTAGAGGCTCATTTCATGGGCCTGCAGCCCATGGTGCCTGTGCCTACTGTCAGCAATCCCGTGATCACAGAGGCGGCCTTTCAGGTCCCCTCAGCCCTGGTGCCCATTCAAAGGCATCCAAAGGTATCAGTCAAGGTGGCCCTGCCACCCCCAATACCTTCTGACTCACCACTACCTCCCCCTCCACTACTGGGGGAAGAATCTCCCTTCATCTGTCAGCACAGGAGATCTATTCCTGTACTGGATATCAGAGACCTAAACTGGTTTTTCAAATGCAAAAAGTTTCAAATGTTGTCTCTTCCAGATTTCCTCCCCCTGTTGCATGAGAGGCATAAGCTTGTTGCCCTGGACATGAAGGATGCATAATTTCATGTCAAGATTCACAACTGCCACAGGCAGCACCTCTGATTTATGCTGGAGGGCAGCCATTATCAGTTCTCTGTCTTGCCTTTTGGCTTATCCTCAGCACAGCAGATATTTATCAAATGCTTAGCAGTTGTGGCAATGAACGGTGGAGCTTTATGTCTTCCCTTATATGGATGACTGGCTCCCAGGAAGAGGTTCAGTACACATTGTCCAGATTGAGACAATTGTTTAAGGAACTGGGTGTTATGGTAAAGCTACCAGAATCCATTCCACTGCCTTGTTAGCACCTCCAGTATATTGGGACAGTGCTGGACACAGCAGTGGAAAGTGCCTTCCTGCCTGCAGACAGAGTGGATGCCCTTGTTGCACAGATGACAGGTCTAGCTGATACATGACTCGGATGATGCTACATCTCCTGGGACTTACGGCTGTGGTCACTGTGACAGTTCCCTTTATCTGCCTCCATATGTGAATACTGCAATGGATTCTTCAGCTGCAATGTGATCAACTGACAAACAAGCTGGAACAGATGGTCCTCATCATAGAAACTTAGACTTTGATGGCAGATAAGGACCGCTTGGCCCACCTAGTCTGCCCATTTCCCTACCTACAGGACAAGCTGCAGATCCTATTTAACCAACAGTCTATTTCTTCCTAACCCCCACAAAAATTGCCTTATGTCTGTCCCATGCATTCTTGAATTCTCCCACAGTTTTAGACCCCACAACCTCCTCAGGAATACTGTTCCATGCATCCACCACCCTCTCTGTGAAAAAAATACTTCCTCACATTGCCCCTGAGCCGTCCCTGTTCTATCTTCAAATTGTGTCCCCTTGTTCTTGCACATCTCTTTTTCTGAAAGATGCTACCCTCTTGGACTTTGTTGATTCCACCGAGGTACTTAAAAGTTTCTATCATGTCCCCCCCCTCCCTACTTTCCTCAAGGGTATACATATTAAGTTCCTTTAGTCTCTCCTCATATGGCTTCTCTTGCAGACCCTGCACCATTTTAGTTGCCCTCCTCTGGACTGCCTCCATCCTGTCTATGTTCTTGCGGAGATGGGGTCTCCAGAACTGGTGCAGTACTCCAGATGGGGTCTCACCAACTGTCTGTATAAGAGGATAACAACTTCCTGTTTTCTGCTGGTGATGCCTCTCCCTATATATCCCAGTATTCCCCCAGCCCTCCCTACTGCCTTCTCACATTGCTTGCCAACCTTAAGGTCATCTGATATGATTACCCCCAGATCCCTTTCCATTTTTTTTGTTATTACTACCTCCACCCCCCCCCATTGTGTAATTTTCCCCTGGGTTATTGTTTCCCAGGTGCATTATTTTGCAATTATTTGCATTGAATCCTAGCTGCCATACTTCTGACCATTCCTCCAATCTTGCCAAGTCCCTTCTCATCTTTTCCACTACTCCTTGTGTATCAACCCTGTTGCAGATCTTTGTGTCATCTGCAAAGAGGCATACTTTTCCTTCCAGTCCCTCTGCAATGTCACTTATAAAGACATTAAAAAGGACTGGACCCAGTACTGAACCCTGTGATACCCCACTAGTAACCCCTCTTCAGAGTGGACTCCATTTACAATTACCTTCTGTGTTCTGTTGTCCAGCCATTGTTTTACCCAGGCTACCACCCTGGGACCCACTCCCAGGCTGGTTAATTTAACTATTAATCTTTTGAGTGGGACTGTGTCAAATGTCTTGCTAAAGTCTAGGTAGGCCATGTCCACAGCCCCTCCCTGGTCTACTACTTTGGTCACCCAATCAAAGAAATCAATTAGATTCATCTTTGACTGGGTGACCAAAGCAGTAGTCTAGTCTCCTCTCCGCAATGCTCAGGTCTGGTGGATGGGCCATTAGCACCTGTTCCAGGGTATTCCATTCTTCTCCCTGACTCCATTGCTGCTCCTAACAATGGATCTTAGTTCGAGGGTATCTTTTGCATCAGGCCACACCTATGGAACTATAGTCACCAGGACCACATGGAAACATTTCTAGCTAGCAGTCTACCAGGAGGCCGCCCACTTCAATGTCATATGCCAACGTCATTCTATTCTATAAGAGTGGGTGACCCCCGCACCCTCCTCAGTTCCTTTCCTGCCATCAACCATCGCACGTCAGACTTCATGGTGATTTGCCAACTTCAGTCGACCATCGTTTCATTATTTTTCATCTAAACTTTTTTATTTTCTTTCTCACTCTAGTGTGCATCACTTTAGCATTAAAATGATTTTCCCTCTTTCATTTATGCAGAATTCCATCTCTGGGAACCTTTTCAAGAAGTGTGCCTGTGGGTAGAAGATCCCCAGTAAGAATGACCACAAGGCCTGCGTCTGCTGCCTAGGACTGGAACATGAAACCCAGGCTTGTGTGATCTGCTGCAGTTTCAACCAGGCTACAAGGCGGCACTGAGAGCAGACCTTAAAACTTTTCTGCTGAAGCAGAAAGTTGCCTACATGGGGAAGGAGCTTCAGGCCAGAAGTTCTTCTGCTTCCCCTGTGATGTTCTCTGTCTGTCAGCCCTCCAAGATCCGGAACAAGTCAGCAGGGAAGCACAAGCACCAAGATAAGGACTGTTCCAAGGAGAAAATCCCAGTCCTCCTCGTCTCACACACGGTCACCACTCTGAGTATTGACCACGGTGGGGCCATCCTCATCATCAGGGGTGACCTCCTCTGTCTCGCATGCCCTTTCCCCTGCAGGGCTACTGTTGGCAGCTCCCCCCACCAATATTTCGGTGGTGGGTGTTGGTTCCAGGGGCTCTGATGCCCCACCCACCTCCCAGCCCCCCTTGTTTTCATCAGGCATTCAGTCAGGTGGCTTGGCTGGCTCGTTATCGATAGGCTCAGCATCAGCAGTCACTGGGGTGCAACCTACTCCTCCGCCACCAGCCTTGGCCATTTCTTTGGCCACTGCCTCAGGCCCAGGACCTTTACCTTCTCCAGAGTCACCCCAACCATAGCCCTAGTCGCCGTCACCTCCTCTGATGCCAGCCCACACCTGGGAGCTTCCCTACAGGTCTCAGCCTCTTCGGCTGCCCTCCCTGGTGCTGCTCCTGATGCCGACTGCAGTCCTCCCTCAGCCGATGCCAAGAGCAGTGGACTTTCACACTGTGCTTCACACCTTGTGGGACTTCATGCAAGCTAAGCTGTCCCTGCAGCGCCTCCTCCAGTGGGGCTACGGCCCACACCTCAGGACCCAGGGTCCTCTCTCCCCCCTCAGGACTCTGGGGACAAGGATGGGTACTGCCCTGACCTCATCCTGATGACCTGAAAGACAGAGACAATGATGGGGAAGCCACTCCCTCCAACTCTCCTTCCATGGTCTCGTCTGATGGTGAGTAGACCCTGAGGTACATAACGTGGTCTCCCCTGGATGATCCCTCTTTTGTCTTGGTTTTGAGATAGTTATAGTTGGCTAAGGGCTTTGACAGTGAGGAGAAAGATCTTGCTTGATGTCAACTGGCTACCTATTTGCGACTGCCAGACACCCCTCTTCTGGTCATCTCACCCTTAATTGAGCCCTTTGAGGATGTCACCATGGCCACCTGGCACCAACCCAGTTTGATCCCCACCATGCTCACGAAGGTGGACAAATTATACCAGGCTCTAGCAAGAAGGACTTCCTTCACTGATCAGCCTCAAGCAGATTCAGTGGTCATTAATGCTGCCCATGACCATACCAAGAGGCCTAAGTATCTCAGTTCCTTGCCCCTGGATGAGGAGTCCTGGAGGCTGGATTACATTGCCAAGAGAACTTTTACCTCTGCCACACTGACCATGAGGGTGTTGAACTATGTAGCCCATATGGTCCAATACCAGAACTGGCTTTGGGACCATGCCTTTGAAACTGCTCGGGCCCTCCCGGAGGACCCCCCAAATTCAGCAGATGCTGCAGTCTCTCAAAGTGGGTTCCAACATTAGCAACCACCTCCTTGGGGCTGCCTATGATGCCATGGATGCCTTGGCCAGGTCTGCTGCAATGGGTATTTTCCTACGAAGACACTTTTGGCTCAGGGTGTCAGGCTTTGCCCAGGATGTTCAGTTGTCCATCCTGAATGCACCCTTTAGAGGCTACAAGCTATTTGATGCAGATGTGCGGGACACTGTCTCAATTGTAAGCCTCTGGCCACACCCTGCACCAATAAGCCTCAGGGTAAGCACCGGGCCCCCCTGCCATGGCCACCCCCTCCTCCATGATGGGAAGCCCCCCAGAGGAGGAAGTGCTGCACTGGCTGCCCCTGCTGGTGCCGCCTGACTCCTTGCTTGACCCCCCCTTCCACAAGGCAGGATGTGATTGTAGGGGGTTGCTTCTCCCTGCACTTGGGCAAGTGGAGGGAAATCACCACATGCCTGGGTACTGCAGGTCCTTAAAAGCGACCACACTCTGGAACTTCTGGAGTGGCCTCCAGAAAAACCTCCAGTTCTGTCCTCTTACCCTGTAGACCACATTCCAGTGCTCTGGGAGGAAATCCACTCCTTGTTGCAAAAATGGGCCACAGAACCCATCCCAGAGACTTAACAGGGCAGCAGGTTCCATTCTCACTTCTTCCTGGTCCCCAATGCACAGGAGATCTCAAGCCCATTCTAGACCTCTGGGAGCTAAATCTGTTCATTCAGTACAAAACATTTCAGATGGTGACACTTCATGGTCTGCTACCCCTTCTGCACCAGGGGGATAGGATTTGCTCCCTGAAGGATGCCTACCTGCATATCCAGATACATGTCTCCCACAGACAGTATCTAAGGTTTCATTTCCAGGGGGCACACTTCCAGTTCTGGGGCTTGCCCTTTGGTTTGTACTTGGCACCTTAGGTGTTTACCAAATGCTTGGTAGTGGTAGCAGCTACCTTCAGGTGGGAGGGACTCTATGTCTTTCCCTACCTGGATGACTGGCTTCTCAAAGCACAGTCCCGGGAGCACCTGTTACAGACTTTGGAACATACCACCCAACTATTATTTGGGGATCACAGTCAACCTGCCCAAGTCAGTTCTGACCCCGGACATGCATTCCCCTGGAGTTGAGAATCCTTAAGTAGGGGTGCAGGGGCAAACCCCCCCTCATTAACAATGAGACCCATAGGTCTCGGGCACTGTTTTTGTCTGCGCTGTGAGTGTGCATCGCCGAACTTGATTTTCAGCGATGTACACTCTCCATAACAGTGATTACTATTCTGCGATCGCCGTTATGACATGGAACTGTTAAGAGGAGTTCTTTTCCTCATTCCTTCCCCTCAGCATATCCTCACAACAGATGCTTTGGGGTTGGTATGGGGAGTTTATCTATGGCCCCACCAAACACAAGGGACATAGTCCAAGCTGGAATCCTCTCTCCACATCAATGTCCTAGAGATGCGGGCCATTCTTTATGCCTTGCAGGCTTTCCAGAGTCAGCTATCCCCAGGTCTTCTGCTAGTGCAAATGGACAACATCAGTGTAGTCTACTACATTAACAAGCAGGAGGGCACTCACTCATGCCCTCTCTGCTGGGAAGTGATGAGAGTCTAGTATTGGACTCTGGATCACGGTCTTGAGCTGTCAGCTTTTCATGTTCCAAGCATCCAGAATGTCCTTGTGGGCACCCTAAGCTGATCGCAGTCAAAGACACATATGTGGGAGCTGCTGACCTAAGTAGTAGAAGACCTCTTTGACAGGTGGAGTTGCATCCCCACTCAACGTAAAACTGCCACTTTTTTGCTCGCTCGATCCAGGGCCTGGATTTTTCTGGTGAGGCGCATTGTCCCTTTCTTGGAAAGGGAGATTTCTGTATGCATTTCCTCCCTTCTCCATGCTTCAGAGGGTTCTGATCAAGCTCCAGATGGAAGGGGCCATGATAATCCTCATTGCCCCCTTCTGGCCTGATCAGATCTGGTTCTCTTTATTGCAACAGCTGACAGTGGAACCTCCAGTACCTTTTTCTCTGTGCACTGGCTTGTTCTCCCAGAACCAGGGCACCCTGGTCCATCCAGACCTCAAATCCCTGTATTTTCATGTCTGGCTCCTGAAGACATAGCCATGGCTCTGTTCAGGGTGTCACCTAAGGTGGCTGATGTCCTGGTGGTGGCTAGGAAGCCTTCCACTAGGGCCACTTTTTCTACGAAGTGGAAAAGCTTTGCGCTGCAGGCTGCTTCACTTCAGCTGGATCCCTTCACTTGTCCAATGAATCAGATTCTGGAGTACTTGTCCCTTTCAGACTCCGGCTGGAAGTACTCCTCTCATACAGTGCACATCTGCCATCTCTGCCTTCCATGTGCCTGTTGATGGCTGTACGGTGGCACAACTGGAGGTGTCCCATACATTTCTAAGAGGCAATCTTCACCTGAAGCATCCTATCCATAATCTAGTCCCATCCTAGGGCTTGAATTTTGTGTTGGAAAAACTTATTTTGGCTCCTTTTGAGCTGGCCGTGACATGCAAGCTACACTTTCTGTTGTGGAAAGCGTTATTTTTAGTTGCTATTACTTCTGCTCAAAGAATTTCAGAGCTGCAGGTGCTCACGTGAGAGCAGCCTCATTTGTTTTTTCACAAAGACAGGGTGTTTTTACATACTAACCCTCAGTTTCTTCCTAAGGTGGTGTCTGAGTTTACTTTAAATCAGTCCATCCACCTTCCTGTTTATTACCCAGAGCATGCCAATCCAGGGGAAGCATTGCTCCACACTTTAGATGTGCATAGATTTCTGTGTTAGTATACACACCCTACGAAGGGCTGTAGGAAGTCCTCTCAGTTGTTTTTTTCTTTCACCCTGGGAAAGAGGGTGTCCCTGTTTCAAAACAATGCTTGTCCAGATGGTTGGCCAACTGTATTACTTTTTGCTACAGGAAGTATAGCAAGGATCTTTCTAGCATTGTTCATGGCCATTCCACCAGAGGCATGGCCACTTGTGTTGCTTGTTTCAGGAATGTGTCAGCTGCAGAGATCTGTGCTGCTTTTTTGCAGTACTGTCCACACCTTTACCAAGCACTACAGTCTGGACATTGCCTCTAGGCAAGGGCCAACTTTGGCCTAGCTGTCCTCCAGTCCTCCTCATTTAATTTTCTACAAGGACAGGGTGTCTTTGTGGACCAGTCCACATTTTCTACCCAAGGTGGTCCTTAATTTCACATTGAATTAGACAAAAAACCTTCTCATGCATTGTCCTGAGCACACTAACAAGGGTGAGGCATTGCCCCATATACCTGATGTACATAGAACATTGCATTTCTATCTTGATCACACTAAGGAATGCAGAACATTCTCTCAACTCTGTCTCATTTGTCCCTGGAAAAAAAGGACTCTCCTGTGACTAAACTGTGCCTGTCCACGTGGCTGACTCACTGTATTGAGTTTTGTTATGGGAAGTATGGTAAAGACCTTCTTGGTCCTGTGTATAGCCACTCTACATGTGGTATGGCCACTTCTGTTGCCTGCTTCCAGAATGTTTCTGTGGCTGACATGTGCTGCTGCCACACAGAGCACTGCGAAAGCTTTCACTAAGCACTACAGTCTAGATATTGTGTCTCTCATAGACGTCCTGGCTTTGGTCATGCTGTTTGCAAGAACTTCTGTCCTGATTGCATGTCAGGCTCTTTCATCCTTCCTGGGTACCTTTGTACTGCGTGGAAGTCATTCCAAAGATGTGGCCTCAATGGAGGAGATATCATCAATAAAGATAGAACAGTTACTTACCATAACAGTAAATCTTTGAGAGACTCTCCTCCACTGGACCACAGCGCACCCACTCTCTTTCCCCTTTGTTTCTGAGGCACTTGTTGACAGGTTTGTCCACTGCATTGTCTGAAAGTGTCCATAAGTGCCTTAAGTATATTCTTTCCCAGTCCCATGCCTGTCCTTGTGTGCCTGGTACTGATTTGGTCTCCTGGTTTCTAACATTAAGAAACCCTCCAGGCTTGTCTCCAATGGGGGAACTGAGCAATTCGGCCACCCACGTTTTATAGGCACATGCATTGCATGTCATCGTGGGTGGCCCCCGGCTAGCAAAAGTTTCCGAGTGGCCCTGACACAGACAGCTTACAGCTCCAAAGGTGTGGCCCAAAGAAGGAGATATCATAAACCCACTCAGCAGGTCAGACCCTCTACTCTCAAAGTGCAAACCTCCAAGCGCAGTCTTGTGAACAGTTTAACAGAACAAGGTAACCCTCTTGTCTATTTTGTGAGTTCGGATCAACCTTTGGTCTCAAGTCTTGGAGGGATTCAAACTGTAAACCTCTTGCTAGTGTACCCAAATGCACAGGCTCAGATATTTCTGTCTTCGGGGGGGGGCAGATATCTTTGCCTACAGGCACCTAACCAGGTATACAGAGATGAACCCTTAAAAACTTTAATAAAGACCTCAGATTTAAAACGCTTCTCTTTCCAGTTTGGTCTCACCATTCAAGCTTATGCCTAGTGTCTGCTATAACCATATATACTTTTCTTACAAAATAAAAGAAATCAAAGACAGACCAAGTATGCTCTAAAAAGAGTTTTACTAAAAATAGATAAAAATATGTAAAACACAAAATACAGAACTCTTATATCACAAGACATACAAATATTTTAAAAGAACAAGGTTTAAACAGTGCAAATTCCTACATACAGTACTTAGATTTGACTCTCACTCTCTCTAAATACCTGTTTACAGTGCTCACCAATGTTTCTTTGTCAGAGTCTAGATAAAAGAGTCTCAGTGAAGTAAAACAGACTATTCCTTAAAGTAAACTGTATTTTCCAATCCCTTTTTGTGTGAGGTCACCTAGCTCCTCCTCTGTCAGAATATATAAAAAAATATATATTAAATAAAAAACAGGATGTCTTTTTTTTTAAGAATTAAATTCTGCAGTCCTCAGCATGACTCATGTCCTTCAAATGACACTTCTTTGATCTATGCTGTATCCTCTCTCACACAGGATTCACAGGAGCATTTACAACTTCGCACCCCTGTGTAATAACCTGGGTTTCCCTCCAACGTCCTAAAAAATGGATATGATTTCCCTTTTAACAACAACATCTATAATTAACTTAGAAAACTCTGTAAATAGCTTCTGGCCTGCCATGTAACTCCTGGTATCTAAAACCAGTGTGTGTGTGTGATCTCACATGCTGTTTCAGCACTTTCTCATGGCTTTGATCTTTCAGCTGAAACCCGGGAGGGGGATGAGCGACAGATTTTCAGCATCTCTCATGACAGACAGTCTATAACCCATTTTAATACTACAAAAAATGATACTACAGCACTCAGAACTGGCTGTCCACGTCACAGGAGATACTTTTGAAGACCCACTGTTATGGTAAGAAACTGCTTTTAAACAGAAGTTCCAGACGTATTGGTCCTTGGAAAACAGGAAATGATAGAAGGGTTGATACCTTTTATTGGACCAACAAGTCTCTTGTACAAAGATGGAATAATACACAAGCTTTCGGCGCCTCACATGTCCCTTCTTCAGGTGAATAGCAAAACTGAGAAACATAAGCTATATATATATATATATATATATATCTCCACTGTGGAGCAATTAAAGAAAAAATAGCTGGAAGTGAATTAGGAAAGTGATGAAAGGGGACTAGAGATAAAAAGTCTGTATAAGATGCAAAGTAAAACAAGCATTTGTCAATGCCGAATGTTTGCTTGCTGGCATTAGCAGTGGAAGTGCAGGAGTTAGACAGATGCAGTACAGAAATGGCATTGAAGTATTGAACTGATGCCAACTCCACCCTCACTCTGCAGAGATGGACAGGCATTGGGGTGTGCCTTTGGGTCATCACCCATGACGGTCATGACATTTCACCTCATCCTACCCTTCAGATACTGACAAGTGTTGAGGTATGCCTTGGGGTGTTTGGGCTTTACATTCACCTCATTCCATAAGGAAATACACTGAAATGGGTGCAGTATAGGAGAATTTGGTGAACTCTGGGGGCAAACGGTGAAAGGTGCACCTTGATGCCTGTCACTGGCTGCAGGGTGGGGGTGGGGGTGAAATGGCATGAGCATTACTTTTGACAATCCCAAGTGACACCCTTGATGCCTGTCAGTCCCTACAGGGTAGGGCATTATGGTCGAAAATCCTAATGCCCTGGGAGTTTCTTGGTACTTTTACTCCAAGTGTAACCCCTAGGTGGTGCTATCCCAAGAGCTACTACCCCTGCCTGTATGGCTAGTGACAGGTTAAGGGGCCTAGGTCCAGTGACGGGTGCCTCCACCTAGAGGTCAGGGTTGGTAGTGGTTAAACTAGCTAGGGCACAGCCCTCTGGGACACTGCGACCCCCCTTTATTCCCACTAGTGGCCCACACAGTACACAGGAGTTACCGTCCCAATACCCCACATATGCACACTCATTACACATACAGTACCTGCTTACTCTCAGGACTGATTCCTGCAGCAAGTCTCTGAGGACCCCCTGTAAAACAAGGTTATGCAATGCACACAGATATAACACAATAGTTTTTGTAGGTACCGACACCACAAGCAAGGTATATTTCAACAAAAACAGATCTGATTTATTTAAGGGGATGGTAACAAGGAGGGGGAATCAGGTTGATTTGGCTGAAACAAATAAATCACAGTACTATGCATGCAATTAAGGTCCAAATGTCACACTCTCTGAGTACCCAGGATGGGGGGGGGGCTAGCCAGGTCTGTTGCCCAGGGATGGCTGGCTTGGTGCAGCTGGTTGGGGCCCTGTGAGGAGAAAAATACATGCATAGACACACAATTTGTAATCCGGAGCCAGATGGCTCAGTTCATGAAGATTTGGCAAAACAATCAAATTAGATGGCACACTTTGATTCAAACACAGTTGCAGAGAGCTACCCTGATTTGTACTTACAGTACCCAGGCTGAGCACAGGAGGGATGGTGGACTGAAGTTCTGGATTGCCAGAGGCACCGGAGGTGATCCTGACGCAGTGCTTGTTCAGGCAGGGGGCCAAAGGCAGGTCCCTCATCGATGACTCGGTAGTGAAGCAAGGCCCTTGAGGCTGGGACTATTGGTGGACAGCACAGATTCAGTCCAAGATTTCTGCTGGGTAGCAACTTCCAGCACTAACATACCAGTCACAGTAGGGGAAACAAACCGCGATCCCCATCCAGCATCTAGCACATTCATATGTAAAAAGCTGTACATCCAGCATCTAGCACACTTGTATGTAAAAACTTGTACTGTACCAGGCCACAGAGTCCTGACAGGCCGTGAGCATTAATCACAATCTTCGGTCTTCTACAGGTTAAGCCTGGTCCCAACAGCAGCAGCTTGCTTTTACCACACAGCTTTGGATTCAGTCCGAAAACACCTCTCTCTCTCTCTCTCTCTCTGTACTCAGCACATTTATATACCAAAATTCCCACAGCCTAGACAAAATGCTCCCCAAACACAGTCACAAGTCTCTGCATCCACTGGGGCTTAAAATTAACAGGAGTTCCTACCAGACTGATTGCATACAGCAAAATCTTCAATCCTTTGCAGGTTGAGCCTGGTCACACTTCGGTGTTGTCTTCCACTTCCCCAAACTCGGATTTGGTCTGAAAGTATGGTTTCCTCCTCTTTTCAATGCTGGAAACAAGTAACAGGCCAGAAGTCAGGCCTTCACTACTGCGCCACAAAGGCTGCTCGAACACACAAGCTCTTCACTCTCTAACTTGGATCTGGCTTCCCAGCAGACAGCTCAGGGTCTTTCACTTAGATCCAAAAGGTTCGGTTGGTCAGTGCAGTTGTCAATCACAGCAGTGCTCCCTCTATAGGTGCAAAAAGTCACCAAGGCTCCAAAACTACATTACCCAGAGGCTCTCTTCATATAGCCCCCTTTTAGTAGGCTCCAGACAAGAGTCACAGTCCCCATTGGCCCAAAGCAAACTCCATTTTAGAGTCCTCACATATTGATTGGCCCAGTTCAGCAGTCCGGGACCAAAATGGGGTAGCTGATCAGAAACAGTTTGTGCTGCAAAAGAAGCAGGTTAGACAATCTACATGTTCACTAATACTCTACATTTCTCCCCAGAATTAGTTACATCTTTCAAGAGTGCTCACTCTGCCCACTTAGCGACAGCAGAAATGGAGCGATTTGTCAGCAGCTCGAGCGGGACTCAAGCAGGGAAACACACAGTCCCCCCCTTGCTAACTAATTATGTCTGCAAGCAGACAGCTCTTAAAGAGACAGTACGCAGAGGCTCTAAAAGTACTCGCTGCAGTGCCATTTAAAACGGCTTAAGCGCTGAACACCATCCCGACTTGGAACACTTGGCAAGCTCCTGGAAGGCTTTTAGGAACCCCCATTTGCAGGGGGTTACACAAGTTTTCCACATGGGTTTTTTGTGACCCCACCACATGAACAGTGACACTATCAATTAATTACGTGAAAGTGATTTTGCAGAGTGACTGCACCAATTGGCGCCATGGGTGTGAAAACATATTTCAAACAGGATGTAAAAAGTGACAGGTGTACTGTTCATGTGGAGGTGTAAAAAATGGCATTGTTGAAAATCTGGAGTGAAAAAATACAAAAACTGGTGAAGTCACGAGCGTGCGTAGAAACTGATCAACGTACACACGTAATGTAAGTAGTTTAGAGATTTTTTACAGCAGATTTTCAACATAGGCATTTTTGGACCTTCACTTATGAACAGTGTCACTGTGATTTTCACAATCTGTTCCGAACACTAATTTCCCACAGCGACTGCGCTATTCTGCACCAGAAATGCAAAAACACATTTCAGCCAGGGTGTAAAAAATGACAGCTGTACTGTTCAACAGTGTGGGGGGGGGGGAGCGCATGAACACGCTTGGGTGTGCTCCCAGTGTGCTACTTGGGTGTTGGTTGGGGGGGAAGTAGACAAAAACAGAGCTGTCTATGACAACTGTACAGATGAATTGCAGAGAGTAGGCACTTTGCATACTGCCAGCAGCAGTATGTAAATTGCCTACACATTACCACCGCTGATTACAGCCGTGTTTTGCTTTGAACTGTACACTACTGCATCTGAACGGCTGTGATAGACAGCTTGGACATTCACTGGCACAGTGCAGCCGTGCCTGCAAAAGGGAGCAGGGCATTGGAAGTGGGGGAGGTACACGTATGAAAACTCGTATGGTGGCAGTATGTCTCTTGCACATGCATGCAAGCAAACATAAAAACACTTCCTTGATACTGGAAAAAATGCTTTAAAAAAAGAAAAACATGGTTAAAAAGGGATTGAGGCAGTGTGGTTTAGTAGTGAGGGCACTAGTGTGGGAACAGGAGATTCACAGGTTCAAACTCTCCAAGAGTCAAATGTTTCTGTGCAACCTTGAGCAAGTCACTAAAAAGGGATCAGTCAGCACCAAGGGCCCCATGCTCAAGTGTAGACCTGGTCCCAATGTGCACACTGTGTGCAAAAACATTTTGGTTTACTTACTGTTTACTGTAGTATAATAGGCTGTACCAGATACATTTTGCTTACTTCTAGCCTGCCGTCTTCTGTAACTATAAATCTCAGAATCCCCTGCAGCTGACATCAGAGCAGTACTGCAGGAGTGGCAGATTCACTAGCCTGCAGTGGTTATTGGAGTTTATGTGAGCTCTCACCTTTGTTTGCTGGTCCAGCTGTCCTTCCTTGGCTAAGTAAAGTCACAGAGGACTATACTTCGTCCCTGGAGAAAAGCAGAACCAGAAAACATCTGATCAGAGATTATAACAGCAGTTATCTGCTAAAGTGTAACAGTGAGACTGGTGAGACAGTAAGAATTGTTGCAAAAATAAACAAAGATAACATAAAAAAGACCAATCTTGTTGACACCAGACAACTGTTGATGTTCTATTTTACAGTATATACTCAAGGTAGCCCAGCTTGCATGCAACATCTTGTTTCCTAGGGGTTCTTGCTTCTGCCTATTTCTGCAACTGGGTGGACATGGATTAGAGTAATGAGAGGTGAGTGAGTGACTTGGCCATGGTCATACAGGGAACATTAGGCTTTAGTGGGGTTTGAACCCGCAGTCTCCAAGTTCCCAAACTGGTAATCCAACCACTATCCCACACTGTTTCTAATGTGCAGGACTATTTAATATGTACATGTTAAGTAATCGTTCATATGAGTGTCCGCCTCAATACTCAGACAACAGTGCAAAATGAGTCACTCTTTGTGTAGATGGGCCTCTAAAACACTTTTACCTGCAGACAGACAGATAGCACTTTTACCTACAGATAGACACACAGACAGATACACACACAGACAATCAGACACCACAGACCAGGGACATCTTGCCTAGAACATTTCTGGGGGCACAGTTACCATGTAATGAAGGGAGGGCTCTAAAAGTTATACTTTTACAGCCTTTCCTGCATCCAGAAAGCAATACTTGGATGGGAGCTTTGAGGGGAGCACATGCCCCCCAAAACACATACACACACACACACACACTCTCTCTATTGCCCTGAGGGCCCTGCCACAAAGACACAGAGTGACTGATATACAGTAACACATACAGTAGATACTGTCTGTAGATAAATAGATATACAGACACTGTAGACAGAGAGGCAGGTAATGTCTGTATATAGATGCATGTCGTCTGTAGATTGTGACACACACACACACACACACACACACACACACACACACACACACACACAAGTTTTCAATTAAGAAAAAAAAAGTTAATGGATTACTTAAGCCAGAATTCATGTATCCCTATTTAGCCTTGATATACTGCCATAAAAGGCCACGACCGACACGCAGTGTGTATTTATAACTCCAACCTGCTAGTTTCGTGTTTGATAAGCTTGGCTATATTGAACTTGAATACATAAGAGGACCGGTCCTCTTCAATGTCTTCATAGGCAACATTGCAGAGGGACTGGAAGGAAAAGTATGTCTCTTTGCAGATGACACAAAGATCTGCAACAGAGTTGATGCACAAGGTGGGGTGGAAAGGATGAGAAGAGACCTGGCAAGGTTAGAGAAATGGTCAAATGTATGGCAGCTTAGAGTCAATGCTAAGAAGTGCAAGGTAATGCACCTGGGAAACAAAAACCCAGGGGAAGAGTACACAATGGGGAGTGAGATACTAACAACAAAAATGGAAAGGGACCTGGGGTAGTCATATCAGATGACTTAAAGGTGGGCAAGCAATGTGAGAGGGCAGCAAGGAGGGCTGGGGGGACACTGGGATGCATAGGGAGAGGCATCACCAGTAGAAAACAGGAAGTTGTTATCCCTCTGTACAGACAGCTGGAGAGACCCCATCTGGAGTACTGTGTGCAGTCCTGGAGACCCAATCTCCGCAAGGACATAGACAAGATGGAAGCTGTCCAGAGGAGGGCGACTAAAATGGTGCAGGGTCTGCACCAGAAGACATATGGACAGAGACTAAAGGAGCTTAATATGTATAGCCTCGAGGAAAGGAGAGAGAGGGGGGACATGATAGAAACTTTCAAGTACCTCAAGGGAATCAACAAAGTCCAAGAGGGTAGCATCTTTCAAAAAAAAGAGGTGTGCAAGAACAAAGGGCACAATTTGAAGATGGGGGGGGTAGCTCAGAGGTAATATAAGGAAGTATTTTTTCACAGTGAGGGTTGTGATGCATGGAACGGCCTTCCAGAGGAGGTTGTGGAGTCAAAAACAGTGGTTGAATTCAAGCATGCATGAGACAGTCATAAGGCAATTCTAAGGGGTGGGGGTTGAAAGAAGTAGGCTGCTGGTTAACTAGGATCTGCAGCTTATCCATTAGGTAGGGAAATGGGCAGACTGGGTGGGCCAAGCGGTCCTTATCTGCCGACAAATTCTATGTTTCTATGTTTCTATAAATATAAGCCAACTTCAGTCGCAAGCGAAGGGCTGGGTATTCCATTATGCGTAATTCAAAGGACCCGCCTGCCCAGCATTCACTGTACATTTTTGTTAGGTTTGTCTTGGTATAATTATAACAATTTCACCTACACTGACGGCAAATGGAAAGGTTGTTGGAATCTCGGGAAGAGTTTGTTATGCAAAAGGTGTATTCATTTTACGACATAGAGATAACTGGGAAACTATATAAAAAAATAATAAATAAACAAAGGTTACCTCGGCTCAGACGTGATCTTGAGACTTTAGACAGAGGCCATGTACTAGTCCAATTAACTATATCGTCACTCACACCAGTGATGTTGGTACCAGTTGCGATTGGGCCAGCCGACACTGCAATGTGCAAAATGTCTCTGGACTCCCAAATGTTCTGTCCCCATGAGCATATCATGCAGTAACAACAAAAGATTTCACATGGCTACATCACCTGGACTTTCCCTGAAAAAAATGCATTTATTCATTTCGTCTTACTGGGAAAGGCACTGAGCTGGAAACAGCTTGTGTATGTGTGTTTGTGTGTTGGGGTACACGCCTCAATTACTGCAAGCGAAACATGACAAGGGGTGGTCTATGTGCTCAGAAGGTGGTCACATACCTCTCACTCGTTCGTCAGTGCGAGGGACATCCCACATTTTATCCCTCAAATTTGCTTTGTACCACGTATTTATTTTACAGTTTTTGGCCACGAAAGACACACTAAGCTGAGGCTTGTTTCCAGGTGGTCTAGCAAAGTAATTTGCTCATGGCCACCCTGTATGCTGGTGGTGGTTGTGGGATAAAACCCCATTCCCCAGGTTTGGAACTCAGTGCTGTACTGCCTCCCTTATACAGATGCTGCCTACACAGAGAATGTGTCATAAATTCAGTCTTTAAAGCAGAAATTCAGACTATTCATTCTAAGAATGCTTAATCAAAAATAAACTGTGTGCAAGTAAACACAATGGTGTCCACAGTGTTCTGAACTTGTATCTCCATATTTGAGGACGTGTCCTTCATTATGAGGGCCAGCGTCACGTTCCTCATTGTCACTCATTTTGAGAGTCAGTGTCCTAATCTCAGTAACAGAAGGTTGGGATGTATTGGGTGCTCATTTGGTGCACTAGACTTCTAACATTTAAAATGGCAACTTGCAAAAAATTTAACTTTTTCTTACTTTTTTTTTGAGGGGGTGGGACCAGTGTAGCCAACTGCTTAGCCCATGCCTTCACCGTTGTCTCTGAAATGGGCACTGACCTGATGCGGGACAAATCGTTCAGTAAGGGGTTGGTGTTCAAAACACTGGTGGAAATGGCTGTATTTGTGCAAACTTCAGTTTTGATTTAGTGCCATATTATGATAATGGTTGGCTTTAAATACTGAATTTATGTGACGGTGGCAGTTCTATATGTGGGCAGCACTTTTTATGTGCGAGCTGGGGCAATTTCTGAATGGTACAAACAGGGAAGCCCACTGCACTCAATGACAATTGTCCACTACTGATCTTGGGTGTGAAGCCCATCACACTCATTGGCCCACTACTGGCTTGGGGATACAAGTCCATCACACTCAATGGCCCACTGTTGAAAGTCCACAATGCTCACTGGCCCACTGCTGGCCGTGACTTTGTTTGAAGCCCAGTACACATGACTTACTACAGGCCTCTGGCATAAAGCCCACCACACTCAGTGGTCCAGTGATTTTGGGTTTGAAGCCCCACAAACTCAAGGACACTTGTTCACTACTGATCTCAACCGTGAAGGCCACCACACTCATTGACCCATTATTTGCCTCAGGCTTGAAGCCCACCACATTCACTGGCCCAGTACTGATCTCGATGTGAAGCCTACCACACTTACTGGCTCACTCCTAGCTTCAGCTGTGAAGCCCACTAGTCATTGTATGACCTGAGCAAGTCCCTCCAGCCTTTCATCCAGTACGAGGGTTTCTCAGATGTAAAAGCTGGTTGGAAGCAGGACCCCGTCAAAAGGTGATATTGCATCTGTGTGCGAACTCCCTTTGGTAAAAGAAATGTAGAACAATACAACACTTGCAAATGCTGCCTAGAGGTGACTTTTATTCACCCAAACAAAAACATTTTAAGTCCACGAGCACACCTCTAGGAGATCGGTATTAAAATGAATTACTTCCCAAATGCAAACATCAAACATGGCCGAACAATGCGGGTTAGTGTATGTTGGCAGGGGATCCCTTTCATTGGGACCCGAGGGTAAGGCTGGAGCAAAGAAAAGGCACAAAGACAGTCTGAGACAGAGCCCCTCCATCTCACACCTCCCTGTCCTGTCCGCGTCCAGGCGGCACCACCTGTGTAGGAGATTGGCCCATGAAGTGATGCCCCAAGATGATGGTGGTGGTGGTTTGGGGGGTTATAAAAGGGAAGGGGGTCTGGGAGGGGGCTGCAAACTAAAGGCTGGACCGGGGACTGAAAAACAAACACTTGTTGCTCCCTTGAGCTGGTGCAAGAGTAGAGCTGGCTTGTAAGGAATATACGTAATACATAGATTTGCTGGGAATAACACGCCAGCCTTTGGAGAGAGGTGACAATTTAATATTAAAAAGTCCAGGACGCCAGTGCAAGGATATCTCCCAGGAGTGTATCAAGAAAAAAAGCTCTCCACCTTTCATGTGTAAGTATGGAATTCAGCTTTGTGCAAATATCCACAAAAGCTGCATCCCAGGCGTACATTTAACTTAAACACAGACAAAGAAAGTAAACTTTCAATAACGAAACCTGTAAAGACCTTTGTGATACCACCCAAGTCTAGTTTCCATGATAATTTCATTTTAATGACATGTGTTGCATTTTCATGTATTGTACTAATTTATTAACTGTATGTCCTATGAATTTTTGTTAATCATATGTACAATTCAATAAAAAACTATATTTGGAATATATATCATTTTTAGACAAAACATTCCAAGCCACTTTTCCTTCTATATGAACTTACAGTATATGTGCTAAATAAATACACATTGTATTGTCCAAAGAAGACCAAAATAGATGCACTAATTTTCTTCTTCTAGGTAAATAGGGCATATATATATAGATGGGATATGCAATGATGGTTCGCGAAATACGACATTTATTTCCATGAGTCCCCATACTGTGAGGTATTTAAAGGTCTCTGTCATATCCTAAAGGTCTCTGCCATATCCCCTTTTCCCTCCTCTCCTCCAGGGTGCACATATTGAGGTCCTATGGTCTCTCCTTATAGGGATTTTCGTGAAACCCCTGCACCATTTTAGTTGCCCTCCTTGTACTACCTTCACTCTATGTCCTTCCTGAGAGGTGGTCTCCAGAACTGGACGCAATATTATAGGTGGAGTCTTAAAAGCGATCAACCTCCCTCCTTCTGTTGGCGATACCCCTCTCTGTGCACCCCAACATCCCACTAGCCCTCCCAACTGCCTTGTCGCACTGCCAGGCCATCTGTAGGTCATCAAATATCATTCCCTCCAGGTCTGTTTTTTTGTTTGGTGATAGCTAATATCTCTCCAACCATCAGATTAGATTAATAACAACCAAACTGTTAAATAAGAGGCCATATTCTATGGGTTGCACAGTTAAATTGTTAAATGCATTAATAATGGTTGGACACAGATTGAAATTACGTACATTGTCATGGCAGTTATGTAAAAATGTTATACAGCTGTTTTTTTTGTGTGTGTTTTGTTGTTATTGTTTTTGTTTTTTTGTTTGTTTGTTTTCTTTCTTTTTCATTTTTATTTTTTGTCTCCTGCTAGGCTAAGTGGCGTCAGCGGGACTCCGTGACAATGACTATAGTTAAGCACAGGTGTCAGAATCTGTAGCGCAAAAATTGAAACACATCTTGTCATCCAGTCAGATACTGGAAAACTGCCCAACAAACCAGATTAAACATTTAAAGTTAAAGTCTGAAAACTTATCCAATCTGCTCTATATTATGCATCAAAGTAAAGCATTTCTGACCAGAATAGCTTACATAATTGTCTCTCAGTCCAAACCACATAAAACTATGCTGACACATAGATCTCTATAGGGTAAAAAAATCACAATAATTAAAATCTTTATCCAAGGGCTGTATTCTTTGGTTTCCCTCTCAGCATACACAGAACCTATAGTGCATGATCCAGACCTAATTTTGGTCTGTTGGGAAAGTCCGTCTTTGCCGATTGGTTTTCCACTTCACTGCACTCCGCTCCCCATATACTCCCAATAAACTCCAAGGTCTCTCCTGTGGTTTCAGCTGCCCTCGTTTTTCCTTGGTAACTTGGTGGATTTCCTCATCGTTCAGTCATTCTACCCACTGCAATGTTGCTTGTATACCCCTCAGCATGTAGCAAACTCAGTGCTGGTCCCAGGGTTCAAGCACGGGCTCCACTGCAGATACCCGCAATCCTCACACCACACACACACCCCCCTGCTTTGAAGAGTGACGATGTGTTCCCGGTCCACTGAAGATCATCGGCCAGCCTCGGAGTAAGTATGGGGTGAGGGGTGTGTGTGGGGTGGGTTGGGTTGGGGAGGGAAGACAGTCAACGAGGAAGTTTTCTTACAGGTTGTGTTTTTTTTTTTTTTGGAAGACGACGTGGGACTTTTGCCACGCTGGGTGGGCTCCCAACATGGCAGCTGGAAGGTTGTTTGGAGGGGCCAGTGGAGCCGATGGGAGATTGGGCATCCCTGCCAGCCATACGGACTGTTGCCATGACTGGGGTGGGCTCCCAGCGTGGCACGTGGAAGTCTGTTTGGGGGCAGTGGAGCCGACAGGGATTGGGCACCACGTCAGCCATAGGGACTGTTGCCATGCTGGGGTGGGCTCCTAGCGTCACACCTGGAAGTCTGTTTGGGGTGGCCGTGGAGCCAACGGGGATTGGGCATCCCTGCTGGCCATGCAGTGTGTGGGGGGAGTGCATGAGCACGCTGGAGTGGGCTCCCAACATCTACTTGGGTGTTTGTTGGGGGGGGAAGGGAAATGGAGCTGTCTATGACAGCTTTTCAGATGCAGTGCCGACGTGTAGGCACTTTGCATACTGCCGGCGGCAGTATGCAAAGTGCCTACACGTTACCACCACTGATTGTAGTGGTGTTTTGCTGTGAACTGTACACCACTGCATCTGAACTGCTGTCATAGACAGTTCGGACATGTATTGGTGCGGTGAGGCCACGCCTGCAAGAAGGAGCAGGGCATTGGAAGCGAGGTGGCACACCCACGAAAACTCGTATGGTGGCACTATGTTTCTTGCACATGCGTGCAAGCAAACATAAAAATGATGAGTGAGAAAAAAGGGGGGGCTGGTCAGGAGGAGATGAAAGGAAGCTGGAAAGGGAAAAACAAAGGAACAGATAAGAAAGATCTGAGATCAGAGGTAGGCTGTAAGGGTAGAATAGACAGGAGATGCCAAGAAATGCATGGAAATCAAGATATAAAAGAACAAAGGCCCAGACAGACAGAGTGTGAGATAGTATAAACAGTAGGCATGAAAACAATCGGGGAGCGGAGCTGAAGAGTTTGTAGGAGAGGCAAGGAGGATGTAAAGGTAGGAAAAAAAACACTAGGCAGGAACTCAGAAAAAAACAATAACGAGAAATACAGAACCAAAGTAAAATAAGTAATGTCAATATTTAGTCCACAATGAAAAGAGAATTACAGTTTACCATGACGTGTCTGTATTTCTCTAATAAATAGTAGGGTTTCCTGTCCACTAGCAATCTGGACTGAATAATTTGTTTTAGGATTAAACACTGAACAAAAGTAATGGTTCAAATAATTTGACAAATCCTCTCTTCCCACCTTTGTACCTTTATCCATAAGGGGTCTTTCTTTTCGTGATGTTTCCTTTTTAGAGGTCACATAGTTAAGGAATATTTTAGGGTTTTTATTTATTTATTTATTTTATTTATTTGTACATCAGTTTACAACCTTTGAGCCAGAGGCTCATTTCCAAAGGTACCTTGTCTCAAAGAGGACACATACAGTACAACATTTAGATTACACATTGCAGTTAGAGTATTTACAACATTGTGGTTACAGTCTTGGTAGATATATGCAGTTATTTCTTTGTTACAATATGAGTGTAACAGGTTTGGTATTCACAAGCTAGTACAGAAATTGGGAACAGATTGAGAGATAAGAATACATTGGTAGTGCAGACAAGTAGTCTAGAACAGAAACAGCAAGCAGTAAATAATACAGGTGGTAAGGGCACAGCTGGTGATAAGTTTGGGTGGGGAGCCACTCAGAGAGTGTTGTCAGTAGTTTGTTGAGGAGCCACTCAGGGAGTTTTGTAAGGGCATGGTTTTGCTTAGATCTTTCTGCTAGATTGTTCTCTTCGGTCCTTTTTGCAGCTCTGATTATAAATTTACAATCCCTTTGTGATGCCTTAAAATTCACCCAGTCAACCTTGTCATTAGCTTTAATTGCTTTCCATATAATATTTATAATTCTTATATAATATTTTCTTGCCCCGATACACTTCCTCACCTTTTTTGTCAACCACACTGCCACCTTACCCTTTTGGTCATACTTTTTTAATTACAGTACTTGTGTATATTGCGCTTCTAGCTTTTTCATGTTATTCTTTGGATTGACCCATATTTCTGTCGTTCCTTTCCCCGCTGAATTCACTTTTTCAGTCCAGTTATTCAAGGCTGCACTCATTTCTTGAAACCTTGCCTTGGCATAATTTTTCCTGAGAGTGATCCCGCTTTTGTTTTGGATCCTATTATGGTTATCAATCCCTAGAGGCTCTCTTACGGTACTGTTGTTTATGTTAGTAGCTCAATTTGTGATCACAAAGTCCAGTATGTATAAAAATGCCAGCAGAAATAGGCCTCACGGTCTGTCAAGTCTGCTCGATTGTGCAGCTAGCCCCTCATCTTGCAGCTGCCCCTCCCACTCCTCCCCTCCTTATATTTACCCTCCCCCTTCCCTCCTCTTAAAACTGCCCATAGTCGTACAGGCCACCACCTCCTGTGGTAGAGTGTTCCACTTGCCCACCACCCTTTCTGTGAAGAACTGTCTCCTTACTGCCCTCCTGAATCTCCCCCCCTCAGTCTGAGACTGTGCCCTCTCATGTCCCTTCCTCTTCTTAATTGGAAGATCCCCTCTGTTTGAGTCTTGTTCATCCCTTTCAAGTACTTAAAGGTCTCAAGTATGTAATGCTGCCTTGTTCCTGTTGTAATATGCTGGGATAAGCTGTTGGCACTCATGATTCTTAGTAGCTCTATTCCTACAACTGCATTTGATTTCAGTGTTTTCCAGTTTATTCCAGGAAGGCTGAGATCCTCCTCCAGAATCACATCCCCTTTCTCACACACTGACCCAGTGTCATGCAGTATTAGTTCATCTATTACTCTTGCTTGACCCAGTGGTCTGTAGTGTGCTCCAAGATACAATCCATTTGTGTTCTTGTTTCCCTTTATTTTTAACCACATCACCTCCTCCTGTTCATTTCCTATAGGTTCCTTAATTTCTTGCACAACAAAGCTTGTTTTTACATAAATTGCCACTCCTCCCCCTATTTTATTCATGCTATCCTTACTGAAGATATTATATCCTTGCATTGTGTTAGGCCATATATTCCTATCTGACCATCTAGTTTCAATTATGCCACATGTATCTATATTCTCAAATCTTCTTTGGGGATATCTCTGTCATCAGGTCACATCTATGGCACTTAGCGGTCAGGCACCAGGATCACATGGAAGCTTTTCTGCAGCAGTCAAGTGGGGGCCACCCACGCCGATGTCAGGCTCTGATGTCACAAACCTATATAAGTGTGGGTGGTCCCACTCCCTCCCCAGTTCTTTCCCACTGTCAACTATTCATGCATGGACTTCATGGAAGCTTCATCCCTCCGTAGATCACCAAAATTCTACTTACCTTTTCTTTTGTTACAGCTTTTGAATCACTTTGTTTGAAAGTGATTCCTTTTAATTTTGTATGATGAGAACTACTCCTTTGTCAGCTCTTTTCCATTGCTGCTGCTACAGAAAAAAGATTTCTTCAACAGATGATCACAAACTTTGTGTCTGCTGTCTGGGGCCTCATCACAAAGTTCTTGGCTGCAAGTTTTGCCTGAAGTTCAATCTCACCACCTAGCAACAACGCAAAAAAGCTCTGCAGAAGTTCCTTATGGAGCAACAGGCAGCCAATGGAGAGCAGGGGTCTTCTGGGGGTACCCCTCCCAGTTGCCGGTATCTGCTTTGGGTTCTCAGGCCACCAAGGCCTGGGACAAGTCCTTGAGGAAACATTCTCATTGGGATAAGGACCGACCTACGGACCATTCCCTCTGATGGCGGTACCAGTTCCCATTGCATTCTTCATCTTCTTTGCCTTGGATTGCACCATTGATAGCTTCAGCTTTGATGCCTCCCTCCATGCAGGCCTTTGCTCCAATCAGGCCCCCCACAGTGGAGGATTCCCCCAGTCTTCCTAGGGCTGCAGAGGGGCCATCGGCCCCAGCCCTCCTGTTGAGACCTCTTGAACCGTGAGGTCCACAAGTGCTGGGCCCCACCACTTCTACTATGACTAGTGGTGGTTCATCAGAGCCAGGCCCTTCACCCTCTCCATCGATACCCATGTCGATGATGCTTTCTTACCCTGCTATCAACCTCAGTGCGGTTCTTACTTCTACAACCTCAGCTCTCACACAACAGTTTGCTCCATAGGCTGGGCCTTCATCACCCTTGCTATCAGACACTGCTTCAGTGTCGACGCCAGTTCAGTCTATCCGCCCCGCACCCTCTACATAGCGGTCAGTATTCTGGTTTTGGTCCCTGTCATAGAACAGGCTGACACAGAGGAGGAATATCACCCTGATCTCATCCACCCTGATGAAGAGGATGAACAGGAAGATGTTGAGGTTGATTCCTCTGACAGGTCTACTATGTCCTCCAGGAGTGAGGACTCAATCAAACACATCCCAAGGTCCCCCCCCCCCGGAGGACCCCTCCTTCTTTAATACAGTATTATGAAACAGCTCTCCTCCATTATGGAGTTTCAGACTGAGGAGGAGGAGGATGTCACAAGGAGGAACCTGGTGGATTTCTTAGAGATCCCAGAATCTCCACCCAAAGTTATTCTTCCTCTGCTTCCAGCACTGCATGATGCTGCCTGGCATAGACCCAACCTGGTACCTGCCATGCCCAGAAAGGCTGATAAGCTTTACCAGATGCCTTTGAGGCTGCCTTTCTATGCAGCCCAGCCAGATACTGACTCAGCTGTAATCAAGGCAGCTCATGACCAGTCTAAGGCACCCAAGCATCTTAGCTCCCTCCCCCTGACAGGAAATCTCAGAGGACTGACCTCTGGGGCAAGAGAACTTTTGCCTCAGCCATGTTGGGCCTTAGAATTGCTAACTACTTGGCTTATATGTGTAACAGTGCTGGACTGGTAGACTTTGAGATTCTTCATTCTGAGGGGTGGACGTAACTGTCTCACTACCAGCAGCACCCTCAACAGGTGGGATGGCGAGGGGCCGCTGAAGGTTTGAATGGGGTGGGTGGATGGAATCACTCAACAAGGAGAGGCAGGAGTCATACACAGAGGTCAGATGAAGCAAAGATGTTTATTTGACAGGAGGGGAAGGAGGACATGGTCTTACAGGAAAATACCCACAGTAAAAATGACAGGGAGTAAGGACAGCATTATGGTTACAGGAACAGTAACACAAATATCTAACCTAAACCCTAAAATGTGCTGTAGTTCTAAAACTATGCAAATGGCTCTGCAAGCTATATAACCACTCTCCAGGCTGTATGACCACTCTACAAGCTCCCTACCCCAACCCTGAGGTGCACCCCTGCCCTCTTGAGGCTACCTTTGGAGTACTGCAGACATAAGGACTTCTGTAATAGGCTATGATAAGACTCTAAAATCGCACAATTTACAGTTTGTGTACAGCTATCAAAGTGTCAGTTCGTATAATGGACGATCTGTGCAGGAAGGAAGGTGAAACAAGGAAGATTCTTGAAAAGGGGAGTGAACAAGCTTGCCAGTCCGCTTGGCTAAAGAGAATTTCTGCAGGACTAAAGGGATGTAGAGAGGTTTTTCCATAGGCTACACCCACCTCTTCTGGGTTGCCGGAAACAAAGAACAAACAGAAAGGATTCCCTGGCTAAAAAAACCCTATAGCTGCGCTGGGCCTCTTTAAAACAACTGGCCTATTGGGACTGGCTAGGTCTCATTAACACCTGTGGCCTATATAGCTAGCTAGACCACCTTTAACCTTTGGTCCTCTGTGGCTGCTGGGCCCCTTTAAATACTGTGGGCCTAAATGGTTAGCTAAGCCCCTTTTAAATCTGTGGGCCTAAACTTGACTGGCTAGGCTCCATAACAATGAGAATTTCCTTTGCCTCCTGAAACTCTGGGCATTGCCACTCTATTTTGCTGGGCACCTTCAGATTACAGGGCTTGCCTTACCTGTTTAAATCTGGGCCTGAACATTGCCCCTTTAAATCTTCATTCGGTCTGAGCAAGGCCTTTCTGTCCATCAACTCTCTTGTGTCCTGCCTTAGCTCCACCCCTCATCAATATTTATAATGTTTTCTAAGGGCTTTTATGCTCTGGTTCCTCCTCCTGGGTGTCACTGCACCCGATTCATAAATATATTTAAATTAGGAGCCCTTCTGGCCGGCCCCCTCCATGGCGCTTGGCCATTTTTCTCAAAACACCCTGAGCGCTTTAAAACAATTTTTAACATTTTATTATAATTTTCTGGCAGTCAGCACCTTGGCTGATGGTGTTGCCACCGACTCACCACCGTGACCCGGGGTGAAGACAGGGATCAGGAGGCTGGAAGGTAACCGGCAGCGGGAGGGACTTCAGGCACTGGGCGGACAACTCGAGGGCCTCCAGTTGCTGCTGACTACCAATGCTCTCTCTCCCTCTTCTCACTGATGAGGCTCTTCTCCACACGTTGCCACTAAGGGACTATACAAACCTTTTATTAAAATAAAAAATTGGGCAAAACAGAGCCCTCACCGCGCATCGGTCGACCACTCCCCTGAACTTTCTTCGGCTCGCTGCCACAGGACCCATCGCACCACAGGAACCACTGGCTGGATCACCGATTGGAGGAGAGGCATCGCAGAAGAGCCAACGGAACCTACTTCAAGTTACCAGGTAAGCCACTTCGGTTCCCGTTGCTCCTCCTCAGTTCTGCTCCTTACCCGGTTGGCAACTGACTGACCCCACAAAACAATACTTTTTTTAAAAATGTAATACTCAGGGTTGCCACCAGCTTAACTTTTTTAACATTAACACCACACACTGGGCAGGGACAGCAGTCCCAGTGCGTGGACAGCCATAGCTCCAGCTGCCTGCTGGGGAGTTCTGTGAAGAAACAGGCAGCAAGGAAACAAAACTTTTTTTTTCATACTGCTGCTTTTGTAGGGAGGGGAAACATTGACAGGGGCCCCTACACACTACCCCTGATGCCCACACTGCCCTTGGGCCCTGGGGCACCGTCTACTTAATTATTTCTGTTGTGCCCCCAACTTTGATGCACTACGTACATATGATTAAATACCAGAATGCCCTCTGGAAGAAGGGCAAAGCTGCTACTCAGGCCCTTCCTGATGGTACCCAGAGACAAGAGCTTCTCAAGTTCTCCAGGCCTCGGAAGATGTTAGTAAGCAACTCCTCAGAGCTACCTATGATATACTGTAGCTGATACTGTAGCCGGGGCAGCTGCCACTGGCATCTGCCTTAGAAGGCACTCCTGGCTTAGTGTCACTGGTTTCGCTGCTGATGTCCAGCAAAAGGTACAGGGCATGTATTTGACAAGCTCTGCCTTGCCTGCCCCTCCTCCACCACTGGTCCCTCTGCTAAGCACTCCAGGGAAGGGGAAGCAGCCCTGGCCTCTGCCTGATTCACTGCAAGATCTCTCTCCTCTTGTTCCAAGCCAGGAGGTAGTGTCGGAGGTTGGTTCTCCCTCCACCTGTCCCAATGGAGAACCATTAGCACAGACACTTGAATCTTGCAAATAATCAAACAAAGCTAAGCTCTAGAACTTCTAGAACAGCCTCCAGATGTTCCACTGGTTCCCACCTCTTATCCTCTGGACCTCACAGCTGTGCTTAAGGAGGAGGTGTTCACCTTGCTGTGCAAAAGTGCCACAGAACCAGTGCCCAGGCAGCAGAAGAACAAAGAGTTCTACTCCCAGTTCTTCCTGGTTCCCAAAGGAAATGGGGACTTGAGACCTATTCTAGGCCTCAAGGAGCTGAATCTTCACATCCAATACAGCAAGTTCTGGATGTTAACTCTACATGGCCTTCTTCCTCTGCTCAAGCAGGGCAACTGGCTATGCTTCCTGGACATGCGGGATGCCTATCTGCATATCATGGTTTTCCCCCCTCACAGGCGGTACCTACGGTTCCTCTTGCAGGGGGAACATTACCAGTTCAGAGTGTTGCCCTTTGGCTTATCCTCTGTGCCATGGGTCTTCACCAAGTGCTTAGCAGCTGTAGCAGCAGCCCTCCGATGCGAAGGCCTTTATGTGTTCCCATACTTGGATGACTGGTTAAAGAAAGCCCAGTCCAGGGAACTACTGTTACTGACTCTAGAACACACCCAGCAGTTGTTCCAGTCCTTGGGCATCACTGTCAATTTGCCCAAGTCTGTGCAGACCCCATCCCAGTGGTTGCAGTACATAGGGGTGGTTCTGGACTCTACTCTGGGCAAGGTCTTCCTACCACAAGACAGAGCGGACTGCCTCAGAGCTCAGGCCCAGGCTGTGGCTCAGTGCCAGCATGTCCCAGCTAGGATGTTCTTGAGGCTGTTGGGCTTAATGGCCACAGCCATTGTTATGGTCCCTTTGGCCAGGTTGCAAATGAGGATCCTGCAATGGACCCTCTGGGTCCAGTGGGATTAAGGCTCCGACAATCTGGATCAGCTGGTCTTTATCTCCTCCTCAGTACGCAAGGTGCTTCAGTGGTGGATGGACCCAGACAATCTCTTGAGAGGGATCCCCTTTCTTATCCCCACCCCCCACCAACTCCTCATTACGTATGCTTTGGGTCTGGGTTGGAGTGCGAACCTAGGCCCTTATCAGACTCAGGGGAAATGGTCCCAGTGGGAGACCGGCCTCCACATAAACATTCTAGAAATGTGGGCAGTTCTATATGCTTTACAGGCCTTCCAGAACCATCTCTCTCCAGGCCCACTGTTGGTGCAGTCAGACAACCTCAGTGTAGTCTATTACATCAACAAGCAAAGGGAGACCCATTCTTACCCCCTGTACAGGGAGGCGATGAGGGTCTGGTACTGGGCTCTAGATCACAGTCTAGAACTGTCAGTCGTCCATGAGCCAGGTGCCCAAAATGCCTTGGCGGACAGCTTCAGCTGGTCACAGTCCAGAATGCATGAGTGGGTACTGCTGACCTTGGTCGTAGAAGACCTGTTCGACAGATGGGGTTGTCCAGAGTTGGACCTTTTTGTGCCCCCACTCAACACAAAACTGCTGCATTTCTGCTTGCTAGATCCAGGGTCTAGAGTTTTCTGGAAAGATGCATTGTCCCTCTCCTGGAAAGAGAGGCTTCTTTATGCCTTCTATCCCTTTCCTATTGTAATGCCCCCCCTCATATGATGCTTACCTTTTAAATGCCTCCTGGTGTTCTCCCGTTGCCTCCGGCATCCGCCCGTTCCTTATGGCACCTTTGCCACCTGGCCCTAGCCCACTAGTCACCCTGGCGTTCCCTTCATCCACAATCATTTAATCCAGCCCAGGTGGGGCTTAAAACTTTAGCTGCAACTGCTGGCATTCCTCCTGTGCTGCCGGCTATCATGAATGCACCCTGCAGGGCTTTGATCTACCGACCGCTCATGTTGCAGTCACATCAGAAGAGTTTTCCTTGGTCCTGTATCTCCCTTCTGCTAAATGGGGACCAGTGACCTCGGAGAGATCAGCGAAAAGCCCCAGAAGGAAAAAATAAAAGGTTTTAAAACGGATCCATAATTGGGGCTTATGCATATTAATGAGCCCTGCATGAATATTAATAATGTTGCTGCTGCTGCCTAGGGGGTCAGAATATCAGCGGCAGCGACAGCGTAGAAAGTGAGAATAAATATAAAATGATAGATGTATGAAAGAGGGAACTGTTGGGGCTAACTGACTGTGGGGCTATTATTTAATTAAAGTACTTTCACTGGCTGCACCAGGACTTTATATGTGGGGGCACTGTTCAAACTGCTATAGAACTGTATCAGCAGACTCCATCTTTGCCGCCATCAGCCAATCGGGAGCCAGCATTAAACCAAGAGGCTCCTGGGACATTGCCAGTGACTTGTGGGGAAAAATCTGGGAAAAAACCTAGGTGCCAAAATGCTGCCCAATAAAAATACTCAAACTGATTGACAGTTTGAGCAGCCAACCAAACCTTTTGGATTACAAAGGAAATAGTCAGAACTGCTTGAGGCAGTGGATCAGTTAGAGTTGGAAGTGGAAGAGTAGACAGCTCGAGCTTTCAAGCAGCTGGTTGCAGAAGGAGAGTAGGGGAATTGGTGGGAAAAGGCTCAACTGGCCTCCCTGCCACATTCGCCTGCAAGTGAACTGCCTTTTGCAGCAGTCAGACCTGTTCCAATTTCCAGTTTTGGAACTGGAAAAGGAGAAGTATTGCTGTGACTGGTGATTTGGACTGAAGACTTGCCCAGAAGTGATCAGCCCAGCTTGTGAGAGAACTTTGCTCAGATTGGAAGGTTTGTGCAGTGAAGCTGTCATTTGCAACCATGTCATTTACAACCAGACTGCATCTGAACTGTACCATTCAGAGCAATTAAATGTGCTGCATATGTTTCGTGGGGTCGCGATTTGGTTCCCAAAGGACAAATCCATTATGCCAGCTGGAGGCTTCACCCGCAGAAGATCACAAACATTTGCAGAACTGCTCATCCTGCCCAGGCTCTGCCATTTCGGCCTAGGCCACTACTCATGTTCCAGAGACCTTCTCGGCAAAAGACCAGTCTGGGGATTCGGCCCCCTGTTCAACACCATCGAGCAGGTGGCAACCACTTGGAGGTGAGCCGTGTCAGCCCTGCTTCCCCTAGCTTCCCAGATCATCACCATGAGGTCTACATCTTGCCTGTCCAACAACCAGGTTCTGGTAGCGTGAGTACAAACCAGGGTAGCTCCCCTGCAACAAAAGCCAAAATCATTGTGGTACCATCTAATTGTTTCTTTTCACTGGGTTTATGCAATGAACTGAGCCATCCAGCTTGGATTACAAATAATTGGGTTGTGTGCATGTTTAACTGTTTTCCTTTCTTAAGGGCCCCAACAACAGCTGCAACACCGACCATCCCTGGGCAATGCTTCAGGCTAGCCTGCATGACATACAGGGTACCCAGGGTTGTTGAGCTGTCTGGTTGGGACTCATAGTACATGCTGAACAATTCTGATTTAAATCAAATTGCTAATTATTCTGCTAGATTCACATCCCTCCCTTGTTCACTGCCCCTAAATAAATCTGTCTTTTTTCATGTTTAACCTGGCTAGTGTGTCCCCAGTTCCCTCACTGCTCACCGGGACAGAAGTTCCCCATCTGGCCATAGGAAGGGTCATGAGTAGGGATGTAAGTTTGTCATGGATGAGGTTTTAATGACTCAATGTTTGTTTATGAAATTATTAGTAAACAGCAGTAAATGTTGTGGCACTGTCATCATTGCTACATTCTGATGACACTTGTGAAAGTCATGGAAGTCCTGAATAAAGATCAAACGTCATGGAATCAATGACGTGTATGACTGCCATGACAAACTTGCATCCCTAATCATGAGGGCTAAGCTTGTAGAGGAGCCCTCCCCAGTTCCCTCACTGCTCACCCAAACAGAAGTTCCCCAGCTGGCCATAGGAAGGGTTGTGAGGGCTAAGCTTGTAGAGGAGCCCTCCCCAGTTCCCTCACTGCTCACCCAGACAGAAGTTCCTCAATTGGCCATAGGAAGGTACGGGAAAGGACTACATCAGTTTTAAACCTTGGTGCTTTTTTCTTCTCCTCCCATGCACTGTATTTGGACTCTGTTAATTTTAATTTAATCCAGCACTCGCTGTAGCTTACTCGGAGCTGCTGCTTGTAGGCTTGATTTTGGCTCTCCCGCCCGGCCCCATCTCTGCTGTCTATTAAATGCACCTCTGACTTCACCTTTTTCTACTTTAAGACTGAATATTAATTGGATAGGTGGTTTTTCTACTCCACCTTCCTCTCTGGCCTATATGCCTCTGATTCTCTGCCCTGGACTTAACTAATGACTAACTACTTCAGAACGGGTGTTTCCTCATTCCCTTCTTACCTCCTGTTTACCTAGAAATAGGTTTGTGTTTTACTTCAGAGCTTTCACCCAGAGCTATTATTTCAGACAAACTTGCTTACTGGTCCAATCATTGCTTTGGTTTGTAATTATTGTCCCTGGATACTTTAGGTATCATTCAGCTGCCTTCAATAATAGGCATTGTCTTGCATCAGGATTTAAAACTCACTTGACCAAGGGGGGCTGCCTCCTCCTCCTCCCTCTCTTTGTTCTTTTCAGTTCTTACTGCTACTACTGTATCTACTTATACTGCTCCCTAGCGCAACTCTAAATTGCACTACACCGTAGCTAAGGAAGTTTCCCCCGCAAATTACTTGATCTTGTTTGGGACTTTTACATTCAACACTGACTCTCTATCCATCTGACATATGCCGTGCTAATCTACAAACTGTGACTCTCTTCTATCCCCCTTTACACCTTGTACCTAAAGCCATGCTTAGCTACTGTTTTTTGGGGGGACCCTCATCCTCCTTACAATACTCTACATGAATTTATCCTCACTCTTGATCCCCTGTGACCATCAGGGCATGGTGACTGATATACTGGACTTCCGCTTCTCTAACCTTACTATTACCAAACACTGGCCGGTAAGCCATTGGCAGTTTATCCTGTTCTCTAAGGGTTGTACTTATTATATGCTTCTAGCCCTTGGAAAGTTGAGACAGAGGGTTGTCCATATTCAAATATTTCACTCTGTTAGGCTCTGCTTCTTAGTCTTTCTTCTTCTCCTCCTCCTTTTAGCGGGTGATATTGAACTAAATTCTGCCCCCCCCCATCCATTATGCAGTGGACGACTTATCTGGACTAACTAGTAAAGGAATATTTATTGCTCACATGCACATTAGAAGCCTAACATGTCACATAAATGAACTAGAAACGTGGATGAAAGAATATAACCAAGACATTCTCTGCCTGTCGGAAACATGGCTAAAACCCAGAATACCTGACTCTTTCTGCTCAATGGCAAACTATTCCCTGATTCATAGGGATAGGTCGATGACTAAACGTGGGGGTAGTGTTGCTATCTACCATAAAGACCATCTCAACATAACAGCCATCCATGACTAGACCTCTCCCACGTAATGCGAACACTTACATGTCACTGTTACATTAGGTTCAAAGAAACTCCATATCATCTGTGTCTATAACCCCCCCTGGGGGTGTGGCTGGGTGTCAGGACCTACTGGACACTACTTTGATTAATATCAATGAAAATGAGGTTATAATCCTGGGGGACATAAACCTAAACTGGCTGGGTCCCACTCATAGCTCCCTGGTATCAGTGGCTAGCAGCTATAACCCGCATCAGATGATTACTGAGCCCTAAGACACCAAATCCAACAAAAATAGGTACCCTCATAGACTAGCTACTTACAAACCATCTAGCGCATGTGTCCACAACTGGAATCCTTGCTGATAGAATAACTGACCACGTTCCAATTTTTTTTGCGTATGGGCCTCAGGAGCCCCCTTCCCACCCCATCTCCTCCACCTCGTTATGTTACCTTCATGAATTTTAGCAACTTGGATGAAAATTCTTTCCTACAGGATATATCTTGTGTTGACTGGACTGAGATCTATCATGCAAACAGTGTAGAAGATGCACTATACATCTTTCTCAACAAATTCATTACTATTCAGTCCAGGCATGCCCCTAAGGTCACCAGGAGAGTCACAGGTAAACCAACTAGGTGGCTACATTAGGACCTCCTGGCTGAGCTACGTCAAAGGGACAAACTCTGGAGATGCTTTAAACAAACTGGACAACTGACTGATTTCAACACTTATAGGGCTCACAAAAATTGCTGCAAAAAGAAAATAAGAATGGCAAAAAGCAAGTACTGCCAGGATCTGCTTACCAGCTCTGCGTGTGACTCTAGGAAATTCTGGACTCATATCAGGTCCTTTCTAGGGACCTCACAGTCCAACACTCCAAAGGATATGATACTAAATGGGGCTCATTGTAATGACCCTAACACAACTGTGAATGCTTTCAACAGAATGTTCTTGGATCTGTCCCTATATACCTCTGCCTTCCCACCCCCAGCTAATCACCCTCAGCCCTGGGGTCCCAATAATGCACCTGACTCATCTACATTTTTCTCTTTATCTCTACATACTCCATCTTTCTACTTTAAGGCTATAACAGCTCAAGAGGTCCTTAAGCTTCTTAAATCTATATCTGACAATACTAGCATAGGGTCGGATTGCCTCAAACCTCGTCTTCTCAAACTTACGGCTCCCTTCATAGCTTTTCCACTGGCAATAATCTATACATTGTCCCTGTCTTGCAGCACTGTACTGGTCCTCTGGAAAACAGCTTGGATAACTCCAGTCTTCAAAAAAGGGGACAAGAAGGATATCAATAATTACAGACCCATAGCTATTCTCTCGGTCTTGTCCAAAATACTTGAGAAGATTGTCGCCACCCAAGCACTTGACTTCCTAACAAAATCTTGTATTCTTTCTGATGCTCAGCATGATTTCAGAAAGAACCATAGCACGTCTACTGCTCTTCTAAAACTTACCTCAGATATTCTCTCAAACATGGATTCTGGCAGTCTTACAGGTGCCATTTTCATCAGCCTTACTAAGGCCTTTGACCTTGTGGACCACCCCTTGCTTCTCTCTGGCCTTCATAGTCTGGGGTTCTCTTCTCCGGTCTTAAACTGGTTCAACAGCTATTTATCAAACAGGTCACAAACAGTGAAATTCAACTCGGCTATATCTTACTGAGTGTCAGTTAACATCGGCGTGCTTAAAGGCTCCATCCTGGGGCCACTCCTATTCTCACTCTTTATAAATAATGTTCCTGGTGCCCTGCAAAACTGCTAATCTCTCTTATACACAGATGATCTTGTTATTTATACCAGTGACAATAAAGTTGATAACCTAAACTCTGCCCTCTCCTCGGATTTCAACAACATACAAAACTGGTTCTATGATCATAAACTGGTTCTAAATGCCAAGAAAACAAAGGTCATGCTGCTAGGCTCAGCCCCTAAACTTAGAACCTGTCCTGCATCCCTTGTGGTACATGATCTGGTGGGTGCTAAACTAGAAACTGTCACATATTTCAACTATGTTGGGGTCTTGCTCGATCAATCGCTTGATCTTAACCTCCACATTCAATCCACCTGTAAAACAGTAAATTGCAAACTGGGTGCCGTGTACAAGACTAGTTACATGCTAACGCCATCTGCTAAACTGGCCATTGCCAGAGGAATTCTACTCCCTTCCCTCACCTATTGTGCTGCCATCCTCGCGGCTGCCCAGAATACCTCCCTCCAGAAATGGGATGTCACATATAATAACATATGCCGATACACATCCTCATCCTCTCGACTAAAGCACCACTGTCAACTTTATGAAGACTTGGACTGGCTCTCCCCTTCTGCATCCAGACACTACTTTCTTGGCTCCCTTACAGACTCTATTGTCAGGCTCAAAACCCCAATATCTCTGGCGGAGCTGCAAATTCCTTTCACCTCCTCTCGTGGACTGAGATCAGTTGACAGATCTCTCTTCAGTGTTCCCAGATGTCATACCTCAAAAGGCTCTGGTGCTTTCAAGCATGTGGCTCCTCAGTTTTGGAATGCTCTTCCCCAGAGCTTAGGCAGACTGGATCCCACCAACACTTTAAAAAAGACTTACGGCGATATCTCTCATGTACTGACCCCTGCACTTGTTTTGACCCCACTTAATGGCTCGGTAGGCTCGCTTGCCCCCAAATGACCTCCACTTTTCTGACCCATGCACTTGTCCTGTCCTCTTCTTATGGACTTGTTAGGCTCACCTGCCCTATAAGTCCTTTACTCTTTTCCCCCAATCCTCTCCCACTTCCTGTCTCTATACGCTTGCTCCTTCTGCTACTCTCCCCCATCTGGTCTCTCACCCGTGCCTCCATTTTCTCTCCATTTCCTCCTGTCTATATCCACCCCCACTTCTATCAGATCATTACTGCTCTACCTTTCCTACCAAACCTCATTTCCTCTATGCTACCTTACTGTGTTCCTCCTGCCCACCTCTTGTTATTCTCATATTCTTTAAATCCTACAGCATTTAGATATGCTAGCTGTGTCTCCTATCACTATTTTCTTGTATTATCTTATGATTAACCTTTTTACATTTGCTACTTGTTTGTCTTCTTGCTATTATTTTGTGAATGTTAAGTTCCAGTTCCTTATATTATACTATTTGTTAACTGTTCTGCTCCAAGGCTGCCCTGTACCTTTTGACATGTTATGTTTCTTCATTACTGGTCTGCATCACTGTACAATGCTCTCTTTCGTGAAAAGTGTATGGTTTGCTTTGTACCTGTTTGAAATGTTCCTGTATTTGTTCACTATGTCCTGTACTCTCCCGGGTCGTGCCTGAAAATAGTCATGCTGTTGGCTAGTGCACCTACCTGGTTAACAAAAACTAACTAAATAAATAAATTAGTTGGGTTACAGTGGTACGATTGTATTGCTGTGTTGCTAACCTTATTTTCCAGGGGGTCTCCAGGGCAGTTGCTGCAGATCCAGCCCTGGTGGTAAGTGAAATGGGAGTGAGCACATTATTACTGCTACCTGCTGAATGTGAATGTACCATTGTGTTATTACTTAGGCCACTAAGAGGGTTGGTGGGTGGTTATAGAGTCCCAGTGTGCTATACCAGAACAGTCAAGCTACCTCAGTACCATTCCTCTGGGTGGAGGCATCCGATCTTAGAAGTCAGACCCCTCGTCCTATGTATTGCCATACAGGCAGGGGTAGTAGCCCTTAGAATAGCACCACCTAGGGGTTACACTATGATTCAGAGGGTGCTCATCAAGCTACAGATGGAGGGTGCCACCCTAATTCTGGTGGCCTTGTCAGATGTGGTTTCCATTTCTGCAGCAACTGGCTGTGGAACCACTGGTTCTCCTGCCCCTCTTCTAGGACCTGTTGACACAGGTATGGGGACCCTGGTCCATCTAGATCTCAAGTCCCTCCATCTGCATACTTGCCTCCTGAGGACATAGCCATTGCATAGTTTAGGGTGTCTCAGAAGGTGGTTGATGTCCTGGTGGCTGCCAAAAAACCTTCCACCAGGGCCACATACTCTATGAAGAGGAAGCATTTTGCTATCTGGGCCACTTCCCATCGCCTGGACCCTTACACTTGTCCGTGAACCAGGTTCTGGAGTATCTCCTGACCTTCTCTGATGCAGGCCTCAAATACTCCTGTATTAAGGTAAACATGTCTGCTATATCAGCCTTTCATGTGCCCATTGATGGCCGTACTGTGGGCCAGATGGATGTGACCCATACTTTTCTGCAAGGCATTCTCCACTTGAAGCTCCCTATCTGAAATCCAGTTCCAGCTTGGGACCTGAATTTCATTCTAGAGAAGCTGACCCTGCCTCCTTTTTGAGCCAGCCATGTCTTTGAGAGCTGCGCTTTCTGTCATGGAAAGTATTATTTTTAGTTGCTATTACTTCTGCTCGAAGAATTTCAGAGCTACAGGCTCTCATGTGTGAGCAGCCTTATTTGGTTTTCCACAGAGACAGGGTCTCTTTGCGTACTAATCCTAAGTTTGTTCCTAAGGTGGTGTCTAAGTTTGCTCTAGTCTATTCACCTGCCTGTTCATTATCCAGAGCATGCCAACCCAGGAGAGGCATTGCTCCATACTTTGGGACGTGCACAGAATTCTCAGGTACTATACACACCATACTAAGAACTGCAGAAAGTCCTCTCAGTTGTTTCTTTCACCCCTGGCAAAGATGGTGCTCTAGTATCTAAACAGTGCTTGTCCAAATGGTTGACCCACTGTATTATTTTTTGTTATAGGAAGTACGGTCAGGAATGTCTGGGTGTGGTTCATGACCATTCAGTCAGAGGCATGGCCACTTCTGTTGCTTGTTTCCAGAATGTGTCAGCTGCGTAAATTTGTGCAGCTGCCACTTGGAGCACGGTCCACACTTTCACCAAGCACTACAGTCTGGACATTGCCTCCAGAATAAGAGCTGGATTTGGCCTAGCTGTGCTTCAGGGCCTTCTTTCTTAGGCCTCTGACCTCCTGCCACCTAGACTGTCTTGCGCTTAGCACTGCTTGGGACTCATTCCATAGGTGTGACATGATGACAGAGATATCACCGAAGAAGATAGAACAGTTATGTAAGAACTTACCACAACAGTAGATCATTGAGGGAATCTCTGTCATCAGGTTATGCCATCCCCATTCTCTCTCTTTCTCTACAGCTCAGCTGTCCTGTTGCTCCAGCCTTGTTACTAGCTGGGCACCTTCTCTCTCTCCTCAGTTCCCTGGTGGGACTCCTGTCTCCTATGGTCTCCAACTAGGAAAAGAACCGAGGAGGGAGCGGGGCCACCCACGCTTATATACAACTGTGATGTCAGAGCCTGATGTTGGCATGGGAGGCTCCCTACTAGACTGCTGCAGAAAAGCTTCCATGTGATCCTAGTGCCTGGCTGCTAAGTTCCATATGTGTGACCTGAGGACAGAGATTCCCTTGAAGATTTGTTGTTATGGTAAGTTCTTACATAACTGTTTTTTGTCTGTAGAGGCCCTGAAGCACAGGGTTTTGCTTCAGAGATTGGAAAAACTGGGCCTAGACTTTGAAACCTTGGGATGGTTCTCCTCTTACTTATCTGAAAGAACACAATTGGTTCAACTTGAAGATGTAACCTCAAAACAGCTTAAAGTTGTTAGAGGGGTACCACATGGGTCCATTTTGGGCCCAACTCTTTTTTTGGTCTATGCTAAAGGGGCATTGTCATCTTTTCTCCCTCGTTTTTGCTAATATCTATGCAGTGTGCCTTTTGGCACACACCTAAGTAATTTGCAATGCAGAAGAACCCCATTGACACTGAAGTTCAGCAAAGATACCTGTTTTATGAATATTTAGCAAAATTTGTCTTTCCCTCTGGCATCCATAAATCCACCGACACCAGAAGCATAACCCCCATTGAGGACACGCGACAGGATCGAGCACAGTCATGAAGTGGCATTTTACTCCAAGCCTGTTTAAGTAACATGCTGCCCATATAAACTACTAAATCGCGAATGGCTCCTGGTATTTTAGAATTAAAACTGAGCCCTGTGTAGCTCGCTATTTACTTTCTAAAACTGGTGCCATAATCCTGCGCTTGCGTGGAGTAAAGATGTGTGGAGATACCGCGCATGTGCAAGAGTGTGCCGCCATTGCGCATGCGTGGGATTTTGGCACTGGTTTTAAGAAGTGAATTGCGAGCCACACAGGGCTTGGTTTTAAGTATAAAGTACCAGGTGCCATTCGCGATTTAGTAGTTTGTATGGGCATCATGTTACTAAAGTAGGCTTGGCATAAAATGTCACTTCATGACTGTGCTCGGTCCTGGTGCGCGTCCTCAATGGGGTTATGCTTCCAGTGTCGGTGGAGTTATGGACGGCCCAGATAAAAGATGAACTGTGCTAAATATTTATAAAACAGGTATTTTTGCTGCACTTCTATGTTTATGGGGTTATTCTGCATTACAAATTACTTAGGTGTGTGCCAAAAGGCACGGATATTAACAAAAATGAGGGGGTAAAGCTGACAGTGCCCCTTTAATGATTTGGCAAAAGTTGCTAATAATACTAAAATTAAACTATACATGGGTGATACAGTTTTGTTAGCGTGTGGTATGAACATTAAAGAAGTAGAAAAGGGGCTCCAGGAAGATTTTACAGGGTTAGAAAATTGGTTAGTCAATACAAAATTAGTATTACATGGCAAAAAAACCCAAAAACCCTTCTTTTTTCAACTCAGAAGGGTAAAACAAATCATAAACAGGAACTGAATATAAAAACATTAAAACAGGAAATATCACAGCAGGTTCCTCATTATAAATATCTAGGGGTCTGGGTAGCTCAGGGATTGAATTTTGATACACATATAGAAGAATTAGATAAAGTAAATAGAAAATTAGTGGCATTTTGAAGAAACAGGTTTTGTACAGATATTAGAATGCAGAAATCAATTATGAATCAGTTATTAATTCCTACAATAGACTATGGCAGTCACATATATGGAAAGGCCCTGGGCTTTCTTTTAAGAAAGCTTGAGGTCTCTTAACAACAATTTAGCCAGATTTATTTTACAGTGTGATTATAAAACTCACCACTGTAATTTGTATTCGACACTGGACTGATTAACACTTGATAATAGGAGAAAATTGATAAGGGCCTTACAAACACATCGATTACAAATGACAGGAAAACCAAAATATCTTTGGGATAAAATAGAGGAGAAAAATGTTAAACATAATTATAGGTTAAGAGATAATGGGGTGACTCCTTACATGCCTAAGGTAAAAAATCGTTTTACTGAAATGACATTTAAAGCTGAATATGCTTCGAACAGTCAATTGTTGAATGTTATAAAAAATAAATTAGGTTATAAATCATCTCTGGTTACCAAGTTTTTGACAGAGGAACTGAAAGTTACAGTAAATGCATGTGCAATGGATGAATAAGACACTTCTTGGATTTTAGTTGGTATTTCATACTGTAAAATGAGTTGTACAAATTTTGTTGGAACGTAAGCATATTTATTATATGTTTTAAGGTCTTCGAGATTGAAAGTGATGTTTGTATTGTGTTTGTACTTGATGCAATGTTAAAGTCCTATTGTCAGGACCATCGTGAAAAAAGGCTTTGGCCTAAGATGTGAAGTAAGAACTTTTCCTGAATAAAAATAAATCTTTTACAAATTCCCTCATCTTGTTGGACGTACTACATACACTGCATACAATATGCCTCCATTCTTCCTTTCCGTTATACTCTCCTTTATCCTTTTGTCGCTTCTTATTAATGATTTCAGCATTGTTTTCCACACAGACTGTTTCCTCAGTTCTTAAGTCCCCTTGTCTCTAAGATATCCATTTAAAGTCCTGCTAATGTGTAAATTAATTAATTAATTAATTTAGCTTTTGTTAACCAGGTAAGTACACTAGACAAAACATATGCCTATTTTCAGGTACGACTCAGGAGAGTACAGGAATTACGAGTTCAATACAGAGTACAACATGACACAAGTAAGGCAGATACACAGAAGTAAGAAGAAGCATAACATACACAGTAAGTTAACGCCGTTACACAAATATAGAATAAATACAGAGTCACCAAGGATATGTGCTAAGCATTATATACAAATACATACGGTTCAGGACCCCTAGTAGTATCACAGTCAAGGCAAATGTCTGAACAAGAGAGCAGAAACATTTTACACAAGGCCACACCCAAGCAGGCAGGCTACCACAGCAGGACCAATGCCAAAGTTCAGGACATGGTACACTCAAGTGCAGTGCAGGGGACCAGAGGTAATCATAGAGGTTTGAGACAGTCACATGCTGAGGACAGGAAACATTGATGGCAGATAAGGGCCACAAGGCCCATCCAGTCTGCCCATTTGTTTTTCTACCTTATGAATGTGCCATCGGCTTTGCTCTGTCGATGGCCTATCTATTCATACTCATCTATATTTCTCCCTTATGCCTAACCCATGCCTGTTTGAAGCCCTGCACTGTATTCATATCCACCACTTCCTGAGGTAGGCCATTCCATGCATCCACCACCCCTTCTGTGAAAAAGAACTTCCTCACATTACCCCTTAATCGGCCTCCCTCTAATCTCATGCTGTGTCCTCTTGTACTGCTATTTTTCTTATATTGAAACATGTTAGACTCATTCACCTTGTTAATGCCCTTAAGGTGTTTTAATGTTTCGATAATATCACCTCTCTCCCTCCTTTACTCTAGGGTATACATATTGAGCTCCGTTAATCTGTCCTCATATGTTTTCTGATGCAGTCCCTGCACCATTTTGGTTGCCCTTCTCTGGACTGCCTCAATTTGGTTAATGTCCTTGTGAAGGTGTGGCCTCCAGTACTGCACGAGTATTCCAGATGGGGCCTAACCAGTGTCTTATAAAGAGGGATTATTACCTCCCTCTTCTGACTTGTGATACCCCTACCAATACATCCCAACATTCCCCTAGCCTTACCTACTGCTTTAGTGGTCTGCTTGATGATTTCAGGTCATCAGTGATGATGATGCCCAAATCTCTTCTTCCCTTGTGACTGCCAGCAACTCCTCCCAGTCTATATGTGGCTTCAGGGTTTCTTTTCCCTATGTGCATGATCTTGCACTTTTCTAAACCCCAGTTGCCACTCTTCCGACCATTTTGCTAGTTTATCAAGATCTCTTCTCATTCTGCCCACCCCATCTGGATCACCTACTCTGTTGCAGATCTTGGTGTCATCTGCAAACAGACAAACCTTACCCTCCAGTCCATCTGCAATGTCACTGATGAAGATATTGAAGAGGACTGGCCCCAGGACTGATTCCTGAGGTACCCCACTTGAGGCGTGCATCTCTTCTGAATGTATACCATTTACCACCACTCTCTGTTTTCTGCCTGTCAACCAGTTTGCCACCCAGTTGACCAACTTCTGACTCACCCCGAGCCTACCCAGCTTATTAATCAATCTTCTATGTGGAACAGTATCGAAAGCTTTGCTGAAGTCAAGGTAGGCAACATCAACTGCTCCCCCTTGGTCCACCACTCTGGTTACCCAGTCAAAGAAATCTATGAGATTAGTTTGACAGGACCTTCCTTTTGTAAACCCATGCTGTCGTGGATCCTGTGCTCCTATGGATTCCAGGTGTTGCACTATCGTTTCTTTAAGGAGTGCCTCCATAATCTTGCCCACTACTGAGGTAAGACTGACTGGTCTATAGTTCCCTGCCTCCTCCTTGCTACCACTCTTGTGGAGCGGGATCACATGAGCCCTTCTCTAGTCTTCTGGGACCTCTTCTGTGCTCAGAGACTCACTAAACAGTTCTGATAATGGCTCTGCTAGTTCCACCCTTAGCTCCTTTAGTACCCTGGGATGTATGCCATCAGGTCCCATTGCCTTGTCCACCCTGAGCTTATTGAGTTCTTGTAGGACCCTTTCTTTTGTGAAGGGACTAGTGCACACCTCCCTCCCCTCTGTGTCCATGGTGCTGAGCTGTGGGCCCTGTCCTACCTTCTCTTTAGTAAATACTGAGCAGAAGTATCTATTTAGGATAGATGCTTTTACATGGTCCTCCTCACATGCCCCCTTATCCCCTTTGATCTTAGCAATACCCTCTGGACTTTCTTCCTTCACTAATGTATCTATAGAAAGTCTTGTCACCTTCTTTTACTGTTTGTGCTAGTGTTTCCTTGGTTTGGGCCTTTGCCTGCCTTACTGCCTTCCCTGCTTCCCTTAGGGAAGTTTGGTATGCCTCCCTATCCTCATCCTGTTGAGTTCCCTTATATTTCCTGAAGGCCAGCCTTTTGGCGCTGACCTTTTCTGCTACTGTTTTTGAGAACCAAAGTGGTTTCCTTCTTCTTTTGCACTTCCTTTTCTCTCTAACACAATGGGATGTTGCTTCAAGTACTGCATCCTTAATGCTTGCCCACTTTGCCTGTACCCCCTCACCTGTATTTCTTTTTGCCAGGGCTAACTTAACTCTGTTGGTCATCTTATCAAAGTCAGCTCCTCTGAATTCCCACATTTCTGCCTTGGAATGGGATGATTTAGTTCTAGTGGCCAAATTGAACCATACCATATGATGGTCATTGGCCCCCAGGTGACCTTCTACCTGGAGATCTGTGATCCTTTCCCTGTTAGTCAGTACTAGATCTAGGATAGCCCTGTCTCTTGTGGGTTGTTGTACCAGTTGTTTGAGGCCCTCCCCCGAAGGGAATCCATCATGTGTCTAGTTCTGGCAGATGTTCCTGCTAGTATTGACCAATCTGTATCTTGCATGTTGAATTCTCCCATTATCAGAACCTCCCCTTTAGCTGTCATGTTTTGTATATCTTCTAACAGTAATGTGTCTATGACCTTCCCCTGGCCTGGAGGCCTGTACACCACCCCAGATCATATGGCTGTCCCATTTCCTGTTTCCAGGGTGACCCACAGTTCTTCTGGCTCCTTATGTGTATTCTGAATTTCTGTAGCTTTGATATTTTCATTGACATAAAGGGCCACTCCACCCCCCTTTTTGACCCTCGGTCTCTTCTGAACAGAACATAGCCAGGTACTGAAGTCTCCCAAGTGTGGTTCCTGGTAAACCATGTTTTGCTAATGGCTACTATGTCCAGTTTAGCCTCTGTCATTATTGCCTGCAAGTCTGAGATCTTGTTTCCCAGACTGCGAGCATTTGTGTACATGATTTTCCATTGGCCAGATTTCGGTGTGTTAGTTGTTGGACGAGGTCTAGTGTTTCTCCCTGTGCATCGTATGGGGAGCTGGACCTTTTTCCTTACCTGGTGATGCAAATGAACTGCAACCATGCTGAACTCCTGTTTGACCACTAGCTGAGGGGGGAGGGGTTCTTTCCATTCGACGTATGGGGTGCTGCACCCCTCTCCCCATTTGCTAGTTTAAATATTCTGCAAAGACATCAAACTTCTGCCCCAATGCACTGACTCCCTCCTTAGTCAGATACAGTCCATCAAATTTAAAGAACTTTCACTCCCAAAACTGTTGCCAGTTCCCTACAAATTTGTGTCCTTTTTCCTGGCACCAGCCCTTGAGCCACATGTTTAGCTCCCCTATCTCTCCTTCTCTGACCTTCCATCCATCTGCCCCCCCTCTCCCAGACTGGCAGAATCTCAGAGAAGGAGATGCCGGACAAAATGGATGATAGTTTGTCACCCAGGGAGGTTTGTAGGCACACGTGGGAGGGGGAGGAGTGGACCTGGACAGGAAAGGAGTTCCATAATCTGGGGGCACATGAAGCAAAATCTCTGTCCCCCATTTGAGTACGAGTAGCAGGAACCTTAAGGACAGCAGGACCCAGAGACCTGAGGGAGTAGGCAGAGGAGGCAGCAGGAACAAGGAGCTCTGCCAGTTCAGGGGGGTGCCAGTGCCCAGAACCTTGCCCGTGAAACAGCCCAAAACAAAATTTAAGTAGCTGGGTGGAGATAGCCAGTTTAGTTTACTATACAGATCACAGTGGTGGGTGAGGTGAGGGGCAGCAAGAGCAAACCAGCAAATGTTGTTGCAGGCTACAGTCCATCTAGTAAGGTGGACTTTGGAAGTTCGAGCAAACAGGAGGAGCCCATAGCACAGAGAAGGTAGAAACACACCTCTGGCCTGTGCAAGGCAAGCAGCCGAAGTGAGATTATTCTTCACCCTGTAAGCCAGACCCAATTTGCAGTTAACAGCTAGGCACACATTATGGATGTGGTGTCCAAGGTCAAGCTGAGGGTCAAGTGTCACCCCAAGGTATTTGACAGAGTCAGTGATAAGGACAGGAGCACCGTTAAGACCGGAGATGCACAGAGGGACAGGGGAAGCCTTTAACTTGGCCAGGGACCCAAACAGCATGGCCTGAGTCTTTTTAAGGTTGAGGACCAGCTTGTGGGATGATATCCAAGATTGGATACCCCGGATATCCTCACTCAGTTGGTGATTAATGACCCCCAATGTCCCAGGAATAAGTGAGGATAACCAGGTCATCAACATATCAGATGGACCTGCAGGAGACGGAGGAAGAGGGAAGATTGTTGACAAATATGGAGAAGAGCAGGAGCCCCGAGGACTGACCCCTGGAGAACTCCTGAGGACATGGTGGTGACGTCTGAGAGCATCTTTCTGTATTTGGTAAGTTGCTGCCTGCCCTGAAGGTAATTGGAAAACCAACTAAGTACAGGAGGGGAAAGACTCAAGGACCTAAGTTGAGAGGAAAATAGGATATGGTCAACTAGGTCAAAGGCCTTGGAGAGATCAATAAAGATGGCACCAGAAAGTCTGCCCTGGTCCATAGCAGCCCTAATCACAGAAGTGACAGTGACCAGGGCAGAGGATGTGCTGTGCCCTTTACAAAAGCCATGCTGTGAGGGAGACAGTAGCTCATGAGACTGAATATACTCAGAGAGTTGCCCAGCCACAACTTTCTCGAGAAGCTTACTGATAGCAGACAAAATGGCAATCGGCCGATAGTTGTCAAGAATCCTAGGGTTGCCTTGTTTGAGAACAGGGACAACCCTTGCCAGCTTCCATAGGTCAGGGATAACCCCAGAGGCTAAGGACAAGTTGATGATATGGGCCACCAGAGAGGCAATAGAAGCAGCACCATGATGGAGAAGCTTTGGTTCCATGCCATCATGGCCAGCACTGGAAAAAAGGGAGAGACCAGAGAGCAATCTCTGCATTTCTTGTGCCATCACAGCCTTAAAGTAGAATAACGGACAGGGGAAAGGGGCCAGTTGAAGAGGAGGAACATGAACAGGACTATCACATCCACTACAGGAAAATAGAGAGGAGAAGGCAGACAGGTCCGAGAAATGTGAGTTAAATGCATTGACAGTGGTTAGCAGATTATTACAGCTAGCACCATCGATAAGCATCCTGCTCCTCTCTGGCAACATTCACTCGAACCCAGGCCCACTCATTTCAACAGGCCCTGGTGTTCATAAGGTTAAAGGCTAAAAATAGCCTCATTGAACATCTGCAGTTTAACCGCAAAATATGACCAACTATAGGCATGGATGTCCCTCCATACCCCTGACATCCTATGCCTAACGGAGACCTGGTTGACCAGTAGGATTAAAGATAGTGAAGTTGTCCTCAAAGGCTTCCAAGCATACAGGATTGATAGAATAGGCAAGAGAGGTGGGGGATGCCTCATCTATGCCAGGGACTCTCTGCAGTGTGCCGTCCTCCCTGGAACCAAGGTGGCTGAGGACCATGAGATACTAGTGATAAAGGCACAGGTCAGTCAGAATGGCAAAATTCTCATCCTTGCCACAATCTACCTACCCCCCAAGAAAGCCACAGCAGGCCTTCCCACAATTATGGATGTTATCGGCACCCTTCCATAGGAGATGGAGCTTGTCATTACCAGGGACTTTAATATAAACTGGGATGGAAAGGAGGCTTCCCCTTTCAGGAATCTGATAGCCACATCCAACCTGACACAACTTGTCACCTGCCCCACCAGGCAGAACTATAAGACAGGAAACAGTACCCTCCTTGATTGGGTCCTAGCAAGCTCAACATCCTGGATCTCTGAGATCAAGGTTCTCCCAGACATGCTAAGTGACAACTCCCCAATCACCTTCCTGTGGTCTAATAAATTTACCAAAAGCCCACTCATCCTCTTTGAAAGCAGGGTCTTGAGGAAGGGTAAACTTGAGCCCTCAAATCAGCCCTTGCCCTGCATGATTGGACTCCTATCGACCTGGCTCCTACCCTTGATCAGGCCCTCAGTTACTTCATTAAGGGCTTTAGCGCCATCTGTGACATCTATGCCCTGCTCACGAAAATAAAAATTTGGGGGCAGGCAAATGGCTGGATTGATGGGGAGCTCCTCTCCCACCTGCAAGAAAGGGACATACTCTGGGAGAAGGTCAAAAACACAGGTAGCAAGCATGACTACCAGTGCTACAGAACAGCCAGGAACCGCTGCACCAAGCTAATCTGGCTCTCCAAAGCCAACTGTCATAAGGCCCAGCTTTGTAATTCTTGGGGTGATGGGAAAAGATTCTGGGATAACATCAAAAGCATCCTTGGAAAGGAGGGCAAGAAGCACCCTCAGCTGCTCAGTATCAGTAACACCCCCACTACAGACCCTCTCGCTACTGCAGAAGCCTTCAATAAGGCATTCACCGATCTTACCCCAGTGCTACCACCTGCCTATTTTCATCCTGGTTTGAACCACTCCAACAACGTATCTACTGAGTGTTCTCACCCGATCATCTACTTTAAAAGGGTGATGGTGAAGGAGGCCCTTACTATGGTCAAGGAAATACTAGGTAAGACCAGACTGGGCAGTGACGGGATACACATGAAACTTCTATCCCTCACCCTGGACATTCTTATAGTGCCCATTACCACGCTGTACAATAAGTCCCTGACCCTGGCCCAATTCCCGGCAGTTTGGAAGCAGGCCCTAGTTACGCCAGTGCATAAAGGCGGCGACAAGTCTCTGGTAGCCAACTACAGACCCATCTCGATCCTCTCCCCCCTGTCCAAGGCACTGGAAAAGATTGTAGTGGGTCAACTCATGGACTACCTCAATAGGTATAATCTACTATGCCTCAGCCAGTATGGCTTCAGACAAAATCACAGTACCACCACAACCCTGCTGGACTATATGAACTATACACATAAGGCCCTGGATGAAGGCAAACTGGTGGGGTCTGTCTTTATTGACCTCACCAAAGTCTTTGATACAGTCAGCCACCCCCTGTTACTGACCCAACTGCGAAACATGGGTGTGGCGCCCAATGACCTTTGCTGGTTCCAAGACTACCTGATACAGAGAAATCAATGTGTCAAAATTGGGCAAACAGTATCCAGCACAAGAGAGGTATCATTAGGGGTACCCCAGGGATCAATACTGGGGCCCCTACTCTTCAGCCTCTTCTTAAATGACCTTCCCACAGCCTGCGACACCAAACTCATACTATATGCAGATGATGCTGTGCTTCTGAGTAGCAGCACGTCTCAGGCTGCCCTATAATCTGAGTTGCAGAACTCCTTCTCCAAACTTGAAGACTGGTTCTGTAGTCATAAGTTGCTACAAACTACAAGAAGACCAAGGCCATGCTTATGTCTAGCCCCCACAACAAAAATAAGCACCACCCCCTCATCATCGCCAACTCATGCAGTGAACCGCTGGAACAAGTTCATTTGTTCAAGTATCTGGTGGTCATAATAGATGATATCCTCATGTTTGCACACCATATTGACTCTCTGATCAAGATAGTCAATACCAAGATTGGTGTCCTGTACAGGCACAGGCAATACCTCTCTCAAGGGGCCCTCTATCTCAGTCCACAGTTCAATTATATCTACTATTGACTATGGACTAGTGGTCTATGGGGTGGCAACAGATACAGTGCTCAAGAGGGTTCAGACTGCGCTCAACAAAGCCTGCAGACTCACCCTGGATGCTGAGTGTGGCACTCACACCTGTACTCTGTATGAACGTGCAAACTGGCTGTCATTAAAAAACAGGGTCAAATTCCAGACTTGCGTCCTAGGGAAGAAGGCTCTATTGGGTAAAACACCATACAGTGTAGGCAATTTGATCAAGGCAACCAACTCGTTACAGGTCACCAGAGAGAGGACTAGAGGGGCCTTGGCTATCCCCTTCCATCGCACCTCATTTGGGCAACATGCATTTGCCTACAGGGCCCCCCTATGGATGAATGAACTCCCTGGGCACCTCTTGGCCACCAATTTTCTGGCACAATTCAAAACTGACCTCAAACAGCACCTAATAACACTATCTAAGTGCACCTGCCCCTGAGTCCAGCCACACTTGCTCTCTCTGCCCCCCAGCAAGCACTAGGCAGGCCTCAGGTACCCCCTTCCTCTGTCCCTTCTCATGACTTGCCCCAGCAATCATTTTGCATCACGCTCCTTCTGCACCCTCCACCCCCCTCCCCCCAACTCACAGTCCCATGAATTTCCCTAACAGTCACTACTAATGCAGACTGCCTGACCATGCCCCCTCACACCCCACCATTTTACTCTAGCATGTCCTCGCTGCTCAGCCTCCCCTCACCCCATCATTTCTCCCTATACCTTATTGCCCTTCTTCCCTCACCCTTCACCTCCACCGCAGTACATACCTCTCTCTCGTACCTCCTTTCTTCACCCCACTGCCAGCTATCCCCGTCCCTCTGAATTACTGACAAGGTACTTTGTAGCTGTTTATCCCCCCCCCCACCCTCATAAAGTGTTTTTCTTGTTATTTAACTTGTACCTATGTTTTGAGTTATTCTGTAAGTTCTGAATCCAAGCTGTATCATTCATTGTAATGTACCTTTGCTTTCTCCTATTGTACTTTGTTTTGCAATCTATGACATGGAACCTTTGTAAAAGAGCTTGTGCTCAAAGGTCTTTTCCGAATCACTAAATAAATAAACATGTCAGAGGCCTCACAATTGGAGGAGCCACTCACTATGTTTTTAATGTTCCTCCAGAAATTCCTAGGGTCCTTAGCTGAATTCCATAATGCAGATTTACAAAATTCACTTTTGGCAGCCCTGATCACCTTTTTGCATTTATTTCTGAGCCTCCTGTATTGCTGAAATATGGCCAGGTCCATCGTAACCTTGAAGTTGGCCCAGCATTTGTCTTTAGTCCTCACGAGGGCAAGGAGGCTGCCATGCAACCATTCAGTAGCAGCCCCCCTTACCCTCCATCTGATAAGAGGGGCATGCTTATCCTGCAGCACCCCGAAGATGCTGAGAAAATGACGGGACTGTAGTGGGAGTGTTCTGGGCATTCATCACTGGAGACCAGTCCGAGAGCCTAAGATCCTCATGGAATGACCCCAGGTCAAATCTGGAGAAGTCCCGACTTGGATGATTTTATGAGGAATTTTCAGGGTGTAGATCTTCCAAATGCAATACACAGGGGCATGGTCAGAGATGGAGTCCGGGAGGGTACCAGAAAAGCTAATCCTCTCAGGCCTATTGGACAGGACCCAGTCCAGGAGAGAGCTAGTACCGCCAGTGGACGACCATCTAGTAGGATCCTTAATGAGTTGGGACAGTGAGAGGCCTTCCAGCAGAGGGTCATACTGCTTGGTATTACCTCCAAGGCAATTTAGGTTAAGATCCCCCAGGATCATTAGCTTGTTATTCCCAGTCCTCAAGCCAACAGAATCAAGGAGGTAGGAAAACCCCGATACACCACCCGCAAGGGGACTGTAAGTACAGACAATGTATAGCTTTTTGGTGTTCCCGAGTAACAGCACTGTATGCAGCAGCTTACAGGAAGACTCCACAGGCTGTTGGCAGGACAGAACCTTTCTGCCAGTGTTTTTGCCCCTCTATAATTTAAGTGCAGACCATCCCTCCCGGGCAGGTCATTAGCATTGCTAAATCCATCCCAGTTTTTGCAGAATCTAAAATTTTCACATTTGGTCCATATTCTTTACCAGACATTTATACACCTTATTGCTATCAGTCTACTCTGGCCCTTGGTACTGGTAATTGCTGAAATTACAATTGGACACCTTTTTGCTTTCAGTTTCCCTCCTATTTCCTCAAAGTATTTTTAAATATCATCATTAAGACAGTTCCCAATGTCAGTCACTCCAATGTGCAGAGTAGCTATTGGCTTCTCCCCTGACCCTTTCAAAAAATCTTTCTAGGACTTTGTGGATACAAGTAGTAGTAGTTCTCAGAGAGAACTACAACTCCCAGCAGCCTCTGTTGTCATTCTTGGCAACAGACCCAGAACTCTGACTAGCTTAGATATGTGGTTAGATGTTTATGAAACCTCCATGCCAAATTAGGGGGTTACTAGATAATGATACCCTGTTGGCATCAGGAGGTGCGTTTGCACTGCCAGGTCTGCCAGGGGGCAGGGCTTGGTGAGCGCATGGGTGATTTTCAAGTGCCAACTGGCGTGGGGAGACTCATTTAGAGGGAGAGTTCAAGGAGAGTCATTGAGAGGGTAGGAGCAGTTGGTGCCAGCTCCACAGCCTGAGGGGATGACCTCCAGTCGGGGCCGGGTAGGCCTGGGGCTGGGGTGGGGAGATTGCCCCTGGCCCCCAGCATCCATTCCCACACACCACCGTGGGGATAAGGGAGGAAGCCCAACAGCTGAAAATGAGAGAGCGAAGCTGTCAGGAACCCATTATGGCTCCGCTGGTCTGAGGATTCCTTAGGTGGCTGCCACGAGAGGGACCGAGGTTAGTGGTGGCAGTGGCTACTTTGGAGGGGCTGCTGTGTCAGCACTGACCCCTGCCCTTGAGTGTCCACCTACAGTTAAGTGGAAAGGGTTGCTGTGGAAATTGCTGAGGCAGTAGATCGTGGGTTGCGGCTGTTCTGTGTGAACCCTGCCCGAGGATTGGCAGGCATCCTACACCCTGGAGGAAAGGACTGTGCCCAGGGAGTGAGAATCCCGCTCCCACTGGTGGGGATTTAGAGAAATAGAAACTGGCCTTGGAACACTACAGGTTGACTTCAAAAGAAATTCAGAGCCCCTTATGGCTCGACTAGCAAGGGATGTGTTGTGGAGGATCCAGGTTCAAAACTCGGGTTCCATAAGTGATTGTGCCACAGCTCTGGGCTGTAGAAAAAGTGTGGAACTGTGACAATGAATTGTGTGCACCCCTCCATGGAGTCTGGTGTTCAGTTTGAGCTTTGTGACCAAATAAAAATGCCTGATTGCATCTGATTTCTGTTTGGGCCAAATCTTTCCAAGTCCTGAAATGCTATGCTGTGTCTTGCCTAACCAAATTGTTTTCCATACTTTGGAAGTGATCTAGTGCCACCAGTCATGAGGGAAGGAAAAATGCCATCCAGCCTGTGCCCCGAGAGAAAACCCAGCCATGACCAGCGGAATCCCAATCTATAAAGAACAAAATAAGGTACTGTGTGTTCAACCTGCTTTATTTTATGCTGCTCTGTTTGAGCTGGAGCTCCCCCCCCCTTTCCAAGAGACACTGTTCCATCAAACTCCTAGACAGGGAAGGGAGGGGAGTAGACGCCTCAGTAATCGTTCACCTCAGGGGACTGAGAATATTTGCCTGGAGCCTGCCTGAAAGTAATAACCAACCCCCAACCCCCAAGAGCAGGAGTGAGTGGGAAATCCAAATGACTGTTGAAAAAAGAGATAGTATCCAGGTTGAAACAAGGAGCAGGGGCTATGGGTTACATTTAGGTAGATAGGTAGACAGCATCTTTTTTTTGTTTTATTTTTCTTTTGTAATAAAACAGATACAGTGAAGCCACACAAATGGATAATTTGGGGGAAAGGTTTAACCATTCAGAGAGCCCTACTCACAGTTCACACCAGTGCAGCATTTCCACAACACCAGGCAACTGTCATCATTTTCAAGCAGATTTGAAAGTTTGGGGTCACCAAATATATTGGAACATACTTCAGCTACTTTATGTCAATCATTGCTGCTAGTTTTTACAGGTGTCAAAAAAGGAAGTGGCTACTTTCTCCGATTTTTCTATCCCTTTGCAAGGGATATAGTGATATCAACTGGCACTGCATCCTGCTTGCCTGAAAAGTGTGATTTCTTTTCCTGAACCACATGGCTTCAGAACTTTCTCAGCCAAACAGGATTCAAGGATTTTCCTACCTATTTCATAATCTGTTTTAACGTAGGGGAGATTAAAAAACTGATTTGTAAGGTCCCTTAGAGAGCATTTGTGAGGAATGGTTTAAAATACATCTAGTAGAGTTGGAGCACTAAGATTACTCATCATTTTGAACACTAAGCCATATCGATTAATCTCCATTTCCTTAGAAACATAGACTTTGACGGCAGATAAGGACCACTTGGCCTACCCAGTCTGCCCATTTCCCTATCTTCTGGATAAGCTGCAGATTCTAGTTAACCAACAGCCTACTTCCTGCCACCCCCCACTACAATTGCCTTGTGTCAGTCCCATGCATGTTTGAATTCCCCTGCTGTTTTAGCCCCAACAACCTCCCCAGGAAGGCAGTTCCATGCATCCACCACTCTCTCCGTGAAAAAAGATTTCCTCACATTACCCCTGAGCTGTCCCCCATTATCTTTAAATTGTGTCCCCTTGTTCTTACACATCTCTTTTTCTGAAAGATGCTACCCTCCTGGACTTTGTTGATTCCCTTGAGGTACTTGAACATTTCTATCATGTCCCCCCTGTCCCTCCTTTCATCAAGGGTATACATATTAAGCTCTCTCAGTCTCTCTTCATATGATTTCTGATGCAGACCCTGCACCATTTTAGTCGCCCTCCTCTGGGCTGCTTCTATCCTGTCTATGTCCTTGCGTAGATGAGGTCTCCAAAACTGCACACAGTACTTCAGATGGGGTCTCACCAACTGTCTGTACAGAGGGATAACCACTTCCCTTTTTCTACTTGTGATGCCCCTTCCTACGCATCCCAGTATCCCCCTGGCTCGTCTCACTGACTTCTCACATTGCTTACCCACCTTTAGATCATCCGATATGACTACCCCAAGTCTCGCTCCATTTTGTTGTTGTTAGTACCTCCCGCTATTGTGTACTTTTCTCTTGGTTTTGTTTCCAGGTGCATTACTTTGCACTTCTTTGCATTGAATCTAAGTTGCCATATGTCTGACCATTCCTCCAACCTTCCAAGTCCCTTCTCATCCTTTCTACCCCACCCTTGTGTATCAACTCTGTTACAGATCTTTGTATCATCTGCAAAGAGGCATACCTTTCCTCCAGACCTCTGCAATGTCACCTATAAAGATGTTAAAGAGGACTGGACCCAGTACTGAGCCCTGAGGTACCCACTAGTGAGCCCTTTCTTCGGAATGTGTTCCACCACTATTACCTTCTGTGTCCTGTTGTGCAGCCAGTTTGCAACCCAGGCTACCACCCTGGGACCCACTTCCAAGCTGGCTAATTTGATTATTAATCTTTTGTGCGGGACTGTGTCAAATGCCTTGCTAAAGTCAAGGTAGGCCATGTCCACAGCCCCTCCCTGGCCTATTACTTTGGTCACCCAGTCAAAGAAATCTATTAGATTCATCTGACATGACCTTCCTGCTGTAAATCCATGTTGCTTTGGGTCCTGTGCCCCACTGGCCTCTAGGTGCTCAACAATTCTTTCATTCAGAAGTGACTCCATCACTTTCCCTACCACTGAGGTCAAACTTACAGGTCTCCAGTTTCCTGCTTCTGCCTTGCTCCCACTTTTGTGAAGGGGAATCACATCTGCCCTCCTCCAGTCCTCAGGTACCACCCCATCTTCCCATGATTTGTTAAAAAGTGTGGTCAGTGGTGTCACTAGGTCCTCCCTTAGTTCTTTTAGGATTCTAGGGTGAATCCCATCAGGCCCCATTGCTTTGTCCTCCTTGAGTTTTAGGTGTTCTTTCAGGACTCTTTCTTCTGTAAATGGACTGGTGTCAACCCCCCTACCCAGAGTGCTTCTATGTTATGGTTTAGGTAACTCCTCTTCATCTTCTTTTGTGAATACTGAGCAAAAGTATTCATTCAGTATCAATGGCCTCTATCTTAGCCTAGTTTGAGTATAGTTGTCTCCTCCCCACTACATGTCCCAAATATGACACCTCAGCTATGGCAACCTGGCACATTTTAGCCTTGACAGTGAGTCCTGCCTTCTGTATCCTGCCTAACACTTCCTTCAGATGGGACAGGTGTTCCTTCCAGCTGACACTGAAGACGACAGTATCGTCCAGATAAGCCACTGCGTACTCTTCAGTACCATGTAACACCTGGTTTACCAATGTGGCAAGGGTGTTCTTCATCCTAAAAGGCATCACCTTAAATTCAAAGAGGCCTATGGGTGTGATGAAGGCTGACCATTCCCTAGCTCTGGCAGTTAAATCCACCTGCCAGTACTCCTTTGTCAGGTCGATGGTTGTTAGGTAGGTCACCCCCCCAACTTGTCCAACAACTCATCTGTCCAGGGCATTGGGTGCATGCTGGACTTCGTGACTGCATTGAGTCCACAATAGTCCACACAAAAGCAGCAAGACCCTTCTGACTTGGGGATGAGGACTACGGGCGAGGTCCAGGGACTGTGGGATTTCTGGATTACCCCTAAGTCTAGCATTTCCTCCACCTCCCTCCTAATGTCCTTTAGGAGAGTCTGAGACACCCGGGTAAGCTGTCCGTCGTATGGGCTTGTGTCCTCGTGTCCATATCATGGGTCACTATACAGGTTTGTCCAGGCTTGGCCGTAAATAAACGGGCAAAGTTCCTCTAAAACCTCCCTCACTTCCTGGGTCTGTTCTGGGGTCAGCTGGGGTCACAGTTTGATTGTCTTCACCGATGACTCCTGCTTCCAGCAAGTCCAGGAGGGGGTCTTCTTTGTCCATCTCCTCCCCAGGACTACAAACAGCAAACACCATGTCCGCCCTATTTACATATGGCTTCATCATATTGACATGGTGCATTCAATGGGTATCTCTCCTGCCAGGCAGTTCTGCAATTTAGTTCACGTCATTTATCTTTTTGGACTACCTTGTATGGTCCTGCCCACTTGGCCTGCAGCTTGTTCTTCTGGACTGGAATGAGAACCATCACTTCCTGGCCTGCACTGTATGATCGAGCTCTGGCTCCACGATCATACCAGACTTTTTGCTTCTGCTGGGCAGCTGACAGGTTACTTTGGGCCACCCCCATAAGCTCCTTCATTTTCTCCTTGAACTTAAGGACATACTCCACTACTGGAGTTTCCTGGGTGGCAGATTTGCTTTCCCAGTCTTCCCAGATCAAGTCTAGGGGCCCATGCACCCTATGTCCATATAACAGTTCAAAGGGGGAGAACCCTGTTGACTCTTGGGGCACCTCCCTGTATGCGAACAACAGGTGGGGAAGGTATTTCTTCCAGTTCCTCCCATGCTGTTCAGCAAACACTTGGAGCATCGTTTTTAGGGTACAATTAAATTTTTCCATGAGCCCATTGGCTTGTGGGTGATAAGGTGTCGTGCGTCTCTGCCCCGCCCCACACTTCTCTCACAAAGACTTCATCAGGTCTAACATGAAGTTAGCCCCTTGATCAGAGATAAGCTCCTGTGGAAACCTGACATGGGAGAAAATCCTTAGCAAGGCATCTGCCACTTTGTCTGCCGTAAGTGAGGAGGGGGCGACTGCCTCTAAGTATCAAGTGGCATAATTGACCACCGTCAGGATAAACCTCTTTCCAGAGGAGCTTGGGGTATTCAAGAGTCCCACCATATCCATTCCTACCCTCTGGAATGGCTCCTCCACAATGGGCAAGGGAAGTAGGGCAGCTTTTGTTTTACTATCTGCCTTCCCTATCTGTTGGTAACGGTGATAAGACCTATAATATTCCTTCACCTGCTTAGTGAAGTTGGTCCAATAGAAATTGTGGGGCCAATCACTGCATGGTGCATGCAATTCCCAGATGTCCAGACACAGGGATATCATGGGCGACCTTAAGCAACTGCTCACGATACCCCTGGGGAATGACAAGCTGCCTGCCCATCACCCTTCCTCTGTTCTTATGTCCTGTGAATATAACAGTCCATTGTCCCAAAACACCCTATGTCTCATGTCACCTCCCTGTGTCTCATCAGATTCTGCACAAGCCCTCAGCCTCTCCAAACTAGGGTCAGTCCTCTGAGCAGTTGCAAAATCTTCACATTTTCCCAAAGCATGGGACATGTCCCCCACAGTTCCTAAACTGGGGTCCATAGCACTAGCATCAGGGAATTCAGAGTCACTGCCATCCCTAACCTTCTGACCATTGGTCACTCCTCACTCCTCAGAGTAACCTTCTGTAGCTGTTTGCTGAATGGCTACATGGGGGAAGTCCTACCTCCCTTTCACTATTCTCCAAGTCAGGAGACACAGGCTGGGGAAACCAGACTTCTATTCTTTTCCACAGGTGCTTCTGTGTGGTTCAGGGAATTACAAGGGGCCTTAGCCATCTGACTATGGGTAACCGCACACACCATCCCCTGCTGTAGATTATTCCCTATAATCACCTCCAGGGCAAGGTTGTCTGCCACTGCCACTTTTTGCACTCTCTCTTCAGTCTCACCCCAATCCAGGAGAACACTACCTAGTGGCAGGGTTTTCTCCTCCCCTGTGAATCCCCTCACAGTGATAAACTGATTAGGTATAAGCTGTTCATGCTCAAACAAATCCCCTTTTACCAGGGTAAGAGACACCACTGTGTCTCTTAACCCATGGGTCTGCACCCCATTTACAGTAACCGTGTGTATGTGCTCCCTCATGTTCACAGGCATACTCTCAGGGATACACAGTACAACCACTTCCTTTCAAGGGACACTTTGTCCATGCTGTGCCTTTTTTGGACACTGTCTAGCCAGATGCCTTGGCTGCTTACAAAACCAGCATTCATTATTCTTTTTTTCCAAGACATCCCTTCTTGGTAACTTGGGGCTTCCCCTTTCTGCAGAGACATTGAGGGTTTTAGCTGCCCTGGAGGCACGCTTTTCTCTTTCTGTCCTGTAGCATCTTCTCCCCCACTTCCTTTCAGAGCTGGCCTGCTCCTGGCATAGGGATCCGAGAGCTCAGCAGCTTGCTGGGTTGTTTTTGGATGTGGGTCCTCCAGCCAGGTTTTCAGCTCTACTGGGCAAGCTCAAAAGAACTATTCTAAAAGTATAACCTCCTCAATTTTCCCCACAGTTTGCTTCCACCCCCTCCCACCAACACTTTAGAAACTGCCATTGCTTTGTGGCTAGTTCTTCAAAGTTCATGTCAGGGCTTTTTCGGAGTTTACAGAATTTAACCCTGTAGGCCTCAGGAGTCAGTTCATACTTTTTAAGTAAAGCAGTTTTAAGTTTCTCCTAGTCTCTGCTGTCCTCATTATCCAATTGGCCTAGCACCTCATGCTCTTTTTCAGTAAGCTCCAGGCCTCCCGGGGTATCTTTACCTGGATACACATTTGCAAATGAATTCAGAAATGTATCCATATCCTCCAGCTCTTTAAATTCAGCTATTAATTTGGAATTTAACTTATACCCCCATTCCTGAAGTTTCATGTTCACCCCTGACACTTACCTCCTCTGGCGTGGGTCATTGGAGTCTTAATCTCTCCAGTTCAAACTCCCTCTGGTGTTGCTTTTCCTCAGCCTCTCTCTGAAGCTGCTTTTCCTTGGCCTCTCTCTGAAGCTGCCATTCTTTTTCCTTGGCCTCTCTCTGGCATTGCTCTTCCTCGGCCTCTCTCTGAAGCTGCCTTTCTTACCTGGCAATCTCCAGTTTCCTCAGCTCCAGCTGCAGCCTGTTCCCTTCCAGCTCCAGCTCTGTGGTGACCCTCCCCTGGTGCTGTGACTCTGGGTTCCCTTTGGTCTCGCTATCCTCCTCCCTGGAACTGGACACTGCGATGTCCCTTGGCCCACCCACACCCAAGGTCAGGTCCCTTTCAGTCACCGGCTGTGACTTGGTGCCCTGGGCTGCTGCCTGTTCATCGGTTGCCTCGAGGACTTCCATGAGGCGATTCTTACTGTGCCCCTCATACTGAACCCTTCTCTCCTGGCACAGCTGTTTCAGCTCTTCTACAGTGTAGCCAGTGTACTTGGAAGTCATCTTTCTTCCCTACACTACCACTAGTCTGCCTTTTACTTGCAGAAAAAAAACAGGGTGGGGAACTACAGTATATCTTGTAACCAATTTTCCATTTTTCCAATGTTCTGCTCTCTTTGTGCATGGTTGTTTAAACAGTTTGCCAACTGCACCGCTGCTCACCAAATCTGTCATCAGCCCACTCCTGTGGGCGGGATTCTCTGCTTCACAGTAAAAAAATCCCAATTGTGATGGGGGGGTCAGGGATACCCTTTCTCCATTCGTTTAGTGCTCTTGCTGTTTCACAACTGAACGTATGCCACAGAGTCCAAGGACATCCTTTCTCTGTGCAAGGGGATGCAAATACAGTTTTGAGTTGTGTTTCTGGGGTATAACCCTCTCAGCTACTGCACCATGAGCCAGAAAGCACAGATGTGTATAGGCTTTGGGGGGCCCTATTATGTGTCTTTCCCCAGAAATGCAGAGCTCGGTTCAAACTCCCACAGGCTTCTCCTGAGACCCTTCCTATCTCCTCCCCTCCTTTCATCATGAAGACCCTAATGGTATTTCACTTTGGTAGTGTTTGGCCTTAAAATAGTCACACAGGCATGGTATAGTTTTGAACAACTTTTCCCAAGGCAGCACACACACAAACGACATAGGCCGAATTTTTTTTAAATAAGTCAAAGGCTTTACTAACTAAATTAATAAAACAGTAAATAACATAAAGGCAAATCATTTTAGACATTGGTTACATGATATTGAAAATAAAATGAAAACTATATATAAAAACCTACACTTTAAAACTTGAGTCCTTAGTTGCTCAGTTTTGAAGTACAAAGTGTCCTTAGACGTAGCAGTTGAAGTCTCAGTTCTGGTGGTCCAGGAGAAATTGTCTCTGCTTTCCAAGCAGACAGGCAGGGTCCCAAATGCTAAAAGGCTAAAGGCTAAAAAATGGCTAAAGGCTCAGATACCATTCTGCATTCTTGTTTTAAGGGGTTTCAATAGGGCAGGTCCAGTGGATAGTGGCTGGCGCTGCAATTGGCTTGCATCCTGTTTCTATGGCTGCTCAACTAATCAGTTTTTAATATTTTATTACAAAGCACAAATATGCAGTTAGAAACATAGAAGTTGACAGCAGATAAGGACTGCAAGGCCTATCCAGTCTGCCCATTTCTTTTTCTACCTTACGAATGTACCATATGCCTTTGCTCTGTCAAAGGTCTATCTTTTCATACTCATCTCTATTACTCCCTTATGCTTATCCCATGCCTGTTTGAAGCCCTGCACCGTGTTTATATCCACCACTTCCTGAGGTAGGCCGTTCCATGCATCCACCACCATTTCTGTGAAAAAGAACTTCCTCACCTTGCCCCTTAATCAACCTCCCTCTAATCTCATGCTGTGTCCTCTTGTCCTGCTTTTCTTCTTATATTGAAACATGTTAGACTCTTTCACCTTGTTAATGCCCTTAAGATGTTTGAATGTTTCAATCATATCACCTCTCTCCCTCCTTTGCTTTAGGGTATAACATATTGAGTTCAGTTAATCTGTCCTCATATGTTTTCTGATGCAGTCCCTGCACCATTTTGGTTGCCCTTCTCTGGACTGCCTCAATTTGGTTAATGTCCTTGTGAATGTGTGGCCTCCAGTGCTGCATGCAGTACTCCAGATGGGGCCTAGCCAGTGTCTTGTGAAGAGGGATTATTACCTCCCTCTTCTGACTTGTGATACCCCTACTAATACACCCCAACATCCCTCTAGCCTTATCTACTGCTTTAGAGATCTACTTGGATGATTTCAGGTCATTGGTGATGATGATGCCCAAGTCTCTTTCTTCCCTTGTGACTGCCAGCAACTTCCCTCCCAGCCTATAGATGGTTTCAGGGTTTCTCTTCCCTATGTGCATGATCTTGCACTTCTTTGCGTTAAACCCCAGCTGCCACTCTTCCGGCCATTTTGCTAGTTTATCTAGATCTCTTCTCATTCTGCCCACCCAATCTGGATCATCTACTCTGTTGCAGATCTTGATGTCATCTGCAAACAGAAAAACCTTCCCCTCCAGTCCATCTGCAATGTCACTGATAAAGATATTAAAGAGGACTGGCCCCAGGACTGATCCCTGAGGTACCCCACTCATGACTTGCATATCTTCTGACTGTATACCATTTACCACCACTCTCTGTTTCTGCCCGTCAACCACCAATGTCTGACCCACCCCTAGTCTACCTAGCTTATTAATCAATCTTCTATGTGGAACAGTATCGAAAGCTTTGCTGAAGTCAATGTAGGCAACATCAACTGCTCCCCCTTGGTCCACCACTCTGGTTACCCAGTCAAAGAAATCTATGAGATTGGTTTGACAGGACCTTCCTTTTGTAAACCCATGCTGTCTTGGATCCTGTGCTCCTATGGAGTCCAGGTGTTGCACTATCCTTTCCTTAAGCAGTGTCTCCATAATCTTGCCCACTACTGAGGTAAGACTGACTGGTCTGTAGTTCCCTGCCTCCTCACTGCTACCACTCTTGTGGAGTGGGATCACATGAGCCCTACTCCAATCTTCTGGGACCTCTCCTATGCTCAGAGACTCACTAAACAGTTCTGATAATGGCTCTGCTAGTTCCACCCTTAGCTCCTTTAGTACCCTGGGATGTATGCCATCAGGTCCCATTGCCTTGTCCACCCTGAGCTTATTGAACTCTTGTAGGACACTTTATTTTGTGAAAGGACTAGTGCACACCTCCCTTCCCCCTGTGTCCATGGTGCACAGCTGTGGGCCCTGCTCTACCTTCTCTTCAGTAAATACTGAGCAGAAGTATCTGTTTCGGATAGATGCTTTTACATGGTCCTCTTCCTCACACGCCCCCTTATCCCCTTTGATCTTGGCAATACCCCCTCTGGACTTTCTCCTTTCACTAATGTATCTATAGAAAGTCTTGTCACCTTCTTTTACTGTTTGTGCTAGTGTTTCCTCGGTTTGTGCCTTTGCCTGCTTCCAGTACAGAAGTTTGGTATGCTTCCCTATCTTCATCCTGCTGCGTTACCTTATATTTCCTGAAGGCCAGCCTTTTGGCTCTGACCTTTTTTGCTACTGTGTTTGAGAACCAAAGTGGTTTCCTTCTTCTTTTACACTTCCTTTTCTCACTAACACAATGGGATGTTGCTTCAAGTATTGCATCTTTTATGCTTGCCCACTTTGCCTGAACCCCCTCACCTGTATTTCTTTTTGTCAGGGCTAGCTTAACTCTGTTGGCCATCTTATCAAAGTCAGATCCTCTGAAGTCCCATATTTTTGCTTTGGAATGATGATTTTGTTCTAGTGGCCAAATTGAACCATACCATGTGATGGTCACTGGCACCCAGGTGAACTTCTACATGGAGATGTGATCTTTTCCTTGTTGGTCAATACTAGATCTAGGATAGCTCTGTCTCTTGTGGGTTGCTGTACCAGTTGTTTGAGGCCCTCCCCCTGCAGGGAATCCACCATGTGTCTAGTTCTGGCAGATGTCCCTTCTGGTATTGACCAATCTGTATCTGGCATGTTGAAGTCTCCCATTATCAGAACCTCCCCTTTAGCTGTCATGTTTTGTATATCTTCTAACGGTGACGTGTCTAGGTCCTCCCCCGGTCTGGAGGCCTGCACACAACCCCAGTTCATATGGCTGCCCCATTTCCTGTTTCCACGGTGACCCACAGTTCTTCTGGCTCCTTATGTGTATTCTGAATTTCTGTAGCTTTGATATTTTCATTGACATAAAGGGCCACTCCACCCCCCACACACACTTTTTGCACCTCAGTCTCTTCTGAACAGTACATAGCCAGGTACTGAAGTCTCCCAAGTGTGGTTACTGGTAAACCATGTCTCGCTAATGGCTACTATGTCCAGTTTAGCCTCTGTCATTATTACCTGCAGGTCTGGGATCTTGTTTCCCAGACTGCGAGCATTTGTGTATATGATTTTCCATTGGTCAGATTTCGGTGTGTTAGTTGTTGGGCAAGGTCCAGTGTTTCCCCTGTGCATCGTATGGGGAACCAGACCTTTTTTTTTTACCTGGTGTTGCAAATGAACTACAAACATGCCAAACTCCTATTTGACCACTAGCTGAGGGGGGGTGTTCTTCCCATTCGACGTTTTGGGTGCTGCACCCCCTCCCCATTTGCTAGTTAAAATATTCTGCAAAGACATCAAACTTCTGCCCCAATGCACTGACTCCCTCCTTAGTCAGATGCAGTCCATCAAAGTTAAAGAACTTTCGTTCCCAAAACTGTTGCCAGTTCTGAATATGAGAGGAAGAAAACTCAGTGGTCAGCTAGTCTAAACCAGAATTCTGGGGGAAAATCCAACCTCCCTCCTTGGAAATGGCAGCAATTAAGTCACACTCAGTACAGTCATTTACTTAAACCGTAGCCCATTCATCTGTAATAAGATAAAGTCAGTGCAGACCTCTCAAAACAAAGGGGGTCCAAATATCATGGCTCCTCATGAGGCCCTGCCCTTTCACAAGCAAATTGGGATACCTGGCCTCCCAGCTAGGCTTAACTATTCTTTTATCTCCTTCTAAATAAATTTAATTAACTCTAGCCCCTGGCTAGTAGCTGACAGATTCTCTGCCCAGCAACAAGGATTACAACATCATTCCACAGGGCCTATGTACTTGTACCCATGATCCCTTGCACTTACACTGGCCACCATGGGCATCTCTGATGCATTATATATATAAAATTACATAAAACATGGCCAAAAACAATATGGTATGGACTTATCTCACCATACCCTCTTATAATAGGAGGGACTACAATATTACATTTATTTAAGATTTGGACAGGACCTATAGACCACTAGCTGGACTGTCTCCTGAGCAGCACTATATCTGCAACTTGGGCGATACCTTGGGGTTTTGTGATCCCTGGTGTATCTTACACTCATCTGTCCGGGAGTATACATGCTACTCAGTGGCTGATGGTTCTTACTATTGTATCGATTACTTCTTGATAAGCTATAATGTCATGGGTGGTGTGCTGGGCAGTGAGACAGCTCCATGGTTCCTTTTGAATCACTCCCTAAATTGGCTGAAGCATAGTTTACTTGCCTATACACAAAGGGATACAATATGAAAGTTATACAACCAACTATTAAAAGATGACTACTCTGTCTCATATAGGTCTTTATACTCCTGATTTGCCCCAGCTGCCCCCCCCCCACCAACAACCTCCCCAGAACCATCACCTGGCTTCTCTGGGACTTATCTTCCATCCGCTATCTTCTGCCACAGGACTGCAAGAGGTTGATCATCATCCTGCAGTCGGGGTGGTTTTCTGCTGGGTTGTCACAATCAGCACGATGTCATTGTGATGACATGTCTTGCTGAGAGGTGCATAGCACTTATGCCTCTGAGTAGATTGTAAACTTTTTTCACATGCCTGCAGTACCATAAATAAATGTCTTTTACTATGAGCATTTAAAATCATTTTGTGGCTCCTTAATCTGTTGGTGACAGGTGGGGTAATCTTGTGTTTAAAAGTGCCTTTGTATCTATATTGGCACGGTGGGAGTTCCAGGTGCAGCATCTTGCCTTTGTTGTTTTTACTTTTTTTCTTATGATATAATGTCAGAAATAGGCAGTGAGAATGCACAGAGACCTTGGAAGACTTGAGGAGTGGTCAAGTGTATGGCAGTTGGGGCTCAATGCCAAAAATGATAAATCATGTGCCTAGGGCATAGGAATCCAGGAGCATTGTATAGGATGGGGGAAGATACTGACAGTCATTAAGCAGAACAAGCATTTGTCAATGCCGAATGTTTGCTTGCTGATATTAGCATTGGAAGTGCAGGAGTTACACAGATCCAGAATAGGAATGGCAGTGAAGTACTGAACTTGACGCCAACCCCACCTCCACTCTGCAGAGATGGATAGGCACTGAGGTGTGCCTTTGGGTCTTCGCGCATAATGCTCATGCCATTTCACCTCACGCTATCCTGCAGACACCAGCAAGTGTTGAGGTGTGCCTTGGGGTGTTCAGCTTTACAGTCACCCCATTCCATAAGGAAATATGCTGAAATGGGTGCAGTATAGGAGAATGGGGTGAACTCTGGAGCCGAAGAGTTCAAGGCGCAACTCGATGCCTGTCAGTGGCTGCAGGATGGGGGTGGAATGGCATGAGTATTACAGCAGACAATCCAAAGGCACACCCCAGACACCTGTCAGTCTGTACAGGGTAGGATGTTATGGTTAGAAACCGTAACGCCCTGGGCATATGTTGATATTTGTACTACAAATTTTCAACATGGCCTTTTTGTGTCCTCTACCTCATAAAAGCATTTGGTACATCTGCTCATGAACAGTGGCACTGTGATTTTGTTAATCTGTCTCGAATGTTGATTTGCTACAGCGACCATGTCATTCTGCGTCAGATGTGTGAAAACACAGCTCAGACAGGATGTCAAAAATGACAGCTGTCCTGTTCATAAGGAGGTGTGAAAAAATGCCAATGTTGAAAATCTGGAGTGAAAATATTAAAAAGTCTCGAAGTTACGAGCATGCATGGAACCTGCACAATGCACACTCATAATACAGCCATTTTGTGAAATGTTCTCACCAAATTTTTAACATAGGCATTTTGGGACCTCCACTCATTAACAGTGCCACTGTGATTTTGTTAATCTGCCCCAAACACTGATTTCCCACAGCGACCGCGCCATTGTGCACCACATGTGCAAAACCACATTTTGGGCTGGATGTGAAAAATGACAGCTGTACTGTTCATAAGGAGGTGTGAAAAAATGGCAATGCCAAAAATTTGGAGTGAAAATATTAAACATTCTCAGAGTTACAAGCGTGCATAGAAACTGTGCAACACACGTTTGTAACACAGTCATTTTTTTGAATGTTTCCAGCAAATTTGCAACATAGGCTTTTTGGGAGCCCACCTCATGAACAGTAACACTGTCATTTCATTACTCAGTCCCAAAAGGTGATTCTGCGCAGTGACTGCGAAATCTCCTTTCGGGATTGAATAATGACATGAAAATTTGGTGCCAAAATTTGCAAAAATGGCCGAGATATCCACCTAAGTTGAAAAAAAAACATTTATGCCATTATACAGCTTACTGGCATTTCTTCAGTTTGTGGTCAGCTTTTGAAGAGTGCAGACGTGTTCCCAGTCCACCGAGGATCATCGTGCTGGCTCTGGAGGTAAGTATGGGGTGAGGGGGGGTATGGGGATGTGGGGTGCGCAGAGGGTAGTTGCGGGTTGGGGGAGAGGGCACCGGACACAATGAGGGACTGTTTTCAACTTTTCAGGTAAAAAAAAAAATTTTAATTATCGTGGAAAGGTTTTCCTTTTTTGCATGCAGATTTGGTATGCTGGGATGGGCTCCCAGCATGCCTGCATGTTTTTTTGGAGTCTGGAGCCAATGGGGATTGGGTCCCCCATCGGCAAAGGAACAAGGGTCTGTGTTTGGGGGGGAGACATGATACCGAGGGGGATTGGGCACCCCCTCAGCAAACAAAATGTATGGGGGAGTATTATGCTGACGTGGGAGTGGGCTCCCCTATCGGCAAATGATCTGGGGAGAGGGCATGCCGACAGGGGGATTGGGCACCCCCGTCAGTTTTTATGGGGACTCTGAGGTGGATGGCAACAGCTGCCGCCATGTAACTTGAAATGTTACACCAGGCATGGCACCTCCCTGCAATGATGGGTAGCTCCCTTATTGCAGCAGTGAATTTGTTTCAACTTGGTGTCATGTTTGCTGAACTAGTGTCAGCAGCAGAGTGCCACTGCATTGGGGAAACACAGCCAGGCCTCAAAATGCAGTGGGGCCATTGGCCGCCACAGTGCCGCACCTCCAAAACCCTGCTTCTCTCCTAAGCTGTCACATAATGTTTCTTGCACATGCACGCAAGCAAACATAAAAAGGACCTTAGGGTTATAATAACTGATGACCTGAAAGTGGCACAGCAGTGTGACAAAGTAGTGGGTAGGGCCAGTGGGATGCATAGGGAGGGGTATCTCTGTCGGAGGAGGGAGGTAGTGTTACCACTGTATCGCTCGCTGGTGAGACCCCACCTGGAGTAGTATGTTCAGTTGTGGAGACCACACCTCAGAAAGAATATAGACAGAGCAGAGGCAGTCCAGAAGAGGGCAACTAAAATGGTGAAGGAGTTGCACGAGAAGCCCTATGAAGAGAGACGGAGGGATTGTGACATATATATACCCTGAAAGAGAGGACAACAAGAGGGGACATGATAGCGACCTACAAGTACCTCACAGGGTGCATGAGGGGAGTCTCTTTCACATGAGAAAGAGCACCAGGACTGGGGGCACACAATGAAGCTTGAGATGGGAAGTTTAAGAGGGATGTGAGGAAGTACTACTTCACTGAAAGGGTGGTAGATGCCTGGAACAGACTACCAGCAGAAGTGGTGGAGGTGAGAATAGTGGGGGCTTCAAGTATGCATGGAACAGACATAGAGGAATATTAATAGATAGGAAGAGAGGGGGTAGGGTTGCCGGACACCAGTTCAGAGTCTGCAGAGATAGATTAGGTATGGAACATCTGGGCAGACTGGGTTGGCCAAGTGGGCCTTTTCTGCTGACAAATTCTATGTTTCTGTGTCATCTGAAAATGTGTTAATAAAAATTTGAAAAAATCTTGTCATGTACCTACATTATCTTCTTTCTTTATTTCTGTAGTGCTAAGCTGTCCCTTGGGAATCCTTCCAAGTGATGAAATTTACCCTGCAGGGGGCACTGGTGCAAAATGGCCTCCAACATTATTCCTATTAGGATTCGAGTCACTCTACAGCCGGAACCTTCAACACTCCAGAAAGCATGTGTGCAGGAAAAAACTATAAATACATAGACATGATACAGAAACATGTTAATAGCCTATATCATAAGTGTCAATTAATACAAACAAGCTGTATAGACAATTAGGTTACTAACTTAAAGTATTGTTATTAAATACAATATTACTGTTTCTAAGTTATACAATTTATTATGTAGCAGCATAAATACTAGGTAGACTCCAAATATGTCTCCCAATCAACAAATGCCGTGGTGAAAATCCTCCTTATTAAAGCAACAGAGTGCTGACTGTTCATTTGCCGCTATAAAAAAACAGATATTATTATTTACATCTAAATGTAATTTATACCTTTAAGTGAAGAGAAAGCTCATTAGAGTAGAACATGCTAGTTTTTAAGATGTGGGCTAAGGTCAAACCCCTTTTTAAGTCTTGGCCACCGTGTAGCCCCCAAAGTAAAAATCAAAAACGTCTCTCTTTTCAAAACCGCATCATTATAATTACGCCCTCCCCCAAGGATTTGGTGACACTTTTTCAATGCCTGTATATTTAAAACTGTGCATAGGGTTCATACCCTGATTGGCAGTGTGCTGTGCAGAGGTGTATTCTAGCTCTCCTTTAGCAATGGCTCTACATTATTCACCAACTCTTTGCCTAAACTGTCTGATGGTTTTCCCCATGTAAAAGGCAACACAACAGGCACACATAGATAAACAGATGATACTAGACCTATCACATGTAATCAGATAATGAATCCAGTAAATCTTTCCATCTTTAGGGCTTTGAAAACATTCTCCCTTTTCTGTTACCCTACAATAACTACACATATGGCAGGGAAAGCGACCTTTACTGGCCTTGTGTAATCATGTTTCACTTGGGTTAGTGTGCTGTCTGCTATATGCAGGTTTGTCCTTAATTGTTGTATTGGTCCTTGTAAGAACAGATCCTGAAGCAAATGGTTTGATACCTTTTATTGGACCAACTTAGATGTTACAAAAAGACCAAAGTGCTTAAGCTTTCGGACCAACCAAGTCCTTCCTCAGAAGCTCATGTCATATACTTCTGAGGAAGGATTTGGTTGGTCCAAAAACTTAGGCATGGTGTTCTTTTTGTAACATCTTAGTTGGTCCAATAAAAGGTATCCAACCATTTGCTTCTGGATCTGTCCTTAAGTGTTGGCACTCTCTTATAAGCCATTTTTGGAGGTTGTTCTGCCATCTCTCTAAGTCCTTCCTTTGTAGCTAAATGAGTAACAGCCCATCATCACGTGAAGCACTCTCCATGCTGTAGGGTCTGAACTTTGTTTTAGAGCTGAATGCATTATCACTATGAACAAAGTTTGAAGTCAGCAGCAGAGTTCCGTTCTGACTGTTCCTTTGGTGGCAAGTGCCCAGCTTTTATAAATGAAACTGTGCTTTGTGCACTGAATCACAGACCAATCAGCCAAAAGGTATTCTGGAAAAGAACCCATGAGTACTATTCTCTTACAGTGCAGATCCTAGTGATACTGTAGGAAGTTTAGATGGATCTTCATTTTTTCAAAGACAGGCCACAAGAACAGGTCCAGTACAATTTCAATCACATGAGTGTGGTGTGTATATTTATGGAACACATACAAACAGAGGAGAGAAAGAAGTACATGCCTCAGCTGGAACTTGAACCCCGGCCTCCCAGAATACAGTTCCTGTCACACTAACCAGCTGCACCACCAAGGCAACTGGAGCCTGGGCTGTCCTGGAGCACACATTACCCTTTCTCCACTGCACAACCTGGTGCTGCACAAATAATTACTACATTTTCAATTACATGGGTGCGGTGTGCATATATTTATGGGACACATACAGTACAAACAAAGGAGAGAAAGAAGTAAGTGCCTCAGCTGGGATTTGAACCCAGGCCACCCAGAATACTCTTTGTCCAATGCACAGCCTGGTGCTGCACAAATAATTACTACATTTTCAATCACGTGGGTGTGGTGTGAATATATTTATGGAACACAAACAAACAGAGGAGAGAAAGAAGAAGTGCCTCAGGTTGCACTTGAACCCAGACCACCCAGAATACTATTCCAGTGGCACTAACCAGCACACCACCAAGGCAACTGGAATCTGGGCTGTCCTGGAACACACATTACTCTTTCTCCAATGTACAACCTGGTGCTGCACAAATAATTACTACATTTTCAATCACATGGGAGCAGTGTGAATATATTTATGGAACACAAACAAACAGAGGAGAGAAAGAAGTAAGTGCTTCAGCTGGGATTTGAACCCAGGCCACCCGGAATACCGCTCCAGTCACGCTAACCAGCTGCACCACAAAGGCAACTGAAACCTGGGCTGTCGAAGAGCACACATTACTCTTTATCCAATTCACAACCTGGTGCTGCACAAATAATTACTACATTTTCAATTACATGTGTGCAGTGTTTATATTTATGGAACACAAACAAACAGAGGAGAGAAAGAAGTAAGTGCCTCAGCTGGGACTAGAACACAGGCTGCCCAGAATACCATTCTGGTTGCACTACCCAGCTGCGCCACCAAGAAAACTGGAGCGTGGGCTGTCCTGGAGCATACATTACTCTCTCTAATGCACAACCTGGTGCTGCACAAATAATTATTACATTTTCAATCACATGGGTGCAGTGTACCTATATTTATGGAACACATACAAACAGAGGAGAGAAAGAAGTAAGCACCTCAGCTGGGATTTGAACCCAGGCTGCCCAGAATACTGTTCTGGTTGCACTAACCACCTGCTCCACAAAGGCAACTGGAACCTGGGCTGTCCCGGAGCACACATTACTCTTTCTCCAATACAATCTCAGATCGAGCAGCAGGGGAAAATCAATACAGAGAGTACAGAGGTGGCCAAAGAGGAGGACAAGGTGGGCAGAAGATAGAGGTCAAGATGATCGAGAAGGTCAATCCAGGAGACAACAGGGACAGACATATTACAATCAAGGGAGAGGAAGACAGCAAAGGTAATTAACCTCTTGGACAAAGAACTTTCAGCAGCTACAGATGCCCTCTTAAATAAAGGCTTGCCTTTTGCCCCAATAGTAGGAATAAATACATTTCAAACATTTATTGATTTACAAGTGGCTTGCCACATATAGAATAGTGTATGGGTGACCAAACACAACAAGGCTATGTTTCCATCGAGGGGATGTGATGATGTCATACAGACCTCGAGAGCGAAGCTCGAGAGGTCCATTTGACATCATCACATCCCCGAGATGGAAACAAAGCCTTGTTGTGTCTGGTCACCTACAGTATATACTATTTTATATAGTATATGGTTCCCAGAAAAGTCTACAGTTTAATTTGAATACAAGGTTTCATACCTTGTGTTCACACACTCGCTTGCTCCCTGTCATCGCTGCAGTCCCACTCTGCCTCCAGTCCTCGCTACGGTTCCGCTCAGCACCCGATATTTCAACGCGCCAGTTATTTAAAAAAAAAAAAAAAGAAATGGCAAAGTCTGGACACACGGAGCCGACAATGGCAGTTTGTGTCCAAACTATCTTAGTGAAATGCTTGCCCCTCCACTCGCTAAGTGGTGCCGCCATTTTACCTCGTTTGTTTTTTGAACACTGAGCTGCTTTAGCCAATCAGGTAACAGCTCAAGGGGGAGAAGTTGTTGTAGTATCGTTGTGATGTCAGAACGATACTACAACAACTTTTCTTGACCTCTGAACTGTCCTACAACAGCTTTTGGAAAGCCTTCACTTTCTATCCACAATAAGCCCTAACCATATACTATAATATTAATCTTATGGCAATTTAAAAAAAAAGATAACAACAATAGTGAGATGAGTTTTACAAATCAAGACTGTAGCAGAGAAGCTGTAATTAGCTCAATGCCGCAAGCTTCAGTAAATGACAAGGGAAATGGCACTAACACATCGGAGAGCCATGAAAACAATCAGGGACACATCTTTAAACAAAAGTCTACTATCAATTCACCCCTCTGTGCAACAGTACAAAGTTTTGAAAAATTATGTGAAGAGGCTTTAGAAAAACGTTTTAAAGATCCACCCAGTCTGCGGTATAATAATCTTACTCACAATGGGAAACAGGCACTCACAGAATTAAAAATTTAATAAATCTGTGGTAATAAAAGCTGCAGATAAGGGTGGCACTATAGTCATCCTTAACATCACAGATTATGAAAATGAGGTGCTTAGCTTTCAAATAAGAAGTTTTATCAAAACTTAATTATGATCCAACCTGGGACTTTAAGTTTGTTGTTGAGGAATGTATCGATGTAGCATTTCAGAGAAGAATTATTGATATTAATACAAAAAACTTCTTGACTTACAAGGACCCTGTGAAACCTACAATCTACATTTTTGCCAAGGTTAATAAATCATTAAATACCACCCCCCCCGAGAAGACCAATTGTCAGCGGCATCAGTTCAATAACAGAACCGCTATCCCAAGATGTTGATTTCTTCCTGCAACCATTTGTACTGGTGCTGTGCTAATACACAAAAGAAAACTAATTCTGTATTACAAATTATGGAAGAACTTGAATTGGCAGAAGACACTTTATTAGTTACAATGGACATTGAGTCATTGTACTGTATGCTTATATTCCTCATGAGGGTGCTCTGAACACCTTAGCTTATTATCTAAATTCTAGACCTATGCCAGATCACCCACCTGCAGACTTTTTGTTGAAATTGTCAGAATTTGTTTTAAAGTTTAATTGCTTTACTTTTTTTGTCTTTTTTTTATTCAAGTCTATTGAAACACTTAGGTACAATATTTCCATATATAATTTCATCATTATTCAGAAGGCATAAGTTTATACATCGTAAATCTTAGACAGGTCATACTTTATACATCATTGAATCCTTCTGAGAGGAACCTTTTCTATCCCCGGCAAGAGGCAGCCCCCTCCCCCCCTCAATGTTTCTTGCCAATGTTCAGACACGTGTGGGATCCACCTTCTCCTCTGCCCAAATGACGGAGTGCTGTGTCAAGTCGGGGCCCACTGGTCAACTATTCCTTTTTGAAGTCCTGGGCTGAGTCCCGCCAGGTTATCCACCTTGTCCACCTGCAAGTGAATACGTGGAGCTTGGAGTTGACCCTACAGGTCAGCTCCTCCATATCATAAATCTCACTGACAATGGCTAGCCATTGTTGTAGGGTGGGTGACTCTGGTGCCAGCCAGTTTTGGGTGATTGCTTTATGGGCTACTGTGAGCAGGACGTTCCACAGACATAAACCATCTGTCCCTCTCAGTTCTGGCGGAGGGGGGAGGGACACAATAGGAGATGTGTTATTGTCATTGGTGAGGTGATGGAGAAAATCCCAAAGAGCGCCCCATCTATCTGGAGCCAGAATGGCTGGAGTATCGGGTATTGCCAGAATATATGGGAATGGTGGGCGGGTACCTCTAAGCATTTCCTCCAGCACCCCGGAGGGTGTTCCACCCCTCACTTACTTTGAATTGCTGGTGTGTAGAAGTATCTGACTCTGATCTTCTACTCAAAATCTTGCCAGAATGGAGATTGTGTAGTTTTATTGGCTAGGGTGAGAATTCTGTCCCACTCCTCATTGCTAAGTTGGATCCCTGCCTCCCCTTCCCACCTATTTTTTATTTGTTGAGTGTAGTCATCATGTAGGTGCCTGAATGCCTTATACAGAGCAGTTATCTGTCCTTTTGTGGTTGTCCAGTTTAAAATGGCCTGGACTGTTTCAAGTAGGTGACTGGAGTGTGGCGGAGCCCGGGTCCCCTCTTTAAGATTATTTATATGTGCTCTAAACTGCATCTGCTACCATCAACTGCCCCAGCTGACAAAGACCCAGTCTCACCCAATGCCAAAACCCATGATCCAGCTGAGCTGGTGTAAAAGACTCGTCCTATGAGAACCATCTCCATGGCCACAAGGTACCTGTCAGTCTATATTTGGCCCATGTCCTATGTACTGTTTTCAAGGTATTTCTTAGGAGTGGTATGTCCCCCTCATTCTTGTCTAGGGAATGGTCCATGATTCTGCTCCTAATGGAGCCCCCTCTGTACTTGCCATTTCAGTGGTCTTCCAGGTGGGCATAAAATCCCTCTGTGGATGAGAGAAGAGCAAAACGGAGCTGTACTGCCATGTGGTAGTCTTCTAGATTGGGAAGTACTCTCTTCCCTTTCTTCTTATTTTTTATTCATTGAAAGAATCAGAATTACAACCTTTGAGTCAAGAACTCCTTTGCAAAGGCTCCACAACAAAAATGAAATAACATAACAGGGTACAAGAAAGACAAGAACAGAGCATTATTACAATGTTGAAAAGAGGACAAGTAACAAAATTCAAGGGCGGAGAGATCCAGTCAGAGTCAGACAGCGAGCAGTAAACAACAGTTACCGTATCAAAGGACAGTGATCAATAAACTACAGTCTGGTTACAATTTCTGCAGGGTCAAGTGGTAGGGGCAGACCCAGGTCAAAGGGGAAATGGGGGAGAGTGGTGGGTGACTTGCATCCATGTTGCAGATAGGGACTAGGTGCAGTTGCAGCAGGAGTAGGAGAGAATTTCCTAATGGGGGTCGAGATTTAAATGTGCCTAGACACTGCTCCAGAGAGACAGCAGGAGGTAGTTCATTAAACCAGAGGGGGGCCCTGTGGAAAAAGGAGCATTGACCCAGGGAAGTCCTGAAATAGGGTACTAACAGAGGGTCAGACAGAGAGCTTCGACTTGTCTGGGGTTGGGTGGAGTGCTGCACAAGATGACAAAGTCCCAGGGGGATGGAGCAGAGCGAGAGCTTTCTGGCAAGGAGACAGGTATGGTATCTGAGCCGTCCGACAAAGTTATGCCAGTTGGTGTGATGGTAGAGCTCACAGGTATGGGTCCACTGGTTACATCCTGTGACAAGTCTGCAGTCTTTATTTAGGGAGACCTTAATAAGGTGTAGGGCGGTGGGGTCAGCGGAGCCATAGACGACAATCCCATAGTCGATAAGTGAGAGCACCAAAGATGTTACAGTGAGGTTTAGGGTGTTTGGGGGCAGGCAACCCCTATGCCTATACAAGAGCCCTACTCTAGCACTGACAGCAGAGTAGAGGAGATTGATGTGTTCGTGGAAAGTGAAACAGGAACCAAGGGAGATGCCTAGGTATTTAAAGGTGGGTACCAGGTCAAGTGGGGAGCCCCTGGAGTTGAGGATGGTGAGGGGAAAGTTTTTATGTTTGTTTTGTATGTGGGTGAAGAGCATGGCCTTGGTCTTTTTGTAGTTCATGACAAGGTGGTGATCCAAGAATCAGGCTTCAGCCTCAGTGAAGGAACGCTGCAGGGAGGCCTGAAGAGAAAGGGGGTCAGGGTGACTGTCGAATATGACTGCATCATTGGCATAGAGAAGCAGCCAACCCAAGCAGGCTTTGGAGAGGGTGTTCAAGAACATGCTAGACAGGAGGGAGCCCAATATAAAGCCTTGGGGAGCCCCAGAGTGAACCGGTTTACTGGGCGAGGGTGTGGTGTTTAACTTGACCCACTGGGTTCTATTGCTCAGATAGCTTTTAAACCAGGCGGTGGCTTCCAGAGTTAGCCCCAAGAGGGGCAGGGATTGTAGGAGAAGCATGTGGCTGACAGAGTTGAAAGTCTTAGTTAAATCAATACAGGTAGAGCCAACCAAGTGTCCTTGATCAAGGGTTTTGTTGATGAAGGTGGTGTATTCAAGAAGGGCAGTAGTAGTACTGTGTCCCCTCCTGAAGCCATGTTGTTCAGGACAGAGCAGGTCATTTTGGTGAGATAGTCAGTGAGTTGGTCTGACTCTATTTTTTCTAAAGCCTTGGAGATGGGGGGGGGGGAGTTGAGATGGGGTGATAGTTGCCAGGGTAGGTATGGTCCCCACCTTTAAGGATTGGGGTGATGACAGATGATTTCCAGCATGCTGGAAATTGTCCAAGACAGAGAGACCGGTTGAGGATGTCCGTGGGGGGGGGTGATTATAGCGTCTAGGGTGAGCAGGACAAGTTTGAGGTCCAGTGAGTCACTACTAAAGTGCAATTTGCTCAGGGCTTTGGTAAGGTAAGGTCTTGCCTCATGTGGGGAGAGTGTATTGAGCCTGAAGGTGGGGGTGATTATAGAATGGGGGTTTGGGGCAGTTCAGGGCTGGGTCAAAAAAATTGGGAGGAAGGACACTGCTGAGGTCAGAAAAGGCGGAGTTAAGGGTATCTGCAATTAGAAAGGGGTCTTGGGATAGGGAGCCATGTACCAGCAGTTGGGCCGGGGTGGGGGGCAGATGGTTTTTCCACTAAGTTCTTTAATGTTATTCCAGAATTTACACCCTGAGCCCCAGGTGGAGGGAGTGACTCTTGGTAGTGGGCTGCTTTGGCTTTCCGAATTTCCCAGGTGCATTTGTTCCTGAGTTCCCTGTATAATTGCCAGTTGTGTGGTTTGCCTGATTCATTAGCTAAGTGCCACTGGTTGTCCCGCTGCTTCATGAGGTCAAATAGGGTGTGGGAGAGCCAGGTGGTATCATAATTTTTAATCAGTTGCTTGGAGACTGGGGTGTAGCGGTTGCAGGCCTAGTTAAACGTAGAGATAAAGTGGTCAAGGGCAAGGTCTATGGTGGGTGCAGAGTTGATGGGGGACCAATCATAATGCAGAAGGTACTGCTTAAGCTGGGGAAGGGAGTTCTTTTTTAAGCGGATGGTGAGAGATTATATTTTGGTGGCTGTTTTGGAGATGTTTTTGAGGTCCATTTGCAGAGAACTGGCAAGTGGTTACTCCAAGCATCTGGGAGTACTGAAACCTTGAAAGGCGAGCAGGCCTGTTTATGAGGATGAGGTCAATGAGAGTGGAGGTACCTGTTTTATGACTGAGTCTTTTGGGGGACTGGACAGCTTGTGTGAGGTCAAGGGAAGCAATGGAATCCTTGCAGGGGGCAGAGGAAGCGGTGAGCCAACTGACATTAAAGTCACCCAAGGCAGTGATTTCACTGGAGGAGGGCAGCTGGGCAAGGCAGTTCAGTACCGAGTCAAATGCAAGCTTTTGGTTTGGGGGGGGATATACACCGTAACTATGTGGACAGCTTTTCCTGAGATCAGGTTGCAGCCTGACGGTGAGGGCTTGGGCCCCATGGGATGGGGTGGGGTGACGGGACTAGAGAGGCTTGATGAGAGTAATGGTAGCATAAGGCACAACCTCACCCCCTTTTGACCTGTCTGTCAGTTCTGAGGATAGAGTATCCAGGTATATGGATGGCAGAGTCTGGTGTGTCAGGGTCAAGCCAGGTCTCAGTTACTGCTAGTATATCAGAGGAGACAAGTGCCATCCAGCCTTGTAGAACATCATGCTTTTTCTGGAGGCTACAAATATTGATGGTGGTTATGAGTAGACCACCGGATGGCACATTGGGGGAACTGAGAGATGGGAGTGGGCCAGGTTTTGGGTGCACGTTGCCAGATATTAAGAGGAGGAGGAGAGCATGGCAAAGGAGAGCAAGTCTCAGCAATCTATTCACGAGCTTGGGATTCTGGGGCTGAGAGCTGGGGGAGCTAGTGGAAACAGATATAGAGAGGGTGGATATGTGAGCGGCCACCCAGAGGGCTGGGGGTGTAAGCAGGACTGGATTCCGTTGCTCCGGGCAATGGGAAATTTTATGCATGGCAGGTTGGGCATAGTTGGCTCTCCCACACGTGGGGGCATAATGTAGGGTTCCTGCAGGGCTATCAGGCAAGTCATTTGATGGGGGGGAAGGTGGAGGGAACACAAATACAAGCAGCACTCCAATGAATAGGGAGCAGGACATAGTGAGACACAGAGATAAGCTAAGGTGAAGTAACCACAAGAGGGTAGTGTGACCTTAGGGCCACAGGGACTCAAGAATAGCTGTGTGCCTTTCTGAGTGATCCTTGTCAGATGAAGTAGTGGTAGGGTTGCTTCTTTGGATACAAAGGGTACGGGGTTCAAGGCTGGAGAGAAAAAGCAGAAGAAAGAAAGAAAGAAGGAGGGAAGGGACAGAGAGGCAATAACTGACCAGAAGAAGGAGGGCAGATGATAAAAGTAAAGGGGGTGCTGGGAGGTAAGGAGCAAATTAGAAGGCAGCTAGGTGGGTAAGGAGCAAGTTAGAAGACAGCTAGGGATGGAAAGCACAATACTGACACCTGGTGGTTGTCTATGATAACCTGCTAAAGAGTAAATGGACACTTAGGAAATGACAGGATAAACTGAGGGTAGGCCTTGGGAGGGTGGGGAGTCGATATAAAGCATTGACAGAAAAACATCCTTCCAGTGGTATCTGTGCAGGTAGGAAAGCAGTGATTACCTTTAGAGCCTGCCCAGCCTTCCACTCCTGATGCTGGCTGTGTGTGTGTAATCCTACCGGCTTGCATGATGTGACATTTTATTCTGGGTTTACCGGGAGACCATATGTATTTGGAGATAATTTCCTGCCAGGACTGAAATTGTGTTTTGGGTATTCAGAGGGCCAGACACGGAAATAGGTACAGATATCTGGGCAGTGTGTTCGTGGTGATGGATTGAGTGCAGGAATATATATATATTTTTTTAAACTTCAAGTTTATTTAGGTCAGACACCTTTAGATACCATTTGTACAGTAGAGTAAACATACTTAGTAACACTTCATAATATATTAGAAGCAATTGATTCAGTTGCACTGGAAGTCCGTAATAATAAAATGTCTTTCTTTATTCTTAACAGGTTACATGCTGCTCAATGAGCTCAAACTCATAACTTCTGGTTCAGGAATCCAGCGTACTGTGCAGTTTTAATTATTACTTCTTACTGCATTGAATTGATCACTCAGAGTAGTAGATTAACCTGTGTCTACCTATATAATTTATTTTTCTTGATAAAAAAAGCAATTACAAACACAACTTCAAAAAGAAAACAAAATTAAATTAAGATAAGAAAGCATGGCTGCTGAATAGTATTCCTAGTTACTTATCAATGTAACTGTTGTTCCTAAAATTGTACAAGTACTTCATTTCAGTTCCCCACCAGGGAAAGCTAAGTGTAACCTCAGTTATTGAGGGAAGGTCTGCTGTGAAAGAACTGAGACCCCTTCCAGGTTTTCCACCAGGTGCATAAAGGGTAGCCATGTGCTGTTATATTTGTCCCCTGTTAGCCTAAGTTTTGCTGTTATCTTTTCCATTCTTGCTATTTCTTTTATAATATCCAGCCAGTCCTTCAGGGTGGGTGGTTCAGGGTTTAACCATCTCCTCATAATTGCTTTATGTGCTGTGGCTAATTGAATCTTTAAGAAGGAGACCTTGGCATTAGATCTTTTACCCTGTGGAAAAGCACCCAACAACAGCAGTGGAAAACCTGGTAGGGCCCGGATGCCTGACATTTCTTGGAAATGGGTACCCACCTCTCTCCAGAAGTAAGTTCTGGACAATCCCCAAAAATTTGGTAGGGGATTCCCACCCCTCCACTACCCCTCCAACAAACCTCCGTAACCCCAGTCTTATAGTGGTTCACTTTAGAGGGAGTATTAAAAAATCTAATTAAGACCTTCCACAATAACTCCCGCCATGTATTGGAAGCCAAGGTATGAAACCCTCTCTCCCTCCCTCCCTCCCAAATCCTCTGTCATGTTGGTTTGTCTAGTTGTAACCCCATTTCTCTCTCCCAAGCCCTTTGAGCTCCTAACGGAACTGCCTCCACTACCTCCCTGTATGTAGAAACCAGCTGGGATATCAAATGTGATTCCTTTGGACTGTTCACTGCCTGTCAAAGTACTTGCTCTAGTGGGTGTGAGTCTCTTTGGACATCCAGATTATTTGCATCAGAATGTATGAAAGAGACCACCTGTAAATATCTAAAAAAGTGCAAGGTGGGGATATGAAAATCCTGCTGGAGTGATCTGAAGGTTTGTATATGGCCTTGATCGTAAAATTGGGCAAAGCAAACCAAGCCTCGACGTTTCCAACCCTCAAATGAATGATCTACTCTAGGTGGAATAAAGGAGGCACACAACGTTATCTCTGTCCTGTTATTTAAATGGGCTCCTATTCCCGTCACTTTCTTCACCATCTCCCAATTCTAATACATTTGTTTTATCCAGGGATTATCTATATTTGATCCTTTTAGTCTTTCTGAGGGCCCTGTGAAATCCAACTCTGGTAGTATTCCAGATTACCCCCCGCTTCCTGTGTGATCCACACATTTTCTGGATCTTGCCTCAGGTGGGCCACCCAGGAAACCATCTGGGCCATTTGATAATAAGCTTTCAAACTAGGCAGGCCCATCCCTCCCTCCCTGATTTTTTGCCAACATCAAAGTATCCCATGCTATCCGTGCCCTCTTCCCCGGCCATATAAAATGATGGCAGAGCCTTATTTATTTTTTTCCATTCAGAACTTGGGATATGCAGTGGCAGAGTGCTAAATAAAAATAAAAAACAGGCAGGATATTTATCCAGATGGTGTCCACCCTACCAATCAAGGATAGGGGGAGAAGCTCAATCTTTTTAGATCAGTAAACATTGCCTTTATCAGTCTCCCATAATTAACCAAAAACAGCAGGTTTAAATTAAGTGGTATATAAATACCGAGGTATCTTATAGTGTGGGAGGTCCAACGAAAAGGCACCAACCACCTGAGTTCTGTGGTAAGGGAACCACTAATTAGTATAACTTCGTTTTTATCATTATTAATTTTAAAGCCCAAACGCTGACCATATGTTTTAAGTATTCGGTGTAGCACTGGGAAGGTTCTAATTGGGTCCCTGATGTACAGCATGGTGTCGTCTGCATAGAGGGATATTCTACTTTCCTCCCTCCCATCTTAACACCTTCTAAGCCTGGATGCATTCTAATTATCATTGCTAAGGGCTCCATACAAACAGCAAACAAAACAGGGGAAAGGGGGCAGCCCTGCCTAGTTTCTCTAAAAATACTTAAGTTATTTGAAATTGTGCCACTCACCCTGACATTAGCCACCAGATCTCAATATATGGCCTTGATCCAGGTTTGGATTTGGTCTCCAAAACCAAATTTCCCCAAAACTCAGTGTAAAAACTTCCAGCTCAAGCGGTCAAACACTTTTTCTGAGTCAATTGCTATGGCCAGTTGTTTCTTAAAATATTTACCGGTGTGTAAGATATTAAGACACCTTCTGATGTTATCTCTAAGATGTCTATTAGGCACAAATCCAGCTTGGTCAGGGTGTACCAGGTCCGGCAGAATCACATTGAACCTGTTGACCAGTATTTTAGTAAAGATTTTTAAGCCCACATTAAGAAGTGATATGGACCTGTAGGAAGAATATGAGTCAGGGAGCTTACCCTCCTTCAGGATGACCAAACTAAATGCTCTCCACTATGAATGAGGGAAGGCATCGTCCTCCTCGCATGAGTTAAAGAGTTGTAATAGTATAGGGGACAACTGGGGTCTAAACTTTTGATAAAACTCAATATTAAAACCATCTGGGCCTGGTGATTTACCCAGTTTCATGTCTTTGATTGTACTTGTTATCTCTTGAGATGTTATAGGGGAGTCTAACTTCATTTTAATATCCTCTGTTAGTTTAGGTAATGGGATCTTGTCCAGGTAGTTCTGTATTGTCTGTATTGAGTCTAACCCTTCTGGGTCCCTTGAGTACAGTGAGGAGTAATACTGCTATCTTTTTAGGGGTTAAGTGAGTTTTCTCTGAGCCTGTCTTTATTTTTTTAATATACCTATCAGGCTGGTCTCTTCTTAATCTAAAGGCCAAGAGCCAGCCTGCCTTATTACCATACTCATAATATTTTTGATTTAGGTATCTTAATGTACCTTCTATCTGTGAATCCAAAATGTTTTGTAATTCTTTCCTAACATTATTTAGCTTAGTTAAGTTTTCCTTGGATTTATTTTGCTTATGTTCCTGTTCTAGTAATTTTAGTTGCAGTTCTAAGGCCTGCTGTTTTTCCTGTCTTTGTTTCTTTAGTCTCGATGCATATGATATCACTTCCCCCCCACATAACCGCTTTGAGTCCATCCCAATACCATTTTGGCCCTGGCTCCTCTATCTTATTGTGTTTGTGATAATCTTGTATTATTCCCACTATCTGGTCCCTAAAGACCTGTCTCCCCAATAGAGAGGAGTTAAATCTCCAGGAGGTCTGCCTTCCCCAATCACCCAACTGCACTACCAAAGTCACTGCAGCATGATCTGGTACTACCCTGGGGTGAAGGGGGCAATCCCGCAACCTATATAAATCTGCACTGCTACATAAAAAGTAATCCAACTGGGAGTATGAGTCGTTGGGAGTGGAATAAAATGTAAAATCCTTTGAGGTAGGGTTAAATTCCCTCCCGACATCTAACAATGCAAGTTCCTGCATCCTCCCCACCCTCACTGTCCTACTCATTTATTTATTCGTCTTACTATTCTGGGAGGAACGATCAAGTTTAGGGTTGATGACACATTTGAAGTCTCCTCCTAGTAATATCAGGCCTTCCCCAAAATTGGAAATTTTACTGAAGAGGCCCCGGTAAAATGATGGGTCATCACTGTTAGGGGCATAAATATTAATTAAATACAGCTTTTGAGAGAATAATTCCCCTGTAAGTAAAACTCCCCTACCATTTTCCAGGGTGTCCACTTTCAGGACTTCCAAGGGAATGTTTTTCCTAATCAAAATAGCTGTACCAGTTTTCTTGCCCAAAATGTGCGAGAAGCCCACCACTCTCCCCATCCAGGACCATCTAAGTTTCGCATGCTCTATGTCAGACAGTCTAGTCTCCTGCAGAAAACAGATGTCTGCATGGAGATGATTTAAATAATGTAGAATCTTCGTTCTCTTAATCGGTGAGTTAATTCCTTGAACAGTCATGGAGGCTATCCTTATAGAACCCATCTATAGACTTTAATTTCCATCCCACATCTAGTCCTACCTTCCCTATATGCTCTTTTTCCCCATTTGAGCTGATAATCTTTCGAGACATTCCCATTACTATATACCTGCAAAAGCCATGCTTTGTGAGATAAATGCATAACCAGTGCATGTAAAACCAACATTTGAACCATTATGCAACGCAACTTAACAGAAAAAAAAAGACAATAACCTGTAAAAACTTTTACAACAGTACTAACCCAAGTACCAACGCACTAGCAAATGACAAATGATTTTATATTAATTACTTCCTAGGCAATGTAGATGGAATCCTGCCACTGGGTAGGGTTGTGTAGCAGTGGCTACATTACCTGTAATTACTACAGGTCTAATCTACCAAGATCAGGTTCTGTGTCAGACATCACGTGGTGCGCACAGCTAATGTGAATAGGATTTAGATAAGAACACTGAACATCTGGGGGGGGGCACCCGTATTATAGCCTTCTTTAAACACTGTCAGCCTCATTTGTTCTGAAAAAGAAAAAGGAAAAGGCATCAGAATTGGGGCGGGGGGGTTGAGATGCCCCACAGTGTCAGGGGGAGGGGATTTCCAACCCTCGAAGCACATCACTAACCCATCCAGATCTGGGTGGTCATTCTACCATGGGAAAAACTAGGGGGGTGCTATATACCTCCAGTAGACTTTGCCAATTGGAACCTGCCCATCTTGTTCCCCCTCCCTCCACCATAGGCCTGTGTCCTGAAATCAAATATTAAAGTACCTTTAACATAAAAACATAGTGGGGTTCAATGCTGAGTATATCTCAGTGAAGCTGGCCTGTAAGACAGCATAACTTTTAGGGCTGAAGTCTTGTATTGATGCTAAATTAGCTCAGTCCAGTTCCCAGGCAGCCTACAGGCCTCCTTATAATTCCCCCATAGAAGAAGGAAGCAGAAAACTGGGAAAGAAACTTAAACCACTTAAGGTTTGACTGTCCATACTGTCTTCCACCGGCTCCACTCGCTCCTGTTGTGAAATCACTCCATCCCTCGCTATCATCTCCTGTAAGTCCCATCCTAAATGTGATGGCCAAGACACTGTTGTTGACTGAAAGTGCCTGGGTTTTCCTGTTCTGTGCCAGGCTGCTTTTGCGATTTCATATTCCATGATATCTGCTCGGAGATCAGGGCACATCAGGCCTAGCTGGCACAGAATTGGGGCTGCTTCCCTGAGGGAATCGAACATTTGTGGACCCTTCTCCGTATGGACTCTAAGACGTGCTGGGTAGTAGAGCGAATTTTAATCTTCTTCTCCTGGCTTGCCTTATAATCTCCCTGACCTGTCTTCTTTCATCATTCAGAAAGTCCGAGAAATCCTGGTCAAAAAAGATTCTTTTATTATCAATCTGTAGATCTCTCATTTTCCAGGCTGTTTGAAGTATGAGTTAGTGGTCCTGGTAGTTCAACAGTTTGACCGCAATAGACTGGGGTCTGGCTGCTTGGTCCTTAGGTTTTTGAGCCAACAAACGGTGAGCTCTTTCTATGGGGGGGGGGGTATCCTCTGGTATCAGTAAAGTGTCCCTCAGAATATGTCCTACAAATTCCTCCATGGTCTTAAATGATTCTTCCATATCCTCAGGAACCCCATAGATTCTGAAATTGTTTCTGTGGGCCATGTTCTCTTGATCATCTAGCTTGTTGTGTAATTCCCTTTCCCATGCCAAAAGGTACAAGATTGCATGGTCGTGCTGGCTGGTGTAGTCCGCTAGATCCCTGATCCCATTTTCAGCCACAGTGGTTCGAGATTCAACTTTTTTCATGTCGGCTCGCAAATCAGCTACTGATGACTCCACACAGTGCAGGGTTTTAATTATGCTGTCCAACTTCATCATTATAGTGTGTTACCCGCTTAGCTCCAAGTTCTCCTCCGAGTCAGTGATGCTGGAAACTGCAGACCCCGGTCTTGTTTCTCTCCCGGTCCATCATGGTCTTAATCCTTCCTGTATGAGTCGGTTTGCCTTTGGTTCTGTGCGAGGTCATGCCTTAGAGATACCAATTGGTGGTGTGGCAATTGCAAGAAGAAACTTGGCTGTTTTAAACTTGTTTCTTTAGAGCGGCCCCCAGAGCTCCCGAATCAAGCTGTTACTCCAGCCGTGACGTCACCGGAAGTCCGAGTGTGGGAATACAGCAGGAGATTCAGTAATGATAATTTAGTTATGTCTTTTCGAGTCTGATTCATCAGAGGTATGAAATTTACTGCACACAGTTTCGCTAGGTTCTTGTGTATCTGGATACCCAGGTACTTGATTTTGGTTTTGTTCCACACCGGGGAAGGAAGGGCCCTTAGGATTTCTGGAGAGGGATTATAGTGAAACCTGAGAGCTTCTGTTTTATTCTTATTTAAGGTGTTGCCCACATGTAGGCCATATTTGTCCAATAATGACCAGGTCAGTGGGATTGATCTGTCAGGGTTTGTTAAATACAGTAGGACTCGTCCGTGTACAGTGATATCTTGTGTTCTAACTCATTTACCTTTATTCCTGTGATATGGGGGTTATCCCTGATAGCCTTTTTCAGAGGCTCAATATAAAGGGCAAATAGTAAGGGAGATAAGGGGCACCCCTGTCGAGTGCCTCTGCCCAGGGAGAACCTATCTGATATTCCTCCATTTATATGGACATACTGTATGCCTGAGGTCCTTCGTATAATGCATTATAACTTGCAATAAAGGTCTGGGAGAATCCGAAGTGTTCCGAGGGTCAGAAAGAGAAAGCTCCATGACATCTTGTTGAACCTCTTCTCTACATCCAAACTCATGATACATGTTGGAGTGTGGTCCTTGGTTATTTTGTCAATAAGGTTGATTGTTCGTCAGACGTTGTCCGGGGCCTGTCTGCCTGTTACAAACCCTGTTTGGTCCAAGTGGACTAGATGAGTAATTATATTATTAAGGCAAGATGCTATAATGGCAGTGAATATCTTGTAGTTGGTGTTTAGCAGTAATATCGGTTGATAGGAGCCACACTCCACTGGGTCTTTGCCCTCCTTATGTAATGGTAGTGTAGTTCCCGGAAGGTGGAACCCCCCTCCTCCTGACCAGAACTCGTTATACATGCTGACAAGAAGTGGGGGAGTCTCCTCATGAATGTTTTGTAAAATCCCCGAACCCATCTGGGCCTGGACATTTCCCAGGTTTGATACTTTTAATGGCTTCTACCACCTCCCCCTTGGTAATCGGACGTAACAGGGTCTGTCCTTGTTCAGTTGTTAGTTTTGGGAGGTCTAGAGCCTGAAGAAAGTGGGATTTCTCCTCCTGGGGGATTCCCTCTGGGATTGATATAGGGTTTTGTAGTAGGTAACAAATGTGTCCGCAATCTGGTCTCCTTTATAGGTTATCTGTCCTGTTCTAGGGTGTTTAATCTTAACAATGGTGGATTTTTCTGCTTGCTGTCATAGGCAGAAGGCTAAGAACTTCGTGGCTCTTGGACGTCCCTCATAATAATTTTGTTTGAGATACCATAAGGCTTTTTCTGTTTCTGCTTTCTGGATATTTTGCAACCTGGTTCTTAGGGTCTTAATTTCTTCTGTGGCCTGTCTGTCCCACTTTTGTTTTTGTTGGTTTTCTGGGGCCCTGAGTTCTGAGGTGAGAACATCTAGCTGTGCTAGCTTCTCCTTTTGTTTGTGGGATGCTATGGATTTTAATTTACCTCTCACTACTGTTTTGACCGTATCCCACAAAATTTGAGGGGTGGTGTTGGGACCCCTGTTAAGTTCTACTGTTTGTTTGCCTACTGTCTGGATTGTTGAAATTGTTTCTTTGTCTCTCAGTAGTGAGAAATTAAGTCTCCAGTGTGTTTTCTTAATTGGAAGCTTCAGGTCCACCTCAAGGAAGACAGGCTGGTGATCTGAGTGGATCGCTGTGGCAACCCACACGGATCCTATTGATGCTAGGTCTTTCGCATAGGTGAAAAACATGTCTATTCTTGAATGTGTTTTAAACCTGGCGAAAAGCATGTGTATTCCTTTGCTTGTGAATGTTTTGCCCTCTACACATCCACCATCCCCATGTCTGTTAATAGTCTAGTGAAAGTTCCAGCTGTACTGTTTCAGGGAGAGGAAATTTGTGAGGTGGAGTCCAGGCTCCTATTTAAAAACAGGTTCCAGTCACCCCCAGCCAGCACCACTCCCCTAGCCCTCTCCACCATTAGCTTTACTAGATCTGAATAGAAGGTAATGGGAGAACCCGGGGAGGGGGGCGTACACATTGAGTAGGGTAATTGGGGAATCCTGAACCTTCCCCATGACCATGACATAACAAGCCCCATGATCCACCACCTCCTCCTCCTCCTCTTGAAATGGAAAATTGGCAGACAGGAGTATGGCCAAGCCCCTCTCTAGTGAGGCCCCATACAGTTGTGGGTATGCCCTAGATTTAAGTTTTTGCAGCTCTCCTGGGGAGAGGTGAGTCTCCTGGAGGAAGCTGATGTCGCACCTCTGTTCCTTAATATATTTTAAAATTTGATTTCTCTTGATGGGGCTATTGATTCCATTAATGTTATACGACAGGACCTTTGTACTAGTGGCAACCATTTTTCTTGTATAGAAGGTAAACCCATATGACCATGAAACTGCACTGCCCTTGCCCACCGGTCAACATACATCTGTTGTTGTACCCATACAGCATTAACATCACTATAACATAGAACTTCCAAACTTCAACCTGTAACATAAGATTTCTTTTGAACATTAGTAACTTAACACACACTAACTGCCAAAAGGTGGCGTTATCAACTTGTTAACTATATTAGAGGAAGTTCCAGTACAGGACAGCTGGGTCGGCTGCCCTGCCCTGCCCTAGTCCTCCAAGGTCAGACAGTAGGTGGTGACTGGGTCGTGCCACATGCCTGGCACAAATTCCCTTACCTTAGTAAGGAAAATGTCAGCTAGGATGGGTTATAAAGCCCTGGTTCCCCCGATTTATCCAACATCGGATTGAGGAACAGGTCAAATATAGACCTTACTTCCCTCTATAGATCTGGAGTCTCTCCCCTTTCCCCTCCAGCCCTATTCTGTCATCAATTTTCTACTGCCTCAGATTGGTTTGTTTTAATCCCCCCCCCCATTTTGACCCCTGGCTATGGCCAGAAAGGCTTTTCTGTTAGCCGGATCCAGAGTACCCCTCTAAAAGTACATATGCTGTGTGAGAAAGGCCCTCAGGGGAGCCTGGGAACACCACCAGCACCAGGGGTATGCACTTTGCCTTATATGTTTGGATGGGGCTGGCTGGGCAATCAAAATGCCTCAATCTCCCCCTTTTTAAGGATTGTCCTTTTACCGGTTCCCCTGCCCCCCCACAGGCCCTCCCCCTCCTTTTCGGGACACCCATCCAGGGGCAATGTTTGCCTTGATCCCAGTCCCATTACTCTTAAGATAAACAAGCAATCATTTAATCAACATTTATATTGTCTGTAAATGTCCACATCTGGCTGTGTCGCTCTTGGGCCTATTGAAACCAGCGGTCGGCCTGAGCAACTTCAAGTCAGCTCTCAGCTGCTGAGACTGACTGGAGCAAGATGGGGGTCTGGGCAGCCCTTCCCACGAGCATCAGTAAGAAAAAGAACTGACCTCCATTCCTGGGCTTCTCCGTGTCCTATGCCCCTGTTTGTCCCATGCAAAACCTACAAACTAGTAGAAGGAAAGGGGGATCTTACTTAATAGTTTCTTCAGGGCAGTTCTAGCGGGCTGTTCTGAGTTCCAGATTTGGGGTGGAGTAGCCTCTGCATCGTGTGCAGTTTCCCAACACTGCGGGCCACCCTGCTATGAATTTCCCCTCAGCTCCCCCACAAGCCAGAAAATGCTCCTTACTTCTTCAGACAAAGTTCACCAAAAGCTTCAAGTGTCTGTTGAAGTTGTTGCCCTCATCTGGGTCCACGAAGATTCGGGATTGGGGTTTTGAGTCGCTGCATTTATGTCAGCCAGCAGAACCAGGGAGATGTAAGCCTCCTGCATCATAGAGGTGTCTGCTCGAAGATTAGCCCTTCCACCACCTTGTTGGGAGCTCTTCCGTGGGTCCTCCCTCATGCCACATCCCACGCTGATTTAAGGAACTCCTTCTCTAATCACTCTTCTGCCAGAGCTGGTACAACAATGCCCTGCTTCTCAGGTATGAGGAAGCTGCCAGTAGATCCAGAAACATAATATTTCCCTTCTCGGTCTCGACTCAGAGTCTTACCGGGTACAGCAGTCGAGCTTTGATGCTTTTGGTGCGCAACTGCTTTAAGATAGGCCAGACTGCACGGTGGCTTTCATGAACTGTTGTTGTGTAGTCACTGTCCACAGATATTCTATGTTTGCCAAAATATAAGTCTCATTGCTTTCAGGCCTTGCTGAGGAGTTTTGTTTTTTTTTAATTGAAGAAGGCTGAGTGTGCGTGCTTCAATCATCGATCTGATTCATGAAGACTTTAATTTAACTCCATCATTGCTATCTTCATAATTAGACAATATTGGACCAAATTAGACCCAATTAAACCGAATTAGACCAAATTATCCAAATTGTCAAAATATATTTGCCAAATTTGTTCAAATCCTTTATAATCATTTTCAAAGCAGAATATGGACCTGTCAATGTTTCCCCGGTCAAGCATCTTCTCGACCCATTCCCCATATGTGGGCGGGTTTACATTTTTCCATTGCTGTAAAATTATTTTAATAGCAACCAAAACTCCAATTCTCCAAAGGACTTCCTGGTCTCCCAATTGAACCTGATGATCCATTAAAAGACCCTTAATAATAATTCCAGGATCAAAAGGGAAATCTCGACCCAAAATCTTAGAAAAGGTGGCATTAATAGAGGTCCAGAAAAAATTAAGTTTAGGACATTTCACCAACATATGAAGTAGGGTGCCTCTATCCCTCCCACATCTATTACATAGTTCTGGAATTTGAGCATCTATCTTGTGAAGTTTCACTGGGGTATAATATGTCCGGTGCAATATATTGAAATAAAGCTGCAACAGGCGGTTGTTTGTAATTTTGGTTTCATCCAAATTTATGGCCTGGGTCCAATTTATATCAGTAATCTGAATATTTAAATCTTTTTCCCAGGCCGACCTGTCCAGCACACCACCACCTAAAGTTTCCACCCACAGAAATCTATAAAGTTTGAAGATCAAATGTTTATTGGATTCTAACTGACCAAAACATTGCTCCAAAGAAGAAGCGGACGGATACAAAGAGTTATGATTTTTCTTATAAACATAATTACGGACCTGTAAATATTGCCATTTTTGGTTTAATGGTAGGTCATATTTTAACTTAATCTGTTCAAAGGACATAAATTTAGAGTCATCATAGAAATCAGCCAGTATCTGATGATACTTTTGGAAATACCATTCCTTAAAAATTCAATCTTTCATAGATGGAGGAAAGTATTTATTATTTTAAATTGGTGTTCAAAATGAGATTTTCTGAACAGGACCAAGTATCTTATTGGAGTGTGCCCAAGCATAGCCTGTGGAGGCCAGAGTGGGTAGCACCTCTATAAGGGGGCTATTATTCCTAATAGAAGAAAGAGGCAGGGAATCCATCAACCTGAGGTCATTAACAGCCTCTTCTTCTATCCCTATTCCTGCAATATGTTTTTTGTCTGAATTAAATACCCAATGGAAAACAATTTCTAATTGGGCAGCTAGGTAATGCATCCAGAAATTTGGACAGCCTAGACCCCCTTTTTCCCTACTATATTTTAGTTTATACAAAGCCACATGGGACGAAGACCCCTGCCATAAAAATTTCCAAATTATTTTATCCAGATCTTGAAAGAAATGTTTCTTAAGAATGCAGGGAATAGATTTGAACAGAAAAAGAAGTCTGGGGAGAACATTCATTTTCAAAATGTTAATTCTACCTAATGAAAGATGTCATTTTGCAAGGTCGGCTTTTATTTTAGCTGTCAGTGGATCATAATTATATTAAATTGTCTTATTAGTATCATGTGTTAGAACCACTCCTAAATATTTAATTTTATCTTTATTTATAGCCCTTAGAATTGTATTCCTTAAATTTAAAGGATCCCCAAAATATAACAGTTCTGATTTTCCCCAGTTCACTCTGTACCCATACAAAGCCCCAAATTCTTCCAAAAGAATATTTAGAAATGGATATGAAAAATCAGGCTTTGCCAAAGAAATTAAAATATCATCTGCATAAAGCATTATGACCGAGTTGGTGTTCTTTGTTATAATTCCCAACTGCTGATTTTCTACTCTAATTTTAGCAGCCAATGGTTCCAAAAAAGTGCGAAAATCAAGGGGGACAGTGGGCATCCCTGCCTTGTCCCTCTCAGTAATGAAAAGAAGGGTGATATATTTGAATTGGTCCTAACATGTGCCAAAGGGCTAGTATAGATTAAATGTATCCACCTCAAAAAATTGAGGAGTTCTTCCTTAGATGCATATGTAGTAAGCTTAAGCACAAAGGAGTGGGGCCGGGCTCCGGCATTGGTCAGCCGGGAGACAGGGACCTATGTGCATTATTCATTCTCAAGTCGAAGCCCTCTGGTAGCTTCAGGGCCTCCTGCAGAACTTTCTGTAGGAAGGCAATGGTATTTGGTGCCTCAGCCTCCAGTCCTTCCGGGATGCTGTAAATCCGCAGATCTTATCAGTGTCAATCTTCACCATTCATCACAGGTGGGGTACTGGCCGGAGATTAGGACCCTGCGGGAGCCTTTTTTTTTTTAAAAGGATGAGGCGGGCCGGCAGCATCGGCGCCATCCTCGGGGCTGACATACTACGTGGCGCTCGAGGATTAGCCGTTAGGCTGCATCGACTCCGACTGCCTACCACTTCTTCATCTCCCGCCGTCGAGGTCGCCTCGGGGGAAGCCTAGAAGCGAGAATTCAAATTTTGGGCCTTCAAGCCTGCGTGTTTAGCTCTACTAGTTCTCTGTCTGCTCCACTCGATGTCACCGGTAAGATCTTTCCTTGTTGTTTCTGTTTCAGCGACGTTGAGTCTGTTTTTTGGTGTTTTTTTTTTCCCGTAGGTCATGTATCGCGGTCGGAGGCAGAAATCTGTGAAGACGAGGCGGCCCCCTATGCGTCAGTGCCCGTGCGGCCGCAAGTACTCCGTCACCGACCAACATGACCGGTGCCTTTCGTGCCTTGGCCCATTACACGACATGGACTTGTGCAACACCTGCTTCTCGATGGACCGCCACGTTTTGGAACAGCGCGCGTTTAAGGTTGGGCGAGCTCCGCCGACTTTCGGAGGTAGGCCGCACTTCGTCGAGTAAGCCGCATTCTCTTGGCCTTCCTCGGGTCCCCTCCGGTTCTATACGACCATGGAGGAGGGAGCCTCGGCTTCTTTAGCCTAGCTGTGGCCGAGGCTCCTCCAGCGGCGTAGGAGGCCCGTCCACTTCCCCGGGAGGCCAGGCGAGGCGCTGCCTAGCAATCACCGCCGGGGTGAAAGCTCCCAGTGTCTCTCCCGCGGTCCATTAGGCCCGGGTCAACGCCGCCCTCGGCGCCGCTCGTCGGTGCCATAGGTCCTGTCGGCGCCGACCCGATTGTCAGCGCCGTGGGGCTTGTCGGTGCTGTTAGCGGTGCCGAGCACTTCTCGACACCGTGGAACCACCTTCAGCGTCCTTCACCATGTCTTGCCTCGGTGCCGAAGTTGAGCAGCGCCGTAGGGGCCTGCGGTGTCATCTGTAGGCGCCCGTTGGGACTCTCGGTGCCGCTCACGGTGCCGGTGGTCTGCGGCGCAGCGTCGGCGCGTCGCCGGGCCAGTCCTTCGGGTCGTCAGCGCCCCCAGCCTCAGCGCCAGCCATGTCGGCGGCCTGGCGCAGCCATAGCCCCCAGAGGCTCCGTCAGCAGGTCACCCCAGGTGCTTCCACGCACGGTGGACTGATGGTGCCACAGCTGGCCCTAGCTAAGGACTGCTGGCCCAAGCTGCCTTGCCACCTTCCACTGGCACGCTCGGCGGTGCTGTGAAGCGGCGGGGGTTGCTGACTTCTGGGCCTCTCAGAAGGTATCCTTACTCGACCCCTACCGTTTGGCTTAGGGCCTCGGACTCTTCCTCTTGGGTCGGAGTCGGCTCGAAGTCGGATGGCAGTCACCCTTCGGGGTTGTCTGCAAGGGAGGACCAGACTGGCGGTTTCCTCGTCGGGTCTCAGCAGCCCCCTCCGAGTGAGCTGGGTTCCCTCTAAGGCTGGGGTCAGTGGCGCTGACCAGTGGGCTGTGGTGCGTGCCACCTGCCTTGCAGCCTGGCCTTGGAGGTTCCTTCGACCCCTCAGCAGTGGTACCCCTACTGTGACATCTCGGTCGCCCAGCAGGGGCCTATCGAGAGTGCCACGAGAGGGGAGGGTGCTCTTTCCGGGATGGCCCCCTCGGGGGTGACCCTGGCTACTGAGCTGCCTAGTCTGGCCACTTCGAGGACCAGGACCCTTTCGGATTCTGAAGGGTCGAGGGGTATGGGTTCGGCGCGCCGGACCTTCTCTGGGACCCACCCGGGCCCCGGACGGAGCCGGAGTGCGGACTTCCGCCCTTCCCCTTCGGGTTCCTTGAGAGGTCCCATTCTTTTCGAGGCAGGGACCGCCCTTTGGACTCCACGCCCCAGTCGCCTCACTTGGGGATTCTTTTGGGTGCAGTCTAGGCAGTACCAAGCGGTTGTGCAGCTGTCGACTGTGGAGTCTTCAGGACTCCCCGTGGGAGTCCAGTGGTCCGCCTCCTTAGCCTGGCAGAGGTCAGCTGACTTCTTCTCTCAGCTCTGTCCTCCCCTCTGCCACCTTCTCCTGCGTTCCCAGATATCCTTGGTCCTACTGGACCCCTCACCTGGGAACAGTTCAGAAGCAGTGGCTGCTCGCTTCCTGCTACGTTAGGGCTTTGGACAGTCAGGTTTTCAACCTCCCCCCGAGCAGCCACCCTCTGAGCTTATGGTGACCTCCAGCTCCTCATCCCCCTCTTCTGGGGGAGAGGAACCTTCTGTCCACATCTCTCCTGCTGCTGATCTCTCTGAGTATCAGAGTTTCCTCGTGAGGATGATGGAGGACCTTCACCTTTCTCCCTCTTCTATTAGCAATCCAAAGCATGTGGCACATGCCTTTCTAGGTGATTTTGGGTCAGCCACCCTCGTGGTGCCACCTTGGCCCGCTCCCTTTCGGGAGGCATCCTTGTGTTTCTGGCAGAGGCCCTTCTCCGGAGTTCCTGCCCCTAGGGACCTTTGCCAGAGGTATTGCACTCCCCCGGATTCTCCAGGTTCCTTGCCTCATCTGCAGTCCGGATTGACACCTGGACACTCCTGATGGGCTCGGCGCCTCCACGTGACCGACCCCGGATCAAGACTCCTCGGTTTTGATTTCTGGGGAGGAGGACTTCTATCGCACGCTCCTTCTCTCCATTTCTGCACATCAGGCCCACTACGCTGCCTATAACAGGTACTTGTGGTCAGCGCTAGGTCAGGTCCTAGCCGCTCTGCCTGACTTGGAGCAAACCAGGCAAGCCATTGCTCTCTCTGCACGTGGCCTACAGCTAGCAAGGCAGCAAGCAAGGGCATCTTACAATGCCAATGAGGTAGCTACCAGGGTCATAGGGACAGCGATCTGCACCAGAAGATCGGCATGGCTTTGCCTCTCCCGGTTTTCACCCTTGGCCTGGCGTAGGGTGATTTGCTCCGCTCACCAGGGAACCTATCTCTTTTCCCATAGAGCGAGATGGCGTTTGTCGGGGCCAATTCCTTCTCCGGGGAACCCCTGCCTCGCTCTTCCCACTCTCGGCCTCCTCAGGACCCAGAAGGTTCCCCTTTAGTGTGTCACCCACTGAGGCTAAGGGACGCTGTCCCTTAGGGTGCAATCAGTCAACCCCCTTCGGGGGGCTTGGTACTCACCCACCTGTGATGAATGGTGAAGATTGACACAGATAAGATATGAAAATTACGTACTTACCGTAATTATGATCTTTCTGTGTATCTTCACCATTCATCACAATCCCTCCCTCCATCCCCCTTGGGGCTCCAGTCTCTGGATCCTCCTCCCTGTGTGCCTTCCCTCTCTTCTCGGTTAGGTGCCGAGTCCTCTGGGGCAAACAGGGCAGTTCCCTCCACTGGTTTAGTGGAACTGTGGGAAGTGTCTTCTCATTCCTAGTCCCCCAACTTTGCCATCTTTCAGCACCCTTGCTTGAGTGAGATTAGTGGGGACGACAGGGGATGGTCCCCTAAGGGGTACAGTTTAAGTGCCTCTCCTTCTCTTCACATATCTTCACCCTTGCCCGTCGCGAACTGGGGTTGCCCTCCTGCTGTTATCCATCTATTTAAAAAAAAGGGGAAAATCTCCTCCCTTTTTTCATCAAATATCTCTTTAGAGTGCATACTGGGTCCCTTGCCTGTCCTTCTCCAGAATAGCCGACTCTGCTTTTGGGGTATTGCCAGTTATTCTGTGCTTGAATTCTGGCAGAGAGCTTTACAACTCCTTGCAGTTCCTATATACTTCTTGGTGACGGACAAGGGTCCTGGATCCTTGTTACCTCTCACTCTCTCTAAAATTCTCCCCTTCCTCCCTTCTTCCGTTTCCAGAGATTGGGCCCCTACCCAATCCCTTAGTCTTACTTCTTCCATGCTGTCCTCTCAGTCGTTATTTCTCCTTTTAGTTCAGTTTCTCTTCCTTTTCTGTCCCTTGGACTCTCTTGTCCCACCCTCCGTCCCTTCCTCTTACCTCTCGGTGACTCAGAACTGGTAGGCAGGTGGAGTCGATGCAGCCTAACGGCTAATCCTCAAAGCGCCACGTGGTACATCGGCCCGAGGAGCGGTGCTGGGCTACGTCTACTTCGCCTTCCTTTAAAAAAAAAAAAAAGGCCCCTGGGGTCCTAATCTCCGGCCAGTACCCACCTGTGATGAATGGTGAAGATACACAGAAAGATCATAATTACGGTAAGTACGTAATTTTCATTTTCTGTCTTCTGCTACGGCCTTCCAAGTCATCCAATCTGTGTGTTAGTTCTCTTTCCTGGGTCATTAAATAGAGGACCAGGTGATCGTGGTGGTCTGACTGCTCCATTACTGATGTAAGCCCCAGCTCTAATTGATCAGCTCTGTGTTCAGTTTTATTGAGATTGGATCTCAGGTTGGTTAGATTTTTGTCAATCTTGTTGACTATTTTGGCAGTTTGGAGTGTGGTTGAGATCAGATCTGCTTCTACCATATCTGCAGGTTGCGTGGCGGCCATGTCATCCTGCCTGACCGCCGGATCCAGAGTCAACTGTATTTTTCCTTGCACCAGGAGCTCTTTGAGCTTTTGTACAGGAGTCTCTGGACTCCTAATTGTTGGACCTTTGATCGGGTCTCTCTGGCCGGTGAATTTATTTTGATTTCAGGCAGATGGAGTTTGATTTTGGCCAAGTGGGTTAGGGAACCAGATAATTAAGCTGCCATCAGCTTCCCAACGTCACCGAAAGTCCTTTACTTTTCTGTCTGACTACTATTTGCAAATTAAGGGAACTGCCATGGGGGCAACCATAGCACTCAGTTTAGTGAATTTGTATGTTGGTATGTAGGAACCTGAGTATATACAAAATCCTTGACACAATTCGTTTTTTGATAAACTGGTATTATGGAAATGATATATTGACAATGTGATTGTCATCTGGAAAGGTAGTAGGTTGGAATTGCAGGAATTTGTTAATTTCATACGTAATACCAACACCCACCTTAACTTCTCCATCACTTGTAGCCCAAATGTGGTCACTTTTCTGGACTTAGAATTAAAAAGATGGGTGTTTAATAATATCCACACAAATATCTTTCGTAAGCCTATGGACAGAAACACCCTATTACTGGCATGAAGTTCCCATCCCAGACATATAATTAACAACATAGCTAAGGGTAAATTTTTAAGACTTAAAAGAAATTATAGAACACCAGAAAGTTTTGAAAAAGGAACACAACAGCTTGTGGAGAAGTTTATAGAGAGGGGCTACAACATGAATGTGATACAAGAAGCATGCCGTTTTGCCTTCAGTCAAGACAGAATTGAAAGGCTATGCCTGTAGTTCAATGGGTAAGCAACCAACCATGCCCCCTTCCAGAGCTATATCAGCAGTTCCTCCCAGCCTCACTCTGAAGCACTTTTTCTTTGCCAGCCAGTGGCTCTGTTGGTTTCTCTTCTCTCTTGGGGCCTGCTGGGGTCTTGCCCCCCCTCCTGGTATTGCTTGTGCTCTGGGCTCTGCTTGTTTTTTGCTGGATCCTATTTGTGCATCTCTCCTGCCTTGGTTAGTTTTTGGTTTGCCTCCGGTTGCTGCTGTGTGCGTCCCTGAGTGCTTGTTTTTCTGCTCTCCTGCGTTTGTGTTTTTCTTTTGTGTTTTCTTTTTGGGGGTTTCTACTTTCCTAGCATCTTATTGCCCTTTGTTTGCACTGTGTTTCTCATGAGTCTGAGCTTCCGGCTCCTACTAACCCTTAGTTTTCCTGCACTTGTTATTGCGTGTTTTAGTTCCCAATGCAATTGCTGCCTCCTATGCTTCCTCTTTAATTGCTTACACCTGGACCTGGCTCTGCTGCTCAGCTAGCAGCTACACCCTGTTTTATAGCCCTGCTCCTGATTTACTCAGTGTTCGCTCCACCGGGCTGAATGCTACATTCACATGCGGACACATTCTACTATTTCATGGCGCCTGGTCTCATGGTGCCTTGCTTTTGGCTCCCTGTTATTCCTACGGCAGAGGACTGCGGTGTCTCCGTGGTGCATCATGACCCTGGTAGCAGGAGCTTGCTTTATGTAAGTTAAATGAATCTTCTGTTTATGTGCTGCTCCTTACCATTCTAGCTTTTCAGCTCTCCATGGCAAGCACTATCTGTACCTTGCAACCTTCATGGCTTTCTCGAATTGTATATAATTCATTACTGCTTTGTCTAAAATGCTACGTTGGCTACTGCTGGATAATCTGCTAATTTTTCTGCTCACAATAATCTGCCTTCCCTACTGGACTTGATTGGCTTCCCTTCTCTGCAAGTCATGTGAATTGCTGCTATGCTCTGTTTCACAGACCAACGTGCAGGTCTTATCACTGATTACACTGCCCTGGGGGCTCAGTCTGCTTTGTGCTTGCTATAATACATGCATGACCTATGTGATAGTCTATAGCACTTCCTTTAAAGCTCTTCTTTATATTGTCTCATCCATACTTGGAGGCATGACAACCACATCCATTAGTTACTATGGCGTGGGGCTTGCCCTGCAGCCAACGGTCTTGCTCTTCAACCCTGAAGTCCACATCTTGAGAGTGTGAAACTCAGGGCAGAATCCTTCTCATCTGGCCCATAGTGGGACTGTCCTTGCTCTGGGCAGAGCTTTAGCTGTGCAGTGTATCAGTGACATCTCCTGATATAGAATTTAAGACTCAGCTAAGAGGAGTGGAGCCCTGAGCAAAACAGGGGCTCCTTTAGCAAACTGATTGCTTCAGTGGCACCTTGTAGATATTTTCCCTATGAATGCTTCTGATTTACCTGGTTTGTTTTTTAGATCAGTAGGCCAGCTGAGTGTCTCAGTGGTCATTGCTCTCCTCCTCCTGCCTTGGAGGAACTTATTGCAGAGAAGCTTTGCAATCCAGACAAACTTGATTGATTTCTTCAAGTGGGTGACAAAGGAAATACACCAGGGCAGAGCAGTAGATGTGGCCTATCTGGACTTCAGGAAGGCCATTGACACAGTCTCACACAGGAGACTAATCCACAAGCTGGCAAATCTGGGGTGGGGACAGAGGTGGTCACATGGGTTAGAAACTGGTTGAGTAATAGAACACAAAGAGTGGTGGTAAATGGGGTTAGCTCACAGGAGGTGTAAGGGATCAGTGTTGGGACCAGTGCTCTTCAATGTCTTCATAAGTGATATTGCAGAGGGTCTAGAAGAGAGGGTTAGCCTGTTCACGGATGATACAAAGCTATGTAACAGGGTAGATACACAGGAAGGTATAGAAAAAATGAGGAGGGATCCAAAGAGGCTAGAGAACTGGTCCAAGGAATGGCAGTTGGGTTTCAATGCAAAAAATGCAAGATTATGCACTTAGGGAGAGGGAATCCTAGGGCTGAGTATGAACTAGATGGGGTAACACTGGAGGCCACCACAGAGGAAAGGGATCTAGGGGTAGTCATAGAAGACAACCTCAAAGTGGCTAAACAGTGAGACAAAGCAGTTGGAAAGGCTAACAGAATGCTAGGGTGCAATGGGAGGGGTATAACAAGTAGGAGGGAAGTGGTGGTACCTTTGTACAACTCCCTAGTAAGGCCTCATATAGAGTACTGTGTTCAGCTCTGGAGGCCCCATCTCCAAAAAGACATAGACAGAATGGAGGCAGTACACAGGAGGGTGACAAAAATGGTGTTGGGGATGCAGCGTAAGTCATATGAGCAGAGACTCAGAGCTCTAAATATATACTCAGTGGAGGAAAGGAGAGAGAGAGGGGACATGATAGAGACCTTCAAATATCTAAAGGGGATCAACAGGGTACCAGAGGGGAGCATCTTTCACATGAAGGGAAATAGCAGAACAAGAGGGCACAGCATGAGACTAAAAGGTGGAAAACTTAGAGAGACCTTGAGGAAATTTTACTTCACTGAAACGGTGCGTGGGATAGGCACATGGGAACTCTCAAGCTAGGGTGAAGGGGGGGGGGCTTGTAGCATCTAGAGTACCTTAAGCATTAGAAAGAGGGATAGGGCAGACTGGATGGGCCACAAGGCCCTTATCTGATGGCAACATCTATATATCTACGTATCTATGTAACCTTCACGGCATTCCCATTTGACGGATAGAGTGAGAGCCTTCCTCCAAATTGAAACATTTTACACCCCTTTGAACTGAATTTCAAATTGCAGCCGCCGAGCTGTCACTAAATAAAAATACCTCAAGCCTGGAAGGAAGACAACCTAGGCCTTGGATCCCCAGAGATTTCCTCCTCAAATGTTTTTTTTTCCTCTCCTCCATGCCAAAGGTCATAATAGTTAGTTTTTAGAAGTGTTCCCTAGTTTACTTAAGTAGGTTCTGCTGCTGGATGGAGGTGTGTGGTGACCCTACTCTCTGTTCTCTCACTCTCCTCTTAGGAAGCCCCCTGCTGTCATCGGTGCAATCCATTTTATTCATGCCATTCTGCTAATCTGTGCGTCTCATTTATGTTTCATCAAGCTGCTTGTTGCTGTCAGTCTGCTTCGCTACCTCATAATCAACGATCACTGCTAATGTTCTTTTTCGGTGTTTTCTTCCTAAGGTACCTTATCCAGGGGAACCTTCCTGCAGCACCTCTAGGCACGGAACACTCTTCGAGGGTTCATTGCCTCTGGTACCCCTACAGGGTGATAATTCCTCATGGAATAGAGAGTGCAAATGGCCAAAACAAGGTAACACAGTTGCACAAGTATCACACTATACTGGTTGCGTAGGCCTTTGAACACAACTTAGTAGAGGGAGGGAGGACATGAGTAGGAGAGATACTAGATGCAATTTCATGACTACCTTTTCAGCCCACTCAAACATAGTGGAAGGCATTTTTAAAAAAACACTGGCCAACACTTGTATGTGATGAAGGGCTTAGAGAGATGGCAGCACAACCTCCAAGAATGGCTTATAGAAGAGGGCCAGCACTTAAGGACACAAACTTGCACATAGCAGACAACGCGCTAACACAGGTGAAACATGGTTACACAAAGCCAGTAAAGGTTGCTTTCCCTGCCATAGGGTAGTTATTGTAGGGTAACAGAAAAGGGAGAATGTTTTCAAAGCCCTAAAGATGGAAAGATTTACTGGATTCGTGATCCGATTACATGTGATAGGTCTGGTATCATCTGTTTATCTATGTGCACCTGTGTTGCCTTTTATGTGGGGAAAACCATCAGACAGTTTAGGCAAAGAGTTTGTGAACAGTGTCGAACCATTACTAAAGGAAAGCTAGAATACACCCCTGCACAGCATACTGCCAATCAAGGTATGAAACCCATGCACAGTTTTAAATATACAGGCGTCGAAAAAGTGTCACCAAATTCTTGGGGGGGGGGGGTTAATTATAATGATGCGGTTTTGAAAAGAGAGACGTTTTGGATTTTTACTTTGGGGGCTACAAGTGTCCAAGACTTAACAAGGGGTTTGACCTTTACCCCACATCTTAAAAACTAGCATGTTCTACTCTAATGAGCTTTCTCTTCACTTAAAGTTATAAATTACATTTAGATGTAAATAATATCTGTTTTTTCATAGCAGCAAATGAACAGTCAACACTCCGTTGCTTTAATGAGGAGGATTTTCACCACAGCATTTGTTGATTGGGAGACATATTTGGAGTTTGCTGAGTATTTATGCTGCTACATAATAAATTGTATAACTTAGAAGCAGTAATATTGTATTTAATAACAATACTTTAAGTTAGCAACCTAACTGTCTATACAGCTTGTTTGTATTAATTGACACATATGCTTTAGGCTTTTAACATGTTTTTTATGTAATGTCTATGTATTTATAGTTTTTTTTCCTGTATGTATCACTTTTTTGATTTTTTCATGGAGGTCAAAAGGTCACGATGCATCTCATTGTATGTGTAACCCCCCCTGCAAATGGGGGTTCCCAAAAGACTTCCAGGAACTTGCTTGAATGCTCCAAGCCTGAATGGTGTTTGGCGTTTAAGCCATTTATCAGTGAGTGTTTTTAGAGCCTCTGGTACTGTCTCTTTAAGAGCTGTCTGCTTGCAGACATAATTAGTTTGTATGGGGGACTGTGTGCTTCTCTGTTTGAGTACCACTCGAGCTGCTGCCAATTCACTCCATTTTGCAGTCACTAGAGTGCAAAGGAACCTATCTGAAAGATGTAACTGTTTGCCAGAAATCATTTAGGTAATAATGAAATGACAGTTTGTCTAACCTGCTTTCTTTGCAGTCAGAACTGTGTCTGCCTAGTTCCTCATTCTGGTTTTGAACTACTGAACTGGACCAATCAGTGTGGGGTAAGCTAGCTCTAAAATGGTGCCTTGGACGAATCAGAACTTGGACTCATAATCTGAGCCAGCCACAAGAGGATTGTATGGGCAGTGACTCTGGAGATGTAGTTTAGACTTGGCCTTTTTGGACCAACAGCAGCAGTCTATTGTGAGTGACAGCCAATCCAGTCAAGAACTGGGAGGAACTCAAAGGAAGTGCCGGTTTTGTCTGTTGGAGTTTCAATTTAGCTCTGGCAGTGAGGAAAGGAACCCTGTGCTCCTTCAGTGCACAGTTTTAGTCAAAAAACATGTGTAAGGTCCAGAGTTCCGGTCTGCAGCTTGTGTAACTGCTTGTTAGGACTGAATCTGTCCTGTGAAGAGAATCAAAGGATATCTGAAGAGTAAAAACCAGGCTCACCCTGTAGAAGACTGGAGAAATTGCTGAATTGCACTCGATCTGTCAGGAACTGAATCTGCTGTGTGTTCTCCCGGGTATTGTGCAGTAATTGCAATCGGGATAGAGAAGCAGCCTGCCTGGTATAGTACTTTCTTTTTTACCATATAAATGTGTGAGGAGGCTTGTGTACCTCAAGTGAATCCTGCTGCCATTAAGTGACTTTTGCCTGTGACTGTTTACCATATGAATGTGTGAGGAGTCTCTTGGAGCTCAAGAGTAGCCCTGCTGACGTTGAAGGACCCTATCTTGTTTGGAGGTCGTGAGTACTAATTCAGGGTCGCTCCCTGTTGAATTGCCACATTAAATCCAAATGGAATCACTGTACTGCTGACTGTTTAAACTAATTTTTCTTTTCTGTGTGTGAAAGGGCCCCTACCAGCTGCCACGGTTTGGACTAGCCATTAGGGCTTGGGTACCCAGGGACAGTAACTGGTAGGGATAGGCCTATGCACAGAGCCATAGGTAGATGAATAGAGTGATAAGCTAATTAACCTGATTTCCCCCTGTCCTTGTTATATCCCCCTAAATAAATCAGAGCTGCTTGTTTCAGCAAAGTTATACTGCCTGAGGTATTTGTCTATGTTAAAGTACTGTACTGTGATTGTTGCACTGTATCTTATTTCACAGGAGGTCCCAGTGCTGGAACCAGTCCTGGGGTAAGTGTATACTGTGAAGGTAATTCTGATATATTGTGTGGGCCACTAGTGGGAAGAAAGGGGGGTTGCAGTGTCCCAGAGGGCTGTGACCAAGTAAGTTTAACTATTGCAAACCCTGACCTCTGGGTGGAGGCACCCGCCATTGGATCCAGGCCCCTCAACCTGTTAATGGCAAATCAGGCAGGGGTAGTAGCCCCTGGGATAGCGCCATCTAGGGGTTACATATGTACTATCACTTTAAGAGACTGCCAGTATAATTTACAGTGTCATTACCATGAATCAGCCTTTGATAAAGCATCAATTCAGATGTGAAACGTGTTAGGGTAAGCACCCTCCAAGCTGTGGGGTCTGCACTTTGTTTTGGAACTGAATGCACTTTTTGGACCACTATGAATAAAGTTTGAAGTCAGCATCAGAGTTCTGTTCTGACTGTTCCTTTGATGGTGAGTGCCCAGCTTTTGAGAATGAAACTGTGCTTCCACACATTCCCAGCAACAGTTTCATCCCCCGTAGAGGATGTTTCTGACACTATCCATGCTTCTATGTGGGGTCAGGTTGGTGAGCCACCAAGGGGGAGTGGCTGGCCTACGTGGCCATCCACATCACAGTGAAATGCAAAGTGCAGCCCTGTGGGAGAACATGTTGACTATGCCAGGGCTACTTCTGCTATAAATCTCACATGCCTCCCACATCCAAGCCTACCACAGGCAATACTGGCCCCCAAAGGGCACCCGCCACACAGCTCCATTCTTCCCTGACAACCATGGAAGACTGATACTTTCTGGGGCCCAAAGTGGATACATCAGTCCTTGGTGAACTGCCATGTCACACAGGGGCTCCACTCTACAGCTGGTCGGGGCATCTGATTAGATGCCCAGTGTCTGGCCCAACTCCACCCCCAAACACTCTCTTTAATGGCAGACGGTGCTGAGTGTTCCACAGTGTCTGGAATCCACTCCGTGTGCAGATCTCAGCAGGCTGGCAATGTGGAAATCACTCATATGGTGCTGCCATGGTGGATCAGTCCCTAAGTTTAATATAAGGAATAATGTATGGGTGACCATACACAACAAGCCTGTGTTTCCATTGAGTGGTCGCGATAACGGTATATGGACCTCAAGAGTGAAGCTGGAGTGGTCCATTCTGTTATCAACTCTGAGACAGAAACATAGGGCAAGCTTTGTAAGGTTGCCTATACTTTATTTTGTATAGTACATGGTGTTTACTATTTTTACTTTTAACCTCGATTGTAGAGGTTTCAGAGCATGGCTGTGCTTTGCCCCTTCACCCTCAAATCAGAAAACTTTTTTTCCCCCCAGAAAAACAATCAGGGAACACACCGCCTCAACTGGATTATTTTTCCAGCTGGAGGGATTGTTGTCTCGATGGGTGGTATCCAGAAACTGACTGAGCCAACTTTCCTGCTCCACCGCATCCATTCTCAGTGAAGCAACATAAGCGGAGCCATGCTGTGAGAATAAAAGCTACTGGAGTGGGCACCAGGCAGCACACAGCTGAAGGAACTAATGACAGAATGCGCACAACAAATTTTGACCTGTGTGCAATTGTAAGCCTTTTATTTCAGCAACTACAGTATATGCTCTTTAAAGAAGCGGTGCAATGAAAATTGTTTTTCCCAAAAAATTAGTTTCAGCTACAATTAAGAAAAATATTAGCATACCTGTCAAATGTACTTGCCTAGGTACCTCCTATTCTGTATGCCACGGGCCTGATTCTAGAAGGGCTGGCACATGTTGTGCCAAAGGCAATTTGGGCTACACGCCATTGCACCAAGGACCCTGTGCCCAATTCTCTGTGGGCAGGGTCCCCGCAACTAAGTCCTTGGTTTGTTCCAATTGCAAACATGCACCAAAGGAAGGGTACACCTGAATAGATTGCTGCAAGCCTGCAGCAATGTGCAGTACAAGTGCACAAGCACCCCTTCCAGCCCCGATCCCCAATATTAACAATAATGAAAGTCCTGTGGGCTATGCCCCCCCCCACAAGCCTTGATCCCCAATTAAAATGTTTTAAAAAGCCCGTAGAACTATCCAACCCCCAAGCCCCAATCCCCAATTTTAAAAAGCCCACAAGATCTAGCCCCCCAAGCCCAGGCCTAGTCAACATGTTTGTAAGCCCCAGGACTAGCTACCCCACATGTTCCAATCCCTTCTGAACCCCAAAGTCTTGTCCATCATTCACAATAATAAAAACACACCGCATCCCTTAGCCCTGGTAGTCTAGTAGCCCCGTCCCCCCCACCCAGCAGTGCCAGTCACCCAGCTCCCCCGACCCATGCCCAGATGGTGACTGGCACAGCCCTCTCACCACTGTGGCCAGCCACTGACTGAGCTCTGTAAGTGCGTACTACTGTAAATAGTACACACTCAGTGAATAACAGCTGATTCACTGGTGTGAACTATTTACAGTAATCTGCTACTCTAAAGCTCAGTCGGTGATTAGCCATGGTAGTGATGAGGTGAGCTGTGCCGAGTGCTGGAAGGAACAGGTCAGAAGGGGTGGGGTGGACTACACGAGTGAGGGTCACTAGACTACCAGGGCTATGGAGATGTGAGGTGTTGTTGTTGTGGTGAGTGAACAAGACTTTGTTCAGAAGCGAGATCAACGGGGGGGGCTACTGATCCGTGGGGCTTTTAAACATTATAATTGGAATTAGAGCATGTATGGGGGTTGGATGGCTCACGGGCTTTACAACATTATAGTGGGATTGGGGTTTGAGGAGTCGGATAGCCCTGCAGGGTTTTAAACATTATAATTGGGGATCGGGGCTTGTGAGGGTTGGACATTATAACTGGGAATCGGGAGTTGTGGAGGGTCAGATACCCTGTGGGACTTTTAAACATTTTGGATGGGGATTGGGCTGGGGGGCTGCCTAACCTATGAGGGATCCGTTAGGGGCACAATGCCGCAACCCCTGATGGAGGCAAAGTATACTTACACCAGCTAATAGCTGGTATAACTGTACTTTGATGGATGTCCTCCAGTGGTTGTTACAGAATTCCAAATTAGGGGATGTGGCAGCTACCCTTCCATAATAGGGCACAACTGCTGCTGTGAACCCCCTTGTGCCATGTCACAGGGGGTTTATAGCGCAAATGGTGGCGTAAGTCCACGTTGGCGCAGGCAGCCTACAGCATGTTGCAGGCTGCTTTGCAGAATCCCACATGTCGCAACTCGTGGCGCAGAGTGCTACTTGTGCCATTCTCCTTGGTGCAAGTCACTTTGTACCATGTGTAACTTTTGTACAATCAGGGCCCTGAGTTCTTTGGGTTTTTTATCCTAACCCTTGCAAGGTCTGCAATTCTTTCTCTATGCAAAATGTGGCGGCCATCTTTTTTTCTTGAGAAAATTAAAACATTTATAAAATACTCATATTTTGGTGGAATTAGAAAATGCTACCAGCAAATAAAACTGGAAGATGCCTGGAATATATTATAATGAAAAAGGTAGGGTCAAGTTGTTTTGCCCAATTCCATTGCACTGCTGCTTTAAGAAAAATCCATCTGGCATGGGATTACTCATACTAATTTCCTTAGCACTACAGTCAATAGCCTTTCGTTCTGTGTCTAAGAGATGATCTGCTTGTAATATTTTATCATAATTTTCCTTTTTTTTGTTTTGCTTTTCACTGCTGTGTGTGTTTTAATGGTCCCCATTTGCAGGCGTGCCAGCAGGGTATCTTTGCAAACTAGCTGTTGTCAGCTAAACTGAACTTCCCTGCATCAAGGTTTTGAATAAATTCATAAATCAACCATTAAGGTAGATGCACTCATCTGCTGATTGAACAAACAAGTCACAGCTGCAGAGCTCCTGGCGTTGCCTCACAAATGAGAACTCTTAACTGCATTGGAACCCACAAGCAAGAAAGGACAGATGGGCACTACTTGTAGCACGGTTCATGGACATGGCCTGGCCTGACCCTCCGCCACATATACCTGCAGGAAACCAACACGAGGGGGGACATTTAGAAAAAACAAGACTTCAAATGTTCTTTGCTTTAAAAACAAAAAAGTTTAAAGGGAGGTCAGGAGTAGCAAGGTCTCCGAGAAAGTGGGACTGGAGTTCAGATGTGAAGGCAAGTGAATAGATTTTTTTTTTAATTGGAAGTTTATTGAGTTTCAGAAGCTGAATTGATTACACTTCATTATGCACATGCACAACAGAACACAACAGGTCAATCAGGTGACTAACATGTACATTTCTTATGGCTTTTCATTGTAAATTATACTTATTTTTGCAGGTCAGATTTCATGGTACCCTCCCCCCATGTTTACTCTGCGCTTCTTATCCTCTTTCCCTTCCATGGCATGCTTTAAAGAGCTGCTGACACCTCAAAAATAACTTTGAAAAGCTTAATGTTTAGGTACAATTCAGCTTGCATTTCTTATATATGCTATGTACCTTTTCTCTCCATTATCACAGAATCATAGAAGCTTGATGGCAGGAAAGGACCATACCGGCCCATCTAGTCTGCCCTTTTTTTCTCCTACACCTCCCTCTCCCTGCCAGCCTCCACCCTCCCCCGATACTCAGCCCCATATGCTTGTCCCATGCTCTCTTGAATTCTTCCACTGATTTAGCCCCCACCACTCCATCTGGTAGTCTGTTCCAGGGCTCCACCACCCTTTCCATGAAGAAACGCCCTCTCACACTGCCCCTGTATCTTTTTCCTTGCAGTCTGAGGCTGTTCCCTCTAGTTTTGACCTCCTCCTTCCTCTTAAATAAACCCTCTTCTCCCACTTTATTGAGTTCCCTTTACATATTTAAAAGTTTCAATCATGTCTCTCCTTTCCCTCCTTACCTCCAGTGTGTACAGATCCAGCTCCTTACATCACTGCTTGTATGACTTTCTCTGCATACCCTTCACCATCTTGGTTGCCCTTCTCTGAATCCTCTACAGCACATCTATATTATTGCGGATATGTGGTCTCCAGAACTGAACCCCATACTCCAGGTGCAGCCTCACCATGGCTTTGTCAAGGGGGCATTGTTACCTCCTTCTTTCTGCTAATAATGCCTCTGCTTATGCATGCCAACATTCCATTGGCCTTTCCTGCCACTCTGCTACATTGGATTCCTATCTTAAGGCTCGCGGACACTATGATCCCCAGATCCCTCTCCTGTTCTGTTACTTTAATTTCCTCCCCACCTAGGGTGTACCCTGCTCTTCTGTTCCTACTCCCCAAGTGCATCACAGTGCACTTCTTGGCATTAAATTTCAGTTGCCATGATCCAGACCATTTTTCAAGCATGTTTAAGTTCTCCTTTATGTCCTGCACCCCCCCCCCCGGGGTGTCCGCCTTATTGCATATTTTTGCATGATTAGCAAACAGGTACATCCTCCCCCTCAAACCCTCAGCAATATCACTGATGTAGATATTGAAGAGAAGCAGACCCAAAACTGACCCTTGCGGCACTCCACTCTTCACCTTTGCTGTTCTGGAGTGCACCCTGTTTAGCACTGCCCTCCAGGCCGCCACCCAGCTTGTTATTTTCCCACCCAACCCCAGGCTTTCCATCTTGCTCTCCAGCCTCCTATGGGGGATGGTGTCAAAGGTCTTACTGAAGTCCAGATAGGCCACATCCACTGCCACCCCCATCCCCGGTCAATCACCTGAGTCACCTAATCAAAGAACTGAATTAGGTTTGTCTGGCAAGACTTCCCCCTTCATGAAGCCATGCTGTCTACTGTCCTGCAAGCCACTCTCCTCCAGGTAATCCACCACTCTCTCCTTGATTAATGCCTCCATTACCTTTCCCACCAATGACGTGAGGCTGACAGGTCGGAAGTTCCTCTTCGACGCCTTACTACCTCCCTTGTGTAAAGGAACTATGTCTGCCCTCTTTCATTCCTCTGGCACGCTCCCCATATCCAGGGACAAACTGAAGAGCCTTGTCAAGGGTGCGGCCATCTCCTCCTTCAATTCCCTGATCACCCTGGGGTGTAACCCATCAGGCCCCATTGCCTTGTCCACTCTCAATCTATCTAGCTCTGCCCTAACCCTGTACACAGTGAATGGGCTCAGATCCACCCATTTGCCCTCCTTCCCATTCAGCTTTAGCTAAGGTCCCCTACCGTCCTCCTCCTCCTCCATGAATACCCAGCAAAAGTACTTGTTTAATAATTCTGCTTTTTCACTGTCCCTTTCCAATTTTATTTCTCCCTCCCCCTCAGCCTAGTAATCCCCTGCCTTGCCCTTCTCCTCTTCCTCACATATCTGAAAAAGGTTTTATCCCTTCTTTTGGCCTTTTTGGCTATTTTCTCCTCATTATCTGCTTTTGCCCTTCTGATCTTCTTCCCTGCCATACTCCTCTTTTCCCTATACTCTTCTTTAACTTTCTCGCTGAGTGTCCTCTTAAATTTTCTGAAAGTCCTCCTCCTTTCCCTGATTGCCCCCGCAACCTCCTTTGTAAACCAAAGCAGTCTCCTCCCCCTTTTGTTCTTCCTAACCTTTTTTATGCACATTTCTGCAGCTTTCAGTACCCCTCCCTTGATAGCTTGCCATAACTTCTCCACTGCCCCTATATTTTCTATACCCTCCATTGTCTCCCTTACTATCCTTCTCAACTTGTCAATGTCTGTGCGTCTGAAGTCCATGATTGTAGTACTGGTTGTACTTGCATTATGTATTACTGAGGAAATTTGCATGAATACACAATTTTTATCCCTTAGAGTTCATCTGCCTCTGTAGCTTATTCCTTAGTTCAAGTCATAATCCTTTGTTGTGACATTGCAATCTGTTGTCATGGGAGTAACTGTGATGTCACAAGCAGAATATTATGACCTCAAGTAGGGAGACAGTAGAAGGAATAAATGAACTCTTCAGTTCCAAAGATCCTGTTTCCATGCAGATGATCTCAGTAACAAATAAAGGTGAGGAGAAATACAGAAGTAATGTGAAATACAAGCTGAACTGTGTCTAAATATTATAGTTTGTTAAAGTTCTACTGAAGGCATAAGTGGCTCTTTAAGGCAGCACAGCAAAGAAAAACATCTTGCCAAAAAGCTAGTTTCAGCTACAGTTATTACAAATATTAGCATACCTTGCAAACTTACTTTTCTTGGCACCTGCTATGCTGTCCACCATGAGTTTTTTTTCTTATTTTTTCTTGATCCTGACCCTTGCCAGATCTGCAATGCATTTTCTAAGCCAAATGTGGCAGCCATCTTTTTTCTTGAGAAAAAAACTAAATTAAAATATTTGTGAAATACTCATATTTTGGTGGAACTACAATATTTTACTAGTGGTCGTAAGACTATTTAAATATTCATCAGCCTAGTGAAGTTCCTGACTGGCTACTGGATCAGTCATTAGCATCTCAGAAATGACCTATCCAACTGGCAACTGAAGCGGTGCGGCACGCATGACTTGTGCCACTCTGCTCAAAACGCAAAAGTAAGTAAAAACAAAACTGCAAAAATGAAAGTTGTTATTGCATTTAAGCTTATAATCACAATAACAACCTTGAAGCTGGTCATTTTCTTGGATTAACGACTGGCTGGAGGGAGGTGGCTGTTGGCTATGCAGCAGTGTCGGAGTTACAGAGGGGCTTGTCAGGACTCAGCCTCCCCTAGCTCTGAAGTGAGCCCTGGTAGCTCAGGCATCACTGCCATTGACTTATAATGCAAAGGGGGGCTCAATTTAAAGATAGGACCCTGATGGACCACCCTAACTCCCAAAGTGTAGTTAAAACACTGGCTGTGCCTCAGGCCACCCATCACCACAACTGGTCATTAATCCCTCAGAAATGACCAACTTCTCGGCTGTTATTCCTTAAATAAAATGGGAATATGCCTATAATTTTTATAGTGAAAAAAGCAGGGTCAACATTTTTACTCAGTTTCATTGCACTGCTGCTTTAACTGAGTTTGCCAAACCCCTTGGGGAGGCTTATTGTCACATCTTTGTGAATCTGTACCATAAAAGCTATCCTTATAATCGCGAAGGGGGCAATCTGCCCTACAGACTCCTTCTCAGTATCCACAATTATTTATTCATATTAATAGGCCTTTGCAACATTTCACCCAGTCAGGCTTTATAGAAGTAGTATAGCACAGTGGCTTAGGGCTCTGAGCTGCAAACCTGGAGACATGGGTTTGAATTTCACAGTCCCCATTTACATACTGTGAGATCCTGAGCAAGTCACTTAACTTCCTTGTGCTCCCAGGTCATACCTGGAAACAAACTTCAGCTTAGTGTGCTTTCCCTGGTTAAACAATTTCACCTGTCCCTTTTATGCATGGTCCTTGTAGATCTGATTCAAATGGATACAGAACTTGGATTGGTTTTTGCTCTTTGCTTTTCTTCCAAAATTATTTTCATGCATCCCTACTTCACTGTCACACTGCTCACTGGAAAGCATGCCAGTGAGTGATGTGACGTCACACTGCGGGTGTGGGGCTGACACTGTGAGCTGGGAGGTGAAGCAAGGATGCAGGGAGAAAAATCCTGAAAGGGCAAAATGTTGCAAAGGCCTATTACTATGATTCAATAATTGTGGATACTGAGATGGAGTCGTATTCTGTTTTCTTTGAAGATTGACACTGGTTGCAGAATTGAACGACTATCTCAGATATATCTCAAATACAAATAGGCACTTAAGGGACTGCCTGATAGCTCAACAGAAGCTCTTCGCACTTCTATATTATCACCCTAGGTTCAGAAGGGAGCCTGGGTCTGCATGGGTTGGGCGGCCAGGCTGGGAAGTGTTACAGAGAGGTGCGTGAGGCAGCCAGAGGGGTGAAACGGCTGGGCTCCAGCAGAGCAGCTGACTCTTGTGGTGAGCTGGGGAGCCTGCCCCTTCACAAGGGGTGCAGCATGCCCAGGGCATGCTGCTGCAGTGAAGGCTAACAGAAGCTGCGTCAGCCATCTGGGGCAGTGGGAAGGACCATGGGAGAAAATCGGAGGAGGAAGATAGTGGAGCCTGGGCTACACAAAGCCCTGCTTGCTTCCTATGGGCCCACAACATCACTCCAGGACACCTGTCCAAGAGTTGGATGCGTGCCTTGTGGGGAGGATGGCCCTTCCCTCTCTACCCAGCCACAAAGGGATAATCCATGGGTACTAAGGCCAAGTAAGCACTGGGGGGAGATGGGTGCCGGTAGTGCGGGGGTGGGGCAGGAGCAGAAGCAGCTGCCCCAGTGTCCTGGGGGTAAACAAATAATGAAAATAAAAACAGGCACCTAACTGTTTCCAGAGAGAAACGAGGCAAGCCTAAACATTTTTAGCACTATCTTAAAAAGCAGCCGACACCTTTAGGACAACTTTAACAAGCCATAATATTTAGACACAGTTCAACTTGTGTTTCACTTTAGTTCTGTATTCCTCCTCCCCATTATTTATTACTGAGGTCATTTGCATTAAAACAAAATCTTTGTTCCTGAAGAGTTCATCTGTTTGTGTTGATTTCACCTAATGTCATAATGCATTGCTTGTGACATCACAGTTACTTTCATGGCAACACACCGTGATGTCACAGCAGAGGATTATGACTTGAAATAGGAAGTAAGCTATAGAGGCAGATGAACTCTAAGGGAATTCTAAGGGATAACAATCATGTAGTCATGCAAATTTACTCAGTAATAAATAATGGGGAAGAGAAATATATAGAAAATATACTGAATGCAAGCTAAATTATACCTAATTACTATATTTTTCAAAGTTTTCTTTGAGGCATCAGTAGCTCTTTAAGCAGACAAAGTAAGAGAATGCTAAACAGAAAGGTGACATTGTAAAATGAATTTAAAGCAGCAGTATTTGTTAGTCAGCAAAAAATGTCATTATACAGTTTTTTTTGCAGCAATGTATTTCTGGCATAATTAGATTCATCGTCAGTAAATTTGTATTTCTCTCTGGTATTACTAATTTTATAATAAACTTCTCAAATGACTAAATTACAGGGATCTGTGCTGAGGACAGTCCTCTTTAATGTCTTCGTAAATGACACTGCAGAGGGGCTGGAGGGGAAGTTATGCTTCTTTGCATACAACACTAAGATCTGCAACAGGGTCGACACTCCGAGAGTGGGGGATGAGAAAGGACCTAAACATGTTTGAGGAGTGTCTGAGTGTGTGGAAGCTAAGATTCAATGCAAGAAGTGCCAAATCATGCATTTGGAGCACAGAAATCCAAGGGAGGAGTACAAGATGGGGGGGGAGAGGTACTGATGACCACCAATCAAGAAAGGGACCTGGGGTTAATCATCTGATGATCTAAAGGTAACCAAACAATGTGAGAAAGCTGTGGGAAGAGCCACTGGGATACTAGGGTGCATAGGGAGAGGGATCACCAGCAGAAAAAAGGAGATGGCTGTGCCACTGTACAGATCGCTAGTGAGACCTCATCTGGAGAACTGTGTCCAGTTCTGGAGGCCACATCTCCAGAAGGACATAGAAAAAATAGTGGCAGTTCAGAAAAGGGCAACAAAAATGGTGCAGGGACTGCACCAAAATTCTCTGACTAGAGAACCTCAATATGTATTCCTGGAGCGAGAGAGAGAGGGGAATATAATAGTGATGTTCAAGTACCTCAGGGGTCTAAACAAGGTACAGGAGAGTAGCATGTTTCAGAAAAGAAGGTGTACAAGAATAAGGGGGCATGATATGAGGCTAGAGGGGGTAGGCTCAGGGGCAATGTGAGGATGTACTTTTTCACAGAAAGAGTAGTGGATGTTTGAAACAGCCTCCCGGGGGGGGGGCATAAATGGTAGGGAAATTCAAGAATGCATGGGATAGGCATTAGAGTACTCTCGCAATAGGGAAGAGAGGGTAAGCTGCAGATCAACCAGGGTCTGCGGCATTGGATTAGTTAGGGAAAAAGGGCAGACTAGGTTGGCCACACAGTCCTTATGTGCCTTCACCTTCTATCTTGCTGGCCATCAGTAGCAATTTTTAAGAATCCCTTCCCTCGAGGTTATTTTTTACTTTAAATGTTGGATTCATGCTGCGGGTGTAATTAGGAGGACACCAACACACATTTCTGATGGTAACTAGCACAACACCACACCAAGATAATTGATTTAAATTCATAGTGGATGTGACTATAGAGAAGTTACATTTAAAAATGCCACAACCACAAATACCAGTTCAGGAATTAAATGTAATGACAAGACAAATTATTTATACTGGCCTGGTGGCACCAAGCCTCATCTGCCGCCATGCTGGTGACCAGGGTCAGGAGCGATCTGGGGGCGTCGGCTCGGGAGAGGAGGATCAAGCATCCGGAGGACAGCTGTCCTTCTCTGGGGTGGGGTGACACTAGCCTCGGCATTTGCCTGACCACTAGTGGTGACTGGGGGGACAGACAGCTGGGATGGCAATGTGGGGGGGGTGGAAGAGTGGCAGCCGTCGATGTCCTATGCACAGGAGCATACATAGGCACATCTGGATGGCATTGCATATCCACTCCTCCAATGGGAGGAAAAGTGGAAAATGGCCGGCGGCAGGGTAGGATGACACCGACCCCTCGCAGGCTTCGCACCCAGGCTACAGGGGCCTGTCCCCAAACCAGATCTGTTTCATCAGCTGGCGGGAGCCGCCAATTCCCGTCATGGGGGGGGGCAAGCCATGGGGGAGGACTGGGATGAAGGTAAGTCCCTGAGACACTGGGTGATGTGGCTGGGGAGGTTGGTGGAAGGAGCAGCCCACCCCAGCAATGAGAAACAGAGAAAAAAAAATTATTTATAGTGTATGGTGTGGAGCTGTTTCACATAGAATTCCATGCCATGTCAAAAGTAATTCTGCTGTAGTAGTGATGTTCATACTGCAGTAGAAAGACTTTTCGTTCTGTCACAGTACATACATCACACAACAAAGCTGCAGAGCAGCTGATTGGCACTCTCAGTACGTCCGGTTGCATTCTAGTGAAGTCTGTGGTTTATACATATAAAAAAATGAAAAACATCAGCTGATCAGATCTGTATACTAGAGCAACCTGTACCACCAACGGGCTATGTAAATGACTGTTTTTCTTCCTGGAAGATTTAAAAAGGGAGTTTAAATAGAAGTCACAGCAAAGTTTTCAACCAAAGCTTTTGGAATGCTCCCTTCATATATGTCGATCAGAGCACTCTCCTTAGCATCCCTTCATTGCCGCCCTAGCATTACGTCGCACCCATCATCACCTTGCAGAAGGTCGCAAAGGAAAAAAGCGCTCTTATCCTGCAAAAACTGGATCAAGAAACTGCTTCTCTTGCTCCTTCTCTGTTCAGGTAATGTGGAGCTAAACCCTGGACCCCCATTACCATTTGCATCTCCCACGGAATTTGCATCTGCACCCGGACTTAAGTTAATGTTAGACAACATATTGAGCCTCGCAAAAATGTTTGATCAGCTCCAAGTATGGGCTGCCCATACTGAGCTGGACATCATCATTATAACCGTATCTTGCCTCAAAAAGCCAAACAGTGATCAACAAGCCTCCCTTCCTGACTACAATCTGCACAGGGCAGATAGGGAAGCCAGAGGGGGCGGTGTGGCCATCTACACTAAATCTAAGTTTACAGTCAGTGATATTCACTGTAAATCTAAACCTAAGGAGTACGAAATCGTATCTGTCAAATTACACCTTCCATCCACTGAACGTCTCACTATTATTGGTGGTTACTGCCCCCCATCTAGTGGCACTGACATCGTCACCATACTTAAATCCTTAATCGCCTCCGCCAACACTGATACTTTAATACTTGGGGATTTTAATATGGACTGGCTTACCCCCAAGTTGCACAGCCTGAGATCCTTCTGTGACGAAGCTGGCTTAGCCCAGTTAGTCAGTGAACCCACTAGAACCAATACATCCAATCCCGACAACAGTTCTCTCCTTGATGTCATACTTTTTTATGCATCCCCACAAAATTCTTCACTCTGCAGTCTTCCACAATGACATGAGTGATCATGGGGTGGTTGTTTGTACAAGATCACAAATTATAGCCCAACAGCAGCCAACACTCATAACTAAGCGGTCCTTTTGCAAGTTTAATGCATCGTACTACTTATCTGACTTGAGCAAAATTAGATGGTAAGACCTGTACCTTGCCAAAATAATCAATGAGGCAGTCGCTGTCCTTAACGACAACTTCACCGTGCTGGCCAACAAGCATCCACCTTTGATCAAAGTCAGGGTGTGTAAAACATCCAACCCATGGTTTACATCAGATCTCAAGGCTACACTTCTACGCCGTGATAAACTCTGAGCTAAGGCGAGAAAATCCAAAAGCCCAGCTGACAGGCAAGCATTCAGAGCAGCTAGAAACACCTGTGTTAAACAAATCCACGCAAGCAAAGCCAACTATTATGTCTCCACCCTTGAACAGGCAAAGGGGAATTCACAAAAAATCTGGAAGACACTCAAGTCCATCGAAGGTCGGCCTGTAGCCCCCGCCATCCCTCTGAAGATCCTCAGCAATGGTAGGGCTGTGGAAAACAGCTGCCAAATCCTTGAGGAAATCAACAATCACTTTGTAACTGCTGGCCTAGCTTTCAACTCTTCGCCTTATGCAGCCTGTGGTAGCAACCAAGACTGTAATAAGATTGACTCGCAAACTTCGATCCGCCCGCTCCAGTTGTGCCTGCTTAGCTATAAAGAAATTGAAGATTCACTTCTTAACATAGACAGTCAAAAAAGTGCAGGGGATAATGGTCTAGAACCTTTTTTTCTTAAACTAGGCTATCTCGATCTCATCACCCCTATCCTCCACATATTCAGTCTTTCCATTTCCACTGCCACTGTTCTCTCCTGCTGGAAATCTGCTCATGTCCTCCCATTATTCAAGTCAGGGGACCTATGCGACCAAACAACTATAGGCCCACCTCAATCTTACCTATCCTTTCCAAAGTCCTCAAAAAGCTAGTTTACTCCCAAATGAAACTCCCTATTGAATCATCTTCAATCCTCAACCCTGCGCAATCTGGCTTCCGGCCCAACCATAGTACAGTCACTGCTCTAGCCAAAGTTACCAATGAATGGATCACAGCCATGGACTCCAAGTAAGTTACTGGTGCAGTATTCTTAGATCTCAGCAAAGCGTTCGACACTGTCGACCACAATCTGTTAGTCTCAAGCCTAATAAAAGTAGGTGCCATCCCCCTTGCTGCCCAGTGGTTTACCAGCTACCTAGCTGGAAGGACCCAGAAAGTAAAAGCTGGTGGCCTCTTTTCTGTATCCCTCCCAGTTGTCAGGGAGTCCCGCAAGGCTCCATATTAGGTCCCATCCTCTTCTCCCTGTGTATCAATAACCTTGACGCACATATATCCCAGTCCCATCTGCATTTCTTTGCTGATGATACTGTACTGTATACATCAGGTCCTACACTGGCTGAAGTGAGAGATGTACTCCAAGCCGACTTTGCACAACTGGAAGTCAACCTAATCAATGCCAAACTACTCCTCAATGCCAAGAAAACTAAGGCCATGATCTTTGCCCCAAACACCACCACCACTTCCCTTGCAAACACGCACAAAGAGTTCATCACTACCTCCCTAGGTGAACCCCTTGAAATTATCTCCAAATTCAAATATCTTGGTATGTGGCTAGACAACAAGCTTTTCTTTCATGACCACCTCAACGATCTGGCAAAGAGGCTAAAAATTAGGCTAGGTTTCTTCTTCTGTAACAAGTCCCTCTTTCCATTGGATACCAGAACTAGGCTGGTCCTGGTCACTTTCTTGCCACTACTCGACTATGGAGATCTAATCTATTCCTCCGCAGCAGCCTTAATCACAAATTAAGAGATATCTGTAATTGCTGTTACAGAAAGCGAAGCTTTGGACTGCATTCAGGTGGAATCTTTGTAATTCTGAAGTCAATACAGAAGTAAGTTTCATTTGAAAATCTTTGGATTTTATATACAGCAATTGTAGTAAAGTGGAAAAGAATTAAAAACACAACATTTTTTTGCCTTTGGTTTAATAATAAGTGTAACCCCTAGGTGGCGCTATTCCAAGGGCTACTACCCTTGCCTGTTTGACTATAGACAGGTTGAGGGGCCTAGGTCCTATGGCCGGGGCCTCCACCTAGAGGTCAGGGTTTGTAGTGGTTAGACTAGCTTGGTCACAGCCCTCTGGGACACCGAGACCCCCTTTTATTCCCTCTAGTGGCTCACACAGTACACCGGAGTTACAGCCCCAATACCACACGTATACACACTGTTCACTCATATAGATACCACTTATCCTTGAGACTGATTCTGCAGCGTGTCTCTGAGGACCCCCTGTAAAATAAGGTTAAACAACATACACAGCAAAACACAATACTGTTTCCATAAGTACCAACACCACAGACAGTATATAGTATAACAACAACAAATCTGATTTATTTAGGGGGCAGTGACACGGAAGGAGGAAATCAGGTTAATTGGTGGCATTAAATCAGAATACTGTGCTCACATACAGGGGCTGAAAAATCACACTCTGGGTACCCAGGTTGGGGGGGGGGCTAGCCAGGTCCGTTGCCCGGGGTTGACCGGCAGGTGCAGATGGATAGGGCCCTGTAGAAGAAAATATATGCACTATACCCAGTTGTAATCCGGAGCCGGATGGCTCAGTCCATGAAGCAGTGAAACAACAAGAATTAGGTGACACACTTGTGATTGAAAATAGGCTGCAGGGAAATACCCTGATTTGTACTCACAATACCCAACCTAAGGGCTGGATGGTGGATGTTCTTCTGGACTGCCAGAACAACAGGGCATGGAGACAAGGTTCTTGTGACTGGATCCCACTACAGTTAACAGCAACCGGATTTAGTCCGAGACAAGCTGGGGTTTGCTTCCAGCTTCAACACACAGCACTGGGGATTGGAAATAGCCATTCCCCACAAGCACTACACGCATTCATATGTAAAAGGAAAGTACTATACCAGGCAGACTGCTCCTTAATCCCGATCGCAATTACTGCAAAATACCCGGGAGCACGCACAGTAGCTTCAGCTCCTGACAGACCGAGCGCGATTCAGCAATTTCTCCAGTCTTCTACAGGGTGAGCCTGGTTTACACACTTCTAGTGCTTCTTTCTCCTCACAACTCAGATTCAGTCCAAACTGGCACTCACAAAGGCTGCAGACCAAAACTCAGGGCCTCACATGTGCTTCCCGCGCGAAACTATACACCGCATAAGCACACAGCTCTTTCTCTCTTCACTGCCACAACGGATCTGATCTTTCCAGTCACAGAACATGACATTTCCTTTAGCTCCACACTATTCTGTTGGCTGATTCAGCTGTCACTCACAATAAGGCTCCTTCTGTTGGTAGAAAAAGGCGCCAAGGTCAAATCTACATTTCCCAGAGTCACTGCCCATGCAATCTCCTTGTGGCTGGCTCAAATTAAGAGTCCAAGTTCTGATTCGTCCACAGGCTCCATTTTAGGGCTCCCTTAACCCAATTGGCCCAGCACAGCAGTTTAGGTCCAAAATGGAGAGGCAACACACATAGAGTCCCAGCTGCAATAAAGGCAGGTTAGACAAACTACAGTTTTGCTAATGCTTTAAATGATTACAGGCAAACAGTTACAGCTTTCAGATGGGCTCCCTTTGCACCTTCAGCGACCGCAAAATGGAGAGATTACTCCACAGCTTGGGCGGGATTCAAGCATTAAATACACAATCCCCCCATACAAACTAATTAAGTCTGCAAGAAGACAGCTCTTAAAGAGACAGTACGTTGAGGCTCAAATAGCACTCACTTGCAACCACAGTTAAGCAGCTCTGACGCCGAACACCACCCAGGCTTGGAGCATTCAGGCAAGCTCCTGGAAGACTTTTGGGAACCCCCATTTGCAGGGGGGTTACATAAGGATGCTGAATTTGATTAATTCTTTAAATTAAAATGCCAGTGGATAGTAAGAAGTGTAGAGGCTTTTTGCACTATTAAGACTAGTAAGAAATGAATCGGCTTGCGAGAGGATACCCTAATATTTGTTATGACTGTTTCTTTTTGGATTTTTTATTAGTTTATAACATGAAATGCTATACATATAGAATGAAGGGTCTTATGTTATTGATGAACCTAATATCATTTAAAAAATGTAATATATGACTATATATGAGAATCTGTATACATATATTTTTTTTAAATTGAATATGCTTTACTCATTTTATACAAAGACAAGAAAACAAAAACAGAACAATCCAACATGAAATACAGGGCATGGAGCAATGGTGAAATATGTACTACAAACTGATATTACAGTGTAAGAATTGCAGGAAATAAGATTAAACTAAACATACACCCTAACCAACAAACAAACATTCCCTACCCTCAAACCCCCCCACCTCCCCAAATCCACTAACCCAACCCCCCTCTAACCCCCACCCTGCCCGAGCCATATCTACCAGCGAATGGGGTGCTATTCACCACTGCTAGGTGATCATACTACCCCAGTGCAAGACAGTGAAAGGGTACAGGAACCACCTATGAGAGTATATCATTTGATGCATCAAAGGACACTGTGTGACATAGCCATATGCAACATCATCAACTTAATAAATTAACCACAGTCACTTCTGAATTATTGAGAGGTTCCCGGAGAGACTGGGTGCAGAGACCAAAGAGTATGCAGCGTCTCCCATCTGGTTCTATACAAGGGGAGTTTACTGCGAGGACTGGCAATTGTTTTTTCCATCCTTAGGTTATGGAAAAGCTCCCTCACCCTCTCGAAATAAGAAATTACATGTTGATCCTTCCAGTAACGGAGGACAAGCTTTTTAACAGACAAAGATATAATGGCCATATGATACCACCTTTCTCTAACAGGGATGGTGGTATAGTCACCTATAATGCAAATTTGTGGTGTAAAATAATCCTGCAGTCCCAATAATGGGTTGGCCTTTTCCTGGATAGATCTCCAGAGGTGGGCCACTTTGGGGCATTCCCATAGTATGTGAAGTAGCGTCCCTGGTTCCTGACCACACCTGAAGCAAGCTTGATTCTGTAGCCTGCCCATCCCATATATTTTAACAGGGGTGTAATACATATTGTGCAATATGTAAAAACATATTAAATTTCTTACTTAATTAACAGTTCCCCAGAAGAAGCCATTTGTCTGTGAAATGTTGGAACACTGAATCTGAAAGAAACTAAATAAAACATTTTTAACTTTTTAAGAAATCTACGTGTTTTGGCTTATGGCTAGAGCGGTTGCTACTCATTCTTTTTTGATTGTCCTGGTCTCTGCCAGCATGTCCAGATACTAAAACTAGTTACAGTATCCGATGTAGCCTATGTTTTTGCCCACTCTTGATTCCTGTTGTGCAGTATTTTGCACAATGTTTTACTTTTTGCTGTTTTACCTCCTGAGTTTGTATAATACCCCCTCCTCCCCCTGGGACAAACCTAATAAAGTTTTATTTGCTCTTGTTATTGCACTTTTTCCTTGCTGTACTTTGGCATGTCTTTCATTGTGCAGTGCTTACCAGTTTTAGTGTTTTTTACCTAACAGATATGGTTGATTGCGAGATGTGTCTTGCCTCCTCTGCCATTTCTGTGTTTCCAGTCTGGATTAGGTCCAGGCATAGTACCGAGACTGACCTGGTGAGGGTGCTAAATGATCTCCTGATGGAGACGGATAGGGGAGAGCATACCATTTTAATCCTCCTCAATTTCTCAGTGGCATTTGATATTGTAGATCAACAGGTGCTGTAAGACTGCCTGCGGAACTGGGTTGGACTAGCTGGAACAGTCATCAATTGGTTTAGGTCCTTTCTCACAGACAGAGCGCAAAGGGTGATGATGGGATTAGCCTCATCTAGCCCATTGCCACTGTCCTGTGGTGTTCTGCAGGTGTCAGTCCTGTCGCTCTTGTTGTTCACGGTATGCATGCTTCTATTAGGGGACATTATCAGGTAGTATGGGCTGGGTTTTCATTGTTACACTAATGATACCCAGCTATACCTGTCCTGTGCACCCAGAAACCAGGTGGCGGCCTCGAGGATTAACAACTGCCTGGATGAGATCCAGAATTGGATGACACACAACTGGCTATGACTCAACCCCGACAAGATGGAAGTCCTAGTGGTGGAACCAGGTCATCGTTGTGATAGGAGGGGATATGGGGATCTGCCTGGGCTCGTTCTAGGGGGTTCTCCCGTGGGCCCTCCATTTGGGTGAAGGATTTGGGTATGTTCCTGGATGATGGCCTGACACTTGACGCGTAGGTGTCAGCCATCATTAAGAGTGGTTTCTACCACTTGAGGAACATTGCCCGGATCTGAGCCTTATTACCGTCCAATGACCTGCCCACCCTGGTACATGCCTTCATCACATTCAGGCTGGATTACTGCAATGCCCTGTACCTGGGGCTATCTGGAGGCAACCTTTACAAGTTGCAGCTGGTGCAGAATGCTATGGCAAGGTTTTTGACTGGTATTTCTAAGTTTGACCATGTCACACCTGTCCTCTGCGAACTGCACTGGTTGCCAGTGAGGTGGAGGACTGCCTTCAAGGTCACGTTGCTGACCTATAAAGCCCTGCATGGGAGGGGACCAGCCTACCTGCAAGACCTCCTAAATCCTCTTTGCCAGTCTCGAGCCCTCCATTCCACCAAGGGCTGTTCTTCTGGTGGTTTTCAGTGCTAGGCTGCGGCAGTCTGGGGACTGAGTGTTCTCAGTTGCACGCTAGCCCTATGGAACTTTTTACCTCAATATCTCTGGGAGGCACCCTCAGCGGAAGTCTTTAAAAGAGGCCTTAAAACATTGCTTTTTGAACAAGCCTTTAATTTAGTTTGATTATTTGAGTGAATTACTATCGGTTGTGTTTTTATAATTATGATTTACTTTATTAGTTTGTTTTATTAATATATTGTAGACTGTTGATTGGATGGGCGGGAATGCGTATAGTCTCTGCTTCATGAGCTTTATGTGTCAGTTTGTGTTATGTATGTTTAATATTGTTGAGCGTTCTGAGCCTATGGGAAGGAATGCTATGTAAATAAAGTTCTGATCCTATCCCAGGGATTTATTTAACTCCAAAAATTGATTAGCGTTTTGCTCATAAAAGTGCTAAAACATTGTGAAAATGCATAGCACTTGCCTCATTGTGTTTAACAAACATAACACTTGTATAAAACCTATAGAAATACTTTCTGTACAGTTAGCATTGTCCCAAGAAAAAAACTGCTAATCAATTATTTAAAACCCTGCTATCCTATCCTTGATTTGTATTTTGGTATGTCCCACTGTTTCCCTTCCCCAGAACACACTAGGAAATTTCTGTTTATACTGTATTTACCCAGGATAGCCCAGCTGAGATGCAACATCTAATTTCCAGTGGGGTACTGCTTCTACCCATTTCTGCAGCCAGGTGGACTAGAGCACTGGAAGGTTGTGCAACTGGACTTCAGCAAGACCTTTGACAAATGGCACATGACTAGCTTCTGGGTGAATCACACCCCTGTGGTATACACAGGACACTCACAAGGTGGGTTGCTACTGGTTGGGGGCAAGAAGCTGGCAGTATAGCCTAGAGGTTAGAGTAACAAGCTGTGAATCAGCGTAGTGCATCCAGCAGACCTGGGTTTGATTCCCACAACCTCCACTTGCATACCCTGTGACTGAGCAAGTCATTTAACCTTCCCAGTGCTTCCGGGTTGCACTTGAAAGCAGGTATTGTGCCTAGTGAGCAAAAGAAGTAGAGGGCTGTGGTGAATGGGCAGTACTCTGTGTGGACGGGGTATTTGGTGCCATCCCTCAGGAACTGGGACTGAGGCCGCTGTTCTTCAGCATTTTCATCAGTGATCTGGAAGTTGGAGTACCTAGCAGACTGCTTAAGTTTGAGGATGACACTTAGCTGGCCTGAATGGTGGACTCCCCTGAGGATGGCATCAATTTCAGAAGGACCTGAACAAGTTGGGAGACTGGTCCGACTCCTGAAGTTTCAGACTTTTATTTTACTCTGTCTTTTTGCACCCTCTTTGTCTCTGGTCCTCGATGCTCCTTCGAGATGCCCAATGTACTACCTACGGGGTTGCTCTCTCTGCACCAGTGCTCCGCCTCCACCATACCACTATTGAAGTATCCCCATGGTGGGGTTGGGGTGGGGGATTTACCCCCAAACACACTGAGCATGTCAGGAGGCATGTGTCTGGCCAGAGAAGTGGAGGTCTGGATACACCAGGGTCTTTCATCTTCAGGGACCAGGGCCATTTTCCATGTTCTGGTCACTGCCATGGGAGCTTTATAATGCCATGACATCTACGTCCAGCTGATTGAAGTCCCCCACCAGCAGCACCACCTCCCTTTTTCTGTCATTGTGCTAATGGTTTCTCCCAGTGCTTTATCCAGTCCCTCCCCCCATGCTGGAGGTCTGTATATCACCCCCCTATGAATAGTGGCTCAGGCTTCTGCCTCCAGGGTGCTCCACAGTGCCTCCAACCCCCAAGGTTTCATTGCATTTCCTGCTTTAATACTCTCCCTTACATAGAAGAGACACAGTGAAACATAACATTTGTTGGAAGAAAACAGTCTGCCCAGATGTTCCCTGCCTACTCCGTCTCCACAGACCCTGTTTGGTCTCTTGTGACACTCCCTCCTCCCTGCCTATTTACTAATAGTCCCCTATGACTATCCCATTCATGCTTGAAGCCTGCTACTGTTTTTGCCTCCATCGCTTCTGCTGGCAGTCTCTTCCAGGCATTTACCACCCTTTCAGTGAAGCAGTACTTCCTCACATCCCTCTTAAACTTCCTGCCTCCAGTTTCATCACATTCCCGATGGGCCTGGTGTGCTTTCTCATTCAAAAGAGACTCCCCTCCTGTAACCTGTTCTTCCATGTGAGGTACTTGTAGGTTTGCATCATGTTCCCTCTCCCTGTCCTCTCTTTCAGGGTGTACAGGTTGAGATCCCTCAGTCTCTCCTCATAGGACTTCTTGTGCAACCCCTGCACCATTTTAGTTGTCCTCCTCCAGACTGCCTCCACCTTCTATGTTCTTTCTGAGGTGTGGCCTCCAAAACTGGGCATGGTACTACTGGTAGGGTCTCACCAGTGAGTGATACAGTAGCAACACCACCTCCCTCCTACTACTGAAGATACTCCTCATTATGCACCCTAGCATCCCACTAATGAAAGATTCTTTGCACCAAACTGGGGAAAACTGTATTCTTTCTTTGAGTATAATGTTCTGGGACATCAAACGTTACATTTTATACATGCACAGAAAAATATAAAGATGAAAGGACAAAAATACTTAAAGAAGACTACAGAATCCAATACCCTGTCACATGTATCACAGGATGATAACTCTTTTTATGTTGGAAAATAGTCCAGCAAAATAAATGAGCTTTAGAAAAGCAGCAGAGGAAGAAACACATAGATACATAGATAATGACAGCAGAAAAGGACCTATAAACCCATCCAAACTGCCCACACTCCCCAACTACTCTACACTGACCCCCCCTTTTGTTCTCCCTCTTTTTTCTAATTCTTACCATATGCCTGTCCCATTCCTCTTCGAATATGCTCACTGATTTGGCTTGTACCACTTCCTCTGGCAGCTTGTTCCAGTTACTGCAGTAGTGGGGAAATTAACGGAAACCTGCTTAAAGAAAGGCTAGTAGAGTATCTTAAATCCAGTGGTCTGTGAGATCACAGGAAGCATGAATTCATGAGGAGGAGGTCATCCCAAACAAAACTGATTAATTTCTTCAACTGAGTGACCAAGGCAATAGGTCAGGGGAGGGCAGTGGACATGGCCTGTCTGGACGTTAGCAAGGCCTTTGACACTGTGCTGCACAAGAGACTGATAAAACAAGCATTTGTCAATGCCAAATGTTGCTTGCTTATATGTGCTGTTTAGGTATTTGGAAGTGAAAGTATCATGCCTAGGAACTGTCATGTGCCCCCCCAAGACATCCACTGTGCCTTTCTGTTCAGTATTCACAGAAGAGGGGGAAGGGCAAGGGCCACAGCAGTACAGCAATTGCAAAGGCATGAAGAGGTGGACAATAGTCTACTCACAGGCAGAAGAATCCTGCAGAAGGTGACTAAACTGAAGGTGGACAAAGCGATGGGACCAGATGACATACACCTAAGGGTATTAAAAGAACTGTGAAGGGAGATAGCAGTACCTCTGGCAGCTATGTTCACTGAGTCATTCAACACAGGGGTGGTACCAGAGAATTGGAGGACGGCACATGTGGTCCCTCTATACAAATCCAGCAGTAGGGAGAAGGCGGGGAACTATAGGCAGGTCAGCCTCACCTCAGTAGTGGGGGAAGATCATGGAGACATTGCTTAAAGAAAGGATAGTGGGATAGAAGCCATCAGAGCCCAGGACCATAGGCAACATGGACTCACAGTGGGGAGGTCATGTCAGACAAATCTGGTTGATCTCTTTGAGTGGGTGACAAAGAAAGTAAATCAGGGTGTGGCAGAGGACAACGCTTACCTTGACGTAAGCAAAGCCTTTGACACCGTCCCACATAGGAGGCTGATAAAGTAGCTGAGCAGGCTGGGCATGGGGGAAAGGGTGGTAAACTGGGTTAGAAACTGGCTAACAGACAGGAGGCAGAGAGTGGTGGTAAATGGGGTGCAGTCTGGGGAGAGGGGGTGACCAGTGGGGTGCCACAGGGATTGGTCCTGGGGCCAGTCCTGTTCAATGTCTTCATTAGTGACATTGCAGAAGGGCTAAAGGGAAAGGTCTGCCTGTTTGCAGATGACACCAAGATCTATAACACAGTGGATACCCCAGAGGGGGTGGAGAAAATGAGGAGGGACCTGGGGAAGCTTGAAAAATGGTCTGAGGACTGGCAACTGAAGTGTAATTCAAAAAAGTGCAAAATTATGCACCTGGGACACAGAAACCCTGGGGAAAGGTACAGGATGGGGGGAGTTTGACAGTCACAAGAAGGAACGGGACCTGAGGTTCTTATTTCAGATGACCTGAAAATGTTAAAGTGGTAAGACAGCTGGAGGGCCAGTGACATGCTGGGGTGCATAGGCAGGGGTATCACCAGCATAAGGAGGGAGGTAGTGATGCCATTATATAAAACCATGGTCAGGCTTCACATGGAGTCCTGTGTGCAGTTCTGTAGGTTGCACCTTTGTAAGGATATTAACAGGCTGGAGAAGGTCCAGAGAAGGGCGAATGAGATGGTACAGAGCTTGCAACACAAGACTTATGAGAAGAAATTAAGGGACCTCAATATGTACTCACTGGAAGAGAAGAGGGAAAGAGGGAATATGATAGAAACATTCATGTACCTCAAGGGTATAAGCATATGTAACCCCTAGATGGCGCTATCCCAGGGGCTACTACCCCTGCCTGATTTGCCACTAACAGGTTGAGGGGCCTGGATCCAATGGCGGGTGCCTCCACCCAGAGGTCAGGGTTTGCAATAGTTAAACTAACTTGGTCACAGCCCTCTGGGACACTGCAACCCCCCTTTCTTCCCACTAGTGGCCCACCAATATATCAGAATTACCTTCACAGTATACACTTACCCCAGGTCTGGTTCCGCACTGGGACCTCCTGTGAAATGAGATGCAGTGCAACAATCACAGTACAGTACTTTAACATAGACAAATACCTCAGGCAGTATAACTTTGCTGAAACAAACAGCTCTGATTTATTTAGGGGATATAACAAGGACAGGTGGAAATCAGTTGATTAGCATCACTCTAATAATCTACCTATGACTCTGTGCTAGGCCTATCCCTATCAGTTACTGTCCCTGGGTACCCAAGCCCTTGTGGCTAGTCCAAACCGTGGCAGCTGGTAGGGCCTTTCACACAGAGAAAGGAGAATTAAACAGTCAGCAGTACAGTAATTCCATTTGGATTTAATGTGGCAATTCAACAGGAGCGACCCTGAATTAGTACTCACGACCTCCAAATAAGATAGGGTCCTTCAATGTCAGCAGGGCTCACTTGAGGTACACAAACCTCTTCACACATTTATATAAAAGAAAGCACTATACCAGGCAGGCTGCATCTGTATCCCGATCCAATTACTGCACAAAACCCGGGAGAACACACAGCAGATTCAGTTCCTGACAGACAGAGTGCAATTTTCAGCAATTCCTCCAGTCTTCTACAGGGTGAGCCTGGTTTCCACTCCTCAGAGACCCCTTGATTCTTTTCACAGGACGGATTCAGTCCTAACAAGCTGTTACACAAGCTGCAGACCGGAACTCTGGGCCTTATACACGTTTTTGACTAAAACTGCACACTGAAAAAGCACAGGGCTCCTTCCTTCTTCACTGCCAAAGCTCAACTGAAACTCCAACCACAAAACTGGCACTTCCTTTGAGTTCCTCCCAGTTCTTGACTGGATTGGCTGTCACCACAATAGACTGCTGCTGTTGGTCCAAAAAGGCACTGAAGTCTAAACACATCTCCCAGAGTCACTGCCCATAAATCCTCTTGTGGCTGGTCTAGATTATGAGTCCAAGTTCTGATTCGTCCAAGGCACCATTTTAGAGCTAGCTTACCCCACACTGATTGGTCCAGTTCAGCAGTTCAAAACTAGAGTGGGGAACTAGCAGACACAGTTCTGACTGCAAAGAAAGCAGGTTAGACAAACTGTAATTTCATTATTACTCTAAATAATTTCTGGCAAACAGTTACATCTTTCAGATAGGTTCCTTTGCACTCTAGTGACTGCAAAATGAAGTGAATTGGCAGCAGTCGAGTGGTACTCAATCAAAGAAACACACAGTCCCCCATACAAACTAATTATGTCTGCAAGCAGACAGCTCTTAAAGAGACAGTACCAGAGGTTCTAAAAACACTCACTGATAAATGGCTTAAATGCCAAACACCATTCAGGCTTGGAGCATTCAAGCAAGCTCCTGGAAGTCTTTTGGGAACCCCCATTTGCAGGGGGGTTACACATAACTACTGAGAAGCAGGAGACAGCAGCTATAGTCACATGTGCCAGCTTCTGTGTGACATTCGTTTGTTCTTATAAATCTGTAAGCCCACCCAGTCTGCCCAAGTGTTCTCTACCTACTTGTAACTCCTGCCTGTATATGTTACTGCATGTCTTATTCTGCCTGCGTCCATCAGGACCTCCTTGTGAATGAGCTTGCTTAATGGATTTTTCCTGCAATGAACTTGAACCTACTCCACTTCCATAGCCCTACTGATCTCCATTGACCCCCTCCTTCCCCTTTTTCTAATATACCCCTATGTTTATCCCATGCATGCTTCATGCCCCCTACCATTTTAGCTTCCACCACTTCTTCTGGAGCGGTGGGTCCCTGGATCCCGCCCCGGGATAGGAGAGCAGTCCTCCGCCTCCCCCGACCTCGGGCACCCCTCCCTTCTCCTGTCTTTTCTGTTAGTGTCTCTGATACTGGGGTCAGTTTCACTCCCTAGCTGTTCTTCTTCCTCCGTCCCCCTCTGCCATCCCCTATTCCCCCCCAGATGCCTACCATACTCATCCGCCCTACCACTTAGACTCCTCCCTAACCTCCACAGTTCCTCCCTCAAACTAGCCAGTCATCTACAGACCATACACCCCCACCACCTCCAAGCCCAGTCCAGGATTATGGCGGACCCACATCCTGTACACCCCACCACCCTTCCAAAGATGCCCGCCCTATTGACATGTGGCACCTGCCCCATTTTGGCCCCTATTTACTCAAATTCCTGTCCCCCACACTAGTCCCCTTCTGCCCCTTGCTGACCGGGTTAATTCAGTCTCAGATCTCATCCATTAGATACTGTATTACTGTAGCAATCCTAAAGCCTCCTTGTCCATTTTTCACCCCTCAGCTACCACACTTTTTGTTCTCAGTGCTCATATAGTTTCACTTAGCCCAGTTAGAAATCCTATTGCACTCCAAGTATTACTCAGTTCAGTTAGAGAAATAAACAGAACAAATAAATATGTATTATTACAGCTATCATAACAGTATAGCTCCATACTTAGCTCAGTTAGAGAAATAAACAGAACAACTAAATCTGTATTATTACAGCAATCCTAAAAGTATCCAATCATTGCTTTGTCTCCACTCCAGAGACCCTGTTGTAATATAGGACCACAGAGGACCCTGGGCAGGAGGGCGGGCAACTCTAAAGTCCCGGTAGAGCTCCATTGAGCTTGCTCACTCCCCCTCTCTCACTCACTCATTTTATGTCTCCTGACGCTGCAGGTTGCCCTATTGTACTGGGCTCCTGCTTGTGTTGGTGCCTTTTTCTGCCCACAAAGAAATCTGCAGCAGTCCCAACACAGTTCCGTTGAGCTCGCTCACTCCCCCTCTCTCACTCGCTCATTCTGTTTCTCCTGGCGCTGCAGGCTGCCCTTTTGTACTGGGCTCCTGCCTGCGTTGGTGCCTTTTTCTCCCACAAAGAAGTTCACAGCTGTCTCAACAGAGGCTCCGTTGAGTCGCTCACTCCCCCCCCCCCACTCACTCATTCTGTTTCTCCCGGCGCTGCAGGCTGCCCTTTTGTACTGCGCTCCTGCCTCCATCGGCGCCTTTTTCTGCCCACAAAGAAATCTGCAGCAGTCCCGACAGAGCTTCGTTGAGCTTGCTCACTCCCCTTCTCTCACTCGCTCATTCTGTTTCTCCTGGCACTTCAGGCTACCCTTTTGTACTGGACTCCAGCATGCATTGGTGCCTTTTTCTGCCCACAAAGAAATCTGCAGCAGTCCCGACAGAGCTCCGCTGAGCTCGCTCACTCCCTCCCCCTCTCACACTCACTCATTCTATTTCTCCCGGTGCTGCAGGCTGCCCTATTGTACTGGGCTCCTGCCTGCATTGGTGCCTTTTTCTGCCCACAGAGAAATCCGCAGCAGTCCCTGATAGAAATCTGTTGAGCTCACTCACTCCCCCCCTCTCACTCGCTTGTTCTGTTTCTCCTGCTGCTGCAGGCTGTCCTTTTGTACTGGGCCCCTGCCTGTATTAATGCCTTTTTCTGCCCACAAAGAAATCCACAGCAGTTCCGACAGAGCTCCGTTGAGCTCGCTCGCTCCCCCTCCCTCACTCGCTCATTCTGTTTCTTCGGCGCTGCAGGCTGCTCTTTTGTACTGGGCTCCTGCCTGCGTTGGCACCTTTTTCTGCCCATGAAGAAATCCGCAGCAGTCCCGACAGAGCTCAGTTGAGCTAGCTCACTCCCCCTCTCTCACTCGCTTGATCTTAATCTGTCCCAAACACTGATTTCCCAAACTGATCGCGATATTCTGCTCCGAAAGCACGAAAACACATTTCGGCCAGGATGTGAAAAATGACAGCTGTACTGTTCATAAAGAGGTGTGAAAAAATGCCAGTTTTGAAAATCTGGCTTGAAAATATTACAAATTTGCCAACTTACAAGGGTGCGTGGAAACTGCACAATGCACGCTCGTAACACAGTCATTTTATGGACTTTCATCACAAAATTTTCAACATAGGCATTTTAGAACCTCTGCTCATGAACAGTGTCACTGTGATTTTCTTAATGTGTCCTGAACACTGATTTCCTACAGCGACCGCGCTATTCTGCGCTGGAAGTGCGAAAACACATTTTGGCCAGGATGTGAAAAATGATAGCTGCACTGTTCATAAGGAGGTGCGGAAAAATGCCAATGTTGAAAATCTGGAGTGAAAATATTGCAAATTTGTGAAGTTACGAGCGTGCATAGCAACTGCACAATGCACGCTCATAAAACAGTCATTTTATTGATTTTTTCCACCAAATTTGCAACAAAGACTTTTTGAGAGCCCACCTCATGAACACTGGCACTGTCGTTTTGTTAATAAGTCCCGAATGATTCTACGCAGTGACCACGAAATCACCTTTTGGGACTGAAATAACGCCATGACAGTGGCTGAATTCATGAGGAAGGATCTCAATAACCCCATGTTGAAAATTTCTTGCCAAAATTCCCCAAAATGCTTGAGATATGCACCAAAGTTGAAAAAACCCTATTTATGTCATTATACAGCTTACGGCATTTCTTCAGTTCGTGATTGGCTTTGAAGAGTGCAGACACCCAGTCCCAATCGAAGATCACAGTTGGGCCTGAGGCAAGCAAGGGATGTGGTGGGGTGGGGGAGGAAGGGTGCACAGAGGGTGGGTGCTGGTTGGGGCGGGCCATGGACTCAACGAGGGACCGCTTTGTTTACAGGGTTAAAAAAAACCGTGCAGGACTGTTTTTTCTTCAGGGACATTTGGCATGCTGGGGTGGGCTCCCAGCATGTCACCTGAGTGGTTTTGGGGGCTGTAGCCGGGCGGGGGTTTGGGCACCCCATTGGCACATACGGGGAGTCGAGGGGGATTTGCCTCCCTGCAGACAAAATTGAGGGGGAGATTATGCAGACGGGAGTGGCCTCTGTCAGAAATTTCAACTGGGAAGGGGGACTGAAGCTGATGGGACTGGGTGCCCGCTGGCAAAGAATGAGGCGATGCCGAGGGGATTGGGCACCCTCGGCATACAGCAGAAATTTGATGGGGATATTATGCCGACAGGACTGGGCCCTGTCAGCAAACTGGGTTGGGGGCATGCAAGGTACCGGCCTGCAATGATGGGTCGTTCCCTCATTGCAGCGGAATGGCTGACGCTGCAATGATGAGGCAGTCCCTGATTGCAGCGGCTAAAACGTTTCAAGGTGGTGGCATGCTTGCTGAACTAGTGTCAGCAGCAGCGTGCCACCCCATTGGGGAAAGCGGGCCAACCCTCAAAAGGCAGTAGGGGCACTGGCCACAACAGTGCTGCACCTCCACAACCCTCTTCTGCAGAAAGCTGCCGCAACATGTTTCTTGCGCATGTGCACAAGCAACATAAAAAATGAGCAGCCTAGGGGTGGGATCCAAAGTGGTGGACTGGGTTAGAAACTGGTTAATGGATAGGCAATAGAGGGTGCTAGATAACAGCACTCACTGTAATGATGGGAGCATGATCAGTGGGTGCCGCAGGGCTCAGTACTGGGACAAGTCTAACTAAATGTCCTTATAAGTGACATTGCTGAAGAACTGGAAGGGAAGGTATGCTTTTCTGCAGATAATGCCAAAATCTGTGATTGGGTGAGCACTCAGGAGGAGATAGAGAGAATGCATAGGGATCTTGGGAATCTCAAGGAGCGGTGAAGCACATGGCATTTGGGTTTCAATGCCAGAAGAGGGCAAAATCATGCACCTAGGGCATAGGAACCCAGGAGAGGAGTATATGATGGTGGGGTACCGATGATCACTAAGTAGGAAAGGGACCTTGGGGTTATCATAATGGATGACCTCAAAGCAGCAGGGCAGTGTGGCAAAGCAATGAGTGGGACTAGTAGCATCCTGGGGTGCATAGGGAGGGGTATCTCCAACAGGAGGAGGAATATGGTGTCACTACTGTAGTGCTCACTGGTGAGACCTCTCCCTGGAGTAATGTGTCCAGTTTTGGAGGCAGCACCTCAGAAAGGACATAGATAGGGTGCAGGCAATCCAGAGAAGGGGCAGCTAAATGGTGCTGGGGTTGCACAAGAAGCCCTATGAGGAGAGACTGAGGGGTCTCAAAATGTATAACTTGAAAGAGAGGAGAGTGAGTTGGGACATGATAGAGATCTACAAGTACATCACAGGGGTGAATAAGGTACAGGAGGGGAGTTTCTTTCAAATGAGAAAGAGCACCGGGACCAGAGTGCATGGGATAAAGCTGAAGGAGGGAGTTTAAGAGGGCTGTGAGGAAGTACCACTTCACTGAAAGGGTGGTAGACACCTAGAACAGACTGCTAACAGAAGATGGAGGTGAAAACAGTAGGTAGCTTTAAGCAAGCATGTAATAGACCTAGGGGGGTATTAGTAAATAGGCAAGCAAGGGGCAGGGTCACTGGAGATAAGTTAGGGTCTGAGGAGACAGATTAGGCATGGAACTTCTGGGCGAGGGGGGGCAAGTGGTCCTTCTGCCAGCAGATTCTCTGTTTCTGGTCCTCTCGTTCACCACTTCTTCCAGGGAAGACGTGCTTGCAGATGTCCCTTTTTTAATCTCCTTCGAAGTTTCAGTAAGTGCCCCCTCATCCTGTGTTTGACCTCACGGACAAAAGCACCTTTTCGTCCACCCTATTTATCCCATGCAGCTACTTGTATGTTTCGATCATTTCAACCCCATCCCTCCTTTTTTCAAGGGTGTACATGTTCAAGTCTTGCAGCCTCTCCTCATGTCTTGCTTCCTAGCCCAATAAGTGATGACTGAGACCTAGTAATGAGACTGATAATGCATAAGGACAGAAAAGCAAACAAGAAAAAACAAGCATTTGTTAATGCCGAACGTTCGCTTGCAGGTATTTGCAGTGGTGTTTGGCACGTATGGTGCTTTACCCTAATGCCCTGTGCGATTGCTGGTATTTGCACAATAAATTTTCAGCATGACCTTTTTGTTACCCCCATTGTGCGCTACATAGGCAGAAACACGCTTTTGGGCAGGATGTGAAAATGACAGCTGTACTGCTCATAAGTGAGGTGTGTGTAAAATGGCAATGTTGAAAATCTGAGTGAAAATATTGAAAATTCTAAACTTACTAGCGCAGCATAGGAATTGCACAACGCACGTCAGAAAACAACGTTATTTTAGAATTTTTCACCAAATTTTCAACATAGCCATTTTAAGATCTCTGCTCATGAACAGTGACACTGTGATTTTCTTAATGTGTCCCATACACTGAGTTCACACAGCGACTGTGCCGCACTACATGGGCGGAAACACGTTTTGGGCAAGATGTGAAAATGACAGCTGTACTGCTCATAAGTGAGGTGTGGTAAATGGCAATGTTGAAAATGTGGAGTGAAAATATTGAAAATTGCAAAACTTACGAGCGCAGTATAGGAGCTGTGCAATGAACACTGTGAAAACAGTAATTTTAGGATTTTTTCACTAAATTTCAACACAGCCATTTTAAGACCGCTGCTCATGAACAGTGTCACTGTGATTTTCTTAATGTGTCCCATACATTGAGTTCGCATACCGATCTGCCCATTGTGCTACATGGGCGAAACATGTTTGGGCAGGATGTGAAAAAGACAGCTGTACTGCTCATGAGGAGGTGTGGTAAAATGGCAATGTTGAAAATCTGGAGAGAAAATATTGAAAATTCTCAGAACTTATGAGCCTGTGTAGGAACCGCTCAATGCACGCCAGAACAGTTTGCTTGATTTTGCACCAAATTACTGGGTTTTAGATTTTTCATAATGATGGTCATTGTCATGGAAGAGGTCGGTTCAAAGGGTGATTTCGCAAGAGTGACGCAAATCACTCCTTCGGCCCGGTCAACGCCATGACAGTGACATCATTCATGAGAAGGAGTCCCAAAACCCAATATTGAAAATTTGGTAAAAATTCCAAAATGCCTGAGATATGCACAAGTTGAAAACCCCTATCTAGCCCATTATACAGCTTACTGGCATTTCTCAGTTCGTGGTCGGTTTTGAAGAGGCAGATTTGTTCTCGGTCTGATCAAGATCGTCACAATGGTGCCCGGAGGTGGGCATGGGGAGGGGGTGGGAGGCTGGTGCGAGGGTGGTGCGGGTTGTGGGGCTGGAAGAAGCGCCGTGGGACCGCTTATTACAGGTTAAAAAAAAAACAGACGATTTAGGGACATTTGCCACGCTGGGGTGGGCTCCCAGAGTGGCAGAAGTGATGGCTGGGGGGCGAGCCGACGGGGATTGGGCACCCCGCCGCAGACAATTAGATTTGCCACGCTGGGCTGGGCCCAGCGTGGCAGAAGGATGGCTTTGAGCTGGAGCCGACGGGGATTGGGTACCCTGCCAGCAGAGAATATCGGGATATCGCTATGCTGGGGTGAGCCCAGCGAGGCAGCAAGATTTTGGGGGCGGCGTGACGCTGGGGTGTATGACGTTGGGCGGTATGAGTTGGTAGCTTGTATGACAGCGGTAGTTTTTGAAGCGGGAAGACCACTGGGCTGTCATACATACTCCCACACCCATTGGTGCAGGATCACCACGCCTACTCAATGGAGCAGTGGATTGAAAGGGAGAGGCACACCTCCAAAATGTTACTTCCACAATGTTCCTTGCGCATGCGTGCAAGCTAACGTAAAAACTAAAAAGAATTTAAATTGAGCCAAAAATGAAGGCAATGCTAGATATCCTCCAATTTAAAAATTTAAACATTTTATGATATTGTAATGTTGGCCCTCTTGTTTTGTTCTTGAATAATCATATTGCCAATGATCAGTTTTATTGTAATGTGCGCACTGTTGTAATATACTTCAGTACTCTATCTGTTCCAGGTAATATCTTGGGTATCTCATTGATTTCTGTGCTGCAATTCTCATGGCATTATTTATCTTACAATTTTTGCACCTTGATGATTGTTTGTTGACTTTGTCTCCCCCACCCTGATCACGCTTTGACTCGGTGTGTTTTTCCCTGTAACCAATTTTCAGATAAATAAAATATCTCTGCAAATGTGCTAAGCTTGATGAATCACTCTGGTTAATACAAATAAATGCAAATACAAAATAGACTTACAGTGCAACCCCCCCTTCCTTCCTCCCCACCCCATCTCACCTGACCAGAGTGTAGCCTGGTATGACCACGTCCCAGTCATGGTTGCCTGTGCGCCATGACTCAGTAGTGGGCACAATATCCAGGTCCCCCTCCGCCATGTTGGCCTCTAGGTGTAGAATTTTATTTCCAAGACTCCTTGCATTTGCTTGCATGGTCCTCCACACCTTGTTCCCACTCTGCTTGCAACCCCCCAACCCGTGTGCTTCACCTTCTTATTCCCTCAGTTTTTGCAACTTTTGTTCCCATTATCCTGCTCTGGGGAGGGGGGTACACCTCCCCTTGGGTCCTCCCTTCCTACTGCTGTAGACTGTGGGGGAGGGGGGCATTTTATTCCACCTTTTTTCCTTTCTTAACTCCCTTCAGCTAGTTTAAATGCTCATCAAATTAACATTTAAACTGTCCACTGAGGGCTTTGGTTCTCCTCCCAGATGGCTGCAGGCCATTACCTCTGTATAGGCCCGTATCCCTCCAGGTTGGTCCCCAGTCCCCAATGTAGCCAAACCCCTCTTTGCTGCACCAGTCCTTTAACCACAAATTCAATCTCCTGATGTGGCATATCCTATCATTTCCCCGGTCATAGACAGGCAGTATCTCAGCAAAAGCCGCAGCGTGTGCTACCTGCCTAGATCACTCCCCCATTTCCTGAACTCTCTCGGCGCAGGCCCAGCCCCGTACCTTGCTAGTTCATTATTCCCCAGGTGGACAGTGACATCCAGATCCCCCCTGCCCTCCCACCATAGTGATCCATAGGATCCACTACCCATCTCTCCTAGGTGTGGCACCAGGTAGGCACCTTACCTCCTTTATTCCTCCCTTCCTGTTCCCAAATCTACCCTGCTAACAACTGATAGGCTGGGCATAAAGATTACTGAAAACAAGCACGAAAAAGTTCTGGTAATATTGGATCAGCTGGGTGGGGTCTCCTTTCTTTTTGTAGTACCCACTGGACTGATCTGGGAACCTCCTTCCATCTCTATTTTCCCGCTAATGGAACCCCAGTGGTTCAAAACTCCATTCCTGCATTCACTCACTCCTAACTCTGGCCCCACCAGGTAATCTGTGGCTTATCCTTCACTGACAAGTCCTAGGAGGGGACCATGCCTCTGAGGAGGTACTTTGCTCCATAAGCTGGTGATGCTGGAGGGAGGAGCCAGCATGGAGGAGACTGGCTAGGCAGCCCATTTGGACCTGGTGGGATGAAGGGACTTCCACTATCCCAAGTCTGTCCCTTTATTTTTGCCATGCAGGCCCCACCCATCCCACCCACAGGTTGTTATCCTATGGGGTGACCAGATCTTGCACCAATCAAGGCCACTGGATGGATGGGCAAGCTCCTCCCCACCTTCAGAATTCCCCTGCCGGCCTTGCTCTGAGCACGTGACACCTCCGCATCACATGTCAAGTGAGCAGGTGCATGCTGATGTAATGCTGCTCCGTAAGGGAGCACCATTTCTTCTTGCAATGACATCCCCTCTCCTTGGACCACCAGGGGGCAGTCATGCAATGGAAGGAGGAGTCCAAGGTGGATGCTAGAACCTTGCCTCACTGGCCAGCTTCAGACCACCAAAGACCTTTTTCGGCTTCACCCATGCCTCTTCCCAATCGAGGGTGCCTCTTTATTTCAGTGTCCTGGTATGCCAGGATTAGAGATGGGCGAAGTGGCCCCAATTTGCTGTAAGAAGTGATTTATGGAGTGGAGGCGAATTATAAAGTGCTCCACTAACAAGCAGAGTACTACATGCTATAAATGCATAACGCAGTCCATTAAAACAATGACTGTAGCATTCGCCTTCCCAAGCCACTACTCCACTAATTTCTATGTGCAGCATTGAAAACAATGTACTTTGCCTCACTTTGCCTTTGTTTTTAAGCTCCAAAGGAATTTTGCAGTGATTCATGGGATTTCAGGTCACATACCCAGATTGTTCTACACAGTCTCAGTTCGGGGTAGTATGTGTAGGAAGCTGTAGGAGACAGTCTGCTCTGAGAGCGTTCTGCAATTCAAACCTTCTAAAAGCTGTTTAAAAAGCCTTTTTGAGTCTTTTTTTTTTTTGCTGAAACTTTAGTTCACCGATTGTAGGAAACCCTCCTGTGCTCATATCATTGAGCGTTTATTGTTTGTGTGTGGATTTTGAATGTTAACGTACAACATTCAGTCTGTATACTGAGAGACAGTGGAAGTGTGCTTTGGGGGAAGGGTGTATCTGTGGTGTAGATAGAGTAACTTGGAGAAAAAGACAGTTCTTTCTGTTTTGGTGATATTTTTCTTATAACTGTGTTAATGTACACACAGTAATATTTTCAATAATTCTTGCCTTTTTTTTGCTGATTGTTGTGTTGCATCAGTGCATAATGTTAGTTTGTTTAAAATGTGTGGTTATATTACTGAAGTTTTCAGTTTGCTACGCATTACTTGGGTGTGTGAGTGTGTGTATGTTTGTGACAAATGTCATCAAATCAGACACCTTTTATTGTGCCACACAGTAATTTCAGCAATGTGAACCTGCTATCCACTGCAGCCATAGGCGCCGGGTTGTATGGGCCCGTGGGACATTGGCCCCAACAATATTTTTTGAGCTGGGCTGAGCCCCAGCAATATTTTGCCACATGCTGCCTTTTTTATGGGATTTTTTCCCTGGTTTCTGTGTGCGTGTCCTCCGTATGACCGCACCCCCGCTGTTTAATTGGGCTGGTGAGTGGTGATTGGCAGCCCAGCTAGCATTATATTTAAAATTGGCGCCTTTGTTGTTGCTGCCTTTCATTCGGTTTGCTGCCCCGAAACCACTGCAGTTCAGTGGCCCTTGCCGACGTCTGATTGGCTGGTGGGAGGGCTTGTTTTAGCGTATGCATGTCTCGCGTGTGTGTGGACTTGAGAGGTGACGGACCCAAGTGTCGTTCTTGTGTGGCGACTGGCGGGAGAGAGTGAGCGGCGTCGGGCTGAGCTCAGCTGGAAGACAAGCGTTGGTGCTGGTGGTCCTGTCCAGCCAGAAAAGAGGAGCCACCCTAAAAGAACAGCCAAGGTAAGACCAGGGGTGCACTGGGAGCCGGCAGTTGTCCAGGACACCACACCAGTCGAGTCGGAGTCGGGCCAGCGAGGAGGGAAAAGAAAGGGAAGTCCTGTGGTCAGGTGGCCGGGGAGTGGAACCAGGTGGCTAGCTGTGGACGTGGTCACCGGCGTGGGCAGCAGTCAGACTAGCGCTGCAGAGAGGAGCAGAGTGTGTGTGGTGGGTGACCCGAGCATTTCCGGGTGGGGTTAGGGAGGTTGCGGCAGGCAGGCAGGCTTACAAGTGGCCGGGTGGGTTCCTTCAGTCTGGGCAGCTGGCAGCAGCACAGTCTATAGCAGGTCAACTTGAGGAGGAAGAGCAGCAGAGGAGGAGAGTGTCAGCCAGCAAAGGTAGGCATATGCAATATGGTGTATTTATTCTATTCTCGAGCCTTTTAGAATGAGTCAGGAAAAATCTGGGTGGTGAAACGTCAAGTTCCTCGTGTTGTAAAATGCATTTTACAAAGGTGTTGTATTTCAGACGTAGGGGAAATGCTGCATTTACTCTGTCTGCATTATATATTCAACACATTGGGTTAAATATGCAGCAGCAGACAGAAAAAAAATGATTTAGTGTGTGTCACATGAAGGTGCTGCTATCAACGCTTTGACAGTGCCTCCAGATCTGTTTTCCTCTAACTCCAGGGTGAGTTCCTTGTAATAAAGTCCGGTTATAACTAATGAGTTATATGTTTTACAGCAATACATGTATTAATCTTAATTTTCTGTCTAATATATTTTGCTTTATTAAATTTAAATTTATTGATTGTGAATGGCACCCTGAGCTGAAACTTGTTTCTAGATGCAGCCTGAGGGGAGGGGGTTACAAGGGGGAAGTGACATAGTAGCAAACAATACAAGCTGCCAAAAGTGCAAGTTACATACATAAATTAATGCTGTACAGAAAGTATGTACCCGAAAAAAGACAAGGCCAGTATACCAGTGCACTATAGCCACAAAAGCAAGGTTGAAAGAAGTGAGACAGCATGAGTGGTTTAAGAGAGCAGAGGGAGAGTGCGTGTCGGTTGGAGAAAGGAAGGTTATTCTAGAGGGTTGGCAGGCAGACAAAATGCAGACTGGCCAGCAGAGGTTTTTGCAGTGAGTGATGTGACAGACGTTAGTATCTGAGGTTACTAAGGGAATGAGATGAATGGTTGGAAGGAGAAAGGAGAGAGGAAAGGTAAGGGAAGAATAAGGTGGGCCAGAATGTACCCAGGAATGAGGAACAGTGAGTGAGTGAGTGAGTGAGAGGACAGGTTTGTAGGGCAGGGAGAGAAAGGCCAGAATGGAAGGAGCAGTGATGTGGCAAATGGAAAGGGAACCCTGTCAGGGCAGGCTGCACTGTAAATCATATCCACATAACTGTAAAACACTGGCAGTATAATTTTTCTCCTCTGTCACCCGCCAAGGCCACAGGCCTTGGAGCGTAACCCTTATGATGGCAACCCATCTTGTTCTCCCCTTAGCCACATCACGCTTACCAGTGGGATCCACATTAGACAAGGCCTGAGTATTACTACCGATCCTAATTCTAGTGGGTGCAACAAGATTTTTACCCTGTTTTTCTCTTTCTCCACCCTAGCATCAGGCATCAGCCTCATGTTAGCCCTCACAAGACATGGCAGAGTGCACATGCTTAACCCTTCTTGAAGAAGCTGGTTCCCAGCCCTGTGTATGAGGTACTGTGGCATGGTTCCTAGCATCACCTTCCCCTGGGCTGGCTTGCACTGCCCTGGTAGCATGTCCTGGCCACATCTGGTCTGGCTCTCTGAGTCTGCCCCAAACCCTAGGTCATTGACATAGAAAGCACAGTGTGCTTTGCTGGACCACTGGGAGGCAGGGTTGGGGCAGTAGTGTGTGCCACACTTAGGGCAGAGTTTTTTTTTGTATGGTATTGATGTGGTAGGAAAAGCAAAGAGTCTGATCCAGCTACATACTGAGATAATTGAAGTGGAGTACAACTTCAGAGGGGTGGAAGCAAGAGCACTGACTACTGTGGTAAGGTGTAAGCCTTTCTAGCATCTGCTTATTGTAAATGTCAGACAGTAATGTTGAATGAACTCAGCACTGGACATTGTCAGATTCCTGCTGCAGTGGCAGTTCAGCTCTGGAACTGAGGTCTTTGAAGTAAAGCATACATTGTCATCTGTGTACATGTACTAGGAGACACTGACTGAGGGGAAGCCATTTGGAAAGATGGAGAAGAGTATAGGGCCAAGGATGGAGCTTAGGGTCACCAGAGGTAATGGGCAGGCAGGTGAGGATAATGCACCCCAACATGGACAGACTAGTACCTATCAGACAGAAACAAAGAAGAAGGAGAGCTGAGAGAGGGCACATTTCTCCTGAACCCTGGTGGGAGTTGGGAGCAGCCCTTTTTGTGGAGGGGAAGACTTTAGCCTGCTTCCAGGCCTAAGGGATGGCCCAGAGAGGAAAGAAAGGTTGATGGCGGATGGTTACAGGTGCAGTGATAGTGAGGGCAGAGAGATAAAGGAGTTTAAAGGGACATTCCTTTTTTTTTTTTTAAATTTAATATGCTTTGTTGAATTTTGCAGTAAAAACAGTGGACATGAATAACAATTTACATACATGCCCCTACAGTAAATACCTCAACAGCAGCAGAACTGTTCCATGGATTATGGATTGTGTGTGTGATATCTGGACTGTACTTGAATATGTAGTATTTAACCTATGATCGGGGTTGTGGCTGGAAAAGGACACAACTCAATGCACCTTACTTGGCTGGTTTAAGCTAATAAAAGTATACTATCAAACTAAACTACTAAAAAGGTTATGTTAAGGCACTAATTGATATGCTGAGTTTGGAACTTAACAGACTGTTACTAATTTTAAGTTCTGATGTTAAAAGAAACCATGTTGTAGTTTCTATATATCTCTATTTATAGCACTTGTCAGTTGCTCAGTAGATAGAATGCTTTCGGCTCTGGGGCTGGAAGATCAGAAGATTGTGGTTCTAGCCCCACACCGGTACTTGAGTACTACCCATAACTGACACTGTAGTGCAGTACCAACAGAGTACTGCACTGTTGAGGTGCCATCCTTTGGATGAGATTTTAAATGTAGTATAACCTAGAGGTCAGGGCAATGAACAGTAAAAGACCTTGGTACATCCAGCAAACCTGGGTTTGATTCCACAACCTTCACTTGCATACTGTGTGACCCTGAGCAAGTCAGTTAACCTCCCAGTGCTCCTGGCTCCCCTGTAAACAGACATTGAGTCTACTGACCAATACTGGATTACCAAAGAATTAAAAACTTTAGATCTCTTCTGCCCATTTTAGTCATTGTCCAGGTGGAAGTAAAAGATCCCATGGCACTTATCGTTGAAGAGTAGGGAGTTTTCCTAGTGACATGGTCAACATTCAATCATCAATTAAAAAAAAAAAAAAAACGGATCCGTGTAACCCAGTCTCAGTATGCAACTGAAAACAAGCCATCACAAGTAAATGTGCCTTTCCCAGTCAAAAATAATTAAGAAATAAAATGTAATACTGGACGGTGCTGCTCTATTGCTACATTGTAGAAAAGATATAGAATGGAAGGTTAGACGGATGGCTGTATTCAAGTTTTTCAACCACTGATTGCTTATAATCAGCTTTAAACTGTAAATTTCTTTTTAAATGTGTGTGTATATATAAGTGCAGTGTGATTTATTGCGTACATACGGACCCATTTGCTAATGAAAAATATTAACATGATCAATTTTGGTCACTCAGAGTTCTGAACTGAATTTTTTATTTTTTTTTCCAATTGTTTAACCAAGAGAGAGACACCAAGCCGAAAGCTTGTTTACAGGTGCGATCTGGGAGCACAGGAAAGTTGAGTGACTTGCTCAGGGTCACACAGTATGCAAGTGGAGACTGTGGGATTCAAACTCAGATCTCTAGATTTGCAGCTCAAAGCCTTAAACCACTCACGCTATACTGATACTGTGTTGAACTTACTGGGGTCTGGGTTACCAATAAATAAATAAAACTTGCCATTGAGAACAGGGGTCGGTTGAGTCTATTAGGTGGAATGGAAGTCAAATACTTCCACAGGTCCAAATTTGGAAGCAATTTTAGTTTTTTGGAAGTCAAGCTACTTCTCAAGGCTCAGCAGTGTCACAGTAGCGCAACCCCTCACTACACTGGTGACCCAGACTGGGGTTGCTCAGCGGCCGGCCTGGGGAGAGTAGATCTAGCAGCCTAAGGACAGCTCTTTCCCTTCAGTACAGGGTGAGGACTCTGAGCTTCTCTGCTTGACTGTTCCCTGATGGAGACCAGCTGGAAGCACACTGGGAGCAGCTAGTCAGAGGTGAGTGGCAGTCAGCTGTCACCAAGCATGCATGCATGCTGCTGCACACATGTATGTGTCACTGCAGTCCAGCACCTTCACAGAAAGAAAGAGAAACTGGAGGAAAATGCCCTGGTCCATACTGCTGGCAATCTCGCTGCAGGCATGGGGTGCACATTCACAGAGTGTCTCCTGGCAATCTGGCTAGGAAACCAACACTGCTCCTCAGGAATGTCAGCTTATCATGGTATACTCAGATTGGTTGGGGAGAGTGACCATTATAGCACATTGAGAAAGTAAAACAACAAAAAAGGCGGCTGCATTCCTCATTAAACTGCACAGGGAAGCATGAAAAAGCAACAGCTGCCAGCCGAGTTATTTCGAGAGTTCTTACCTTTTCACTCTTGTTATGTGGGCCCGTGGCTACTAAAAAGCAGGTTTATTGTATATAATGGCTCTTGGATTTCTAGGACACAAGTGTGCTACTGGAAATGTCTGGGCTGGTGTGTTTTCCCAGTCACTAGCCCTTTTTTGGCTACTGTCCGAAAAACTTAATTTTGACGCCTGGTCTTCTGTGTGTCTATGGCCATGTCCAAATAATATATTAAGTATCTGTCCTTGAAAGATGTAGTACTTCATGTATACTTTCTTTGGACGTGGCTGGCCATGGGCACAGAGTCTTAGACTCTCTTTGTCTGTAACCTTCCTACCTGGTGATAATGGCGTATATGGGTATGCAGTTCTCTCTCTCTCTCTCTCTCTCTTCTCTCTCTCTCTCTCTCTCTTTCTCCCCCCCCCAACATCTGCTGATCAGATACAGCATCCCAGAAGGGGATGCACTGTGCTCAGAAATTGTGTGTGACCTTGATGTGGGGGGCCTAGAGTTGGGGGTGAGTTGGGGATTCTCTTCCTCTATTAGCCTACAGATAACAAAACCTGGCATATCCTGCTGTTTTGGACTTTGTTCCTTGCAGGGGGCAGGGACTTGACCTCTCGGCCAGGGGGTGGGGCCTTGACTCCTGGGTCAGGGGGTGGAGCCTGACCCCAGGGCCAGGGGCTGAGCGTGATCCCTGACCCCAGGGCCCCACCAAAAATTCTACAAACCCGGCTCCTATGACTGCAGCTGTGTAATTTTTGTACTTCTTTGTGGTATCTTTATTGGTACTAGTACTAGTGACTGTTACTGCAGAAGTGCAGTACACTGCCCTCCTCCCCCCAGCCCACCGCAACCGGCAAAGGTATTCTTTTCCAGATCTGAATTTCTGATGGTGAGCACTGGTTAGGTGTTATGCCTTTGTGTCTGCATCTCTTCAGTGCACAGCGCAATTTTAATCTATCTGTGCATTTGCATCTCTTTAGGGCCCAATCTCAATCCGTAACTTAAGCCACAGTTGTTTCTTTGGCTTCCCTTCAGAGTACTGGACAGGTGTGGTGCATAATTCTATGAACATTGTACTCATTAATATGCATTTTTAAGTCAGGACCATCATCATGAGTCACTCGAGATACAAATCACGTTCTTCATCATCACAGTCACAAATGCAGTCACAAACCACGATTCATGATCATGTCACGATTCACAACATTAATTTTTTTTTTTCTAGTTACTTGGATGTATTGTAAGCCTGCTCTGTAGTATCTCTCCAGGCTTCACCGCCCCACCACTGTACTCATTAATACGTGTTTTTAAGTCTGGGTCCCGGGGAGTTTGGTGCTGCAGCTCTTTGGGGAAGTACAGCCATAGGCTTTTGCGTTCTTTCCTGTACAGCATGTGAGTTACAATACTATGAGTAGTGGTGGGCGAAGTGGCCCAAATTCGCTCCACGAAGTGATTCAAGGAGTAACATGGAACCCACAGAGTACTCCACAATGTGAAGCGGAGTACTTTGCTTCATAATGAGGAACGCAAAGTCCATTGAAACCAATGACTTTGCAATATTCTGCTTCCCGAAACCACTTCTCCACCAATTTTAAGGCGAAGTACATTGAAATCAATGTAATTCACCTCACTTCGCTCGCCTTGTAATTGAGCTCCAAATGAAATTCTGCACTGATTCATGGGATTGCAGGCCACATGGGTTCTAGATAGTTCTGCACAGCCTCAGTTCTGGCCTAGGGTGTGTATTGTTAGCTGAAGACAGTTTGCTCTCAGAGCTCTGCGATTCAAAACCTCTAAAAGCTGTTTAAAATGTCTTTCTGAGTCATTTTTGTTGCTCAAAATTTACTACATCGATTGTAGGAAACCCTTCTGTGCTCATATCATCGAGTGATTATTGTTGTGTGTGGATTTTGAATGTTAATTTAGAACAGTCAGTCTGTGTACTGTGAAGTGTGCTTTGGGGGAGGGGCGTAGTTGTGGTGTAGGTACATTAACTCGGAGAAAAAGGCAGTCTTTCTATTTTGGTTATATTTTTCTTGTATAACTGTGTTAATGTACAGACGGTAATATTTTCAGTACTTCTTGACATTTTTTGCTGATTGTTGTAGTGCGGCAGTGTATAATTTGTCTGTTTAAAACATTTGGTTATATTACTAAAGGTTTTCAATTTGCTACACATTACGTGTGTGTGTGTGTGTGTGTGTGTGTGTGTGTGTGTGTGTGTGTGTGTGTGTGTGTGTGTATGTGTGCGATGCGTGCCATTAAATCAGACACCTTTTATTGTGGCATAGAGTAATTGCAGCACTGTGAACCTGCTATCCACCGCACCTGCACAAATTTTTTATACTGCTTTGTGGTATCTTTACTGGTAGTGCATTGTTACTGCCATGCACTAATCCCCCAACTGGCAAAATGTATTCCTTTCCAGGTTTGAATTTGTGACTTGTGTGCACTAGTTAGGTGTTGTTGTGCCTTTTCATATGCATCCCTTGAGTATGCAGCGCAATCTTAATCTGTCTGTGCGTTTGCAGTACACCATTAACTCTGGGAGACTGCATTTCTTGTTACGCTCTCATTTCACTTCATCAGCACTGGGGAATTTTCTGGACACAAGACAGTAGCATTTTGGGGGTGCACATTAATTCTGGTGACTGTGCGCATGACTGAGTGCGCCATTAATTCTGGGAGACTTTGCATTTCTTGTTACACTCTCATTTCACTTTGTCAGCACTGGGGAGTTTTCTGGACACAAGACAGTAACACTTTGGGGATGCACATTAATTCTGGTGACTGTGTGGCTGGGTGCTGCCAATATTGTTGTCACTCCATCTTACTTCGCACATTTTAAAGTGGAATGACAATGCGATAATAATAACAAGGCGTGAGCCTTTTCCTATGGGGCACTCAGTAGCATATGTTGACTAAGTGGTTACCTCATGCTCACTTAAAGGCGGATTTTAAGTTCGCTGCATCTCTAGCCAGGATGGCACATCACAGCCAATCACTACGGTACCTCTACTGATGGTCTCTGGGGCTGGGCCAAGTCATTCAGCACCCAGGCAGGTGGGTCTCTAGATCAAGTCGCCAGTGATGAGGGAGAGAGTGGAGGGACCTGAGGCCAGTCCCAGGGGTGGAATAAGAATGCCTTTGATGGCCATGGGGCAGAGCCAAGCATCATCTGCCTCACTCAGTGACCAAATTGCCCACATTCTGAAATGATGATCTGTTTGCACTTCCCTATCAGCCAGGAGCCTTGCAGCAGTCACCTTCCCAATTTGAGGACAGCATGCTGGAAGGTTTGTAATGATTTTCTACCCAGCAGTTACAACGGCTCATTCTTGTCATCAGACTCCTCTCTAAGCACAAATTAGCACAAAATTGTGGTAGTTCTCATAGAAGCTGCTATTCTTCACAGCTTCTGACAACCTTTAAATTCACTTGTTTTGCAGCTTGGAGTTTGAAAAACCAGCTGTGCAGAACTGGTTTCAGATGTACTGTTGCACTGGGAAAGACAGGTACATCTGAATTTAAAGCAGAAGTACAGTAGTAGCCAAAGACATGGTCAGATATTTCCAGATATTTCGTGACATTTCTAGAGTTTCTCTCTGCTGCTCCTACTGTGAAACTGCAGAAAGCAGATTTCTCTAGAAATATCACAGAAATTCCAGGAAATATCTGACCATGTCTTTGGCTGTGACTGTATGAGGACTGCATTTTGTTGGATCCATGTAACAGGAAATGCCATTCTCCCTACAAGAATGTTTTTTTTTAATAACCAAATATAGCCTCTCTGAGGAGCTTGGCTTGTTATGTCAGTCTCTGACATTGTCTTAAATCCATATGGATCCCTGGACCTAGGTAAAATCCCTAATGGTTTAATTCACTGGAGACTCAAAGGGCTGGGCTAGCTGGCCTGTTCCAGTCTCAAGGAAGGAGGACCCAGCTGCTTGTAGCTTAAGTGCTGGAGGAAGTTTCCCGTGCTGGAAGGAGGAGGATGACAGGTATGTAGTGCCTGCTTCCAAGAGCTAAAACTTTGTTCTTATGGAAGGCCCAACAAAGACTTTGCTGGAGTGTGGTGGCTGCTGTTAGCAAAGATGCCTTCTTGAGGGGTAAGCCTTTTCCATTCTACATCTGTGGCTGAGTGAAGAGATGGAGCTCTGCGATAGAAATCGTTTGCATAAAGAAATGGAGGTGAACTAATTCAAGTTTTCTCAGAACTGCACAGGGAACCCAGCAGTGCTCTGCCTGTCTGCATAAGGCAGGAGGAGGGTTTGAAAATTGTAACCCCTAGGTGGCGCTATCCGAAGGGCTACTACCCCTGCCTGTTTGACTACGGACAGGTTGAGGGGCCTAGGTCCTATGGTGGGTGCCTCCACCCAGAGGTCAGGGTTTGTAGTGGTTAGACTAGCTTGGTCACAGCCCTCTGGGACAATGAGACACCCTTTTATTCCCTCTAGTAGCTCACAGAACACCGGAGTTACAGCCCCAATACCCCATGTATACACACTGTTCACTCATATAGATACCACTTATCCTCGAGACTGATTCTGCAGCACGTCTCTGAGGACCCCCTGTAAAATAACGTTAACATACACAGCAAAACACAATACTGTTTCCATAAGTACGAACACCACAGACAGTATATAGTATAACAACAACAAATCTGATTTATTTAGAGGGCAGTAACATGGGAGAGGGAAATCAGGTTAATTGGTGGCATTAAATAACAGTACTGTGCACACATGCAGGGGCCGAAAAGTCACGCTCTGGGTACCCAGGTTGGGGAGGGCTAGCCAGGTCCATTGCCCGGGGTTGGCCGGCAGGTGCAGATGGATAGGGCCCTGTAGAAGAAAATATATGCACAACACCCAATTGTAATCCGAGCCGGATGGCTCAGTCCATGAAGCAGTGAAACAACAAGAATTAGATGACACACTTGTGATTGAAAACAGGCTGCAGGGGAATACCCTGACTAGTACTCACAATACCCAAGCTGAAAACTGGATGGTGGATGTTCTTCTGGATTGCCAGAACAACAAGGCATGGAGACAAGGTCCTTGTGACTGGACCCCACTGCAGTTGATAACAAACGGATTTAGTCCGAGACAAGCTGGGGTTTGCTTCCAGCTTCAACACACAGCACTGGGGATTGGAAATAGCGATTCCCCACAAGCACTACGCACATTCATATGTCAAAGGAAAGTACTGAACCAGGCAGACTGCTCCTCGATCCCGATCGCAATTACTGCAAAATACCCGGGAGCACACACAGCAGCTTCAGTTCCTGACAGACCAAGCACAATTCAGCAATTTCTCCAACAGGGTGAGCCTGGTTTCCACACTTCTAGTGCTTCTTTCTCCTCACAACTCGGATTCAGTCCAAACTGGCACTCACAAAGGCTGCAGACTGAAACTCAGGGCCTCACACGCGCTTCCCACGTGAAACTATACACCGCAGAAGCACAGAGCTCCTTCTCTCTTCACAGTCACAACTGATCTAATCTTTCCAGTCACAGAGCAGGGCATTTCCTTTAGCGCCACACCATTCTGTTGGCTGGTTCGGCTGTCACTCACAATAAGACTCCCTCTGTTGGTGGAAAAAGGTGCCAAGGTTAAAATTACATTTCCCAGAGTCACTGCCCATACAATCCCCTTGTGGCTGGCTCAAAATTGAGAGTCCAAGTTCTGATTTGTGCACAGGCTCCATTGTAGGGTCTCCCTATCATCCTGATTGGTCCAAGTCAGCTATTCAGGACCAAAATGAAAGAGTTACACTGAAACAGTTTGTGCTGAAATGAAGACAGGTTAGACAAACTACATTTTCTCAGTCACTCCAAATGATTTCTGGCAGACAGTTATATCTTTCAACAAGGCTCCCTCTGCACATATAGCAGTGGCAGAAACGGAGAAAATTGACTGCAGCCTGGGCGGGATTCGAGCATTAAATACACAGTACAAACTAATTTAGTCTGCAAGCAGACAGCTCTTAAAGAGACAGTACGTGGAGGCTCAACTAGCACTCACTTGGAACCACATTTAAACAGCTCAGATGCCGAACACCGCCCAGACTTGGAGCATTCAGATAAGCTCCTGGAAGACTTTTGGAAACCCCCATTTGCAGGGGGGTTACAGAATATACCCCTGTAGTAAGAATTAGGTTAAGGACCCTTTTCCCTCAGGGGTCAGTGTGAGGGAGAGGGTAGGAGGTAGCACTCGTTGCAGTCTTGGACTCCTGTGGGGGTGTCTGGATTTTCCTCGTTGCTGTAAATTGTTGGGGAAACAGTGCCCATGGGCACAAGTAGTTAGCCTGCTTTGAAAGCTTGTGTGGAGGATGCAAGTATAAAAGCTGGGGTCCCTACTGTAAGAGCCTTCTGTCTTAGCCTGGTAGGGGTTGCCTGGTACCATATTTAGGGGAGGCCTTGGGTCTTCTACTCCCCGGCTAATTATGGAGCCAAATACCCCATTTCTGCACAGGACTGTTTATACAGGTGTAACCTCCCCCCACCAAATTTGGGGTTTACCTTAATGTCTTCCTGGGCTCCTTCCATGCCCACTGCCAGGCTGATGTGCTGTCTTTGTTTAATCTTGTTCATTTATGTGAGAATGCCTGTGGCAGGGTCTGTGTTACTGTCCTCTGGAGACACACCCCCCCATTTCTAAGTCTGTTGCAACAGCATAATGTTCTTTTCTCTGCCTTCCCCTACTCCTTTCTGTGTCCTTTTCTAGTTTTCTGGTTCTCCATTAGGTAGTCTGGCCACCTACCTAGTGTTCTTGCTGTCCCTATCCTCATTTTGTTTCCTCTACTGTCTCCAAGAACAGTCCCGATCCCGTTTTCCTCCTTCACGAATGTTCGCACATCGAGGGAGCGAGTCGGAGTTCTGAAAAGTTATTTTGTTTCATTTTCAGGCTTGTAAGAATGAGGGGAAGTTGTACTGAATAAAATAATGTTGAAATTGCCTGGTATTTCTGTAAATGAAGCCTTCTGAATGTCCCCTAAGCAACCCAGTGTTAAGTACAGCCTAAACCTTGCATTTAGGAAGCTGAATGTTTTAACAGGCAGACTGAAACTTAAAAAAGGTAGCACTTTAGTGGAGAAAGCTGAAGAAGTACTGACTTGAGATTCAGTCTGCTTGTAGACTACAAGCTCTTGCAAACAGCCCACATAAATAGTTCTAGGTAATGGTAATAGTGATAATAGTCCTTGCTAATTTTAAGGCCTATGGTAGTACAAGGTTTCCACACAGAAACTGCACAGCTTCAGCCTGTAGAAACCCTATAGTTAACCTTGTATTGCTATTGTATGTTGCTGTCTCTGCAAAAAGATATAAAAATGTCATTTTCTATCTGAACTGACTTAATACAGGTTATAATGTTGAGTTTATGTTTCTTACCTGAAATCACTACTGTGGCCCTTTGTTCTCAGGACTCCACTCCAACTTAGTCCCTGTTCATTCAAGAGCCGGCCGGCCAAACCCTCCTTACATTTATACAGAGTCTAAGGGGGAGGAGTTCAGAGAACACAGGAACAGCCCATGTATGTGAACCAGTTGAGTTTAAACCCCTTATTTTTACATTCCAGCCCTTCTATATGTTTATATTTTCACTGCTTACTTGTTGGAAATGTTTTATAAAATGCTGGGTTGTATTGCAAGGGGTATATCCTCGAGGAGGGAGGAGGTGATTCTGCCACTGTATAGGTCATTAGTTAGACCACACCTAGAGTACTGCGTGCAGTACTGGCGTCCATATCTGAAGAGGGACATTAAGTTACTGGAAGGGGTGCAGCGTAGAGCGACAAAGATGATCAAGGGGCTGGGGACTTATCATACGAGAGGAGGTTGAAGGAGTTGAACATGTACTCACTGGAGGAGAGGAGAGACAGGGGTGACATGATTGAAACCTTAAATACATGAAAGGAATAAACAAGACGGGTACAGAGGGCTGTTCAAAGTAAGGAGGAGAGGCCACTAGGGGCCATGATATGAGACTGGAGCGAGGAAGGTTCAGGAGGGAGATGAGGAGACACTTTTACAGAGAGGGTGGTGGCTGGGTGGAATGCGTTACCTGCTGAAGTGGTATGCAGTAGAACAGTGGACTGCTTCAAACGAGGATGGGACAGGACAAGGGGGAGGGTTAATGAAGGGGAAGGGTGGAAGGGAGGGGCAGCTGCAGAATAAGGGGTGCTAGCTGCACATTCGAGCAGACTTGATAGACCTCTAGGCCTTCATCTGCTGGCAAATTTCGTATGTTCATATTTATGTGGTTTACAAGTTTTTTTGTTCCCAGTTACATAAGAAGGGGAGTGGTTTTCTAGATCACATGTCCTCTTGATACTATAAAAACAGGCAAAAAGCTACCTAAAGTTAGTCTAGCCCAAGGGGTCAGCAGGGCACTATCCCCAGTACCGTAGCCTATTCTAAGGAAAGTTGATTGCTCGCTTATTCTTTTGGACGTCTGCATTTTGTTACGTGGAAGAAGTATTACTCCTTGCTTTATTTTATTTTTGTAATCAAACAGTTTGTTTGCTTTTATTTCCATTGTTTTCGAATAAAACTGCTGCAGTATAGTCCATCCACATTGGTGTCAGAGTTGTATATCCCACAATACTTCCACAGTGCCATACTGAGCCTCCGCACCTGTCCCTTTAAGAGACTAGCTAATATGTGTATAGTGGATAGTCTAAGCTGGGTCCGAGTGATTTAGGGCTTGCGTCTGGTCAGACACCACTCTGATCAACTCCACTCTGCAGTTGATCCTTGTGCAGAGGGAGTCCGTATAGAAACTGTGCTTATTTACTGCTTATATACTGTTACTTTTGACATAGAGAAGTTTATTTAACCTGCTTTCCTTGCATCTTATCTTTCTGAATGGAAACCACTATGTTAGGTCTGAGACTTCCAGTAACTGGACTAATAGGACTTGAGGAGACCTAAAATGGATCTTGGCTCAAGTGTCTCGTGGGAAGGAAAATTGTAGTTTGTGTAGTTTTTAGATTGCACCAAAACTAACCTGGGGGAGCCCTAACTGTGACTGACAGCTTCCCCAGCCAACCTGAATCCTGGATTACAAGGGAAATCCCTAGTACTGCATGAGACAGTGGATCAGTTAGAGTTGGAGCTTGGAGTGTGAACAGCTTGAGCTTTCGAGCAGCTGCTCTCTGAACGGAGTGTAGGGGAATCAGCGAGAAGAGGCCTTACTTGCATCCCTGCCACATTTTCTCCTGCCTTGCACTGCCTGATTGTAGAAGTTGGACATGTTCCAATCTGAGCCTGGAATTGCGGCAGAACAGAGAAAGAACTTTACCAGCATACATTGTGTTTTGGACCTAAGGTTTGCTCCTGTGAGGCAATCAGCCCAGCTAGTGTGCAAGACCAATTTGGATTGAGAGGTCTGCTTAGTGAATCTACTGTAATCACAACTGGACTGCATCCGAACTGTACAAAGTTAGTGCTACTTTATTTGAATGTGCTGAATGTTTCCCGTGAGTCGAAACCTGCCTGTTGCGATCCAACCTGTTATGCCAGCTGGAGGCTTCACCAGCAAACACACAGACTTTGCCAACACACTCCACACACCTGGACCTTTGCCAATCCAGCCCAGGCCAACCACCCCACACCAGAGGCTGTTTTCAGGCTTTGGGGATCCAGCCCCTGCGTAACAATACCCAGCAGGTTGTGGTCACTTGAAAGGAAAGGCCCTGAAGAGGAGGTGTGTTGTGTCTTTCCCACTTCCTCATGCTCAATGGTGAACACCACGAGGTCTTCATATCGCCTGCCTTTCTGCAGAAGCCTGGTAGCATGAGTACAATTGGGGTAGCTCCCTGCAACAGGTATTTTAATCATCTGTGGTATCATCTGATTTCTTTAACTTGATGGGTTTATAAAGAGACTGAGCCAACCGGCTCAGATTACAAATAATCATCTTGTTGTTTTGCATGCTAACTGCCTTTCTTTTATCGAGGGCCCCTTCATCAGCTGCAATGTCAGCCAACCCCAGGCAAGGCCTCTGGCTAGCCAACTTTCCAACCTGGGTACCCAGTGTTGTTGAACTGTATATTTGGGACTTACAGTGCATGCCAGTGAAACCTGTTTTAAATCAGAGTATAAATCATTTGACTAAATTCACGCCCCTTCCTTGTTCATGACCCCTAAATAAATCTGATTGTCTTTTTTCACGTTCAGCCTGGCTAGTGTGCATATTATTAGTTGGGTTACAGTGTTTAAAGTGTGCAGCTATATTGCTACCTTATTTTACAGGGGGTCTCCAGGGAAACTGCTGAAAGTCTAACCCTTGTGGTAAGTGTCAAGGTTGTATCCATATTATTACTGTTACTAACTGACAGTGTGTTAACTCCTGCTGTGACAGGTGCAGAGCCACTAGGAGGGTTGGTGGGTGGTTATAGCTTCCCAGAGGGTTATAGCAGGATAGGCAGACCCCCCCAATACCATTACTCTGGGTGGAGGCACTTAAATACTGAATCCAGGCCCCTCAACCTGTGCATAGAAATACAGGCAGGGGTAGTAACCTTCAGGATAGCGCCGCCTAGGGGTTACACAGAGCTATGCCTGATGTCTGTGTACAATGAAGAAGTAAGGGGCACTTGTTGCTCAACTGTAAATATGCCCAGTCTTTTGAAATAACTTTGGATTCCTTCTTAGGTCCAGGCTACAGGGGCTGGAGATAATGTGCAAACCTGTGTTTGCCACCTAAGTAGATAAAGCATGCATGTGTTTAGCTGTTGGGGATATTAAATGCAGAGCCAGATTTGTGTACCTCAGTGAGCTGTTGGAACAATTCTGTGCTTCCATGGACAAGCAAAGAACTTTCAGATGGTATGTCTTCAATCATCTCCCTTGGTGAATGTGGGATAGAGACCAGAATGGGCCACTGATACCTAGACACATTACTAATCTACAGCCTTCCTTTATGGGGATCATGTGCTCATGAGCTTTTGTGCATTAAGTAAAAAGGACCCCGTTTGCTGTTTACTACCTGTTTGAACATTGCATTTTGCTGGAGCTCGTTCCATCTTTTAACCATTGCTGGAATTAAACTTTATGAGCTTTGGGTCTGGGGGGTATTAGAGTCATATCTTTAAACTGAGCCCCCCTTTCAGTATAAGTCAATGGCAGTGATGCATGAGCTACTGGGGCTCAGTTCAGAGCGGTGGCCAAATCCTGGTAAGCAACCCCCATAATTCTAACACTGGTTTTAACCCCTTTTATTGCAGTCTGGAAGCCCTGACATGTTCCTGCTTCCTGGCGGTCACTGAGGCTCAGAGGTCAAGTTAGAAGTTGAATGGTATGACCCCTGCCTTGAAAATGAACTTGCCAGCTTAATACCCCTAGATGCTGGAGGAGGGCTTACATAAAGATTCAAAATGGTTTATTTTTGACTGTCTGCAGAGATCTATAGCCTTGTATAATGCATGTGAGGATCAGTTTCCCTCCTATTTCCTCTGCTGTGACACCACAATGATGATATATGCAGTATGCAGTAGAATGCATGCAACCTGATTATGGTGATGTCATTATATAGGAACTCAGAGATCAGTGGTAACACCCATGCTATTAAAGTGGAGATACCGGTCATGCCTGCGATGGCCGCATGATTTTTCGGCTCCAGCTCCACTAGGCTTCAAAACACCCTATAACAATCTAAATCATTAGAAAACTGGGCAGTATTTGTTAAAACCTACCCAAGGATGGCTAAAAAAGGTCCAGGCTCTCGGAAACTGGCGCTGGATAGCATGGATCCAGACTGCATATACTCAGACAGCAATAGCTCCCAGACCTTCAGCAAACGCGAATTCCCAACAGAGGAGCTAAATAAGGCGCTTAATATTGTGAGGCAGATGGACGCTGTTCTACAAGAGTTGAGGGATTTTAGGAAGGAGTCCTGCTCCACATTTACAGCGCTGGGCACCAATTTAGGGAAGATGGAGAAGCGACTCGATGATATCGAGGAGCAGGCCTCAAACACTGACTACCGTCTAGACTGTACAGAGCACGCCATAATGCACCTTTACCGCGTGACTCAGAGCCTGCAAGAGAAGGCAGAAGATTCGGAAGCCCGGAGCAAGAGAAACAACCTGAGGATCAATGGTTTTCCAGAGGGAGTTGAAGGTGCTAACCCAATACAATTCTTGCAACAATTTTTAAGATCCAAATTGGACCTACCAGAAGATGCATCTTTGGAGATGGATCGAGTGCATCGAACCCTGGGCCCGAGGCTTGGCAACTGTCCACGTGCTCTCCTGGTCCACTTCCTCCGTTACACAAAGAAGGAAATGGTACTACACAAAGCTTGGCAACAGGGGGTCTTGACTCATCAAGGCCAGAGAATTTATGTCGACAATGACTACCCGACCTCGATTGCCTTAAGACGCCATGCATATGCTCCGGTCCTAAAAAAGCTTAAAGAAGCAAAGCTGAAATTCCGCACTCCATGCCTGGCAAAGCTGGTGGTCAATTTAACTGATGGTCCCAGGACTTTTGAGTCAGCAGAGGAGGCCGCCAAGGAATTGGTTAAAATGGGGATTGATGTACCCCACCCACGAGGCAATCAGGCACTACACTGGCAACTAAATTGGTGCAGAAGCTATGGTCCCAGGAGACATTGAGGGAGCAACGCAGATTAGAAGGAGCTAAGGCAGTCCAGCAGATAGTCGACAACCTGGAGAAGCGGATCTCGAAGCAGCCTGGTGCACCTCAGAACACTCAAGAAATTAAATAAAAGGACTAATGGGACCACTTTTTTCTGTTTCCTGCCTAGATATGCTTCAGGTAGGCCAACCTGTTCGTCGCCTCCCCCCATTTGTTCTGTCTCCTCCCATGTCGGCCCTGGATGGCCCTGCTTCCCCCGATGTCTCCTTCCTCCTGAGGTTATGCTCTATCCCCACCTCTTGTTAAGGGGAGACACACTTGCCTAATCAGTGTTGTCTCAGAAGGGGCATTGAGCTGGCGACGCCTCAGAAGGCCCCCTTACAGGATTTGAGCCAGTACAAACTCGAGGAGCGAAGGGAGGCTGGGGTGGGGGTGGTTGTTTGGGAGTGCTGCGGGGGAGAGGAGGACGATGGAGGAGTCACCAGCTGACCACACATGTGGTTCTGGCCAATTACCCCTTACTCAAGGCTGATGGCACCTTCCTTTAATTCTAAAAAGAGTATTAATATTTGCCCAAAGATAATTCAAGGGTACCTGGTCCCTAGGTATGCTTTGCCTATCCCCGAGGAAGCTGGGGCTTTTTTGATAAAAATATTTATCTCAGGCCCGGGAGTACATTGTTTCCTCGGCTTGATGTGGCCAGGTCTGAGGTGGCCTACCTTGCCTGTGGCACCATGCCTCCCCATAAGCTGTGTCGTGGAGGCCAGGGGCGCTTCTGGGGGATGGGTGGGCTCACCCTGGATGATTTTTGGCTCATGTGGATTTTTCAGACCCGGGGGTGCGCTTCAGGACACAAGAGAGGGGGGCTCTTTTTCCCCTCCCTTTCCCTTAGCTATGTTAAATAAAGAGGGAACAGACCACCCATAAGATGTGATTACATATCCTTCTTTTTCCTGGTGGAGTACGAGGCATGACCACCTTTCACCGTCCCCCCCCCACTGAAAAGACGTATAATGTTTAGTCTAACCTAGGTTTGCCCCTGCCAGAGGTATTTTGCACAACCTGGGACTGGCATCCTGCTCTGTTAGCGGAGACCAGCCCTATGGAAGTCCATAGTTTTGTTCCATTCTCCCCCAGTTGGCAGGTGTTGGCTGTAAGAAGTATGGCCAGTTAAAGTTTTAAAGGCCAGTTATATGTTTTGCACAGTTAGAGGAGAGTTATCCTCGCTATACCCCACGTAGACAGTCACATTTCCTTCTTAAAATATATAAATATGCCAGTGTCAGTAAACTGACAGTTCATGGTTTGGCACAGAAATTTTTTGGGGATGTTCGGAATACGATACAATGTCTGGGGCACCTTTGCAGATTTTTTCATTGAATGTTAATGGGCTGGGCAGCCCTGTTAAAAGAACAAGAATGATTTCATTATTTAAAAAGACCCATGCAGGAATAATATTTATGCAAGAAACACATATGAATAGAGCAGAGCATGGAAAGCTGACCTGGGGAGGTTTCTCACAAGTCTTTTCCCTCCTCCTTCCCTAGTGGAAGGAGAAAGGGGGTTGCCATGCTGATCTCCAGCCTTACTCCCTTTAAAGCTACATCCGAGTGGACCAACCCTGAGGGTCGCATGGTGGTAGTCCAGGGTTTGCTGCAGGGCAGGGAGGTTACACTTGCTAATGCGTATTTTCCCCCTGGTTCCACCCAGCAAACTCTCCGTTCCCTTTTGAATAAGGTGGTCCAACTTACTAGGGGTACCCTGGTACTAGCAGGGGATTTTAATATCACCCCCAACCCTAATGTCGATTCCACCAGGGTTACATGGGGCAGACGGCCGGCAACTGACAAATTTTTCAAGAGATTTGTTCGGGAGGTGGGCTGAGTTGATGTATGGCGCACCCTTCACCCTAGGGAAAGGAGATACACTTTTTACTCTGCTGTGCATGGTTCCTATTCTAGGATAGATCATTGCTATACACAGAAAGAATGCTTAGAAACCCTTAGGGAGGCAACTATTGGTGATATCATCCGTACCATCATGCCCCAGTCATTACGACATGGGATTTAGGCCTTGAGATGCGAAATATGCTGTGGAGATTGAATCCTGTCCATCTTAAAAGTGCCCAATTTCGGGAATTTCTCGATGAGAAAATACAAGAAATCTTGAGGGACAACTCAAACCCGGAAATTACCTCCACTGTCAGATGGGACGTTCTGAAGGCAGTCCTACGGGGCCACCTTATTCAATACTCCTCCTCCAGGCTAAACAGTGGAGGGAAAAACAAGCACACCTGGAGGCGACCCTCCACTTCCTCCAGATTGCCCATCAACAGGGGGACAGCTCGATAGAGGCCCAGTTAATACAGGTTAGGCAGGAGCTGGAATCCCTGGTTTGGCAGAATACAGAGGTGGCATTAGCCTTTTTTAGGCAAAGATATGGGGAGGTGGGACCGAGGGCCTCCTGTCTACTTGCCTACAGGCTTCGTAGACAATGCCGGCTCACCACTATATCCACTATTAGGGACCCTACATCGGGCACTATTTATTCCAAAACTGACCAGGTCACCCACATTTTTTGTGATTGCTATAAAACACTGTACACACCAGACCATCTATCGGACCCAGGGGACATTGGAACCTTTCTTTCACCACTGAGCCTCTCTAACTTGGATGAGGACCAAAGATCCTCTTTAATCTCTCCCATAACATACCCCAAATTGAAAGCGGCCATCTCCCGATCCAAAACTATGAAGGCCCCTGGCCCTGATGGGTATGGTACAGAATTTTATAAACAGCTAGAGCAAACGCTCGCTCCAACCCTCCTAAGGGTCTACAATGATGTATTGCAGGGTTTGGTGAACACCCCACCCAGTTGGTCATACGCAGTTATATCCCTTATTCCCAAGCCCAGTAAAGACCCACAAAGTTGTGCATCACATCACCCAATTTCAGTTTTAAATGTAGACTATAAATACCTGATGTCTATTTTGGCTAAACGCCTGGTCACAGTCCTCCCAGCAATAATTAACCTAGACCAGACAGGTTTTGTTAGTGGCAGATCCACTACAGATAACACCAGAAGGGCCCTGCATTTAGTACAAGAAATGCAAACCACGATACACCTACTCAGCCTAGATGCCGAGAAGGCGTTTGACAGAGTCGCGTGGCCTTTTCTATTCGCGGTTATGTTAATGATGGGTTTTCCCCTCCCTTTCATTTCCCCTGATAAAAACACTTTATTCTTCACCCCAGGCCTGTGTGAAGGTTTCGGGACACCATTCCCCTTACTTCCCCTTATTTAGGGGCACCCACCAGGGCTGTCCTCTGTCCCCTGGTTTATTTGCTATTTTTATTGAACCCCTGGTGCAAGCCATTAGAGACTCCCCTAGGATAGAGGGCATACAGATGGAGGGTATGGATCACCACATAGCTCTTTATGCAGATGATGTTTTGTTTTTTTTAACAAACCCGTCCCATTCAGTTCCATCAGTCTTCGAACTACTAGATCACTTCGGCAAGTGCTCAGGGTATAAACTTACCACCACCAAAACTGAAGCCTTGACTTTTCATTTTTCTCCCCCTTTACCATTCAAACAAAGGTTCCCATTTCGCTGGGATTTAGACAAACGTAAATACTTAGGTGTATACCTCTCCCACCAGGCAGCTGATACAGTTAAACATAATTATGGCATGTTTTCTGCTCAACTGTAGGCAGACCTGGCGGGATGGAATATACTTCCCCTGAATTTATTTCAGAGGGTTGATGTTATTCGCATGGTGACCTTGCCTCGGGCTCTCTATTTGTTTCGAAATGTGCCAATATGTATTCCAAATAACACTTACAGGGCTTGGAACAAACTCATCAGCAGATTCATCTGGGCTGGCAAACGGTCTAGAGTGAGAGCTTCTATCCTGTACCTCCCTAGGAAATTAGGCGGGCTCACCCTCCCTAATTTTAAACTTTATAACTGGGCCTCTCACCTATCCTTTATAGTATGCCGACTAGCCAGGTCTAGCCCTGTTGTGTGGAGGGAGATTGAAGAGGGCTTAATGCCTTTTAAGCAGCTAATTAAATCCATGACATACCGAATGCCTCCTTCCCATCTACACGATTTGGTTCCGATGAACACCTGGATTACACACCAGATGAAAGCCTGGAATGCCATACGTAGACAACTGTCTCTTTCACCATTTCTCCCATTCATTTGTCCCATTACCCTACTGGAGGACTTCCAGCCAGCACTATATGATCATACATTTACCACTTGGGAGCACCTGGGGCTTACTAACCTCATTCAGTTCCAAAGTGGAGGAGAGTTTAAGTCCTTTCTGAACTTAAGCCAAATGTATGGCCTGAGGCACCAAGATTTTTATTGATATCTGCAACTAAGACACTTTTTTTATTCCCTCTTGATCCGGATATGACAATTTGAATGCTCCTCCCTACTGATTCTGTGTATTCAACAACTCGTACGAGCTGGAAATAAGCTCCATATTGTCTCTGTCTTGTACAGGGCACTTGGGGATACCCTAGGAGTGAACACTGAAAGCATATGTGCTAAATGGATGGAGGAATTCGGTTTTGACATTCCAAAGGAAAATTGGTATAAGGGCTGCCTTTCGATAGCTAAACTACATATTCCCATAGCTGGAGACTGTTTTCCTGGCAGATATTGACTAGGTTCTTCCGTACCCCCGCAGCGACAGCACATTTTACATCGGCACGTTCGGGGGCCTGCTGGCGGCAATGCGGTGAATCTAGGGCACACCACACCCATATATTTTGGGCATGTCCCCTGATGCAGACCTTTTTGAATGCATTACAATCAGAATTGAGATCTCTCTTCAATACCCCACTCATCCTAACTGCAGATTTATTTATCCTTCACATCTTCCCCTCAGAGTTCAAGGATTCACTTAAACGATACCTCTTGGGAGCTCTGCTGCTAGCAGACAAGAAGGCTCTGACCCGACACTGGCTTACCCCCAGTATCCCTACCATGTCAGAGTAGAGAGAGATTGTTATTCGGATTTATAGATCAGAAAGAATTTCTTAACATCTAAATGACAAAACTGATCTATGCACATTGAAATGGTCCAGATGGGTACTCTACATCATGTCTAAAGATCCCTCCTTTGTCTCTTAAAGGAGAGCCATGGAGTGAAGGGTTACCAGAGGAGGTGAACCCCTACATTTGACCATGAATAACCTAACTAGTGGTGATAGATACCAAGGTAATTGAGTATGGGTCTTGTCTAACTGTATAATTCAATCGTATTAATTATTTACAGCTAGAAACTGCAGTTTATATTCTATAAGTTATAACAGTTGCTGTGCCTTATTTATTATTTGATATTTGAATTCCTCCCCTTATGTGTTTTCTCTTTCTATCCTTTTATTAAGACACTGAATGAAGTACAATTATAGTGCTACGCTGATTAACGTATCTTGTAACCACAAGCAATTTGTGTATTCAATGAATTGTGACTGTCTGTACCATTTTCCCTTACCCCTCCCCCTTTTCTTGTGTACCCCCTCCCCCCAAGTTGGAAAAATTTGAATAAAAATTATAATAAAAAAAAAAGTGGAGATACCATACAGACTAATTGATGGTGATCAGCGTTTCTAGTTTGCAAACCACTTACAGAGAAATGTAATGTCCCCTTCAAAATGTAACTGTTTTTCAAAGGGGCCTCATGTAAACTGCCGGAAATGGAATTAGGGGAGGAGATCTACAGATATTAACCAAAGGAAAGATCTGTTACAGAAATACTAGTGTGTAGCATGTGTGTGCAGCATGCATACTACATGCTTATTAAGCTGCGCACTTGTATTTCTGTAAGGGATGGTGCTTGTGAGTGATCAAAATATGCCAGATGTGGACTAGGAGATCCCAGCAGCCAGCAGTGCAAGAAGTTAGGTGCCGTTGGATGTGATGCAAGACTGATTTCTTGTGCAGTGGGTTAGGGAACCAACTAGAGAGAAGGCCACCTTTGATCTGGTTCTGTAAAACACTGAAATAGAGCAACAAATGTGAGGGAACCACTGGGGTCCAGTGACCACGATACAATATTATGGAAAACTAGTCTCTCCCAGACTCAGCCTGCCAGTGTTACCAGCTATCTTGAACCCTTCGGCCACCTACAAGGATACTGAGTAGCTGCCAAGATTCAGCCTGAGAGAGTGCCCATGCTATCTCTAGGTCTGAACCCCTTCAGAGCCACTGCTCACACAATACACCGCTCCATGCTCAAGGGCGCCCAACCCACCCCTCTCTATCACAGCTGAGAACCCCCTACTTTAGAAACAGAATTTGGTAACTGTAGCCTCCTCTTCAGAGGCAGGAAAGCATTTTTTGTCAGTTATAAATCAGCTGTATCTCAAAGGACTCGGTCACAGAAACATGAAATATATAAAAAATAATTTTAATACTTCAACATATTTACACATATAATACAGGGTACTACACAAGAACTATGATTAACAGTAATTCTACAGAAATGAAGAAGAAAATGTTTTGAACAGTAGATTACGCACAGAAAAACCTATATCCCCCTGTCTATTTAGCAAGGTAGAACAGCTTACCACACAAGACAACTTGATGAATCAGGGACTTGAACTGTAGATCGTAGCTGTTCATAGTCCCAAACCTGACTGACTCTTTCAGTCTCTGCCAGACCTCAAGACCCTCCAGCTGCCCCCATGCCCCTATGGCATGGTATCTAGTATATCATTCTGACATCATAGATTTAACATTCTTTTGAGTGCTGGAAAACCTCCCATCTGGAAAGACTGGACCAAACTGGAATCCTGGGTTTCATGCATTGCAGGGTCCATCAATTTGTTTTTATTCCTGTCTCACACAGCATGAGTGACTCCGACACACATTAGTCAGGGCCGTACAAGAAAAATGAAAGGGATGCTTTCTGCTCTTTCATCACTAGCCAGAGCGACTATTATCATATGCCAGAGCCATCTGGCATGCCTTTTGGCAACCAACTTTATCAGACAGTTTTTAACTCAACTGAAATACTTATAAGAGGTCTAGCTGATAATAGAAATTAAACACAGAAACATGAAAAAAAAAATTACACAAAAAGTGTTTACCCCCTCTCCCCCGAGAAATGAAAAATAAATCTCTCACCAGCACTAAGTAATGTTGGTTTTTCATGTGAACTGCTGGCTCCCACTGCTATGTCCTCAGTCCACTCTCTGGGTGAACACCACATTAGTTTCTCCTATCATCCTTCCTAAAAAAAAAAAACACAAGGGCACTAACTAATATCTTGACAGGCTGTTTGTGTTGCCATGCTGTGACCCACTGCAGTGCCTAATGACCATATTATAGGACTCAGCATCAGGCGGCACCTTAGCTATTTTAAGTTCTGTCTGCTGGTCCGCTGCAGCCATATAAGGGAGGTTGTGATCAGTAACCAGAGTGAACTCCCTCCCATACAGATAAGGCTGCAACTTCTGCAAAGGTCAGACAATCCCTAGACACCCCTTCTCTTTCGTGGCATAGGCCTCCTCTCTGGGCAGCAGCAGCTTCTTGCTCAGGTACATGACTGGGCATTCCTCTCCTGACTGTGTGACCTGACTCAGAACTACACCTAGCCCATGATCAGAATAGAACAGAACAGAATTTGGATTTATATAGTATCTTTCATACACATGGTATCCCAAAGTGCTTTACAAAGCAATTGTTAGATACTGGTAGTGCAGGGACTGTAGAACAGAATAGAATCTGGATTTATATAGTGTCTTTCATACACACTGTATTCCAAAGTGCTTTACAAGACACTGAGTTAGATACTGGTAGTGCAGGGACTGTAGAATAGGTTAGGTCATATTCGAGCAAAATAGGCAATTTGCCCCTTGATAGCTCACCTCTTCTCAAAGGTTGCATCCCAACAGTTTATTCCACATGCAGTAAGTATTCACTTCTGACTTGAATTCCTTCATGTTTTGGCTAACAACCAGCTCTACAGGTAGGCCATTCCAAATTGTCCCCACCCTTCAGGAGAACCACATCCCTCTTTTTTAGTACAATTTATATCCATATTTGTCTGTAGCAAATGGGATGTTGTTACGTATGGCACAATCCCATAGATAATGGTTGTTCAGAACCCCATACAATAAACATAAATCTCCCCATATCCTTCCATATTCCAATGAGTAAAGCCCCAGTATGTCCAATCTGTCTTTGTATTTTAGGTTCTGAATATCTGTTACCATTTTTCTCGCTCTTCTCTGCACTCCTTCTAAGGTCTTGATTTAGCTATTGTAAATGGTGCCCAAAACTAAGTAGTCCAGAAATACATATAAAGGCATTATTACTTTGCTATCCTTACTATTTATTGCCTTCTGATGCTGCCGAGGGTACTATAACATTTTTTAGCTGTCAAGCTACAATGTTTTTAAACTTAAAGTCATCAGCGATAGTGATTCCTAAATCTTTTTTTCTCCTGTGTCACTGTCAGTACTTTTCCCTTCAATTCATAAGTGGCTTTAATGTTAGTTTTGCCCAGATGCATTACTGAGCACTTATCCACATTAAACTCTAATTTATGATCTGCCACCCATCTCTCAAGTTTGGATAATTCCTCTTTAAGGTTTCTGTTGCCATAGTATGGCTAACTACTGGCCCTATTTTAGTATCATCAGCAAATTTAGCAAGCCACACTGACTCACTGCTATTCATGGAAGACACATAAATGTTAAATAAGCATTGACCCAATATTGACCCCTGAGGGGGCCCCCATGTAACAACTCTCCACTCAGAATTCTCTCCCCTCCGTCAGACCATTTGCTCTCTGTCAACCATGACTCAATCCAATCTACCAATCTTCCATTTAACCCCCACATTGGCCGATTTTGTTATTTATACCTGGTGTGACACTGTATCAAAGGCCTCACTGTAGTTGAGAAAAATAACATCCACTGGAAAACCCCCATCCAGGGCCTTGCTCACCTTTTCAAAAAAACTTAAAAGATTTGCCTGACATGACCTGCCCCTAGTAAAACCATGTTGTGTATAATTTTTCAAGCTGTTGTCATAAATGAATTTTTCAATTTAATCTTTCACAATTTTTTCTAATTCTTTCTCCAAGACCAAAGTCAGTCTTACTGATCTGTAGTTACTACAGCTTAACTTGCACCCTTTTTAAGTTCATCATACACACAAGCACAGACAAACTTGTTGATATGAGAGTTGCTATAGATGGGTGTGAGTCCACTGGAGAGCTCTGTTCAAGGGGCAGGTCTGTGGCAGGCAAATCAGTGGGCAGACTGCTGATGACACACTTTCTGGTTTTTGGTCAGAGTTGGTAAAGATTTCAAAGGACATAGCTGAACCAGTAGTGATGCAGCTCGTCCTTTGATTTTTACATAATCTCCATTCCCTGTCATCAGCTGAGAGCTGTTGTAAAGTGCCTTCTGTATGATGTGATCCTACATCAACATCACACTTCTGAATCAATCTTTTTCTTTCCTTCTTCCTTTCTGTCTCCCTGTCTTCTCCATTCCCCCTTGGTTCCCGCTCCCCCCCCCCAAAAAGCTGCAGGCAGCAGAGTGCGTATTATGGCAGTAGGAGAGCACATGTGAAGAAGACGATCCCCAGCAGTATCCCAGCAGTCACACTGTCAAATAAAAGGCCTCCTGTGCAGTTTCCAATAAAAATTGTTCTGTGAAGTTAGCAATGTAACTGTACCTGTAGGTGAAATACTTTAACATTGACCAGGGATGGCGGAACAACAGAAAACAGCTTGCCACTGTGATGTGGTCCTACTACATAGTCATTGCTGCATTGGGGCTTTTACAGAATAAGATTAAGTTTTAACCTAACTCTTACTCCGTGTGCTGCTGGGATCTAGCAAGTGATATACAGGCAGCTCCCAGAAGAAAACAAAACCCTCTCACTCCCTCCCACTGTCTGCTGTACACCCCGCACCCTCCCATACCCATTCCCGTGCTGACATCGGGATGCCCAATTCTCGTATTGGCATGTCCCCTCCCACACTATTGCGGCACACTGGGAGCCCACCCCAGTGTGCCAAGTTTTTTTTTTTTAGCTTTCTGACACCGGGATGCCCACTCCCGGTGTCAGATATCTCCCCCCAAAGCCATTTTCACTGCCGACATCGGGGTGCTCAATCCCCATGTCGCCTTATGTATTCCCCCCAACTCATGTGGCACATTGGGAGCCCACCCCAGTGTGCCCAAATGTGTAAACAACATTTTTAACCTGTAAATAAAGAAAACGGTCCCCCGCAGTCTTTTTTTTTTAACCTGTGAAAAAGGAAACGGTCCATCATTGTCTCCCCAGTCCCTTCTCACCTATCCCCACCCTCCCACTGAGCACTCACCTCCGCTTAACCCCCTTACTCCATACTTGTCTCCGGAGGTTGGCGCTGTCAACTTCTCTGGACTGGGGACACGTCTGCACTCTTCAAAGCCGACCAGCAAACTGAAGAATTAAAGGAAAGAACCTATAACGGGAGTCAAAGGGAGGGTTCAACTTAGATTGATATCTCAGCCATTTTTAGGAATTTTGGCCCCAAATTTTCTTTTTTTCAAACTGAATATACTTTATTGAGTTCCAGTACATACAAGTAACATAAATCAGTGACATTCAGAGTATTATGGTACCGGTATCAATATATACTCAATGAGGCAAAGAAGTATACTATCCCTCTTAACTGTTTTGCTGTTGTTAAACCCTAAACCAAAAAACAGAACAAAAGTATACTACATACCTCCCACCCCTCCCCATACCCCACCCCCACCACAGGAGGACTGGAAGCAAACAAATAGAGGCAACTACTCCTAGATATATCTGACTGGTACAGTGCCCAGATGTTTAAAGGCATTGGATATCACTTAGACTGTCAGCAGTGTATAAAGAGGTTCCCAAAGGGTATTGTACCTAACCATACTGTTGGACATGCTTGCAATAAGGCGCTCTGCTTGTATTGCAAACATTACTTCTTTATACCATTCGAGGTACGTGGGGATATTGTGGTCTAGCCAGTGCCGAAGGATTACCTTCTTAGCACATGCTGTGATGAGAGCCACATGCGGCCTCTGATTCCTGATCAGCTTATCAATATAGTCCCCAATTATGCAAATATCCTGAGAGAATTTATCCGACAATCCCAATAAGGGGTCCAGCCGGGTTTGGAGGGCTGTCCAAAAGGGGGTAACATTTTCACATGTCCAAAGAATAAGCAAGAGGGTCCCAGATTCATCACATCTGGAGCATACATTCGTGTGGAGCGGACCCATTCTATGCAATTTGACCGGAGTGTAGAAAAGGTTGTGAATGATCTGGAATTGCATAAAGCAGTATATAAATGCTTCCAGATGGGTGTCCAATTCCTGACCAGAAGAGAGGATGGAAGAACCTGGTCCCACCAGTAGTACCATGGACCATCTGATATTAATTGCAATGATCAGTAGTAATATGAAACCAAATGAGATTTTGGTGCCAAATTAAGTAAGGGAAGAATACTAGTACTGAACTGACTATGCCAGGGACCACGACCAAAATGATTTAACGGCAAATGAGAAACTTGAAAGTATCAAAAAAATGAGTTAGCAGGCCAACCATACTGTAAACTTGCCTCCTGGAAGGACATCAGTTTATGGTGGACTACCAAATCGCTAACCAAATCTATATTCATATCGGGCTAGAATCTGTTCTTGGAGAGCATCTTTCCAGAGATCAAGAAATTCGGATTCCCAAAAAGTGGCTGGGAAATATCCAGACTTGGGTTACTCTTCAGGTAAGAGTTGAGTTGAACCTGAGTCTGGAGAGAAGCTCCCAAGGGTGTATTTTGCAGTTGTTTTGGCAGTTTTTCCTAGTAAGAAAAGGAAGAGAGCGTATATCCAATCCCGTAGCCCTGCACAAGGAGCGCTCAATCTCCACCCAAAGGGGAATGTAACCATTAGAAGGACTTACTTCTGGGGGCTTCAGCCAGTGAGAGAGTCTAGCCAAGTGTAGTGCCAGGTAATATAAAAATAAATTGGGTGCTTGCAGTCCCCCATCATATTTGCGACGCATCAATTTGGACCAGGCCGGCCTAGCCTGCTTCCCCTGCCAAAGGAAGGAGGCAAGCATCCTATGGATTTGGGCAAACCATGACTGAGAAAGTCAGCCATTGTACATCTGCAAAGGGTACAGTAACCGAGGGATAACATTCATTTTTATAACACTCAGTCTCCCCCACATAGAGAGAGGTAGGCGGGACCAACGGTTAAGATCCACTTTAAGGTGGGCTGTTATGGAGTCCAAATTGTATTGCGGCAGTTTACGAAGGGAGGTACTGAGGTAAATTCCCAAGAATTTCATCTTATCTCATCTCTCCTCCATACCAAGCCAAAATGATCAAAGTCTGATTTAAGGGTTGCATTGTTCAGAGGCATAATCTCAGTTTTACTAAGGTTCAATTTATAATTTGAGATTTCCCCAAATTGAGAAATAAGCTGGAGGGCTATGGGGAGAGATGTAGATGGTGAGGAGACATGCAGCAAAATGTCATCTGCATACGCTGACAATTTGTACTACATACCATCTGAAGAGATTCCGGAAATATTGGGAGAGGAATTGAGTTTCCAAATAAGGGGTTCCAAGAATAAGTTAAAAAGGTACGGGGAGCGGGGACATCCTTGCCTGGTACCTTGAAGAAGCGTAAACGACATTGATAAGGTACCATTACAAAGCACCTGGGCTGATGGAGAAGAGTATAAGACTTTTATTCACTGTATAAACTCTGGAGGAATGCAATATCTAGGAAGCAAGGCAAACAGATAGTCCCAAGAGACCCTATCAAAGGCCTTTTCAGCATCCAGGGACACCAGGGCCACGGGGGTGAAGGAGTCCCTGGACACCGAAAAGAGGTGAAGGCCCCAAATTTTCAACATGGGGTTCTTGGGACCCCTCCTCCTGAACTCTGACACTGTCACTTCGTTACTCTGTCCTGAAAGGTGATTTCGCAGTCGCTGCATGGAATCACCTTTCGGGATGGATTAATGAAATGACAGTGTCACTGTTCATGAGGAGGGGTCTCAAAAATCCCATGTTGCAAATTTGGTGAAAAAAATTCCAAATAATGACCTCATTACGAGTGTGCATTGTGCAGTTTCTATGCACACTCATAACTTCGCCAATTTTTAATATTTTCACTCCAGATTTTCAACACTGCCATTTTTCGACACCTCACTTATGAACAATATAGCTGCCATTTTTCGTATCCTACTTGAAACATGTTTTCGCATCTGTAGTGCAGAATGGCGTGGTCACTCTGCGAAATCACGGGATGAGTGAACAAAATTACAGTGGCACTCTTCATGAGGTGAGGTCCCAAAAAGGCCATGTTGAAAATTTGTTGAAACAACTCCAAAAAGTGGCTGAGCTACACCCGGTTGTTCAACATTTCCTACGCACGCTTGTAACTTAGGTCATTTCCAATATTTTCACTCCAAATTTTCAATATAGCCTTTTTATCACACCACCTCATGAACAGTACAGCTGCCATTTTTCACATCCTGCCCATAATGTGTTTTTGCACCTGTGGTGTGGAATGCCGTTTTCCCACGGATCTGAAATTGTTCACCTACAGGGTTCATGAGGTGGGGTGATAAAAAGACTGTTCAACATTTGGGGTCAAAATATGAAAAAATGACAAAGTTGTGGTCAGTTGTTACAATTTTGGTATACATGCTAGTAACTAAGGAACTCTTAAATATTTGCACACCACATTTTTTTTTAAATGATTTGTACTCCTGCTCCACAGCCTTCTCTATCTAGAGGGATCCCCAGCCCCATCCCCCAACATCCACCAGCTGGTGCAGACCAGATACCCCCAGGACCCCCTCCCACCAAGACCAGATCCAGTACAGGGGTCAGCGCTGTGACTCTTTGGGGGTGGGACCTGCAAGTTCCCGCCATCATCTGCCATGAGATTTTTTTCCTTCTGGTTTCTCCCCTTCAGGGACGGAGTGTGCAAGGATGCCGGTGACAGTGCTGTGCACACTCCTGTGCATGCATCCCATCAGGCATTTACCCCACCTCTGACCCGATGTCTGCAGTGTCGGTGTGCCAGCCCTCCATCTGCCGTTCGGGGCCAGGCATATACCAACAACCGGTCGCTCCTCTCCCCGGAGAAGGAGAGCTGTCCCCGGAGTGCATGATCCTTCTCCTCCCCCACTGACCCCCAGCGGCCCGTGCTTGATCCCGAATATGGGTCACCAACGTGGCGCAAGGTGTGGCATCCAGCGCCTCAACCCTCAACGTCACCAGGCCGGTGATGCACCCCACATTTTCAACTTAGCCTTCTTATTACCTGAGCTACTATATTCAAATACTGTCCAAAATATGACAGCTTGTCAAAACATAGTTCAGGCAGAGTTTCCACATCAATGTATTTCAATGGGATTTTCAACTTAGTGGCATAACTTGGCCATTTTTAAATACTTTTGCCCCAAATTTTCAACATATGTTTTTGGGATCCCCACCTCATGAACAATGCAAGTGACGTTAGGTAAATTTGTCCCGATAGGTGATTTTGCAGTCAGTGCACAAAATCATCTTTTGGACAGGAGTACAAAAGTTTCTTCACCATTGTTCATGAGGTGGGCTCTTAAGAAGGCTACGCTGAAAATTTGGTGTAAACATATTAAAGAACAAAGATGTTATGAGCCTGCATTGAAATTTGCAAATGCAGGCTCATAACTTTAGCAATTTTCAATATTTTGACACCGAATTTCCAATATAGCCGTTTTATCACAGTACCCCTGTCAATGCAGGCTCGTAATCCCCCAACCCCAAATGACACCAGTGCACACAATGAACATTCGGCATTGACAAATGCTTGTTTATATAATGGGATAACAGTTGCTTTCCTCCAACTGGTGGCTACTGCTCCCTTATCAGGTGAAGCCTGAAATATTTTAGTTACAGATCCTGCCAATTCTTTTAAGATTCTAGGGTGCAGATCATCAGGGTCAGGTGTTTTGTTGGGTTTTAATCTTGTTCTTATGTCAGCCTTCTCAATTATTAGTCTCTGAGAATTTTACTCCTGATGTTTCGGCATGGGCTGCATATCTTTTGATCAAAATACTGTACAAAAATAATTGTTTAATAGCCGGGATATTTGCTTATCATCTACCACTCTGTTTCCCATTTCATCCAGAAGTGGTCTCACTTGCTCTGCCAAGCTTCTCTTTTGATTAATATAATCATAAAAGGATTTATGATCATTCTCGACTCTGCTTGCTATATGGATTTCAAAATCCCTTCTAGCCTTCCTTATACATTTTTAAAAAAACATTTTGTTTTCTGTCTATAGCTCTCCCATGCTGCTTATTTTTGCACTTCTATATGCCTTTTCTTACTCTTTATTTTTCTTTTTACATTTTTGTTTATCTATCCAGGTACGCTCCCTTGTTTATTATGTTTTGGTTTCTCAGGCACATATTTAGCTATAAGCTCATTTAATTTGAGAAGTTCATGCCACATTTCCTCTAGTGTTTTACCCTTGAAAGACATCTCCCAGTTTCATGTTCTTAATTCATCTCTCATCTTATCAAAGGCTTCCAGTTTAAATAATTAAATAGAATAGAATTTAGATTTATATAGTGCCTTTCATACACACTGCATCCCAAAGTGCTTTACAAAGTAATGAGCTAGATACTGCTAATGCAGGGACTGTAGAGTAGAATAGAATGTGGATTTATAGCACCTTTCATACACACGGTTTCCCAAAATGCATGGCATCCCAAATTACAAAACAATGAGTTAGATACTGGGGGTGTGGGGCACTGTAGAGTAGAATATTATTTAGATTTATGCAGTGCATTTCATACACACTGCATCCCAAAGTGCTTTACGAAGCAGTGAGTTAGATATATGTAGCAGACTGTAGAATAGAATAAAAGTTTGATTTATATAGTGCCTTTCGTACACTGTATCCCAAAGTGTTTTACAAAGCAGTGAGTTACATACTGGTGGTATAGGGGCTGTAGAATAGAATTTGAAAGTTACATACTTATTGTAACTTTTGATCTTCCAGTATATCTTCACCACTTATTATCACCCATCGGTCTGGGCCGGAGGCACCAGGACCCCACAGGAGCATAGCCCCTACCAATGGGCTGGCCATGGCCACTGGGCATGGTGACCATGCACCCCCCTTGCAGTGCCATGTGCAGCCAACAACTGCTGTATCAGATGCATCTACATTTACAATGAACCTGAGAGAATAGTTCAGGCTGGCGAGCACAGGTGCCTGACACAGTGCCTCCTTCAGCTGGTGGAATGCAGTATTGCAGGGTTCCATCCACTGAATCTTTTCTGCCATTTTCTTCTTGGTGAGATCCAACAGGGGTTTGGCCATGCTGCTGAAATTTGCCACAAACGTATGGTAGTACCCCACCATCCCTAGAAAGGCCTGTACTTTCCTCTTGGTCATGGGTGTGACCAGTCCCTGGATGGACCCAGTTTTCACTGGCTCAGGCTGGATTTTTTTGTGTGACATATTTTTATTAACAATCAAACACAAAAAGCAAAACATACAAAACCAAGGACAAAACAGTGTCCTGATAATTCATGGATGCCTATATAAAATGCATACATTGAGCGAAACAAATCAACATTAAGAACAGTGTTAACAGTTAACTTAGATATACACATAGATAATTGTGTTCTCTGCTACATCTTACACAGTTAACACAATGACAATAGTTGTGGCAAAAGCTGCTTGGGCTGAGTCAAAAAAAAAAAGAGGTTCTGCAATTAAATGAATGTTATTGATGTGAATGGGCTGATACCAATAAAAGGGAGAACAGCTAAAGACAAATTAGGTGCTTATACCGAACACTCAGTAGTAATTAGGGAAACAGGCCCCTCTCTACAGCTGTTTCTAACTTGTTCCAGATCTGTGCAAAAATGTGACTGGAACCTGCTATCATAGTCTGAGCTCACTCTATTCTTAAGCAGTCTAGCATGTTGTGTGCCCATTGCTGGATAGTCAGTGGGTTGTCAGAAAGCCAACACTGTGCTATAGTTTTACGAGCAGTAATTAGTGCTAGAGACCGAAGGACCAAATCTTGCCTGAGAACTTTGTGAGCAGGGTCAGCACCCATGATAACTTCAAGATGCGATTTGAGGGGAGTGGACCCCAGTACACCAGCCATAATTCTGTGAACCTCATGCCAGTATGACATAATTCTGGGGCACAGTAGGATCATATGAAGGAAAGTCCCTTCTTCTGTCTTACATTTGGGGCACATTGGAGATCTCTCTAAAGAGAATCTGTGTAATTTTGATGAGGAAATGTACGCTCTGTATAAAATATTAAACTGAGTTTGCCTTAACCTGTTGCTTTAAGAACACTCATTCAAGAGCCGGACAGCTGCAGACCATAGCTCAGGGGAGATGCACAAACCCAGATCTTACTCCCAAGCCTCCTGTATGTGACTTGTGGGATCCACCACCCCCTTTAATAAAATTCAGTAATAAACTGAAAGGTACAAGCAGCTGTGGCCTATATAATTCCTCTTGAAAGGGGTTATGGACCGGTCCTGCAGGCTGGGCCAAGGAGATATCGGTCAGCTTGTTATGAACCTGTAAAAATATAAAGAGATGCCCAGGGGAAGGGACCACTGTCTTTGAACTTCATTAAAGGAAAGCAGCCGCCCACCCTCATATAATTGCTGGATATACACTAGGCCCTGCTTCTGCCAACAAAGGAGACCTTGATGCAAAAAAAATGTTATACTGGGGGGTATGTTTTAGTGTGGACCAGAAGGAAGCATACGTGGATAGAGACACTTGCATGTTAATATGGGTGTGGGCCACTTTCCATATGTTTAAAAACACCCTGGTGAATGGGTTAGTGCATGTCGCCCTTTGCGGAGTGGTCAATGTGGGAGATAATAAGTCTCGCCTGAGACCCCCCCCCCACTGCCTTCAATAGTTCTCCATGTTGGGGACTCTGGGGAATGTACTGTAGGCAGAAAGGTCAACTGGGAGGCCCAATAGTATAATTTAAAGTGAGGGAGACTCACGCCACCACAAGAGGTGGGCTGCTGCAGGAGCTCCGGCATATGCAGGCATTCTTCTTCCTTCACAGGAATTTGTGGATAATACTGCCCAATTGTGTGAAAAATTTACTGAGAACATGGATTGGCAAGGACTGAAAGAGATATAAACATTGCAGAAGGACTGTCATTTTGACTGCGGCAGCCCTACCAAGTAATGTCAGAGGAAGGTCAACTCAGCGGTCACATTCTTGTGTGAGTTTAGTTAGCAAGGGTGTGTAATTTAGGGAAAACAGTTTGGAGGTCTGGGAAGATATGTAAACCCCAAAATATCTAAGCTTGTTCACCACCATAATCCCCACTGGGTTATTACTGAGGAGGAGTATGTCTTGTTCCCTAACAGGGAGCAGTTCACTTTCAGCCCAGTTGATTTTATGGCCCAAAAGAGATGTGTATTCTTGCAGTGTTGATTGGTTCTATGTGATTACGGCGATCACGGAAAGGTGATCGCTGTTAGGACGAGTCTACATCAGGCAGTATACTGCAGTGGTTTAAGCCTCTGAGATGCAAACCTGGAGACCTGGGTTTGAATCCCACAGCCCTCACTTGCATACTGTGTGACCCTGAGCAAGTTACGTAACTTCCTTGTGCTCCCAGGTCATACCTGTAAACAAGCTTTCAGCTTAGTGTCTCTCTTCTGGTAAAAAAAACATCAGCAAAAATCAATTTTGTCGATGTACACCCGCAGCGCAGACCAAAATGATGCCAAAAACATAGGTTGTTTTTTAAGTTTTTGTGTTTTGTTGGGGGACTTCACCCTCTGCACCCCCCTACTGAAGGATTCTCAACTCCAGGGGGATGCATGTTGGGGAGGGTGAAAACAAACAAACAAAAACACAAAATCCAGGACCAGTGCAAAAATATCGATGAGCCCAGCATCGAACCCGGCACTCTCCCAACCCTAGCCTGCCACAAACCCACCATGCCACATGGCCAGCTTGGTAGCCCACTGCCATGCTACACCTTACAAACCCTCCCTCCCCTTCTGCCCATCGCACAGTGTGCTCACTCCCCCCCTCACGCGTGTACATATAGGATGTCGCTATATACGTATTTGCCCCCCCATCCAGTAGCCCTGTGAACAGGCACCGCTATTGAGTCACCCTTTTTGTAAGCGCTCAATAGCAGACGCCCTTATTACAGGATACATTGATTGTACATGTGGAAGACTGACTGCTGGCTTCTTTAAATACAGTAGTAAATCATCTGCAAAGAGAGTGATCTTATGCTCTCCCTGTTCCCCAAACCCCACTATGCCCATGTGGTTTCAGATAACTGCAGCTAGGGGCTCTAGGACCATAATATAGAGCAGAGCGGATATACGAACATATGAAATTCGCCAGCAGATAAAGGCCTAGAGGTCTATCAAGTCTGCTTGAATGTGCAGCTAGCACCCCTTATTCTGCAGCTGCCCCTTCCTTCCACCCTTCCCCTTCATTAACCCTCCCCCTTGTCCTGTCCCATCCTCGTTTGAAGCAGTCCACTGTTCTACTGCATACCACTTCAGCAGGTAACGCATTCCACCCAGCCACCACCCTCTCTGTAAAAAAGTGTCTCCTCATCTCCCTCCTGAACCTTCCTCGCTCCAGTCTCATATCATGGCCCCTGGTGGCCCTCCCCTCCCTTACTTTGAACAGCCCCTCTGTACCCGTCTTGTTTATTCCTTTCATGTATTTAAAGGTTTCAATCATGTCACCCGTCTCTTCTCTCCTCCAGTGAGTACATGTTCAACTCCTTCAACCTCCTCTCGTATGATAAGTCCCCAGCCCCTTGATCATCTTTGTAGCTCACGCTACACCCTCCAGTAACTTAATGTCCCTCTTCAGATACGGACGCCAGTACTGCACGCAGTACTCCAGGTGTGGTCTAACTAATGACCTATACAGTGGCAGAATCACCTCCTCCTCCTCGAGGATATACCCCTTGCAATACAACCCAGCATTTTGTTGGCCTTTGCAGCTACCTTCCTACATTGTGCCGAGTTGTTCATTGACCCTGTAATGAGCACACCAGATCATTCTCCTCCTCTGTCTGGGCTAGCTGCACTCCCCTAGCTGGTAACTCCTCCTTGGGTTCTTCATCCCAAAATGCAGCATCTTGCACTTTTGGCATTAAAGCCCAGTTGCCGAGTGTCTGACCAGGTTTCAAGCTTTGCCAGATCATCCTGCAACCCCTGCCATCCCCTAGGTCATCCACCACTGTGCCTACCTTGGTATCATCAGCAAACAGACTGATCTTGCTCTTGATGTCCCATGATATGTCTGCAATGAATATCCCAAACAACACTGGTCCAAACACTGAGCCCTGTGGAACACCGCTCGTCACTGCCCTGGTGTGAGCTCCCCACCCACCACCACCCTCTGTTGCCTTGCCTGCAGCCAGTTTCCTACCCATCTCACCAGCTTTGCACCCCCTGTGCCTACTAACTTCCTTCCCAGCCTTCCATGTGGCACTGAGTCGAATGCCTTACTGAGTCCAGATACAGGACATCCACTGCATGGCCCCTGTCCAGTTGCCTAGTTACCCAGTCATAGAACTTGACCAGGTTGGTTTGGCAGGATCTGCCACGATGAAGCCATGCTGTCTGCTGTCCTGTAGTCCTTGGCCTCTAGGAGGGCCACCAGTCTCTCCTTCAGAATAGTCTCCATTAGCTTACCCATGATGGATGTGAGGCTCACTGGTCTGTAGTTTCGGTTCATCCTTGGGGCCACTCTTGTGGAGGGCACCATGAGCCATCCTCAGTCCTGGTACACACCCCAAATGTAGTGAGGCATTAAATAGGTCTGCCAAAGGTCCTGCAAGGACCTCTGCCAGCTCCTTCAGTACCCTGGGGTGGATGCCATCTGGGCCTGGTGCCTTGTCCACCCTCAGTGCCTTCAAACCCTCTCGAACTCTGCTCTCCATGATTTCCTCATCTGTCACCACTTCCCCCTGCTTCTGCCATTCCTCCCACCTTGGGTGTCACCCCCCTTCTTCTCTTTAGTAAATACTGAGCAGAAGTACTCATTTAGTGCTTCCGCCTTATCGCACCCTGCTTCCACCCAACCCCCCTCCTTCCTAATCCTTACTATGTGGTCCTTACAGCTCCTTTTCTCCCTGATGTACTTAAAGAAGTCCTTCACCCCTTCTTAATGCCTTGTGCCAGCCTGAGTTCCATAGATGCTTTGGCTCCCCTTACTGCCCTTGTCACCTCCTTCGATTCTGTCAAGTACTCCTCCCTGTCCTCCCCCTCCCTGTTTTCTTGTACTTCCTAAAGGCTCTTTCTCCTTACCTTTTCCATGACCTCTTTGCTCAACCAGATCAGTTTCTTAGCCCTAGCCTTCTTGCTCTGGGCTTTGCAGCAAGTTTTGGTTGCCTCCACTATCCCAGCTTTATGAGCTCCCACCTCTGGTTAGTGTCCATACTAGATTGAATTCTGGCCAGGTACCCTTTTACCACTTCCCCATCCTCCCAAAGTCGGCCCTCCTGAAGTCCAGCACTATTGTGCCAGATTCCCTCCTTCCTTGCCCATATCCAATGTGAGCCATACTGAGGCGGTGGTCACTCTCTCTGACAGTGGTTCCTCCGCTGTAAGTTCTCTCACAAAGTCCCATTTGCCAGCACAAGGTCAAGGGTATTTCCTAACCTGGTTGGTTCACTGACCATTTGCAGCAGGAAGCTGTCCTGGAAGGCATCCAGCAGTACCTGCTCCCTTCTGTTCCTGGTTGTTGGGGTGCTCCAGTCCACTCCTGGCATGTTGAAGTCCCCACAATCACCACACTACCCTTCATGGGTCCTCCTGATCTGTCCCGCTAGTTCCCTGTCTAACTCCTCCGTCTGAGATGGTGGCCTGTACACCACTCCCATTCTAAGAATCCTATTCTTGGAATCCTGGATTTGCATCCAAAGCGACTCCGTACTACCCTCCTCCCCTTCCTCCCTTACACACTTCAGTCCTTCCTTCACATATAGTGCCACCCCCTCCTTTCCCAATCACCCTGTCCCTACGAAATAACCTGTACCCTGGTACAGACAGGTCCCAGTCATTGTATTGGGTGGCCCATGTTTCGTGATGGCTGCAATGTCCACCTCTCCTCTGCCATGAGAACCTGTAACTCTGCAGTTTTCCTCCCAAGGCTCCTAGCATTGAGGGTAACCACCTTCCACCTTCCCCCTCCCATCCTGCCCTCCTTTCCTAGCATCACCAACAGTACTTGCCATTTGTCCTTTGTGTCACTGTTATGGGGGTAAGCTCATGGTTTCCCAACCTGTGGTCTCCATATCTCTTCCCCAACTGCCACCCCCACTCCTAGTTTAAATTCCCAGCTTCCTCTATGTACTCCTCCATCCTCTGTTTCAACACTTTCTTTCCTCCTCACTCAAGTGTAGTCTGTCCTTGGCATAGAGACTACTGTTCTCCCAGGTCCCTCCCCCCAACAGCCCCATACCCTTTAGCACAACACCAGGTTCTTAGCCATCCGTTAAATTCCTCTATTCTCAGCTTTCTTGTTGTGCTTGCCTGTGGCACGGGAAGTATCTCTGAAAAAGTTACTGATCTTCCTGCCCCCTCACATAATTGTGCTAGTTCCTCAAACCTCCTCTGGACTATATCTACTGTCTTGTCAGCCAGATCGTTTGTCCCAAGATGTATAATTAAATGAGGTTTGGTCCTACCCCTTCTAGCATATTTCAGAACAGATTGTCCCACCCTTTCCGCTGTCATTCCTGGCATGGCCTCCACCCAAATGCGACTATGCCTCTCCCTCTTGCTACCCCACCTAACTTCTCTTAGTATTGAGTCCCCCAGCACTAAGATTCCACCCCTCTTACTCCCTGCTTGCTTCCATTCATCTCCCTCTCTCATTTCCAGGTCCTCTTCTTCCTCCTGCACATTATTTCCTTTTACCCTGTTGCAATTCTCCCAGCAGAACTTCCCCCGCTCCAGTTTGGTCCAGGCATTTATCAATTACTCCTCTAATTTCATCATTTCCCTCCTCCACCTTCTTCCTCTCTAGCAGTGTAAAACTATTTTCTGAAGGCCCTTCACAAATGCCCTCCCTCTCTCTTCATAGTAACCTGTTCTCTCCTTTCCACTCCATGACTTTTGCCACTTCTTCACCTCCCCTCACAAGTCCCTATCTCCTCCTTCCATTTGTCTTTTGTCTCCTGACCTGGTTTCCCCAGCAATTGTTCTTCCTGGCCTGGGCCCCTTTGTCTCTGCTTCCCTTCTTCTGCCCCTCTCCTCACCACTGTTGGCTTAAATCACCCTCCCTCATCTCCCCTTCTTCCTCCCTCCAGTATTGGGCTAAACCCACCCCCAATCTGCCTTGCCTGTCTTAGTTCCTCCTGCATATGGGGCACCCTTGCCTCGTGCCTCTCTGCAATTCAAAACTTGGGGAGGAAGGGTGAGAGTTAAGAACCTTGATCCAATGTAATATATGTGGACCCATACCAAATGCCTCCAACATAGTAAATGGGTACCTCCACTCCACGTGGTCGAAGGCCTTCTCCATGTCTAGGGCAAGGACCGCCACACTGAGATTTACAAGTAAGTGCCCAATAATGGATAATGTTAAACATTTTGCAAATGTTGTGCTTTCCTTGCCTCCCTTGGATGAACCCACTTTGGTCAAAATGTATGCTATTAGGTAGTAATGATTCCAGCCTGGCAGCTACGAATCTTGTTAAGGGTGTGCAAAACAGATACTATCTGGGACAAATACACACAAATTCTGCACTTTTTACAAATACAGATATCACTCTTAAATGTTTGTATTTGTGTTAGACCACATAATGTAGTGTTAGACCTTGGTTTCGGCTGACATGAAACATCTGTGACTGCTGCTGTTCAATACATGGATGCATATTTTCTTGATAAATCTGCAAAGTTTATTGAAACCTCTCAAACCCTTGGTCTTATGTCTTCCTTAACAACAGAAACAAGTCTAAAATGTAAAATAAAATATTTTGTGAACACTGATATGCAAACCAATACAGATACAAATATAAATATCAAAAATCAGCCCTGTGCACAGCCCTAATTCTTGCTAATATTTATAACCTGAAGTCAGAAATAGAGATGTTGCGAAGTTAAACTTTGCCTACGAATTTCACACTAAGCACCAAGAATTCACGCTTCATGGACTTCGCAGAGTTCTGCCTGGCCACTAAAACTTCGATTTGTGCAAAATGTACAGTGAAATTCACAATTTTTGACCGCAAAGCACAAAATTGGTTGGCAAAGCATGAAATTCATGGGTAAAATTTTGTGTTTCTCTGTAAAATTTGTGAAATTTGCAAAATCCATGAATTACCTCACGGAGGGAATTTTGTGGACTTTGCACATCTCTAGTTAGAAGGGATATTGGTCAGTATGAAGAAGGAGGGGGGAAGCTGACCCCTACTGATACTATCTTAGTATATGTCCTGGAGGGGGGCCACAAGTTCCGTTTGGAAGGTTTTAAAAAAAATCAACTGGCAGGCCATCAGGGCCGGAGGTCTATCACCCCTAAGTTTTTTTAATGGTTTGCATTATCTCTGTGGGCTCCAGGACATGGTCCAGAGTGTCTGCAGCCTTGGAATCAATCCGGGGTACAGATGCTTTGTGCAGGAATTGCAGGATTTGAGTTGATGTAGGGGATACTTCTAAGGAGTAGAGGACTTTGTAAAAGTTAATGAAAGACTGTCCTATTGAGTGTGGGTCTGTAAGCAAGTTACCATTAGGATCTCGACTACCACTTATAGTGCTTCCCCTCTCTATGTTTAAGTTGCCAAGATAGCAGCTTCCCTCCTCTATCCCCATTCAAAATAAGGGCCTGCCCTACCTAAGAGCAATGTGCACTCCAATTGGGAGCTGCTTAGAGAGTTGTAGTCCTATTTGTACCATTAAAGTTCATAGTATAGCCCTGGTGAAGGATGGGTTTTGTGTGCTTTTTTAAGGTCTTTGATCCACTATTACAAAGTTCAGAGACCAGCTTCCTCCACCGTCCTCCTACATGCTGCATATGACATAGCTTGTTCTCCAATGTATATCTTTAGCACCTCCCATCAGGCAGAGTGAGTAGTCTCACTTCTTTTATTATAAGAAAGGTAATCTGAGCTAGCAGTGCATATATACTGTTGGAAGATCTCCTCCCCGTAGAAGAACAGGGTCAAGTCTCCATGGCCGTGTGGTGGGATACGCTGCCCCAGTATGGAATTGAGTAGTGAGAGGCATATGATCTGAGACCAAACTAGATTTGTACGCAGTACGGTCAAACTGTAAGAGGAGGGAGGAGGAAACCAACAGCCGATCCAGACAGACATAGGACCAGTGGAAATGGGGGAAAAAAATATATTCCTCCCGTGGGGTTCTGACGCTTCCAAAGGTCTACCAGAGAACAAGTAGATTCCACTTCATGTACAGCTTGAGCATTCTTCCGAGGTGGTGGTTGGGGCTGGATTCAATCTATCCAAGTTTGTGTCCACTACGCACTTAAAGTCCCCTCCCAAGATCCAAGGGCCCCGAAAAGGGGACATATCCAAAAGCAGTTTATGGTCTTCGGATGAGTTCCGTCTTTCGGATGAGATGTTAAACCGAGGTCCCATCTGCCTGTATTGGTGGTAGTTCAGGTGGATGTTAAAGATCCCATGGCACTTTTCGAAAAGAGTAGAGGAATTTTTTATTATAAGAACATCAAAAAAACAACAAGAAAATAATACAAAGAGTGTTAAATCGCACCAAATAATACACGAAAACCAAAAAATTCAGGAAAAATATCAATCATTGTGACAGTATAACAACAAAGTCAAAAACTGTGTTTCATCACACAAATCAGTAATAAAGGGCAGAAGAAAAAAAGACAAATAAATGCAGTCATAAACAACCCACCACCTCACCAACCCACATTAGTAAAAATAACCTATTTATATTTAATAAACCTCGTGAAACCCTTCCACCAATCAATTACCTTCCTAGCAGTAGCACATTCACAATCATTATGATATACCCTTTCCATTGCCCCCTGAATTAATAATCCCACCGTATCATAAGACATCATTTTCTGATATAAAACCCACTGGCATCTAGCCTGCCATAAATAATACGTTAAACAACAACAGAATGTTATCCAGATGTCATAATTATACTGTCTCCCTAACTGAGGGTAACTACCTAAAATTAACATGTCATAGTTCATATGTACTAACCATCCCATACTCCACTGTAAAGATAAGAATTTCCAAAGAGAACTAGCATAGGGACAGTAGAATAAAAAATGTTCCATCGATCCCTCTTGGGAAATACACTCAAGGTAGGGACACAGTCTTTCATTTATTGCTTTATGTTTTGCATTACCCCGAACACTAATTCTCCCATATACTGAATGCCAAATAAACTCCCACATATGTTCTGGCAACCTAGGATTATCTAATTTTCGAAGAACACTTGTGATCTTAAGCGAGGGACAGTTTTTAAAGGCTGGTTCAGTTGGATAGAGCAAGGACATTACTATTTTATAAAGTTGTAAACTGTTACTGTTCCTTACCACCTGGGTAGTCAAACCCCATTTGAAAAGTTTTTTTGCTACAGGCTCAAAATAATGTGGAAGACACAGTTTCTGATGAAGCTTAGGCGGTAATACCTGCCATGTTCTAAAATAATGACTCAAAACCTGTTTGAATAATACTCCATACAGAGCCAACGTTGATGATAATCCGATACGAACATTTTGTGATAAAAATAGTGTAGCAAAAAACGTAACTGGATCCAACATCCCAAGGCCTCCCTTTTTTTTTTTCCTAGGTATGTATATTGTCTTTTTATTGGGTTGAGCCTATTTCCCCAGAGCATTTGAAAAAATAGACTATATATATGTGTTTCCAATCTGACTGGCAATGGAAATACCATTGCAGTATATAGTAGGCTAGGGATGATAAACTTTTTTATTATCTGTATCCTTTTAAGTTTTGACATTTTCCAATGTCTCCATCGATTAATTTTCCCCTCTACCGAAGCTAAGGCATTTTCCCAATTCAAGTCAGGCAAATTTTGAGGACCATACAATATTCCTAATATTTTAATTGGCTCAGATGAAATAGAAATACCCTGAATGATTATATCTGAAGACTCCCCACCCCCAATGAAAAGACCCTGACTATTTCTCTTTTGAATCTTAGAATTGGGTACCGTAGAAAAATACTTCATATGGTCTAAAAATACCTCCACGTGGTCTAAACTTGAAAAAAACACGCAAAGATCGTCAGCATAGGCCTGTATATAAAGTTGTTCCTGAAAGAGAGGACCCAAAATCCCTTCCCATTTAGGCTTCTGTGAAATAGATTGGATCAGGGTGTCAATAACAAATGAATATAATAAAGGGCTCAAGGGGCATCCTTGCCGCACCCCAGTAAGAACCTGAATACCCTCTCCCAGTGTACGCTGTACAATAGGATGAACAACAGTCCCTGAACATAGTAATTTAATCCAATTTATGAAATCATCAGGAACCCCATAATGCTGTAGCGTAAAGAACAAAAATGGGTGATATACTCTATCAAAGGCCTTACATTGGTCTAAAGAGATAATACAACCAGATTTGTGTGATTGACCCATATATTCAATTAAATCCCATACTATCATGTCTGCCTGCTGAATTTTCCTACCAGGGGAGCCCACAGTATTGAAACGGTGAAAGCACCGTTACAGCATACTGTTTAAGTCTAGTATTTAAAATCCCTGTTAAAATGTTATAATCTGTATTCAGAATAGTAATTGGTCTCCAATTTTCTAGTAATGTTTTATTTCCAGTTTTATATAGAAAAATCAATAACCCCTCAGAGAACCAAACTGGGAAAGTTATTGCTGACAAAAAAAAAAAATTAAAAACTAGTTCCAAACATGTAGAAAATTCTACTGGTAATGCTTTATATAATTCAGAAGTTTATCCATCCACACCTGGTGAAGTTCCAGATGTAAGTGATTTGATAGCTGCCATAATTTCTGATCTTGTAATAGATTTAATTAACCCAGATTTATCAAATTGAGATTCAGTAAAATGTATTGGATACAAAAAAGTGTTTTATGTCCTCATCACTAGGGGGCACTGTAGGAGCATGAGAAAGTAAATTAGTCCGAATAATCTGTTGTAAACCACTAAAATTATCTACCAACTGTCCCTCTTTGTTCAGCAGTGCTAATAAAGCCGTATTATGTTTGAATTGCTTGAAAGCTTCATAAGGGTCCCCCCTGAGGTTGTTTCTTAACACCAAATTGAAAGAGAACTTGTGAGGTTTTAGCCCTACTATACTGTACTTCTTGTAGTTGTTGTTTCAACGTTTTTATTTGGGCTGAATAATTTATTTTTGAGGTGTTAGCTAAGGAAATTAGATAATATAACTGTTGCCGAAGTTGTAAATACTTTAAAAAGCTAAAAGTAGCCTTTGACCTCCCTTGGTTTTTAAGTAACTGACATAAATCATCCTTAGTATCACCCCACCATTGCCCCCAAATCCTCATATAAAAAGGAGACTGAAATTCGTGTGTTAAGTAATAAGACCACCTTTTGAAGCACACCAGGAGTCCATAATAAAGGGGCACTCAGTTTCCACCGAGTCTTTTTCCACTGAGGGAGACAGTCAGAAAAAAAAACGTACATTGCAGCAGCAGATGATCTGAAAAAGAAACTGGGACTGTATAAAATCGAAAGGGAAGATTATCTGATAAAAAAATATAATCTATAGTAGACGTATACGTATTTTTTTTATAAGAGAATCTTGGCCCCCCTTGCTGATGGCTACTACCCAGGACCAACCCAGATTCAGTTATCAGTGCATGTAATGCATGAGAATCACAGTAAATCTTTTTACCAATATCCCTTGAACTTTTACCACCCATTTTCAGCTCACAATTGAAATCTCCACATAAAAAAACCTCAAAGGGGTAACCAAAAATGGCTTTATCATGTGAAATAATGCCACTCTTTCTGCCTTCAATTGTGAGCAATACACATTAATAAAACGACAAGACATAGACCTCCAAACCCCATCCAAAATCATCAGCCGCCCTGGAATAAGATCCATTAAATTTCAACAGGGAAAATTCATAAGTATGAAAAAGAAACCCTAAACCATCAGCTGATTGTTGCCCAAAGGACCAATATGACGTCCCCCAGCACTATTCTCTTTGAAAAGTCCTAGCTTGGTCTGCAGTATACATCCAAGTTTCTTGCACTAGACAGATATCTAAGGAATTACTGTGAATATAATCATACACAACCTGTCACCTTTTGTAGTTCAAGATACTATGAACATTTAATGAACCCAATTTAAAGTGAGCCATTTAAAAGAAAGAAGAAGAAACAAAAATCTGAAAAGGGAACCTCAACCATCTTTTTTTCGCCTCTTTTTTTTTTTTTGCTTTTATAGCCTTCCTGAACCACACAGGGGGAGTGGGGGACTATCCTGCACTGATTGAGAATCAGGATCTTGACAGTCCATGACCGAATTGCCCCATGGAGTAGATAAAACCTCAAAAGAATTACTGGTTTCCAGACCTTCTGAAGGGGGGGCGGGATCACAGGCTTAAAATTCCTAGAGGACCGTCTCACTGGAGGTAATGAAGGAGTTACAATCCCATGGGGAAGAATCTCCTGTTGTTTAGCATAACATACCGGAGATAGAAGGGGAAAAGTAACATTAGAGACTACAAGTGGAGGAACCACAGCAAACTCTGGCATGGGATGTGCAGGGGAAAGAACTACACCCCCCTTGGGGACCAGGTTCCCTGAAACTATACCAACAGCCAAATCTTGGGGCTCCTGAATCAAAATATCTGGACAAGTAGTGGAGGTTTTATTCTTAGTGGCCCATTCACACTCTGAGAAAACATGGCCTGTTCCCTCACAAAGATCACATTTAGTGGAATGCACACATTGAAAGGCAATATGCCCTGATTCCCCACAGTTTTCACACCGAGGTTTGTCACATGAGCTGGATAAATGTGTCCTAGACCCACACTTATAACAGGCTCTGGGTTGCCCGGCATAGAAACAAACACCCTGTCTCATCCTAACAAAAAGGAATTTGGAATATGTGAGATCCCAGTCTCAGATTGCCTAAGTTTAACCTTAAATCGCCATCTCCCAGTCCAAAACTGTTCGGTATCCAAGATAGCCTCTGGAGAGCTTAACACCTCACATTTCTGAGAAAGCCAATACAGAATATCATCTACATGAACCCCCTCATTCCTGAACATAATAGTTACAAACTTGATCAAAGGTTTCGTCAGGGGGATGACTAAAAAGGGGGTCCAAAGAGGAGAAAATTTCAATTGATTGTAGCGCTCCCAAAATAAATCTAGGGCAGATGTTGATCGAAAGCTAACATCAAAGTTGTCCTCCCCCGAGATATTTATAAAAGCAAATACCTCCCTGGGGGACAAATGGAGGGAGTCTTTCAATAAGATTTTTCCCACATAATGCCTATCAGGCCGGACCTCTAAACCTCCCTTATACCGTAACCTCACAGCATTCCTACGCGGAGCTGTTTCTTTTTTTATTTTAGAAAATAAATCAGACAGTAATGGCTTTTCAGCTACAGGATCACGTCGTACAGGATTTGTAGGTGATTCAGATTTTAAATCTATTAATATTTCAGTAGGATTAGATTGGTCAGTCTTAGAGACTAGCTCAAAGTTCTCTCGTTCCACCCTAGTCATATCAGGGGCCACAGGTAGAGCAGGCAGACAAGGCTGCCAAGTCGGTTCATTTTGAGAAAAATTCAACTTTGGGTCCCAATCAGGGGTAGGGTGCCATGAATCTCCATTCATAGTCCATCCAGCAGCACTTAAAGCTTTTTCAGGAGTCCAAGGATCATTTGGCACTGTATGCATTGGGGACACAGCTTCGGGAGTCATTGATGTGGAAGAAACACCTACTGATGGCAAGGCTTTTACTTCAGCTGGTAACCCCAACAAGTTTCTCTTAGCAGAAAACACTGCCGCCGTTCTCCTTCCCTTCCTCTCCACCGTATCTCGTGGGCACATTACGGTTAAAAGAAAATTCAGACACTCCAGTCTGATTAAATGGCTCAGTCTGAAATCTACAGCTTACCTCCGCTGTATGCAATTCCATAAAGGTCGCAGGATAAGGAGCACGAAATACAAAACCAGCATTTTTAGACAAGGTGTGTACGTCTCCGGTGCAGCGAGCCTCCAGACTCCGTGACAACCACGTCCGGGACTCCCGAAATCGCTGTAGTGACCGGAGCAGCGTTGGGATCCAATCCTGTTGAATGAATGCTCGGCGTAGGCTCTCAGCACTGAATCGACACAGATTCAACTCTGCCAGCCACAATAGAACTTACAGGGGAGAAAACAGAGTTTACAGTTAAGGAACCAGCATACGGCAGAACTGAGCTTGAAGACTCCTGCTCAATCTCGCTGCCTATGACAATCTCACTCTGAATGCTATGCACGGGTACATCCTGAGTGATATGCAATTGCAATTGCTTTTTAACGCGATCGTATTCTTGAGTTAATTCCGATAGTTGTCTTTCCAGGAGCTGTTCTCGGTCCTCCGGTAAGTGTCCACAAGAAGAGTCTCCTTTTAATTCCACCACGGCAGATAAATCCTCCATAGACACAAAAATTTCTCTGTCCTCCATAGACTCGATGGGTACCTGATGCTCAGGTATCCCTGTAAGGTCTCCCATTGTATAGCTGGAACGACTCCTCGTCGTGCTCCCAGCGACCGTCCTCCTCAGAGTTTGACCACAAGTGAACAGGTCAGCAGCAAGTCCCCCTACTGGCCGAGCAGTAGGGGAATTTCCCCGGTGTCCTGGCCAAATTTCCCTCGTTCATAATAAATACCACCAACAGCTTAATCTGGTTCCAGGTCAGTTGGCATTCATCTGTATCTCCCTCCCCCGGGTCGTGCCTGAAAATAGGCAGGATTTGTCTAGTGCACTTACCTGGTCAACAAAAATTAAGTAAAATAAATAAATGGTAAAATTTGAGGTCCTGAATATTGGGGCCATATATAGCCCCAATAGCCAGGAGTGCCCCATTGTTTAGTTGAAGTTCGGCCATTACATATTGCCCCCCCCAAGTCACTGTAGGATTCTAAGAGGCTCCCGGGAAAACCCCGAGACAACCATAAGGCCGTTCCCCCTTGCCCATCAGTTGTAAGTGATGACCATCCGTGTTTACCCCCACAAGATTGTTTTATTTTGTCCAACTCCTTGGTTGTCATGTGCTTCTCTTGCAGGAGGGCAATAGAGGTTTTGAGTTTTTTTAATCAGGTCTGCATCCTATTGCATTTGACCACATTCTTCAGCTCATTGATATTCCAAGTGGTAATGGTTAGGGCAGATGCCATGATATTCCCACTTAAAGAAACTTATGACAACATCCCCATGCAGTACTAGTAATCTGTAGCATCTGCTTGAAATGTAGACAAGAATCTGATATTTTTGGATCCATAGAGGTAACAATAACAAGAACAGGAACAACAACAACATATAAACCGGAACAGTACATTTTTTTCCCTTATATTACCCAACCTCCGCTCTCCACCCACAACACCCACACTAGTAAATTCCCTGATGGGAACTGGTAGGGAAACAAAGGTTCCCTCAATACCCATAAAGAAAAGTAGAAAAACATGGTGAGAGGAAGCAAGAGAAGAGAGGAGGCTTGCTGCCACACGCCAGCAGGAGACAGGAAAGGGCAGCAATAAGGAAGGAGGAGGCGAAAAGGAAAAGTGGGCGCGAACAGGGGGACCTACCTCAGAGGCAGCCTGCCCAAAGTTTAGTGGAGGAGTTGGAAGCACCGCTCAGAACCGCATCATGCAGATTAAATTCAAAGAAGAGCTGTAATCAGCACTCTGGTCCACGGCTTGGGAGTTCTACGAACTTGTAACTTAACTCGGGGACATTTTTCTCCCTCACACCCACCCCGCACCACCTCCCTTGTTAAATGCTCCAGGAAAACCACTCCCAGGAGTGATTAGCCAGTCAGGATCCAGAGCAGAAGAGGGGTGAAATTGGAGTGGTGGAGGAGGAGCAGGGAGACTGGTCAAGGGGAAGAAACAAAGGTACTGCCAAGGAGACTAGTTGAGTGGAAACAGTATGTGCTTTGAAAAAGCGCATGATACATCTTGAGGATCAAAGGGAATTGTGTGGCAACTGTATTAAAGGTATAGGCGCTGTAAAATTGTGCAATTTAGTAATTCAATGAGGGTGAGGGCACTGGGGGCTCTCTGAGAGGGATAGTTGAGTCAAAGGAGAGCCCAGTGGGAAAGAGGATCCAGAAGTGGGTAAATGGAGCAGAGGGGCCAAAGAGGGGGGAGGGAGAAATGCTCCAGGAAGACTGACTGGGGCAGACAGAGGAAGGAACAGGGCAGGAAGGCAAGCTGGGGGGGGGTCAATGGGAATGCAGGGAGCAAGGGGTCCTGAGAAGGGAAGGGACCAGGGGACGTGGGGGAGGGAGGGTCATGGGATGTAATAACTGCATGGGCAGCTGTATTCATGGGCACCCTGTGGAGGCTGGGGGAATGCTCAGTCTGTCAAAGGTTAAGAAGGCTGGAAAATGAAGTACAGTGGCTAAAAGGGGAAGTGTCTAGGATGAAGATGGAAATGACATGTTTGGAAGGAGGGGAAGGAAAACAAATCGAAACATGGTAAGGATATCCAATGGGAAGGAGGGGAAGGAATGGGGGTGAGTGGGGTGTGTGAAACAGATGCAGGAGAAAAGGAGGAAAGGCCACTAGTAATTATGTCAAAGGGAAGGGAGGATGAAGGGCGGACACAGTACATTACAACAACAAAAGAGATGGCTGGAAGTGGGGGCAAAACAAGGGTAGATCCTGAACTATGGTGGGGGGGATACATACAGGGGAGAATGCAGGGGGGGTCAGAGCTATAGGAACAGGGGAAGGGAACGATGTGCAGGAGGATGAAAGAGAGGAGAATGGGAGAAGAAAAGGGGAAGGGAAATGTGTAGGAGGGACATCTTGGTGCTAGGGGACTCTGTATTAAGAGGGGTCAGGTGGGGTAGCAAAGCGGAGAGGCACAGTAGGGCTTGGTTGTAAACAATACCAGGAATGAAAGGAGAAAGGGTGGGTCAGTCACTGCTACGATGTGCTGGTAGAAGGAGAAGAGGGCCCCTCCTGATAATATACCTGGGGACAAATGACCTGATGGATGGTACACTGAAAGAGGTGAGAAGGAGTTTTGAGGAACTGGGACCTCTCTGCGAGGGGGTAGAAAGATCAGTCACCTTCTCAGAGGTACTTCCCATCCCCAGAGCAAGTACAGCAAGAAAAAAAGAGAATCCAGGAGTTCAACGAATGGCTGGGAGTATGGTGTCAGGAGAAGGGGTACAGGCTGATAGGAGGGTGGGGGAGGGATCTGGGAAAACAGCAGTCTCTGTGCTCTCTCTTGACCTCACCTAACTGGTAACCCAGACCACCAGGTCAAACCCCTCCACTGACACACACTCACTACTGGACATCCTCCTTACCAATCACCCACACAGAATCGCAGACATTAAGGTCTACCCTAATTCACTGAGTGACCACTCACCAATACTTTTTATGTGGTCCTGTCAGCTGCCCAAACCAGCACCCAGTATGACCTCCCGCTACCATCTACGCCCTGGAAATCTCCATAAGCTAAAACACTACTTGGCCCAATGGGATTGGTCCCCCATAAACCTCGCCCCAAATGTGGATGCGGCCCTTGACTACTTCTCTTCATCTTTTAACAAGGCTTGTGACATTTATGCCCCATATACCAAAATATAAACCAAGAAGTGCAATGCGACTTGGATCACCCCCCTGCACCTACAACTACGGCAAAGAGATGATCTCTGGCACAGAGCCATCATCTCTGGTAAGTTAGTCAGACAGGCCTACAATGCCAAGCGAAACAGATGTACCTGGGACATATGAAAGGCCAAGGAATACTACAGATCTGCCTTGGCCTCCTCCTGGGGGTCCGCCCGGAAGTTCTGGGATAATATAAAAGAGCTAAATGGGAAAACGCGCTCACCACCCCTGTCCCAACTTAACATTAATGGAGCAACCACCACAGACCCACAAAGCATTGCAGAGTGCCTCAACACCACATTCTCTGCGCTCAGGGCAGTTCTCCCCAGCAACTTCTCCGACCCAATTCCCCCCACTCCGGCACCAATACTCCACCGCCCACCTTTCTACCTGCTTACCATTACTACACAGGAAGCTCTGCCTTACCTGACTAAAGCCCTCAATGGCACAAGCCCCTTTAGCGATCCTCTAGACACAAAACTGCTCTGGCTAGTCCTTGACACAGTACTGGTACCGCTCACTGATCTGTTAAATCGCTTTCTGTGCCTGGGACAGTTCCCAACTGCTTGGAAAAAGGCGGTAATCACCCCCATACACAAAGGAGGGGATAGCGCATCTCCGAGTAACTATTGGCCAATCTCCATCCTCTCCCCCCACTCTCAAAAGCCTTAGAGAAAGTAGTTGCCACCAAACTCACTGAGTACCTGGACACCCATAGCCTGCTTTGTAGGGAGCAGCATTGTTTCCACTTTGTCCATACTATAACCACAGCTCTCATGGAATTCTCCACCTTTCTTCATTCAGCCCTAGATAACAGCCACCTAGCTGGAGCCATATTTATCGACCTCTCCAAGGCCTTCGACATGGTCAGCCACCCCCCTTCTACTGGACTGACTCCTACAGCCTGGGCCTCTCTCAAGGACCCTCCTCCTGGTTCGCCTGCTACCTCTCCTCAAGGTTCCAATGCGTTAAAATAAACAGCACCCTCTCCAGCACCTGCCCAGTCCACTCTGGTGTACCTCAGGGCTCTATTTTGGGCCCGCTTCTCTTTAGTCTCTACCTGGTCTGCAGGGGCGTAATTATAGGGGGGGACGGGGGGGCACAAGTCCCCAACTTTCAACATCACCCAATTTTATGCCATTTGTACCCCCCAACATTTTATTTAATTTATATCAGCTGTTACTATTAGCCAGCAAGCACAGCAACATCGCGCTTGTCTTTCAGAAAAACATCTGCTGCTAGCCTGAAGGTTTTGTTTTCGCAATGCCGCTTCCGCGCAAAGCACCGAATGAAACAGGAGGAACTGGCTGGTGCGGGCAGATTGCATGTTCTCTGCACCAACCAGAAGTAGCACCGCCAGTAAAATAAACTAACCTGCTCTCCAACCAATCGCTGGTCCGAGAGGAGCAGGCGCGGAGACTGACTGCTGCGGCGTGCGTGCGTGCATTTGTGAGGAGAGAGTCGTCTCAACCGTCCGAGCTGAGTGACCTGTAAAATAAACAAAACGTCAACCTGACCCAAAATCTATCAACTGGGTGCTGACTGCCTGCGGGATGGAGTAACTTCTCGTCGTGTGTGTGGTGCTGTCTTGACTTCTCCATTGGCTTAGCAGCACTGATTGGTTGCCCACTTGCCTTGGACTCTCTGGGGACTGAGAGGAGACAGTCAATTTGGGCCTATTCATTCTGCTTCTGAGGAGGCTAGCAGAAGCAGAAGCAGCAGCAATCAATCTGTCAGTAGTCCGTCAGAAAGGACTAGTCGAGTCTCAGGACTGTCGCCTCATCTGGCAGGAGAGGGAGACAGCTGCTCAGTACAGGGGCCCTCAGGGGCATGTGCAGGTGCGGTGTGAGTCTGCATGTGTGGGAAATGGGAGTCGATGACGAAACACTGTCTTATTCTTCTACAGACTGCTTGAGGTGGGAACCCACCTGGAAACTGCCTGCTGAACACTGAGTGCTAGTTGGTAGTTGCTGCTGGCATTGATGCATCCCATTCCATTCTGTCAAAAGAAAAACAAGCAGGTAATTTTTTTAATATGTGTACAACTGTACTACTTCTATACTATTCCCCATAGGTCCCATGTTTCAGGAAGTGAATGCTGGTCCAAACCGGGGATGGGAGTGGGATGGGATGTATCCCCTATCTTAAAATATTTAACAAAATGATTTTGTAGTCACAGGTCCAGAGGTCTTCAAAGAGTGTCACTTAGGCTGGCCACATTTGATATTGGATGCGATTACAATCCCCAGCCCACACCAGATCCGACATTGACCAGGCAGGCCACTTTGACTGGATGCAATTATGAAAATTGCTTATAATATTTGTTAGAACATCTTTAAACACCCAGCATAACCCCAGCCCTCACCAGGTCTCTTCTGAGTACAGATGGAGATTCTAAGGGCCTGAGATCCGGTCTGTGTCCTTTTCAGATTTTACCTAGCCTGGCCCAAGTCACTTGGCTCATTCATTTTGCTGCTTTTGGAAAGTCTGTGCTGGTTGGAGGGTTTAAATGTTTGTGGGTCTGACCAGCGAAATGCTGGTCACTTGGGGGCTATGATTCCCTACATAAATACATCTGCTGCTGACAATGTGTCACCAGGCAACTCTTGCGAAGCTGGCTAGCAGGCTGTAGAGCGGGACAGATGGGCAATAATAACATTTGGTCAGCCCATTTCTGGTGGGACTGGATGGGGAGTGCACATGCCTCCTGTGGTGATGCAAGGCAATCAGGCAGTGGCAGCAAAGAAGCGGGTGTGTGGGTTCTTGCAAAAACCACAGTTACACTGCCAAAGCCACATTTACAGCAGCAGGCTGGGAGTAGAACAGGGTGGTCTCTGAGGAGCAGGGACAGGTATGGTGGCTCACCGTGGCTGCATTGTGGTGTTAAACTCAGCCACATGGAGATGGTGAACTCATTGGAGTGGTCCAAGTGGATGAGTTGTGATTCATGCAGATGTGTGTGACAGGCTACATGGCAGCTGTTGCGCATGTGCCTCAGGAGCCTTCTTGGTTTTGGAGGCTGTGTTTTTGGTACCGACTTCTATGATAGTTGCTTGTACAGCTGCCCACTGGGTCCTGATATTAGGGTGCCACAGGTAGATACTGAACCCACCAATGTGGGCAGACAAGTTCAGACAGATCATTGTATGCAGCAGTGTGAGTGGGGCATGGGAAGATGGCAGCACTCTGGAAGGTCTTTGGTGCACGTTTGAAGTCTACCATTTTGGGAACACACAGTCGTCCCACAGTGCACATCTAAGCCACTGTGTTGTGTATGGTTATCCACATTGCCAGGCAAAGCAGAATGGAGAATAATAATGATAATACTAATTTTAAAAGTAGGGCATTTGTGGAGAATGTTGGACAGCGGGCATGTATTAGGTTACTTACGGTACTAGACACCCGTAACGTCAATAAGATATGTGCATGTGTGAGAAGCACAGTATTGTAATATATTATATTATGTTATAACAACCCTGGTGCACCCATTTAGTTGTGTTTTCACCCAGGGATGGAGCAACCCCCAAGCGGAATGAAAATATCATGAATACAATATTTCAAATCCTTCAATGTTTTGTTATATTCGTGATATTTTTTCTTTTCTGGCACAGTCACTCCCTCCCGGTGCACCCATGAAGTTGCATTTTTTTACCCGGGGTGAGTGGGGGGTGGAGCGCTCCCACGTAGAGAAAAGTATAATGAAATATATCAAAACATTGAAGGGATTTCAGTTATTGTAATTGCAACAATACAATGCCACCGATCTGAAGGCAACTATTTAACAGTATACGCAGCACAAAGATAAGTGTAAACGGGCACATCAAATCCAATCTTTGTAAGAATAATGTGTAATAAATTGTGTTCTTGTTGATAATTTTTCTAATGTGTTATTTTATTTTTTAACCGCAATTGTGCAACTCTGTGGAGGGTGTTAGACTTCACTTCACGCCTATGCGATGTGCCCCACGTGTATAGAGTTTTCAGAAAAGCGCACAAGCCATCCAACGTTCTCTACAAATGCAAGATTATCGCAAGAAAATGTGAAAGACCCTAATAAATCTATAGTTGTGCTGCAAGCTAAACTTGGAGGGTACTAATGAGTCTGTGACTGAGAGGGAGGCTCAGGCAGCCAGGGGGCGAGGGGAGGAATGACTGGTCTTTTTCCATATAACGTTTACATTTTGGTATGTACCACAGTACCCATGATTCGAATCTGGTTGAGAGTGAGGTTGTCCCCCCCAACCTTGGCACCAAAATTACTCCCCTGCTGGTCTGCATCTGTCCTGGAGGAGAACCAGGATCCTGGGTGATAGGTTTAAATGCTTCAATGGCAAGCATTTAAACTAGCCAAGGGGGGAGGAACTGAAGAGGAGAAGGGAAATCCTATCCCCCCCAAAAAAAAAATCAGGGTAATTAGTGAGGTAAACACAAAGATAGAGCAGTCGATAGGGAGAAGGGCAGGGGTAAATGGAGAAAAAGACAAAGGCAGTGGGGACAGGGATGGGGCAAAAAGAAATAAAGCCATAAAAAAATGGAGGGTAATGAGTACCAATGCCCATAATCTAGGTAAACAGCTCCTTGAAATGGTGGCCTTGATGGAAGAGGGATGCCTGGATATTGTGGCAGTCACAGAAACATGGTACACAGAGAACCATGACTGAGATGTCAACATACCAGGGTACACAATCTACAGGAGGGACAGGGAGGGAAGAAGAGGAGGAGGAGTAGCTCTCTATGTAAGGGAAGGGATCAAAGTAACAGAACTAAAGGGTAAACAGGGAGGAGAGGAGTCACTGTGGGTCACCCTGGAGATTGGAAATGTCTCCACAATCCACATAGGGGTTGTAAACAGACTCCTGTCTCAGGGGGAGGACATGAACAAGGAAATGATAGAAGGCACCCTTGGGATGGCAGAGAAAGGGGAGATATTGCTGATGGGGGATCTGAATATGCCAGATGTTAACTGGAGCACCTTGGCTGCAGCCACATCCAAGAGCAGGACCATTCTCGATGCCCTACAGGGGGCATGCCTCTGACAGCTAGTTGTGGAACCCATTCAAGAAAGAGCAATCTTAGACCTGGTACTCTCAAATGGGGATGGAGAGAGGATCTCTGATCTTGAAGTGGGTAGCCATCTGGGAATAAGTGACCACCAAACAGTGTGGTTCACGATAAACTTAGCTGTAGAGTCAAGCCACACAAAAGTGAAGGTACTGGACTTCAGGAGGGCTAATTTTGTCAAAATGGGAGCGTGCCTCAGAAAAGCACTAGCACACAGGCAAGAAGGTGGGGTGGAGCAACAATGGGGACACATCAAAACCGCCATCACAGAGGCAACAAGCCTTCGTATGAAGCAAATAAACAAATCAAAACGAAAGAAAAAAACACTATGGTTCTCAAAAGAAGTGGCGGGGAAGGTAAGGGAGAAAAATATAGCATTCAGGAAGTATATGGAAACACAGAAGGAGCAGGACAGAAAACTGTACCAGTTAAAGCAGAATGAAGCGGGTAAGGCAGTCAGAATAGCAAAGGCCCAAACTCAGGAAAAGATAGCCAACTCGGTTAAGAAGGGATAAAACCTTTTATAGGTACATTAGGGAGCAAAGAAAGACTAAGGCAGGGATACTGAGTCTGAACAAAGAGGAAGGTGGTTGGGCAGAGAGCAACAGTGAAAAAGTAGAGATACTGAACGAATATTTCCACTCAGTATTTACAATGGAAAAGCAGGGGGAAATACATAATCCGGTCAATAGAAGCACTTTGGATATGGGGGTTGATATTAGTCCTTTCACAGAAGAAAGGGTTCTGAAAGAACTCTTAAAACTGAAGGTAGATAAAGCAATGGGGCCTGATGGGATTCACCCCAGAATTTTAAAAGAACTAAGGGAAGAACTAGTAACACCACTGACTACTCTTTTTAATAAATCATGGGAGGATGGTGTGGTACCTGAGGACTGGAGGAGGGCAGATGTGATTCCCCTTCACAAAAGTGGGAGCAAGACAGAAGCAGGAAACTACAGACCTGTCAGTTTGACCTCAGTGGCAGGGAAAATGATGGAATCACTTCTGAAGGAAAGAATTGTTGAGTACCTAGAGGCCAGTGAGGCACAGGACTCAAGGCAGCATGGATTCACAGCGGAAGGTTATGTCAGACAAATCTAATTGATTTCTTTGACTGGGTGACCAAAGCAGTAGACCAGGGAGGGGCTGTGGACATGGCCTACCTAGACTTTAGCAAGGCATTTGACACAGTCTCGCACAAAAGATTAATAAACAAATTAGCCAGCCTGGGAGTGGGTCCCAGGGTGGTAGCCTGAGTAAAACACTGGTTGGATAACAGGACGCAGCGGGTAATAGTAAATGGAGTCCACAGTGAAGAAATGAGGGTTACTAGTGGGGCACCGCAGGGTTCAGTACTGGGGCAGGTCCTTTTTAATGTCTTTACAAGTGACATTGCAGATGGACTGGAAGGGAAAGTATGTCTCTTTGCAGATGACACAAAGATCTGCAACAGGGTTGATACACAGGTGCGGTGGAAAGGATGAAAAGGGACTTGGCAAGGTTGGAGGAATGGCCAAATGTATGGCAGCTTAGATTCAATGCAAAGAAGTGCAAAGTAATGCATCTGGGAAACAAAAACCCAGGGGAAGAGTACACAATGGGGGGTGCGATACTGACAGCGTCCAACAGCTCCTTTCAGGTAGCCATTCTGGACTATTGGGCTTCTCAGCTGTCTCTGCCGTGGAGTGGGACATCTCCCGAGCTGCCTCTGCAGATTACTCCCCCATCCAGACTCAAGACTTCCTACTCATGGCAAATTCCTGCCAGGACACTAGTGGCTGCAACACTAGGCCAGTATAACACCAGGAGTGGGTACAGGCCTACCCATCAACACCACCTCCCCTATTGCCCAAAAAATAGTGTTTACAAATTACAGTTCGCTACCTTAAAAAGAATCCTTCTTTTACTATTGTGCTCAGGCAATGTCGTACTCAATCCAGGACCATTAGACACCCTTGCTTCTCCATCAGACCTGGCAGGTATCAAAGGAATGTCTCTTTTGCATCTTAATGCCTGTAGTTTGCTGAAAAAGTTCGCCCTTATCCGGGCTTGGGTGAGCCACACCCTACCTGATGTCCTAGTGATCACTGAGACCTGGCTTAGGCCAGCCACCCCAGACAATGAAATCAGTATCCCAAATTATTTACTCTTCCGAGCGGATAGGCAATCAAGAGGAGGTGGGGTGGCAATTTATGTAAGGGACAAATACTCAGCTGCATGCATGGACGCATCATCCTCCCCCAAAGAATTAGAGTGCTTGACCCTAAAGATCGAACTTTCTCCTTCCAGTGCACTCGGTGTAATAGGCTGCTACAGGTCCCCTTCTGCCAGGCCTCATCTCCTGTCTCACCTCAGTTCTGTACTGGGGCTCAGTTCCTTGGAAACCATTATTCTTGGTGACCTGAACTATGATTGGCTATCAAGTGCATCAGCTCCCTTGAAATCGTTTTGTGACACTCTAGGGCTGGTACAACTCATTGGTGAGCCTACTCGCCCAAATAAAAAGAACCTTAACAGCAACTCCCTCTTAGATGTAATTTTGGTTAGCAAGCCACATCTGTTCTCTCATGTCGGAACATTTTTCTCAGACATTAGTGATTATTGTATAATCACCACCATTAGATTCATGCACAACCCACAGTTTGTGGCAAAGTTCTCTATCAAGAGGTGCAAACGCAACTTCAATTTGTTTGCATACGTCCACAACTTGAAACATTCAACGCGATGGCAGGAATTCTTCCTAGCCAAAATGGTTAAAAGGGCATATACTATTTTTTACAATATTTTAAGTGAGGCTTTAAATAAGCATGCACCCTTGGTTAAAGTGCGGGTCAGGAGCAGCACCTGCCATTGGTTCTCACCTGAGCTCAAATCTTCCCTGGTAGAAAGGGATACTTTATGGAAAAAAGCCAGACGAAGCAAGAATGACTCAGATTGGTGTCTTTTTAAGAGAGCACGTAACAAGTGCACCAAGTTGGTCAGAGCAGCCAAGGCCGCCTACTATCGATCGGAGCTAGCCTCTGCCTCAAGAAATCCTTCAAAGCTCTGGAAAACATTAAAAGACATGTCTGGACATGTACCTGGTAATTCCATTCCTGCAAAAATGAAGTCCGGTGGCAGCATTATCTCTAGCCGATCGGAGATATTGGAAGCCCTCAATAACCATTTTGCAATGGCAGGACTAGCATTTGATACTTCCCCTACCAATGACCTCCGCACAGCTCAGGGCCCACCAACCCATGAGTCCCCCTCTACTGAGGAGGCCTTCTCCCTCCTGCCTGTCTCTCTAAAAGAGGTGGAAGACCTATCACTGCAGCTGGACACCAGGAAGGGAGCAGGCTCCGACTTCATAGAGCCACACTATCTGAAATGTGCCTACCATGTGCTTGCGGTGCCAATCACCCACCTATTCAACGTGTCACTCTCCCAGGGTAGCCTCCCCCCTCAATGGAAAATAGCCCATGTCATCCCTCTATTAAAAGCAGGTGACCCCTGCAATCTAAATAATTATAGACCAATCTCCCTCCTCCCCATCCTGTCTAATTTACTAGAAAAAATAGTGTGTGGCCAGCTAGGGGTATACTTAGAATCCAGAAGCCTATTAAACCTGGTTCAGTCCGGATTCAGAGCAAAGCACAGCACCATAACAGCCCTAGCTAAGGGGACCAGTGATTGGCTCCTAGACCTTGACAACAAGAAGCATGTCTGTGCCATTTTCTTGGATCTTATTAAGGCATTCGACACAGTCAATCACAGCCTGTTTCTTTCCTCCCTAAGCACCTTAGGCCTGGACCATAAATCTATGTGCTGGTTTACAGACTACCTCGGAGAACGGAAGCAGCAGGTTAAAGCTGAAGGTGAGCTTTTTCCATTAAAACCTATGCTGAAGGGCGTGCTCTATCCTTGGTCCCCTCCTCTTTGCAGTCTACATTAACATCAATGACCCCATCAAAAAAGCCAACATCCACTTATTCGCGGACGACACTGTACTGTACTTGAGTCGTCCCACGCCAGAAGCAGCCTGTGAAGACCTCCAAGCTGAATTTAATCTTCTACAATACCAGCTCATAAACAAAAAGCTTTTGCTCAATGCGAAAAAGACAAAAGCCAGGCTCGTCTCCTCCTCCTTGCATGCGGCAATTCCTGCTGGGTGGGCTATCTCACAAATTACCACTGTTCTTGGAGAAACACTAGAGTATGTAGCTAAATTCAAATATCTAGGAGTTTGGCTCGATCATAAACTTTCCTTTGCTGACCATCTCAAAGAACTACAGAAGAAACTAAGGCAAAGATTAGGACTATTCTACATATGAACATACAAAATTTGCCAGCAGATAAAGGTCTAGAGGTCTATCAAGTCTGCTCGAATGTGCAGCTAGCACCCCTTATTCTGCAGCTTCCCCTCCCTTCCACCCTTCCCCTTCATTAACCCTCCCCCTTGTCCTGTCCCATCCCCTTTTGAAGCAGTCCACTGTTCTACTGGATACCACTTCTGCAGGTAATGCATTCCACCCTGCCACCACCCTCTCTGTAAAAAAGTGTCTCCTCATCTCCCTCCTGAACCTTCCTCCCTCCAGTCTCATATCATGGCCCCTGGTGGCCCTCCACTCCCTTACTTTGAACAGCCCCTCTGTACCTGTCTTGTTTATTTCTTTCATGTATTTAAAGGTTTCAATCATGTCACCCCTGTCCCTCCTCTCCTCCAGTGAGTTCCTGTTCAACTCCTTCAACCTCCTCTCGTATGATAAGTCCCCCAGCCCCTTGATCATCTTTGTCGCCCTGCACTGCACCCCCTCCAGTAACTTAATGTCCCTCTTCAGATATGGGCGCCAGTACTGCACGCAGTACTCCAGGTGTGGTCTAACTAATGACCTATACAGTGGCAGAATCACCTCCTCCCTCCTCGAGGATATACCCCTTGCAATACAACCCAGCATTTTGTTGGCCTTTGCAGCTGCCTTCCTACATTATGCCGAGTTGTTCATTGACCCTGTAATGAGCACATCCAGATCCTTCTCCTCCTCTGTCTGGGCTAGCTGCACTCCCCAGCTGGTAACTCCTCCTTGGGTTCTTCATCCCAAAATGCAGCACCTTGCACTTTTTGGCATTAAACCCCAGTTGCCAGGTGTCTGACCAGGTTTCAACCTTTGCCAGATCATCCTGCAACCCCTGCCATCCCCCTAGGTCATCCACCACCGCACCTACCTTGGTATCATCAGCAAACAGACTGATCTTGTTCTTGATGTCCCATGATATGTCTGCAATGAATATCCCAGACAACACTGGTCCCAACACCGAGCCCTGTGGAACACCGCTCATCACTGCCCTTGGTTATTTGAGCTCCCCACCCACCACCACCCTCTGTTGCCTTCCCTGAAGCCAGTTTCCTACCCATCTCACCAGCTTTGCACCTGCCCCTGTGCCTACTAACTTCCTTCCCAGCCTTCCATGCGGCACCGAGTCAAATGCCTTACTGAAGTCCAGATACAGGACATCCACTGCATGGCCCCTGTCCAGTTGCCTAGTTACCCAGTCATAGAACTCCAGCAGGTTGGTTTGGCAGGATCTGCCATGTATGAAGCCATGCTGTCTGCTGTCCTGTAGTCCTTTGGCCTCTAGGAGGGCCACTAGCTGCTCCTTCAAGATAGTCTCCATTAGCTTACCCACGATGGAAGTGAGGCTCACTGGTCCGTAGTTTCCCGGTTCATCCTTGGGGCCGCTCTTGTGGAGGGGCACCACATGAGCCATCCTCCAGTCCTGAGGTACACACTCCGAATGTAGTGAGGCATTAAATAGGTCTGCCAAAGGTCCTGCAAGGACCTCTGCCAGCTCCTTCAGTACCCTGGGGTGGTTGCCATCCAGTCCTGGCGCCTTGTCCACCCTCAGTGCCTTCAAACCTCTCGAACTCTGCCCTCCATGATTTCCCCATCTGTCACCACTTCCCCCCCCCTGCTTCTGCCATTTCTCCCACCTTGGGTGTCATGCCCCTCTTCTCTTTAGTAAATACTGAGCAGAAGTACTCATTTAGTGCTTCTGCCTTATCGCACCCTGCTTCCACCCAACCCCCCTCCTTCCTAATCCTTACTATGTGGTCCTTACAGCTCCTTTTCTCCCTGATGTACCAAAGAAGTCCTTCTCCCCCTTCTTAATGCCTTGTGCCAGCCTGAGTTCCGTAGATGCTTTGGCTCCCCTTACTGCCCTTGTCACCTCCTTCGATTCTGTCAAGAACTCCTCCCTGTCCTCCCCCCTCCCTGTTTTCTTGTACTTCCTAAAAGCAGCTCTTTTCCTCCTTACCTTTTCCATGACCTCCTTGCTCAATTAGCTCGGTTTCTTAGCCCTAGCCTTCTTGCTCTGGGCTTTGCAGCAAGTTTTGGCTGCCTCCACTATCCCCAGCTTTATGAGCTCTCACCTCTGGTTAGTGTCCATACTAGATTGAATTCTGGCCAGGTACCCTTTTACCACTTCCCCCATCCTCCCAAAGTTGGCCCTCCTGAAGTCCAGCACTCTTGTGCCAGATTCCACTCCTTCCTTGCCCATATCCAGTGTGAGCCATACTGAGTGGTGGTCACTCCCTGACAGTGGTTCCTCCACTGTAAGTTCTCTCACAAAGTCCCCATTTGCCAGCACAAGGTCAAGGGTATTCCCTAGCCTGGTTGGTTCACTGACCATTTGCAGCAAGAAGCTGTCCTGGAAGGCATCCAGCAGTACCTGCTCCCTTCTGTTCCTGGTTGTTGTGGTGCTCCAGTACACTCCTGGCATGTTGAAGTCCCCCACAATCACCACACTACCCTTCTTGCAGGTCCTCCTGATCTGTCCTGTTAGTTCCCTAACTCCTCCATCTGAGATGGTGGCCTGTACACCACTCCTATTCTAAGAATCCTATTCTTGGAATCCTGGATTTGCATCCAAAGTGACTCCGTACTACCCTCCTCCCCTTCCTCCCTTACACACTTCAGTCCTTCCTTCACATATAGTGCCACCCCCCTCCTTTCCCAATCACCCTGTCCCTACGAAATAACCTGTACCCTGGTACAGACAGGTCCCAGTCATTGTATTGGGTGGCCTATGTTTCTGTGATGGCTGCAATGTCCACCTCTCCCTCTGCCATGAGAACCTATGACTCTGCAGTTTTCCTCCCAAGGCTCCTAGCATTAAGGGTAACCACCTTCCACCCTTCCCCCCCTCCCATCCTGCCCTCCTTTCCTAGCATCACCAATAGTACTTGCCATTTGTCCTTTGTCACTGTTATGGGGGGTAAGCTCATATGGTTTCCCAACCTGTGGTCTCTGCATATCTCTTCCCCAATTGCCACCCTCCCACTCCTAGTTTAAATTCCCAACTTCCTCTATGTACTTCTCCATCCTCTGTTTCAACACTTTCTTTCCCTCCTCACTCAAGTGTAGTCTGTCCTTGGCATAGAGACTACTGTCCTCCCAGGTCCCTCCCACCCCCCAACAGCCCATACCCTTTAGCGACACCAGATTCTTAGCCATCCGTTAAATTCCTCTATTCTCAGCTTTCTTGTTGTGCTGCCTTTGGCACGGAGTATCTCTGAAAAAGTTACTGATCTTCCTGCCCCCTCACATAATTGTGCTAGTTCCTCAAACCTCCTCTGGACTATATCTACTGTCTTGTCAGCCAGATCGTTTGTCCCAAGATGTATAATTAAATGAGGTTTGGTCCTACCCCTTCTAGCATATTTCAGAACAGATTGTCCCTCCCTTTCCGCTGTCATTCCTGGCATGGCCTCAACCCAAATGCGACTATGCCTCTCCCCCTTGCTACCCCACCTGACTCCTATTAGTATTGAGTCCCCTAGCACTAAGATTCCACCCCTCTTGCTCCCTGCTTGCTTCCATTCATCTCCCTCTCTCATTTCCAGCTCCTCTTCTTCCTCCTGCACATTATTTCCCCCTTTTACCTCTGTTGCAATTCTCCCAGCAGAACTTTCCCCTGCTCCAGTTTGGTCCAGGCATTTATCAATCACTCCTCTAATGTCATCATTTCCCTCCTCCACCTTCTTCCTCTCTAGCAGTGTAAAACTATTTTCTGAAGACCCTTCACAAATGCCCGCTCCCTCTCTCTTCATAGTAACCTGTTCTCTCCTTTCCACTCCATGACTTTTGCCAATTCTTCACCTCCCCTCACAAGTCCCTATCTCCTCCTTCCATTTGTCTTTTGTCTCCTGACCTGGTTTCCCCGGCAATCTTTCTTCCTGGCCTGGGCCCCTTTGTCTCTGCTTCCCTTCTTCTGCCCCTCTCCTCACCACTGTTGGCTTAAATCGCCCTCCCTCATCTCCGCTCCTTCCTCCCTCCAGTATTGGGCTAAACCCACTCCCAATCTGCCTTGCCTGTCTTAGTTCCTCCTGCAGACCCTCAATCTCCTTTCTAAGTTTTTCTATGTGGTTGCACACTAAACATCCTCCCACATTCCAGGCAATTTTAGAAAGACTGGTGCACATGATTGTTGCAGCCTACCACCCTACCCATTGCTGTCGTTGCCCACCAGCGACCCCCACCCTCCCAGATGCAGGATACCAAACACTCCCCAAGTCTCCCTCTCCCCTCTATCAGTGCAAAACATTCTTTCTTAACTCCCTTACCCTTTGTTGTACATGTTTAGATATATTGAGCAACTGCTTTTATATTCCTATCCTTCCTATCCACACTCAAAAAGAGAGTTTAAGTAGCCATTGCAAAACCTTCTTCAAACTCCTACTCCTCCTTTCCCCAATGCAATATCAATACAAAGAAGTAATAATGAAAGCACCTAGATTTGCATTTACTTCCCTTCCACTGAGATAGCAGTCACCTCTTCACTTGCTGCTGTTCCTTTCCTGGATGTCTGCTTCTGCTATGACAGGTGCATATCCTTTGCCCGTTTGAGAAGTGATGTCAGAACCCCTGGTATAAAGGAAATAATGGACCAGGGGTGGGTGGGGTGAGGGGTTTGGGGAGTTGGGACCAGCCCAAGTCTTCCAGAAACAATCAGGTAGTTGAGGCCTCTGGTCAAACCATTAGCACCCTTCCCCCACTATGCACTAAAACTTTGCAGCTAGTGAAGCCAGCAACAATGAATCACAATTCTACTCAAAGCCCCCAAAATAGGTTTGCTACCCAAAGAAACAGGACTCCAATTCAAACAGCTTTACCAACAACACATCAAAATAGGCTTGGAATTAGAAGATATGGTCTCCAATTCAAAGAAACAGACCCAGTTAAATCACACCAATTATGTTTTAAAACAGAAGAAATAAACTACAAATGCAGCCTGCCACACAGTGAATCATCAAACAAATGAGCCCACTTATAGCCACCAAAACAGGTTTCAAAATTCCAACAGCCCAAAACAATACCCTGCTAGCCCCTTAGTAGTAAGAAAGAAAAGGAATAACCTTCTACCAAGTAGAATCCACAAGGAACAATGTAAAAACAACAAGAAGCTACTGTACTGTAGATCTGATCCTGTCCTCCTTCTAGTTCCTACAGAATTAACCACCTGCTCACAAAGGAGGCCAAGATTTAACTGGTTCAAGCTACCTTCCTATCTTTAATAGATTACGCAGACCTGCTCTACAGCCACTGCACTGCCTCTGCACTGGCTAAGTTGGACACCCTCTACCACAGAGCTATCAGGTTCATTACTGGCCTTCCACTTTCCGCACACCACTGCTCCCTGTACCCATCGTTAGGCTGCACCCATCGTTAGGCTGGACTTCTCTTCACTATAGAAGGAACAGAAATGCTGCCCTATGGGCCTACAGAGTGGTGACCAACAAGCTCCCCTCATATGTCTCAGATTGTATTCCCTGGAGTGTGTTAGGCACCTACGCTCTGAGGAGTTATTCCCTAATTGCCCTCCAAGTTCCAAAGGTCAAAACTCATTTCGGCAAAGCTGCTCTAAGTTTCTCTTTACCCACATTGGGGAACAGTTTACAAAAGAACTTGAAGCTGAGCTGCCCTGTTAGCCTGAATATCTTCAAGGCACTCTACGATCGCTACATGAAAGCACCTTGCAAATGTTTTCCTCACTGTTAGCCCACTAATTCCGCAACTCCCCCTTTCCATCCTGATGCTCGCCATGTTTCTACCCCTGGCTGTCACTCTTTCCCTATTAACTCTTCCTGCTGCACCCATCCTTCCCTGTCCGCTCCAGCCTGGCTAAAGTCCCACCCCATCCATAGTAGTGTCCCAATTATCTACCCTCTTCCGTCATTATCATAATAAACAAGTACCAGACAGCCATCGTCACTTTCTGTGGTTTTAGCTCAATTTTCCCCAGTCATCGGTAATATATCCCTCCTCTTCTTTACCTCTCTAACCTGCCACCCCATACATGGCCTCTTTCCCTATATGTGCAGTTGCGGCTGCCTCACTCAAAAATATCTGCTTATAACCCTGTATGCCTATGGTTGATTGTACATCTGCTGACTTCTTCAATTGTAAAATAATGCTTTTTTTATTTATTTCAGCCTTGTACTGTACTGTATACACTGTATATACTTTTTCTTCTTTGTATATTATTGCTTTTTGTATACCTGCTTCTGTACTGTACTTTGATGTATTCATGACCAGGTCCACCTTGCAAATGAGCCTTGCTCAATGGTGCCCGCCTGGATAAATAAAGATTTTGATTGACTGATTGATTGATTAATGGTAGAGGGGGACGTGGATTTGGCTGCGATAAATGAGACATGGGCCACCGAAAACCATGAGTGGGACCTGGCAGTACCAGGTTATAGACTCTATCATGAGGATAGGGAAAAGGGGAGGGGTGGCAGGGTGGCACTGTATGTCAGAGAGGGACTTACATGTGTAAGGGAAGAAGGGGAGGATATTGGTGCAGAGGCTCTTTGGATGCAAACCCAGGATCCTAAAAATAGGTCACTAAGGTTAGGGGTGGTGTACAGGTCACCCTCCTAATCTGAGGAAAAAGAATGCTGGCAGAGCAAATCAGGAGGAACTGAGGGAAGGGGGAGTAGTGATAGTAGGGGATTCAATCTGCCAGGGGTGGAATGGGAAACACCTACCACCAGATGCAGAAAGGAGCAGGTATTATTGGACCCCTTCCAGAAAAACTTTCTAGAGCGGTTGGTCAGGAAAAAACTAGGGAAGGAAACACCCTGGACCTCGTACTGATGAACAGTGAATGGGTGAGGGACGTTAGGGTCGAGGAACCACTGGTGGGAAGTGATCACCAGATGGTATGGTTCCAAGTACAGATGACCAGGAAGAAGGGGGCAACAGACACAAGGGTGCTGGACTTTAGGAAAGCCAACTTTAACAGGATGGGGGAAGTGGTGCAGGGTTACCTGGACAAAATCCAACCAACTATGGACACAGATCAAAGGTGGGAATTGATAAAACGGGGGTTACTTGAGGCAACTAACACCTGCAGCAAGGCCAAAAGCAAAAAGGCAAGGGCAAAAAAAACAAGCTGGATAAGCAGTAAGGTGTTAGACAAGGTGAGAAGGAAAAGGGGTGCATATAAGAAATACAGAAGAACATAGAGGGAGGAGGACAGGGAAATCCATCTGAAAGAAGTGAAAGAGGTGGCAAGAGAGGTAAGAGCAGCCAAGGCATCAAGGGAACTCAGGCTGGTGCAAGGCATAAAAAAGGGGGAGAAAGACTTATTTAGGTACATCAGGGAGAAAAGAACCCGCAAAGACCAAATTGTAAGGATAAAGAGGGAAGGGGACAGGTGGAGGACGGGGGTGATAAGACAGAGGAGCTGAACAGCTACTTCTGTTCAGTCTTTACTAAGAAGAAGGGAGGTAAGTTACCTACAGTGGGAGGGAGGATAGAGACAGACAGGGAGTGGTGGATGACGGATGGTGAAATCACGAGAGAGAGGGTGCTAGATGGGTTAAGGGCACTGAGAATGGAAAAAGCACCGGGGTTGGATGGGGTGCATCCAAGGGTGCTGAAGGAGCTGGCAAAAGTCCTGATGGGCCCCTTGGCCAGACTTATTTAATGCATATCTGGGCACAGGGTGTATACCGCAGGATTGGAGACTGGCTCGTGGTTCCCCTCCATAAGAGTGGTCCCAGGGATGAACCGGCGAACTATAGGCTGGTGAGCTTGACTTCCATAGTGGGTAAGATAATGGAGACCATCCTAAAGGAGAGGGTGGAGGCGCTGCTGGAGGTTAACGGGGTGCAGGACAGGAAGCAGCATGGCTTCGTAGAAACATAGACTTTGACGGCATATAAGGACCACTTGGCCCACCTAGTCTGCCCATTTCCCTACCTAGAGGATAAGCTGCAGATCCTATTTAACCAACAGCCTATTTCTTCCTACCCCCCACAAAAATTGCCTTATGTCTGTCCCATGCATTCTTTAATTCTCCCACAGTTTTAGACCCCACAACCTCCTCAGAAGGCTGTTCCATGCATCCACCACCCTCTCTGTAAAAAAATACTTCCTCACATTGCCCCTGAGCCATCCCCCCTCTATCTTTAAATTGTGTCCCCTTGTTCTTGCACATCTCTTTTTCTGAAAGATGCTACCCTCTTGGACTTTGTAGATTCCATTGAGGTACTTAAATGTTTCTATCATGTTCCGCCTCTCCCTCCTTTCCTCAAGGGCATACATAGTAAGCTCCTTTAGTCTCTCCTCGTATGGCTTCTCTTGCAGACCCTGCACCATTTTAGTTGCCCTTCTCTGAACTGCCTCCATCCTGTCTATGTCCTTGCAGAGATGGGGTCTCCAGAACTGGATGCAGTACTCCAGATGGGGTCTCACCAACTGTCTGTACAGGGGGATAACAACTTCCTGTTTTCTGCTGGTGATGCCTCTCTCTATACATCCCAGTATCCCCTCAGCCCTCCCTACTACCTTCTCACATTGCTTGCCAACCTTAAGGTCATCTGATATGATTACCCCCAGGTCCATTTTCATTTTTGTTGTTGTTACTACCTCCCCCCCATTGTGTAATCTTCCCCATGGTTTTTGGTTCCCAGGTTCTTTATTTCGCACTTCTTTGCATTGAATCCAAGCTGCCATACTTCTGACCATTTCTCCAACCTTGCCAAGTCCCTTCTCATCCTTTCCATGCCTCCTTGTGTATCAACCCTGTTGCAGATCTTTGTGTCATCTGCAGAGTCATACTTTTCCTTCCAATCCCTCTGCAATGTCACTTATAAAGACATTAAAAAGGACTGGACCCAGTACTGAACTCTGTGGTACCCCACTAGTAACCCCTATTTCTTCAGAGTGGACTCCATTTACAATTACCTTCTGTGTCCTGTTGTCCAGCCAATGTTTTACCCAGGCTACCACCCTGGGACCCACTCCCAGGCTGGTTAATTTGACTATTAATCTTTTGTGTAGGACTGTGTCAAATGCCTTGCTAAAGTCTAGGTAGGCCACGTCCACAGCCCCTCCCTGGTCTACTACTTTGGTCAACCAGTCAAAGAAATCAATTAGATTCGTCTGTCATGACCTTCCCGCTGTGAACCCATGCTGCCTTGGGTCCTGTGCCCCACTAGCCTCTAGGTACTCAACAATTCTTTCCTTCAGAAGTGATTCCATCACTTTCCCTACCACAGAGGTCAAACTGACAGGTCTATAGTTTCTTGCCTCTGCCTTGGTCCCACTTCTGTGAACGGGAATCACATCTGCCTTCCTCCACCCCTCAGGTACCACACCATCCTCCCATGATTTGTTAAAAAGGGTAGTCAGTGGTGTCATTAGTTCTCTGCTTAATTCTTTTAGAATTCTGGGGTGAATTCCATCTGGCCCATTGCTTTGTCCACCTTCAGTTTTAGGAGCTCTTTCAGAAACCTTTCTTCTGTGAAAGGACCGGGATCGACCCCCCATCCAGAGTGCTTCTGTTTAATTGGATTAGGCACCTCCCCACCTCCTCTTTTGTGAATACCGAACAGAAGTATTCATTCAGTATCCCTGGTTTCTCACTGTCCCTCTCTGCCCACCCTCCATCCATTCTATTCAGCCTCGCTATCCCTCCCTTTGTCTTTCTACGCTCCCTGATATACCCATAAAAGGTTTTATCCCCCATCTTAACCGAGTTGGCTTTCTTTTTCTCAGTTTGGGCCTTTGCTATTCTGACTACCCTCCCTGCTTCCTTCTGCCTTAACTGGTACAGTTCTCTGTCCTGCTCCTTCTGTGTTTCCTTATACTTCCTAAATGCTATCTGTTTCTCCCTAACCTTCACTGCCACCTCTTTTGAGAACCATAGTGACTTTTTCTTTCGTTTTGATTTATTTGCTTCACACAAAGGCTTGTTGCCTTTGTGATGGCAGATTTGAGATTTCCCCATTGTTGCTCCACCCCTCCTTCTAGCCTGTTTACTAGTGCTTTTCTAAGGCACTCTCCCATCTTGCCAAAGTCGGCCCTCCTGAAGTCCAAAACCCTCACTTTTGTATGGCTTGACTCTGTAGCTGAGTTTATCATGAACCACACTGTTTGGTGGTCACTTGTTCCCAACTGGCTACCCACTTCTAGATCTGATATCCTCTCACTGTCCCCATTTGAGAGTACGTGGTCTAAGATTGCCCCCTCATGAGTAGGTTCCAAAACTAGCTGTCTGAGGCATGCCACCTGAAGGGCATCGAGAATGGCCCTGACTTTGGATGTGGCTGCAGCAAAGGTGCTCCAGTTAACATCAGGCATATTAAGGTCCCCCATCTACAGTATGTCTCCTTTCTCTGCCATCCTAAGTATGCCTTCTATCATATCCTTGTCTATTCCCTCCCCCTGACATGGGGGTCTGTATACAACCCCTGTGCGGATTGTGGTGCCATTTCCAATCTCTAAGGTGACCCACAGTGCCTCCTCTCCTCCCTGTTTACTCTTTTGTTCAGTTGCTTTTATCCCTTCCCTTACATAGAAAGCTACTCTTCCACCTCTTCAGCCCTCCCTATCTCTCCTGTAGGTTGTGTACCCTGGTATGCTAACATCCCAGTCATGTTTCTCTGTGTACCATGTTTCTGTGACTGCTACGATATCCAGGCATCCCTCTTCCATCAAGGCCACCAGTTTAGGGAGCTTGTTGCCCAGACTACGGGCATTGGTACTCATTACCCTCCATTTCTTGATGGCCTTACCCCTTTTTGCCCCATCCCTGTCCTTAGTGCGTTTATCACTTTCTCCGTTTACCCCAGCACTTCTCCCTATCAATATCTCTATGTTGGTGTCTACTTCACTTAGTACCCTGATTTTTGGGAGGGGGGCTAGGATTTCCCTGCTCCTCTCCAGTGCCTCCCCCCTAGGCTAGTTTAAATGCTTGCCAATGAAGCATTTAAACCTATCACCTAGGATCCTGGTTCCCGTCCTGGACAGATGCAGACCATCACGCCAGTATAGGCCTGCATCCCTCCAGATGGACCCCCAGTCCCCAATGAAACCAAATCCCTGAGCTCTGCACCAGTTTTTCAACCACTAATTAAACCCCATGGTGTGGAGCACCCTAGTATCACCTGTGCCATAGACAGGCAGCACCTCCGAGAAGGTTACCACACATGCTATTTTTCTAAGGCCCCTCCCCATCTCCACAAATGCTTCTTGCACTGCTCTGATCCTTTTCTTAGCCAGGTTATTTGTCCCTAGGTGGACAATGACATCCAGCTCCCTTCCCTGTGCAGCTGCTCCTGCAATCCTGAAGATTCGCTCCCTGTCCCTCCAAGCCATGGCACCAGGCAGGCACCTTACCTCCCTCTCCCGTTCCTCCCCCAGTTCTACCTTCCTAACAATGGAGTCCCCCACCAGGAGTCGTTTCCTTCCCCTGTGGGGTCCCATGCCACCCTCCTGTGGGTCTCCTTTGTGGAGGTTCCCAGCATCCTCCTTGGTCTCCACTGTGGGTACCTCCATAGAGGAACCACACTTTTCCAGAACAGCATAGAAATTGTGGAGAGGTACAACTGGAGGGATGCGCCTCTGTTCCACCATCCTCACCCACCCTGAGCCCACTGTGGTCCAGCCGCTCCTCTTTCTTGACAACCTCTGAGGCAACAGCAGTGACCCTGGTGGTCCCTGGGTGGGACAGGAGGTCCCACAAATCCTGGCCAACTCAGCCTGGAGATGAGCAACCTCCTCCCTCAGCCCAGAGAGGTGCCTGCAGATGGGACAACACTGCATCCTACATAATGTCTCCCAGAAGATTGCTGCTCCACAACCACTGCACTGCACCACTCCCATCATGTCTTATTTCTGGCCCCCTACTTGTTGTTTGGAATACTTACTTTTTCCTCTGTTTGTTTATTTCTTTTTTTTTCTCTCCCTACTTACTACGTACTGCCTCTGTGCCCTTTTTGCTCCTGATCTTCCTGTTCTGAGACAAGAAGTTCCTATGTTTCTCAGTAGTCTCCTTACTTGCTCAGAGTCAGACCTCCAGCAGCTGGGGGGGCAGACAGCTACTCTTGCCCTTTTAGGATGGTGAGTCTTTGGTGGCTCTGTGATCACTCACTTCCTGCTCCCAAACAGGAAGTTCCTGTTGTCAGTCAAATCTTGTGCCTATAAAAGTAGAACTGTCTTTGGGTGGAGGGGAAGGAAAGAGGGCAATATAGTCCCAGTAGAGAAGTTTAGTTATACCAAAAGCTCCTTCCTCCTGGTGCTCTGCTTGTTCTCTGGAAGAAGATATCTAGGGTAGTGTTTAAATCTGGTTTTAACCTGGCTCCTTCTAGCTAAGCAACTCCCCCTACTTTGCAAATCTTTCTACACTTAGTTAATTTCACAGATAACAATTCCCTTCAGCCACCTGTGACAAGCACCTAGATAACTCCCCCTACTTTGCAAATCTTTCTACACTTCGTTAATTTCACAGATAACAGTTCCCTTCAGCCACCCGTGACAAGCACCTAGATAACTACACAGATAACAATTCACTTCAACTAACTCTGACAAACACACTTTTTTTTGTACCCTAAATTGAAGGTCCCAGTACAAGAGTTCTAGTTCTTAGTCCCAGTAGAGAAGTTTAGTTATACCAGCAGCTCCTTCCTCCTGGTGCTTCATCAAGGGTAGAGCATGCCAGACCAACCTAGTTGAATACTATGACTGGGTGACTAGGCAAGTTGATGGTGGCCATGTGGTGGATGTCCTGTACCTGGACTTCAGCAAGGCCTTCGACTCGGTACCACATCGGAGACTGGGTTGTAAACTAAAAGGCACGGGGGTTGGGGCAAAACTGGTGACATGGGTGGAGAACTGGCTACAGGGTAGGCAACAGAGGGTAGTGGTGGAGGGGAAATTCTCATCCTCTAAGCCAGTGATGAGTGGGGTTCCACTGGGGTTAGTGTTGGGGCTGGTACTGTTTGGAATACTCATTGCAGACATCTCGGAGGGCATCAGCAGCAAGATCAGTCTGTTTGCAGACGACACCAAAATGGGGCAGTGGTGGACATCCAGGGGGGTTGGCAGGGCCTACAGGAGGACTTGACAAGACTTGAGGCATGGTCTGACACCTGGCAACTCGAGTCCAATGCCAAAAAGTGCAAGGTGCTGCACTTTGGATCAAAGAACCCGAGGAGGAGCTACTATCGGGGGGGGGTGCAGCTTGCATTAACGGAGAAAAAGAAAGATCTGGGGGTGCTCATAATGGGAGCAATGAACAACGCAGCACAATGCAGGAGGACAGCAACAAGGCTAACAAGATGCTGGGCTGCATTGCCAGGGGCATAACTTTGAGGAGTAGAGAGGGGATTCTGCCATTGTACAGATCATTGGTCAGACCACACCTGAAGCACTGTGTGCAGTACTGGTGATCGTACCTGCAGAGAGACATTAGATTGCTGGAGGGGGTGCAATGCAGGGCAACAAAAATGATCCGAGTTCTGGGGGAGTTGCCATATGAGGCCAGACTGGCAGAGTTAAACGTATTCACTGGAGGAGAGGAGAAGGGGGGGCATGACAGAGACCTTCAAGTACATGAAGGGATAATCCAAGCAAACACAGAGGGGCTATTCAAAGCAAGGGTGGGAAGAGACACTAGAGGCCATGACATGAAATTGGAGGGGAAGGGGAGATTCAGGAGGGAAATGAGGATGCATTTCTTTACAGAAAGGGTGGTGGCAGAATGGAATGCGCTGCCAGCAGAGGTGGTGGCATGTAAATCAGTGGAGGGATTCAAAAGAGGGAGGGACAGGACAATGGGGAGGGGCAGCTGCAAAATAAGGGTGCTAGCTGTAAAATTTGAGCAGACTTGATAGACCAGTTGGCCTTTTTCTGCTGGCAATTTTCGTATGTTCGTACAGCTATCGGTTGACTGACTCATCGATCACTCCCAATTCCCTCTGTTAGTGATGGCATTAAAAAAACCATGAGGGGCTATTTGTAAATATTCAAGTTATTACGGTATAATAAACAAGCATTTGTCAATGCCGAATGTTTGCTTGCTGGCATTGGCAGTGGTAGTGTAGAAGTTACAGAGCTGCGTAATAGGAATGGCAGTGAAGTATTGAACTGAAGCTAACCCACCACCACCCTGCAGAGAGTGACAGGTATTGGGGTGTGCCTTTGGGTCGTCAGGCATAATGGCCATGCCATTTCACCACACCCTACCCTGCAGACACTGACAAGTGTCACGGTGTTCCTTGGGGTCTTTGGCCCTTATGCACACCCCATTCCATTAGGAAATACAGTTAGATGGGTGCGATATAGGAGAATGGGGTGAACTTTGGGGCCGAAGAGTCGAACAGCTACTGATGCCTCTCACTGGCTGCAGGGTGTGGAATGGTATGAGCATTACAGGCAAGAATCCTAAGTCACACCCTGATGCCTGTCATTCTCTACAGGGTTGGGCGTTATGGTTGGAAACCCTAATACCTCAGGCATTCGTTGGTATTTTCACTCCAAATTTTCTACACGTTTTTTTTGTGACCCCACCTCGTGAACAGTGGCAATATCAGTTTGTTAGCCGAAAGCTGCTTATGCACAGCGACTACGGCATTTAGCACCACAGGTGCAAAAACATTCCGAACAGGATGTAAAAAATGACAGCTGTACTGTTCATGGGGAGGTGTAAAAAATGGCAATGTTGCAACTCTGCAGTAAAAATATAAAAAAAAAACTGGTGAAGTCACAAGCGTACATAGAAACTGCAACGCACACTCGTAATATAATTAGGTTGGGGATTTTTTATAGCAGATTGTCAACTCAGGCATTTTGGTGCCTCCGATCATGAACAGTGTCACTGTGATTTTCTTTATCTGTCGAACAATGATTTCCCACAGTGACCCATCTCTGCGCTGAAAGTGTGAAAACACACTTGACCATGTTGTGAAAAATGACAGCTGTACTGTTCATAAGGAAGTGTGGAAAAATGCCACTGGTGAAAATCTGGACTGAAGATATTACAAAGTCATGAACTTACGGTGCATGGAAACTGCATAATGCTCACTCGTAACACAGTCATTTATGGACTTTTGTCACCAAATTTTCAACATAGCCATTTTAAGACCTCTACTCATGAACAGTGTAACTGTGATTTTGTAATCTGTCCCAAACATTGCTTCGCACACCAACAGCACCATTATGCCTACATGTGCGAAAACACATTTGGGCGACATATGAAAAATGGCAGCTGTACTGTTCAGAAGGAAGTGTAATAAAATGGCAATGTTGAAAATCTGCAGTGAAAATATTAAATTATGAGCTTACAAGCATGCATAGGAGCTGTAGCGCCGCGCTAGTAAAAGTCATTTTTAGGAATTTTTTTCACCAAATTTTCAACATAGCCATTTTAAGACCTCTGCTCATGAACAGTGTCACTGTGATTTTCTTAATGTGTCCCATACATTGATTTTGCACACCGACTGCGCCATTGTGCGCTACATGGGTGGAAACACGTTTTGGGTGAGATGTGAAAAATGACATCTGCACTACTCATAAGAAGGTGCGGTAAAATGGCAATGTTGAAAATCTGGAGTGAAAATATTGAAAATTAACGAACTTACGAGCGTGCGTGAATTCTTGTAGCATGCGGCTAAATAAAACAGTCATTTTGAGAATTTTTCACCACATTTTAACATAGCCATTTTAAGACATCTGCTCATGAATAGTGTCACTGTGATTTTCTTAATTTGTCCTGTACATTGATTTCACACACCGACTGCGCCATTGTGCGCTACATGGGTGGAAACACGTTTTGGATGAGATGTGAAAAATGACAGCTGTACTGCTCATAAGAAGGTGTGGTAAAATGGCAATGTTGAAAATCTGGAGTGAAAATATTGAAAATTCGCGAACTTACGAGCCTGCGTAGGAACTGCGCAACGCACACTCGTAAAACAGTCATTTTTTTGGAATTTTTCCACCAAATTTTCAAAATAGGCTTCTTGAGAGCCCACCTTATGAACCCTTGCAGTGTTGTTTGGTTAATTGGCCCTGAAAGGTGATTTCGCGCAGTGACTGCGAAATCACCCTTCGGGCCCGAATAACGCCATGACAGTGACAGCACTCATGAGAAGGGGTCCCAAAAACCCCATGTTAAAAATTTGGTGCAAAAATTCCAAAAAATGCCTGAGATATGCAACAAAGTTGAAAAAACCCGATCTATCCCATTATACAGCTTACCGGCATTTCCTCAGTTCGCGGTCAGCTTTGAAGAGTGCAGACGTGTTCCCGGTCCACCGATGATCGTCGCGCCGAGCTCCGGAGGTAAGTATGGGGGGGTGTGGGGAGGCAGGGTGCGCAGTGGGTGGGTGCGGGTTGTGGGGGGACAGGGAGACTGCGTGGGACCGTTTTTCTTTACAGGTTGTTTTTATTCACGACGACATGGGACATTTGCCATGCTGTGGTGGGCTCCCAGCGTGGCACTGGGGCGACTGGGAGGCGTGGGCCGGCGAGGGATTGGGCACCCCGTCGGCCATAGTATCTATTGCCACGCTGGGGTGGGCTCCCAGTGGCACCCTCTATGGGGGTTGAGGACAGTGGAGCCGGCGGGGATTGGGCACCCCATTAGCTATAACATGAGTTGCCACGCTGGGGTGGGCACCCAGCGTGGCATGTGGGAAGGAAGGCTTTGGGGAGTGCACAGCCGACGGGGATTGGGCACACCTGTCGGCTATACAGTGTGTGCGTGGGGGGGGCAGCACGCAGTATGCGTGCGTGTGTATGTGTGTGTGTGTGTGTGTGTGTGTGTGTGTAGGGGGAGCTGTGCATGAGCAGGCAATATCTGATCGCTGCTCGCTGAGGCGTAGCTCCCCCTTTCAACTGTATGCCACTGCATTTTGGAGCTGTCATAGACAGCTCCAGCATGCATTGGAGGACTGGGGCTGCACCTGCCAACACACTGACTGAATTGGAGGAGGGGGTGACACACCTCCGAAAACTCGGATGATGGCACTATGTTTCTGCACGCAAACATAAAAACAGGAAAGACTGTGGTATTGGGCTAATGAGAAAAAGCCTCAACCAGCCCAGTACAGTATGCTGACATTCTGTAGGACTGCCTTTAGCACATAATGCCAACTGAGAAGAAAGAAACATCATGTGGCACCAGTATAACAGCTACAGGCCCTATAAGCTTCCAGGTTCTTGAAGTCGGCTGCTCGTAGCAGCAAGATGCTTGCTCCCACTGTGAAAGAAAAAATTATGACTAGTTCAAAGGACATATAGGTGGCTGCTGTGCAGCAAGATAAAATGAGTTCATTATAATACAGCCACCAAAGTCTGGGCATGGGACCGAGCTTTGTGCAGACAGTCAGGCACAGAATGTGTACAGCTCCCACGATTTTCCTTCTGGCAAGAGTAACAGTACAGTAAGGAAATACGTTAATGAAAAGGAGCCATTTGGCTTGTCCCATGTGAAATAACTCCAGGTCCTGATGTCTTTACTCTCACATGCAGTCCACCAGCTAGTACTTCTATGTAAGCAGGTGAGGGGTACTTTGAGTGCTGGTGTGTCTGACAATTATAGTCCAGGGTGTGGGAAGTAAGCACAGCTCTTCTCAGGGCATTGCTTCATGCTTCACACCCGATTGCTGTGCTGACCGCAGTAAATTTATCAGACAGCCACTGTGGGACTAGTACTCATTGCAGTCTGTAGCGATCTACTTTGGAAGGTGCCCGGGATTAAACAGACAGGGTTCAAGGCTAGGGAGGACCCGCCGACTCTCCGCTTATAGTAGGCAAAGTAAGTCAACATTTTGCAGCTCACCCTGATGGCATTTTTGTGAACACGCGAGGGACTCTCTGCAGCAGCCTCATCCTCCCTCAAGAAACGCTCAGCAGCTTGTGGCGTATCAAAGTACCATGGGGGATGCCCCGGACAAGAGATCCTCAGTCTGTTGGGGTATAGATGAGCAAACTCCCATCCATGCATGTAGAGGTCAGCCTTGAGTCCACTAAACTTCTGTCAATGCACTTGGAGGTCTCTGCTGTAATCCTGCACTATAAATACTTTGCGGCTGTCATCCAGAGTCACAGGGACATTTGATTTGGCAACTCGTAAGATGCATTCTTTGTCTTTGTACCTTAAATATTTTATTAGGAAGTGGTAGGGTTTGTCTCCTGGATTAACCTTCTATCCTGTGTGCTGGGCATGCTCCACTTCGGAGTTCAGGACTGCCTCTCTTAGTTTCAGTTGCTGCACCAGCCATCTGTAGATCTCGGCACCTGAGTCCTTTTTTTCCATCCCCTCTGGCAATCTGATGATGTGGATATTATAACAGTGGGACCTGTTCTCCACATAGTAATTTTTTTGTTGTTGATGCAGGTGTTGCTTTTTTAAATCATTCCTGTCCTGCGAAATCTCTGCTATGAGGTCTTCAGCCTCGCTGAGCCGCTTCTCAACTTCGTCAAGTCTAGAGGAGTGGGCCACAGAAGCCTCCGATAATCCAGTAATAACAGATTGGAGGTGGGTGATTTGGGCTGTTATGTTTTCAAAGTCCACTTTCATGTCATTGTGCTGGTTAATGAGCATAGCAGGGACACAGTCTAAGGATTTCTCCAACTTGCACATGTTGCTGATTGGCTGGGTTGCAGTCTGGATATCCTCAGAGGCCTTGTGGTATGTGCTGCTGGGTCTGAGTTTTTCCGTGACTGAAACTGCAGCTTAGATTGCCTGGTTTGGATTTTACTAGATGTTGTTTGTTGTTTGCTCACCATAGACATACTTATTAAGGAAAAGAATGCCAAATATCATATTTTATCTGCTTTTGTTGTGTCAGCCTGTGCAGATCCCAATTAAGAAGCGTCCACCATCTTGCCTGGTCCAGCTAAGGCTGGATGTACCCACTCACCATCCTGTACCCAAGGTGTGACACTTCTGCCAGTCCTATTTGGCCCTTCTTCACCTTGACTGTCAGCCCATTGGCCTGCAGTCGATGGAACACCTCGGTCACGTGTCTGGCACGATCCTCCCCAGGTGCTGGCTATAGATGGTGATGTCATCCATGTATGCCTCCTGTCCCATTCAGAATGTGGTCCACAAGCCATTTAAAGGTGGCTGGTGCATTCTTCATCCCAAAAGATGGGAACATGGCCGTAACTCCCCCGGAAGAAGGATCTGACAATGGAATACTAACAGGAACCAATAACAACACTAAAGGAGGTAATTATTATTTTTTTTAGTTGTTTAACCAGATTAGCTCACTAAGCTGAAAGCTTTTTTATAGGTGCAGCCTGGGAGCACAGGAAAGTTAAGTGACTTGTTCAGGATCACACAGTATGTAAGTGGAAGCTGTGGGATTCAAACCCAGGTCTGGTCTGCTGGATGTCACCAGATTTGCAGCGCAGAGCCTTAAACCACTGCGCTATACTGCCTCCCTTAATGAAACCAAACGGAAGCAAATTACAGTAACATGCCTACTTAGAAGGGGCAAAAAGAAAAACAAGGGGTGGGGGGGGAGAAAGCAGAAAAAAAGGCAACAGTATGTGGAAAGCCATGAGCACAAATGCTGACAAATAAAATCTCTGACCTAATGGCCTTGATGTCGGAGGCACATCTGGACACTGTCGTTGTCACCAAGACGTGGTTCAAGGGGAACCATGACTGGGACATGGCTGTGCCAGGGTATGCTATGTTCCAAAAAGACTGGGTAGGAAAAAAAGGAGGGGGGTGGCTATCTATGTGAGGGAGGATATAAAAGCTACAGAGGTTCTGAGCATTAGGGAAGAAGTGGAGACTCTGTGTGGGTCACACTGGAAAAAGGAAATGGCACTGCCATTTGAGTAGGTGTGATCTACAGACCGCCGGCACAAGGGGAAAAGTTGTATGGTGAGCTGGTGGAAATTATCCATGAAATGGTAGCAAAGGAGGAGGTGCTGCTGTTGTGGGACTTCAACTTGCCTGATGTAAATTGGAGCACTCTCTCTGCAGCCACAGCAAGGAGCAGAAACATCCTGGAAACCCTTCATGGGGCAGGGCTCCGACAGCTAGTGATAGAAAACACTCGGGAGGGAGCAAGTTTGGATTTAGTCCTCACAAATGAGGACAGAGTAAGGAACGTAGAAGTAGGGAGTCATCTGGGATCCAGCGATCACTACATGGTACAGTTTAGTGTGAGGACAGTAGAACAATCCAGCCACACAAAGGCAAGGATCTTGGATTTCAAAAGGGCAGATTTTGCAAAACTAGAGGTATGCTTGAGGGAAGCCCTAGGGGGTGAAAGTGGGGAGGGGAAGTAGAGGTGCAATGAGTGCATCTTAAGGGTGCCATAATGGAAGCAACAAGCCTATGCATTAGGGAAATTAGGAAAACAAGGAGGAAGAGAAAACCGCTCTGGTTCTCCAAGGAAGTGGCAGGAAGGGTGAAAGAAAAAAGATAAGCATTCAGAAAGTATAAGGAGACACAGGAAGGAGGACAGAGGACGGTAACTAGTAATGCTAAAAAAGGTGGGGAAGCCAGTCAGAAAAGCCAAAGCACAGACAGAGGAGAGACTAGCACAGGAAATAAAGAAAGGAGACAAGACCTTTTTTAGATGCATCAGGGAAAAGAGAAAGACCAGGGGTGAGAGTGTGAGGCTAAAAAGGGAGAAGGGGGGTTGGTAGAGGGGGACCGGGAAAAAGTATAAATCCTGAAGAAATATTTTGTTTCAGTATTCATAGCAGAAAAAGAAGTGGCAAGTCCACAGCTAGGAGGAAGAGGCACCAAGGGGGAGGGTATTGATACAAGTCCATTCTCCATAGAGGGAGTCCAAAAGAAGCTAGAAAAACTGAAGGTAGACAAGGCAATGGGATCAGATGGCATTCACTACTGAATTCAAAAGATCTTAGTAAGATGCTAGCGGCACAACTGACAGCCTTGTTCAACAAATCATTAGAAACAGGAGTGGTGCCAGCAGACTGCAAAAGCGCAAATGTTGTTCCTCTCCATAAGAGCAGCAGTAGAAATGAGGTAGGCAACTATAGGCCAGTCAGCCTAACCTCGGTGGTAGGGAAGTTGATGAAATCATTACTCAAAGGCAGGATTGTGGCATACCTTGAATCCAGTGGGCAGCAGGACCCAAGGCAGCATGACTTCATGAAAGGCAGGTCTTGCCAGACAAACTTAATAGAGTTCTTCGACTGGGTGACAGGGGAGCTAGATCAAGGAGGGGCAGTAGATATGACTTACTTGGATTTTAGTAAAGCCTTTGATACTGTCCCACATAGAAGGCTAGTAAACAAGTTAGACTGCCTGGAAGTCAGATCAGGAGTGGCAAACTGGGTGAGAAATTGATTGAGTGGTAGGACATAAGAGATGGTAGTAAACAGAGTTCAGTCTACAAAGAGAGAGCTGACCAGTGGGGTGCCTCAGGTCTTGGTGCTGAGCTCAGTCCTCTTTAATGTCTTTGTAAGCGACATTGTGGAAGGAAGGCATGCCTCTTTGCAGATGATGCAAAGATCTGCAATAGGGTTGACACGCTGGAGGGAATGGAGAAAATGAGAAAGGACCTAGGCAGGCTGGAAGAATGGCCAAACAGATGGCAGCTAAAATTCAATGCAAAAAGTGTAAAATTATGCACTTAGGTACAGAAACCCAAGGGAGGAGTACTCAATTGGGGGGGGGGATACTGTCGGCCACCAAGCAGGAGAGGGATCTGGGAGTGATTATGTCGGAGGACCGGAAAGTGGCTGGTCAGTGTGAAAAGGCAGTAAGAAGGGCCAATGGTATGTTAAGGGTGTATTGGGAGAGGCATCACCAGCAGAAAAAGGGTGGTGGTGATGCCACTGTACAGATCATTGGTGAGACCCCATCTGGAGTACAGTGTTCAGTTCTGGAGGCCTCATCTCATGAAAGACATGGAAAGGATGGAGACAGTCTAGAGAAGGGCTACAAAAATGGTACAGGGGATGTGCCAGAAGTCGTATGAAGAGATGCTGAAAGACATCAATTTGTATTCTCTGGAAATGAGGAGGCAGATGGGGGACATGATAGAGATGTTCAAATATCTAAAAGGGATAAATAATGTATGGGGAGGAGCTTATTTGGAAAAGGGGGTGCACTAGAACTAAGGGACATGACTTGAAGTTGGAAGGTGATAGAGTCAGGGGCAATGTAAGGAAGAACTTCTTTACAGAAAGAGTGGTGGATGCTTGGAATAGCCTCCCCACAGGGGTGGTGGGGGTAAAGATGGTGAAGGAATTCAAGAATGTGTGGGACAGGCACACTGGAATAGTAGAAACATGGAAGGGAGGGAAAGCCGCAGATCAACTACAGCTTCCAATGTAAGAAAAGGTACGAAAGAAATGGGCAGACAAGATGGTCTGGGCAGTCCTTATCTGCCATGTAAATGGCATTACCCTGAACTCAAATAACCCAAATGGGGTGACGAATGCTGACCTTTCTCTCTGTCTTTGTGGGTCAGGGGTACCTGCCAATAGCCCTTTGTCAGATCTACGGTGGACAGGTAAAGGGCTCCCACTAACCTCTCTAGGACCTCATCTGCCCTGGGCATGGGGTATGTGTCCAGCTCTGTGCAGCTGTTGAGCTTGTGGTAGTCAATGCAGAACCTCATGGTCCCATCGTTTTTGGGTATCAGTACAACTGGGGGGCCCAGGGACTATTGGATTCCTGACTCAGCCGGAGAGCCAGCATCTCCTTGATTTCCCCTCTGTGGCATATCTTACACCTTCTGGAACTCTGTAGGATGGCTGTCTCAGCAGGGTTTAGAACCCTATATCCATGTGGTGCTCTGCCAGTGTGGTATACCCAAGTTCATCTGTGAACATTTCACCAAATGTATGTAGCACCCCATGCATTTTGGCAGGTTGGGCAGTTGTCAGCCGCTCTGAGAGGGTAACAGCATCCACTGAGGATTCTCTCTTAACCTGTTCCAGGAGAACCACCTGCAGGTCTGCTTCTGCCCCCTGCTCCGGAGAGCTGCACACAACCAGGACCATCTCATCCCTGTCATGGTAGGTTTTTTTTATCATGTTTATGTGGTAAGCTCACTGTTTGTGCCTCCTATCTGGTAGCTCCACCAAGTAATTAACATTATTCACCCTCCTGAGTAGTGAGTAAGGCCCCTCCCAAGCTGCCTGTAATTTGTTCTGCTGGGCAGGGACAAGCACCATCACTTGTTGCCCAACTTTGTACTCCTCTGCTCTGGCCCTACAGTCATACCATGTCTTCTGCCTCTGTTGTGCAGTGGCTATATGCTTCTGGGCAAACCCCATGAGCTTCTTGAGCCATGACCTGAAATTCAGGATATACTCCACAACAGATTCCCTCTGGGGAGTAAGCTCATCCTCCCATTCACACCTTACCAAATCAAGGGGGCTGATTGCCTTATGACCAAACAGGAGCTCGAAGGGTGAGAACCCTGTGGACTCCTGGGGGACTTCCCTATATGAGAATAAGAGATGGGGTAGGTACTTGTTCAACTCTCTCACATTCTGGTCAGTGAATGCCCTTAACATGGTCTTAAGAGACCCACTGAATCGCTCGACCAGACCATTAGTCTGGGGATGGTATGACAAGGCCCTGAGCTGCCTTGCCTCACACTTCTTCCAAAAACTAACCATCAGATCAGAAGAAGTTGGTGCCCTGTCTGGCAGAATCCCCTGGAGAAAAGCCACCTGGTTAAATATCCCCAGTAGTTCGGCCACCTTCTCAGCTTTGGTGGAGGACATTGGCACTACCCTGTTACCTTGCAGGATAATCTTTTTTTTGTTGTTGTACATTTTCTTTATTCTCCCACTTCTCTGGCCACCTGGACTCTCTACAGTGTAGTGTCACAGCTCAGCCAACTCCCACCCACCTGAAGTCTCTCAGCCTTACCTTCCAGTGTGGGCCCATCTCCACTCCGCATCACTAATTGCCCAACCCCCCCCCGACTCTGAGACCCTGAGGTGTGCGCCGACTCCTCCTGGCTTTGTGTATAATTAGTAGCGCTAACCAGGACACAGAGGGAGAAATGGATGCAGGCTGGGGACCCAGCATTGGGCGTGGTGGCCATCCACTGGACCCACCTTCACCTATCAGGAAGCTAGGGCCATTTTCCTTTTTTCATCCCTCCCCTTGGTACAGATGTGCAGTGTACTCCAGTGCATGCATGCACATTCCCGTACATGCATGCAGGAATGCCACCACAACCAATCCCCTTTTATGGATCCCACAAGGCTGTTATATCCCCAGTGTTCACTGGGGGTCACCCATGCCAGGGATCTGCATTCCCCCCCTCCCCCCAGGAGAGGAGAGCAGTCCTCCATGTGCTGACATGGAACACTGAGGGATTAAATTTGAAACTAGCAGATCCTGAGACAAAACAATTCTTAATGTTCCATGATGTACTCTGTATACAGGAGACCTGGTATGCTGGTTCAGAACTCCCTATAATTCCAGGCTATGCAGCCTACACTCTTCCTGTGGTTAAATGTAACAAATACAGGAGACCTAAAGCAGGTATAGCAACTTATATTAAGACGTCCCTTGATTTTAAGGTTATTCAATTACCTTATAAACTGGATTCCATATTGCCTCTTGTCTTGCGTTCTCCCAAATGTAACAATATTGTTAAATTTATACCACTGCTGAACAAAAATACTAACTATGCACATGATTGGACTGAATACACTAGGTTCATAGAATTAATAATGGACACTTATTATATGATCTAATCATTATTATAGGGGACTTTAATGCAAGAGTCGGTACGAAAAATGTTATCTCTAGTAAAAATCTTGAAATAAACTATGGTTTGGCTACACTTAATCCAAATATTAAATTATTGAGACATAACAAAGATAGAAAATTGAACACACAAGGTAAGAATCTACTAAAAGCCATGGAAAATATAAATTGTTATATCTTAAATGGGGGAATAGATGGGGATCTGGAGGCAGGGTTCGCAATAAGGGCATGCTCCGTTCTCTGAGCACATTTTGCATTTGTAGGAGCACGTTTTAAAGCTTCCTTCTGGCACTGTGTGTGCTCCTGCTGTACAGTAGGAGCACAGATGAGGGAAGGGCTGTTAACATCACTGAAATCGCGCCAAGACTTTTTATTTGGAAACCGGAGCTCTGGAGGGGGTTGTGTGCAAAAAATGCCCAGTGTGCATAGAGCTAGCTGCACCATTGCGCATGTGCGGAAGGCGTAAGCAGGACATGGGCTGCGATTATTTATTGGCTAAGAAGGCAAGTGTGGGCAGGATGGACAGTTGCGCGATGTGGAGGACCGATCACTTGAGCGGGAGAAGCCTGCTGCCTTAACTGTGAGCAGGCAGTGTCGCCAGAGAGGCGGGAAAGTTTGTTGGCCGGCTGGGCAGGGGGTAAAAAAAAACAACAGTGAGGGTGACCGTGAAATCAAACAGACCACCAAGGTAGTAGCTGGTAGCCTGCAGGTCGGATCAGTCATTGGACGGTCGGAGACATCAAGCTCTCAGAGTGACAGACGGGAGTAAATGAGAAGAGGTCGTCTGACTAATTTTTCTTTTCTTATCGGGCGGGCGGGCAGACAGGAGGAGACAGGGAAAGTGAGCTGCTTGCTGTGCCTGTGCTGTGAGATGACGTCAAGCCTGGAGATACTGGAGAATGGAGAGGAGCACCCCGAATGACTAGGAGAAGGAGAGGGTCTAGGAGGAAGGACTAAAGGAAGAAAGAAAACTAACTGCAGCCAATGCTGCAAGAGCCAAGAAGTAGCACTGTAGCAGGTATGATGCAAAAATGCAAGAGCAATGTAATAAATGTCATTCATTCACGGATTCATAGGGAAAAAGACAGTGTGGTAGTGGTGTGGAACTGTTTTAGGTTAGGCCACAAAAGGAATAAAAGAAGGAAGCAACAGGTTTTAATTGTAAGGGAAGAGAATCCATAGAGAAGAGAAGATTCTGACAGGGGGGTTGAATCTGCATTCTGATGTAAAGACAAGTTTCTGTAGCAGCCCACCCCCTTCCCAGTGTCTACTGGCATGCAAAGTTAATTGTCCATGGAGAGGGGGGGGGGGTCACAGCAGAACTGTGCCAGAATGGAAGTGGTTTGCAAATTTACTGCAGATTTTATCACCACCCAGTTTTAACCATGATGTGATTGCTGCTTTTTGCTCTATCTTTCTTGTAAAAATCTTTAGTGTTGAAAAACTGGATTTCCCCTACAAAGACATATCCTGTTTTGCATTTAAAGATGCAGTGCCTGATATATACCCAATGTTCTGCCCTGCCTCTTGAATTTGTACCATTATGGGGGCAATCCAGTACAGAAGGTGAATGTAGGAGTTACAAAGGTAAGAAAGAAAAGTGCCTCAGCTCCAACTTGAACCCAGGCCACTCGGAATACCGTTCCAGTTGAGCTAACCAGCTGCGCCACTGAGACAACTTGAACCTGGGCCGTCCCTGAGCATATTAGATTAATGAGTGCTCTGGGATACACCAGGTTCCAGTTGTCTTAGTGGCACAGCTGATTAGCGCATCCGGAACAGTATTCAGGGTGGCCTGGGTTCATGTCCCAGCTGAGGCACTTATTCTTTCACCTTTTATTTTTCATTTGCAGGACCTTATTGGAGTGTAGCTGTGCACACTGTCTTGTCTTTCCTTACCATGCTTTTCAGAAGCCGCAGCTTAAGCATTTTTTTTTAAATTAGGCATGTTTACCTACTGCTGTTCAGTGCTGCGGTTGGGGGGGGTCAGGACAGGGTGGAATGGGTCAGAATGATGCTTGGTTAAGGAAGGATCTGTCTGCCTGAGAAAGCCAAGGCCTGTCAGTGTGAGGTGGTGAAAGCGGTGGTGACGGATTCATTAAAGGCACACATTTGGGGCTGGAGTTTGGACTTTAATTTGAGCGGGTGGGGGCAGCAAGATTTCAATTACGGTGCGTGTGTGTGTGTGTGTGTGTGTGTGTGTGTGTGTGGCTGCTGCCCTTGTAGTTACCTGTTGTTACGGAGAGTGTATTTCATGGTCAGGACGGCAAGGGCGGTGTCAATATATATTTTGCTGTGCCTGCCTGGCTCGCCTCTGAGATGGTATGTAGTTGGCCTTATGCAACAAGTGTACTGGAGAAATTCAGAATGTTTTGTCTCTGGAGACTGCCACATAGTACTACTAAGCAGCGAGGTCGAGATTTGAAGAAGAGTGTTGCTGACTGTTGACGGACTGCAGTGCACATGTTCAAGATGGTGGTCATCGGTCAGAACACGTCGGTTTGGGATTTGTGATGAATGTGTGGGCACCATTCAAGCTGACTCAGTTGCAGCCTCGGTACTACACACATCACGCTCATGCTGTAGAAGGCTGCTCTCCAGAAGTCCTTCTGCTTGTTGAACTGCCCATGGGGGTATATGCAGTGGTGTGTGCCTGCAGTTACTAATGGTGGCAATTAATTTAAACTCGGCTGCTGTGCCATAACCGTTGCTACTACTTAGCTGCTTTGCAGGAAGGACAGCTGTCTGAGTTACTGATGGCTGGGTTGTAGCGTGTGTGTGTGTTGTTGATCTGTTTCATGAAGTACAGCCAAGACACCAAGTGTTGAAGGGGAACCTTTACTCTGAGCAATTAGGGAAAGAATGAAAAAGACTAAGGCAGTGAAGATCATAGGGGTGGGGTGGGGGACTGGTGGGTGGGGGAGGATGCTGCAGTTGACCTGACTGTGCTGGCTTGGCTTCAGGAACATAGTAGTTTACTGAGCTCAGGTGATGCTGAAGTAAGTGTTATGAAAATAATCTGTGATGAGACAGACAACAGCCGGAGCCAATCCAGGTGCTGCTGCTCCCATCCCACCCAGTAGTCCCAGACCTCTCTAGAATGTGCAGTGCACCCTATAAAAAAAATATAGGAGCCGTTGCTGGTGGAGCAGATCCCACAGGAGAATTGCCAACCAGCTGTTGCTTTATTTTGTGCCATTGATTCAACTTAGTCAGTCACAGTTGGCAGTAATCATATTTGTCTGTAAACAGTTACACAAAACATTTTCTGGATGCTTTTCGCACTTAAAACTTGGTAAAATTCAAAGTCAATAAACAGACTTTAAAGGTGATCCACCACCGAACAGGGAGCCAGTGCAGTTCACGCAGCACCGGGGTAATATGACAGGACCTGCTAGTTCCTGTCAAAACCCGGGCCGCCGCGTTCTGCACTAGCTGAAGGCAGCGGATTTTAACCCCAGAAAGCCCAGTACACTCTCCTATACTTCTCACATCCAGTATGCTAACAAACATTCAAGGTATGGTAGAAACACAAACAGACACAGAGTTTGAAATATTAAATATGTGCAGGATATGCTGGAATGGACTCAATAGGAGAAACTTTAATGAGTTACTGACAACAGATTATCTATTAAAAATCAGTAATAGAATAACTAATAATCAGCAATATTTTACAACTACTTTATTAGACTGCCAAGAAGTTAATAAATAAATGGGTCCTATGTTCCAAGAACTCAGGAAGTCAGTTAAAACCATACACACATGGTTTAAGGAAGAACTGTCAAAGCTGTTTTATTCCTAGCTTGGTTAAGAGTACGGTGATTATGTATATTTCGAAGCGTTTTCACTTTCTTAACTAGATTGTTTAGTTTCTTCTCTTTCCTCTTGCAAATGGAGATATATAAAGATTTTATGGACTGGTTGCTTCCAATTCTATATGTTATATTTAATGGATTATTTTAGGGTAATGAGACACTACACTCATGGAGGGGAAGCATAATTAGGTTCCATGTCATAACAGTGATTGCAAAACAGCGATCACTATTATGGTGAGTGCATATCGAAGAAAAGCAAATCAGCGATATACACTTTAAGGCGACTTGACATCTGGATACCAAAAAAGTGTTTTTGTAAGGGGGGGGGCTGTGCCCCCACACTGCCCTGAATTAGGATTCTCAACCCCAGGGGGGTGCATGTTGGAGAGGGGGCTAAATCCGGATGTTGGGCAAAAATGAAGTGCTGCAGCTTGCAGTGGCAGCAAAATGTAACCCACTCCTGGTCCCGAACCCAGTACCTGCTCTGCCAGAGCTAGCCTCCCACACCACCACACCACATGGCTATCTCGACAGAAGCAGGTACTCCAGTCCCTGAAAACCCCTTCCCTGTCCATTCCCTTCCCTTCGCTATTCCCCCCGTCCATTCGTCCTTCCCTATAGTCGCTGTCCCATACCCTTGCTATTTTGCAGGGTTGCCCACAATAATAACGGCCAAAATGAGTCACTGTATTTCTGGTCACTCATTTTGGGTTGCTGTTATTATGTGATACCCATAATTTGCCCTCTCTATAAAAAGAAAGGCAACCCTATGGACCTGACCATATACAGGCCAATAAGCCTCATAGATAATTCTCAGAAAATATTCTGTAGAATTATTCTGACAAAATTTACAAAACTGGTTAGAAAAAAATAATATAATAAATGAATATCAAAACGGGTTTAGACCCGGATGGTTGACAATACAACACTGCTATGTCATTTCCCATTTATCTTGGAAATACGTTAAAATTAAAAAGAGCAAACTTTTTTGCTATTTTGTTGACTATGGGTCATAATGTTGTACGCATAATAGCACACGACATTATGCCATATCCTGGACCTGTGCGTTCTCCGTGTTGGACCCCCCCGGAGTTAGAATCCTTAGTGGGAGGGGTCCGGGGAGTGCAGTACCCTCCTGTAATGGGGGACGTGGGGGGCAGAGCCCACCCACAGAAGAAAAGTTACAATAGAAGTGCACAATGCGCTTATGCTGCATGACATTGTGCCATGTGCGGTTTTGACCCCCGTGCCTACAAAGATACATGGCTGAAAGTTCAATTCAATTAGAACAGAGACTTCACTAACACAATAAAGACTAACTTAGGTGTTAGACAGGGTCGCCTATTAGCACTAACCCTGTTTAAGGACTGTATTAATTCTATATTAAAGCAGTTGGAAAATTTTAAATTTCAGTCCCCAAATATCTAAGGCAAGAAAGTGCCACTCTTAGCTTACACAGACGACCTTGTTCTACTCTACACCTCACTCTTGGGCCTTCAGAGAAAAGTGATTAATTTTATAATTTATGTCTGGATAACAAATTAATAATATATAAACACAAAACTAACCTAATGGTATTTGACCATAAACAAAAGAAGTTAACAATCATCTACATAGATAAAGCCAAACTCTAAACTGTTATTAATTACACCTACTTGGGTGTCTATTTGTCAGCTACTGTAACTTTTCATGGAATGAACATCTAAAATAATAAATCAGAGAGCAACCACTTCGTTAATACCTTTTTTAAAAGATTCTCTGATAATCTAGGAAATGGATCTGTAACTGGACAACTAAAGACAACAGAAGCAAAAATTAGTGGTGCAGTGGGTTGAGGCACTGGACGCCACACCTCACACCATGCCGGTGACCCGGGTTCGGGAACAAGCCTGGGTCATCCAGGGCCAGCGGGGGGGGGGGGAGGACATCGAGCAGGCTGCCAGCAGGCAGCTCTCCTCCTCGGGAGGGTATAAGGGGGCCTCTCAGTGCTTGGCTGCCACCCAGTGGAGGCTGGGTGATAGCGCCGCCTCCAAGAGGCTCAGTACTAGACCATGGGAGGGTAGATGGGGCCAGAGTGGAGCTGTGGTGTGCACGTGTGCCTCCACGCACATGCAACGCTACTTCCGGGGCCCCGGGTAGAAAGGGGAAGAAAACAATGGGTGGAAAATCAGGGGTTGTCACATGATGAAGCCTCCAGGCCCGCTTGGGAGATCCACCGGGACACACAAAGCACATGTAAGATCCCGAAAGACCCCAAGATGGGTAAGGTAGGCAGAGGCCAGTAGCAACCCCCCACGGCAGATAGAGAATTGAAAAAAAAAAAAAAAGAAGCAAAAATTAGAGCAAGTTGGTTATACGCAGCAGAAATGTGGGCAACTAAACCACTGAAACAGAAACACAGCTTAATATAATACAGAGTAACAGGCTTGCAGGACAGTGATGAAAGTGAACAGGAACGCACTGGAACTCAGTTCCTGTGCTTTTTTTGCAGCAGGAATGAAGTTCCTGTACTTCTTCCCACTGACACTGCAACTGAAATTGTTAAACCAGCAACATAATGACAGTTTCTGGCTCTGTGACCTGAAATCAGGGTTTCCATAACATTTGACTTGTACAACAGTGCTGTTTTGCTAGAAATACTTCAATATTACTAACTGAATCTACTAGTGTCTAAACAGATAGACGTGTCTTCACACAGCTATCCTTCAGATTGAAGATATTCGTTCCGTATTTCATATTTGCCAGTGCCTCTGAGTTCCTGTACTTCTCGTCTACCACTTGCACCACTGTTGCAGGAGAACACTGAACACTGAGAGAACTCATTGTGCTTCTTATAATTCATTAGTAAAGCTAAGCAAGAGTCAATTGACAGATGCTAATTTTAAGACTGTGTGCTTGCTGTCAAACTGCAGTGCTTACTATGACATTGCAATAGATCTGCATTAAAATCAAATTGATCATAGCTGCCCATAGTTGTGCCAAGTAGTACATCAGTTAACAATATCACCTAGTAGTGCATCAACTAACAACATCTTACAACCTATAGGTACACTGAACTGAGAAATGGGGTTTAATGGCTAATTGAGGATAGCAACTGTACTGCACTGCAAGCTGAAAACCACAACTGCAAATAGCAAATAGCAAACTTTGACATTTTTGTGCTTTTCTGTGGGGTCCATGAATCGCGTTTGTAACATGCAGGATTCGTTATAACGAGGTTCGGTATAATGGGGGAGGACTGTATCTTCCTTTTTTATAAGACTTTATTCTGTTCTACAGTTTCTGCCTACATCAAGTATTTGCCTGAGTCATGCATTAACCTGACCAATGTATACCCAGATAATCCTGTATAAGATTTCTGAATGTATTTGCTTTATGTATGTTGTATTGTTCTTATTTGACGTGGAACCTCTGTAAATGAGCTTATAGCTCAAAGGTTGTAATCCAAGACTTGAATAAATAAATAATAAACTTTATATATATATATATATACACATACATATATATATATATGTATGTATACACACACACACACACACACACACACACACACACACACACTAAGAGTCCCTCATTCTATTCCTCCTCCCATTATAAGAGTAGAGTTAGGATAGCTCCCATTGTCAGCTTATACAACAGAAATAAATATAAATCATGTTCTAAAGGTTCTTTTGCTCCCTCAACACAGACTGCCTAGATATTATATTGAAGAGGAGCTAGACTATAATGATAGGGGCTTCCTACCCCTCTCTATAGACATTATAATAAAAATAATTACATTTAGCATGACTGATATTCTTTATCAAATATATAATAGACCCTTCAGAGAAAAACAACTTCAGATAAAAAAAGAGACATTCACCTTGTTTTAGACATGGAACAGATACAGAAATATAACATTTTTCCTGGTACAAGCAAATCAAAACTTATTATAATTATGAATCCTATTTAACTACATTCAACGATACTAACAAAAGAAGAAGAATGACACGATTCAGATTAGAATTATTCAAAAGTAATTATGTTTTATTTAAACCAAATTGCAGTGGTAATAACACAGAACACTGCAGGTATAATATGCAGGTGCCACATGATCTAAAACATATGATTCTTATCTGCCATTATTAGAGAAGAATGGGAAAAAATGGTTATGGTCTATTTTGGGGAACCTCAGCCTGCCCCTGAATCAACTTTTGTTGGCATTGTTGAACTCCAAGGATCACGTGATACAAAACAACTTGATTGGTTACATGAACTCTATTAAATCGTAACGTTGAATCTTTCTGAATGTAACATAAATACAGTCACAATGATCATCACTATTTTTACTGCTCTGACTGTTATAACCATAGAGTTCAAATATATACTAGAGAGGGCTAGAGGGGTAGACTCCAATGGCTCAGTTGAAGCCGCGGGTCCACCATATTAGACGAAGGTTGAGGTGCCGGTAGAAAACGGGAACCCTTCTGGAAACTTATGGTAATGGCACTGGCACACTGTTTTTACAAAAATCGAGTAATGCACTGCAAAGGATGAATGAGCATACCTTGTTTTTGTCACCACAGTGTGCCTTTGCTTCATCCCATCCCTGCTGTCAATGGTGCTTGTTACCCAACCAGATCAGCAGATTTCTATAAAAACAGTGTGTCAGTGCGGTTATCTTTAGTTTTAAGAAGGGTTCCCATTATCTGCCGCGGCCCCTCAACCCTCCTGTAATATGGTGGATGCGTGGCTTCAATTCAGCCAATGGAGTCCACCATCTAGCCCTCTCTATTATATATTTAAACTCTATAGTCATAACTTACTGCTATTGTCATTATTTTATCTAATGTGTTTTAAATGTACTAATTACAAAACGTTTTTAATGGATGTGATTTTTGTATGTTAAATTGCAAAGGCATATTGCCGAACAATAAAAATATCTATCGGTCTACCTCCGGATGCTCAATCCTCTACTCCCCGTCCGACCCCCGGCTCCCTGAGCTTGTTTCCAAACTCGGGTCGCCCACGTGGCAGCACCTCAGCATCACCGGGCTGCCTACTATGTGGGGTAATCTACGATCACCAAAACGTTACACTTGCTGGTGTGAGTTGGGGTGCTAAGTGGCCCCACAATGTCCACTGCAACTTGTCGGAATGGCTCTTCAGTAACAGGTAGAGGTATCAAAGCTACCTTAACCTTGTCCCCAATCTTTCCCTCCCTCTGGCAGACAAGCCTGGCAGTAGTTTGCCATGTCTTTAAAAATACTGGGCCAGTAACAATTATTAGTCAGCCATCTTTCTGTATGGCTGACCCCTAGGTGTCCCAGAAAGGGTATGTCATGGACGAAGTCCAAAAGCTGCTTCATATGCACCCTTGGAAGGTACCGGGTTAACATGTTGAAACTGAAATAGCATGGGTCAAAACTGCACAGTTAAAACAGGTAACGTTCAGGGACATATTAGCGAAAGTGAAAAATAGCTAGCGTTGTCCCTATAGCTGTGTGGGGGATAGGGAGATGGGTTCTGTTGCAGGGTGTCTTGCCCAGCAGCTGCAGTGGCTCAGAGGATAGAGCCACAGTTTTGTGTGTGTGTGTGGGGGGGTTGGGGTGGCGTGTCAGTGGACTGGAATTTGATTCCTGTACCTGGAATCATTTTTGTTTTATTTTTGGTGTTAAACAATCCCCCAGGTTTCTCCCCATTCCCAAATGTTGTCCACCCATGTAGTTACATATTTTAATATGTGGAGGGGGTTCGGGCGGAGCCCCCTGCAAACATACAGTTTGTGTATTCTGTCTGCTGTGCCTAGTTCATGAAGGCAGCGCTCACTGTTTGTGATGAGAGCTACCTTTGCTTTTAGTGTTTTTGACCATGCTGTAAATGCCTTTGGCATTTTAGCCCCATGCCCCTAGAAATCACTATCTGCCATAGTAACTCTTCCTCTGGTCCTCCCTTAGGAACCTACTCATGGTACAGGAGCCCCTTCTTCAAGTACACCTCCTCTTTCCCAGAACTTGGAGAGTCATATTTCACACTGATGACTAGTGCTATTAATTTTTGCAGGGATGGGTAAGCTTGCTGAACTCTCCGTTGCTCTGCATGCCTGACCTCTCCCAAAATACACTGTGCTGTGGGATAGCCACCCATGGTTGGACTCTCCTAAGTCTGTAGCTGTGACTAAGAGCTGCTGCTCCCAGCTTGTTCTTCAGCTACAACTTCTCCTACTACTGAGGTAGGGGTTATTTTATTGTGCACTACCCACTCTGTGTTCTCAGGAGCCAGTTCCCTTGCCTTGCTGTGGGTAGTGACGCACACAATATTGGCCCTGCTACTGAAATAATTACCCATCATTACATCCACGGGCAGGTCTGGTACAACACACACCTCCTGTATGCCCTGGCCACCTTCTCAGCTTAGAAAGATCTCGGCCATTGGCACTGAGACTGCAGGACCCATCAACCCTCTAATCCTAGAAAACTGACCAGGCAGGATCTGTTCCTCCTGAATCAAATCCTACTTCACCATATAAGGATACCCCAGTGTCCCTCAATCCCTGGGTTACTAATCCATTCACCACCACTGGGTGCATAGGTGCAGTGGAGGTAGAGGGCACTGCACTCAGTGTACAGGCCATTATCTGCTGTGAGCTCCCTGAACTACCCCTCTTGATGCACTAACACCTTTGTCAACATTTTTGGAGCAATCATAAGACAAATGCCCCAGTTTCTGGTATATATAGCACCTACATTCACCCAACCCTGTGCTTTTAATAGCAGGTGGTTTCCCTTTTGATTCAGGCACAGGTTGATTTTCTTTATGTTGCCCCCCCCCGGGGTTCCCTTATGTAACCCCCCTTTGGGAGGTTACTTATTTCCCTCATTTCTTTTCTTGTGGCTAATATGGCCTGACCCAAGAATGGTTACGTCCATTGCTGTCACCTGGCCTGGGACGTCTTGCGAGTTGGGATGTCGCTGTGGGTGCGTGGGGATTTAAAGGGGAGATTTGGTGGGAATGGGAATTTTTTTCCTGCCAGGGAGTTGTTGGTGGGAGTGGAAGAGAATTTGGGGCTGGTTGGGGGTGATTGCCCGTTCCGGTCCCTGGCCAGCTCGGCCGTAGTCTGTGGCTGTCACTGCGGCAGGTCGAGAGAAGGGCAGTCCATATGCTGCAGGTAGTATCAACATCAGTCCTGGATTGTGTTGCTGTTGGGGAGAGGTTGAGTGTTGCAGCAGTAAGGTGATGGCAGGCTAGACCTTGAATCCATGGCCGGCCAGCCGGAGAGAGTGAGCACTGGGAGCCTGGAAGTGCCATCGAGGAAAGCTGCTCTAGTAGCCTCTTGGAGCAGGAGGTGGAGGAAGGGCATGTGCTTCTGCATCTAAGGGGAACAGCCACTTCAGTGAATGCTTGGGGGGGTGTTAGTGGGGACTGTAGTTCAGTACATTGTCAGCCCCCAATCCGTTTGGACTGCGTGTGCCCTCAAGACCTGGGTAATGAACCAAGTTGAGGTGAGGTGAGAAGCTAGTCCTTAAAGTGGTTTATAGCTTGTGGGAAATGCCATGTCTGGGGGAAGAGTGTGAAGTTGAGCTGCCTGCCAAATTGTGACTACAGCAGTACAGAAATGCTGCCAAGATTGTGAGACCACTGTGGTCCAGGAACCTACATTGCCGCAAGGCTATCTTGGCCAAGAAGGCTATCTTGGCCAAGAATGTAGTAACTGCTGCCTCCACTGTTTCACTCTATGCTCCCCAGGGCACTGAATCTGGCTGAAACAAATTGCTGGGATCCCACCGTTTTAACTAACTGTGTGGACATTCATCTCTTTTTAGACTGAACAAAATTTAACCCACATGTTTGTTTCGGCATCCAGCATACTGTGGGCATCACTTGCTACATCTGGGCCTGTGTAAACAAGGCCAAAGACTGGGATGTGTTTCTGCAGCTGTATGTGCCCCCTTCCCACATTCTTACCATCTATACCCCTAGACACAGGGAGGGGGGCTACACTCAAAACTACCTGATGTCCCTCCTCTTACCCTTGCGATTACAAGATAGTTGGCAGCCCTCTCTGCTGCCTCCCTCGCAGAGCTCAGAGTTCTATCCAATAACCATATTCTTGGTTCCTCAGGCACAGTTTTTAGGAACTGTTCCAGAAGAAATAAATCTTTCATTTCCTCTATAGAGAGAAAGCTTTTACACCTCCTGCCCAGCATTCTAACAAGTTAGTTAGCTGCACACACATTTCTGCATAGCTGTCCCCCAGTGCCTTTCTCAGCCCTCTAAATTTTTGTCTGTAGATCTCGGGGTTAACTTAAAATGCATTAGCAAGGCATTTTTCACTTTATCATAATACGTGCAGTCCTAATTGTCCATTCTGGCAAAAGCTTCTGATGCCTTGCCTGTAAGCAGTGGCAAAAGGTAACTCACCCAAGAAGCTCTGCCCAGTTCAAATTGTTTACATATTCTCTTGAAGGATCTTAAAAATAATTCAATGTCCTGTGCAACCAGTATAGTAGTATGCTTGTGCAACTGTGTTAGTTTGGTTTTGTTTGGCTGTTTGCACTCTCTATTCCAGAGGAACTACCACCCTGTAGGGGTAACAAAGGCAAGGAGCCCTCAGAGAGGTTTTCACCCCTAGAGGTGCCATGGGAAGATTCCTGTGGCCAAAGGTACCTTAGGAAGATCCTAAGGAAAGAAGTGCTGCCGATGGAGGAGGAGGGGCAAAGAAAAAGTGCTTCACAATGAAGGTGAAAGGAACTGCTTATATAGCTCAGGAAGTAGGAGTGGCTGGCTGCTTGTTCATTGAACTCCAGGCAAATCTTTCCAATTCAATGTCCTGCACAGCCAGTATAGTGTTATGCTTGTGCAACTGTGTTTGTTTTGTTTTGTTTGGCTGTTCGCACTCTAATCCAGAGGAGCTACCACCCTGTAGGGGTACCAAAGGCAAGGAACCATCAGAGAGGGTTCCACCCCTAGAGGTGCCACAGGAGGATTCCCATGGCCTAAGGTACCTTAGGAAGATCCCCCAAAAATGAAGTATGAAGCATATAAGCAAGCAGTAACTGTAACATAGTGTTAGATAAGCATAGACAGGTAGATGACTTAATGAGATGCTCAAGTCGATAACATAATAAAATGCCCAAGGTTTGCATAGCGTGATACTGATGGTTGCATTGAGACTGAGGGGATCCTCTAAGGAGAGAGGGAATGGCAGGACACCCTCCACCTCCATCCAACAGCAGAACCTACCTAAGAAACTAGGGAACACCAGTATGCTAACTAAAAATTATGACCTGAGGCAACGGAGGAGAGAAAAAAAACCTGTGAGGAGGAAATCTCTGGGGATCCAAGGTCTAGGTCGCCTTCCCTCCAGGCGTGAGATAGTTTATTTAGTGACGGCTCTGCAGTTGTAATTTGGAAAACCCAATTAAAAGGAGGTGGAAAATATTCCAATTTGGAGGAAGGCGCTCACACAAACCCTCTAGTGGAAACGTCGTGGAAGGTTGTGAGAAAATTCTGCAACAATACGTGCAACCAAGGCGGAAGAGGAGAGCAACGACGGCTGAGGCACTCTCCTGGCCTACCCGCCCTAAACTCAAACCAGATGAACCAGAGGCAGTCATAGGGAGAATGTGGTGAAGGTGCCTTGCTAGGGAAACCACTAAAGTCAATGAACAACCGTTATAGTGGAACACTAAAGCCAAAGGAGAATGCCATAGCCACCCTTCACTGCTAGTCTTAAATTCTATAACAGGAGCTACTATCACATAGCAGGCAGCTAAAGCCAAGCCTGGGGCAAAGATATTCTCAGCTATGGGCCAGGTGAGAAGGATCCCGCCCCAAGTTGGACATGCTCAAGATGCAGACTAAATGCAGAGCGAGCCCATCGGCTGCAGGAACCCTGCACCAGAATAGAATGGCTGGCATGCCCCAGAATTAGATTGATATCTGAGAATCTGTCAAGCTGATTGAGCACTGGTGTGCTGATCGTAATGAGCACTGAGTGCTGAGATCCTGCGAGGTTGAAAGCAGATTGAGTGCAGCAGACATCCCAGAGGCTGAAGTTGAGAGGATGCAGTAGGCATGAGCAATCGACTGTGTAAGCAAGTGTGGACCTGTATGTAGGTCAGTAAACAGTGTAGTAATAAGTGGACCTGCATGTAGGTCTGCATAACATAGTAGCAATGAAACAGCCCTGAACAGTGGGGCAAGCCAGCCAGACATTTAAAAGCCAAATCAAGGTGACAAATACTCTGAGGATTTTTGGCAGTGAAGACAGGATTTAGAACAGAAATAATTAGCCACATGAGGCCACGACTCCCCAAACACTTCCCACTCCCCACTGCAGGACAAACAAGAAAGTGATGGAAAGGCCGAGAACCACATGCAGATATTAAAGCTAATTTAACAGCCTCAGCAGGAGCTTTTTAGCTGACCTCAGAGTAGACCAGGGTGAATAAACATAAAAGCAACATCTGTATGGAGTACACTGAGTTGTAACTGCAATAAACATAAATAAGGAGACACAATGCTCTGAAAGCAGGTGTAGTCAGGCAGTGCAATGAAGCTACTACAATGAGGGAAGTGGAATGAGAGAGCATGATTGAGCTGTATGGCTAGGCTCAGTATAAGCCTGAGTCAGGTGAAAACAATTGAGTATGTAATATGGAGCAGCTATGGTTGAGCTGATACACACAAATAATGATTGCAGTTGCATTGCAGTAGTTTGAGAGATGTGAGTAACTAAAAGCAAGTAGTAGGAGCCCTGGAACAATATGCTAGGAGTTTAGAAACAACGCCTCTCAAAAACAAAAAACAAAACAAAGACACACAAACACAGAAAACAGGAAACAAAGACAGAACAGGCATAACACACACAAAGCCAAAGGCAAAATACAAACCAGAAGCAGGAAAATAAACACAGAAATCCAGCAAAGACAAGCAGGAGCAGCAAGGTGGGGTGACCCCAACCATACCAGAGGAAAGAGCCTTCAGCTGCAAAGAAAAAGTTCTTCATAATGAGGCTGAAAGGAACTGCTTATATAGCTCAGGAAGTAGGAGTGGCTGGCTGCATGTTCACTGAACTCCAGGCAAGCTTTTCCACATCAAAATCATTCCCCTCCGGACACCATGGAAACATTTTAGAATTAAATCACAGTCTTACAATCAGGCACGTACCACCTCATCAAAAATAGGATTCTATGTCACACTGAATTAAAAAAATAATTTTTATTAAAATGCCACAAGGCACAAAATCAGGTCACATACCTGACATGTTTCAGAAGCATTGTCCTTTATCAAAAGTATAGACCTGAAGAGAACATACTTCTCTTAAATACACCTAATGACATCACATGCTTACATCACAATACAATTAGAGAATGATTCCCAACCAGAACAATTAATAGAACCTCATTCAGAGTTAAACTCACATTCATGAATAAATGACGCTCATTAAAAAATCCCAATAACATACATTTGTGTGAAAACAAACAGCTTAAACATATAACTCCCTTAAGGATATCGGTTCAATATATTGCATTTGATTTGATAATAAATAAAAGGTTTTCAAATAAGATATCCTATGTGCAATTCTAAACTACTAAAAGTCACCCTGAAATGAACACTCTAACCTATGAGTCACTCAGTCTTGTTTCCCGGTTAAGCTACACATGTAAAGATGAATATGCTTATGTGGAAGCCATATCCTAGTACTTTTGAAGGAAGGGTTTTAAATCAAATGGGGCATTAAGACTTGCAATTTCTGTGGCTTTTAAATTAAAAACCCAGAAGGCTTCCCTGCGTAAAACCAGTGCATTATAAACCCCCCCCCCCGGGGTTACTATTCACCTTATCAGTGATTCTGAATTTAAATATATGTTCCAATGGGTTCCTAGATCCTTTTATGTGTAAGGCTGTAGCATATTTCAATGGGATATGCAACCAATATAGTGTTACGCTTGTGCAACTGTGTTTCCTTGTTTTGTCCATTCACACTTTCTATTCCATGAGGAGTTACCACCCTGTAGGTGTACCAAAGGCAAGGAACCCTCAAAGGTGGTTCCAACCCTAGAGGTGCCATGGGAAGGTTCCCTTGGCTAAAGGTACTTTAGGAAGAAACTCCCTAAAGAGAGAGAGGCGAGCCACTGGGGCGGGGGGAATGGAGGGGCAAAGAAAAAGTGCTTCAGAGAGAGGCTGGGAGGAATTGCTTATATAACTCAGGAAAGGGGAGTAGCTAATTGCTTGCGCACTGAACTACAGGCATAGCCTTTCAGTTCAATGGACTACGCAACATTTATAGTGTTATGCTTGTGCAACTGTGTTATCTTGTTTTGGCTGTTTGCACTCTGTTCCATGAGGAATGACCACCCTGTAAGGGTACCAAAAGCAAGGAACCCTCAAAGAGGGTTCCACCCCTAGAAGTGCTGTGGGAAAATTCCTTTTGCTAAAGGTACCTTAGGAAGAAACCCCAAAAGAACTAACAGCAACAAAAAGAACATTAGCAGTGATCGTTGGCAATGAGGCAGAGAAGCAGAGTGGCAGCAACAGACAGCTTAATGAAACATAAACGAGATGCGCAGATTAGCAGAATTGCATGGGTACAATGAATTGTATCGATGACTCCAGGGAGCTTCCTAAGGAGAGAGGGAATGGCAAGTAGGGACACCATCCATCTCCATCCCACAGTGGAATCTATCTAAGTACTAGGGAATACTGACTGAGACTGAGTATTATGATTCTCAGCATGGAGAGAGAGGAAAAAAAAAACCTTTGAGGTGGAAATCTCTGGGGATCCAAGGCCTAGGTCTCCTTGCCTCCAGGCTTGGGATAATTTATTTAATGACAGCTCTGCTGCTGCAGTTTGAAAACCCAATTAAAGGGTGTGGAGAATATTCCAGTTTGGAGGAAGGCGCACACTCTATCCCTCTAACAGGAATGCCATGAAGGGTTGTGAGCTAGCTCTCTGCCACACAGCTCCTTCTAGGTGGAAGGAGGAGAGAGAGATGATTGCTGAGGTTCTCAAGTGGCCTGCCAATCTAAAAACAAACCAGGTGAACCAGATGCAGTCATAGGGATAATAGCTTAAAATGTGCTGCCAAACCCACTTGGCTAGTTAAAGGAGCTCCCTTTGGCGTAAAGGCCTCACCCCTCGCTGCTGAGTCTTAAATTCTACATCAAGAGATGCTGCTAATACGCCTGCACAGCTGAAGCATCACCTGGAGTGAGGACGTTCCAACTATGGGCCAGATGAGAAGGACCCCACTCTGAGTTTCACACACTCAGGATGTGGACTTTGTGGTCGCAGAGTGAGATCGTTGGCTACAGGGTGAGCCCTGAGCCATGGTAACTAATGGGCATGGTTGGCATGCCTCCGATTATGAATGAGACAAAATAGGAAGGAGAGCTTAAAGGAAGTGTGAGCACTGTAGACCCTCACATAGGTCATATATGTTTTATAGCAAGCACATAGCAGACTAAATCTTCAAGGTCAGTGTAAGCAATGATCAGACCTGCACGCAGGTCTGTGAAGCAGCAGTTCGCATGACTTGGAGGGAGGCAAGCCAACCAGTTCCATTGAGGAAGCCAATTAAATGTGATGTAAACACTCGGAGGACTTTAGTGGCGAAGGCAGTGTTTGAACATGAGGTATTTCAACCACACTGGGCCACGATGCTTCACTATAACCCTCTAGTCCTCCACCATAGGAAAAACAAAGAAGCCACGGTAAAGCACTGTGACTCAAAAGAGGATTTTAAAACTAGTTTACAGCAACAGCTCTAGCTGAGCTGACCTCCAGAGTATAATGAAGCATTGTACGAAAGTAGTTGAGCAGCGTCCAGCAGCAATTAGTTAAAGCTTCTAGGAGTAGCTAAGCTGAACAACTGAACAAGCATAGGAATTGTAGAGAGAGAATGCACTAAAAACAACTGCAATAATTGCTTCATATACTTGCATACATGCAAGTTGGAATCCCATAGAGAAAGTAGATAGAACTGCAGGAGACTCAGGTTTGAGTCCCACCAAGTACCACTAAACATGTTTGAAAAGCTGTAAATCCCTAAAAGAGCTGTATGCAAACTGAGCACCATGAGACCAAACAGCAATATTTTCCTGGCTGAGCAAACACTGAAAAATGGAGCAGAGCACACTGAAATCCAGTACTGAATGAAGTGGGCTAGCACTATTAAACTGTGAGCAGAGCTGTAACAGGGAGTGGCAACTAGCTGATAGTAGGAGCCTAGGCCAGATGTAGTTGTAACCCCCATTACCCGGGGCTACTAGAATCCCAGAAAGACCTGGTGGTAGGCAGGGAAGGCAGCTTGTGAAACTCCAGTTAAATGGATTTCACACTGTCAGCTGAGACTGAGGGATGACATCATTTAGAACTGTCGCAGCTGCATAAGCCACACTGGAATGTTGCAGTTGGAGGTTAGAGTAGAATGTTGGGGAATTTGAAGTCAGTTCTGTTGCAGTCTGTAGTAGAAGAGGTGCTCTGCTGCAAGTAGGCCCTCAGAGCTCTAAGCTCTGTCAAAGATTTAATTTTTGTTGTATAGGTGTGCGTTCTCATTTGAAGAGGAACACAAGAAGAGTACATTGAAGTGGTGGAGACCGCTTTCAGTGGTTCAGGGCTCCATCCCCACGGGGATGGGGGAAGGAACCAGCCTGCTTCCAGGGGCAACCCCCCTGGTCCAGCTAGGGAAAAGAAGCTGCCTGATTTAAGTTCATGCTGAGACACCAGAGGCTCTGGATGAGAGTTCTTTGAGGAGAAAATGCCTGTGGGGCACCTGCAACTAAGGGGTGAGTTCGCTTTGCTAAAGGGCCATGTGTTTTCACCTGAATCAAGATGAAACTAAAGGGACTGTTACTGTGGGGTCAGAAAAAGACAGCCAAGTACAGTTTGGAAGATGTGGGGATTGGACTGCTTAACTCTGTGGGGGGGGGTCTAGAGTAATGGACACAGCCTCTTATTAAGTATGTTCAAGTTAGGCACAAATGGGATGTAAAGACAGTACATTGAATGTGGACTACATTTAAAAAGAATCTACACAGCAAAGTATTTTAAAGGATGTGGTGTTGCAGTCCAGAGAAATGGGCGGGTATGAATTATGGGAGCGAGAGGTGGGAGATCCCCCATCAGTAGTAACCAAATTCACCTCTACGGATTTGCTCTGGGACACCTGTTGCTTTCTCTCAAGTACTTGGCCAGTGCCTGAGGAAAGTACCCAGACGTGGAATTGATGAGGAAGATTCCCTTATGGAGCAGAAGTGCTCATAGGTGGTTTAGGGAGCCACCAGTAAATGTTTCCATGCTATATGAAAAGTGTCCAAGTGGCTAGCAAGGGAGCCGAGCCAGGAAAAACGCAGAGCAGTGTAAAAGTTTGGGCTGTGTACCCAATGTGTTTCAGGGCCTGCGGGCTAAAGTGATGAGGATGTGTTCTGGTTTCCTTAAATCTGCATTACCAGAAGTGTAGCCCCGTGGGGGTCCATCTATGCTTTGTTTATTCTGTTGGATGTGAATAAAAGCCACGCTTTAGAATCCCACTTCTGGTATTGGACATTACAGTTATTGCTTCCTTTGTCCGGAGTTACTTGGGTGCCCCTGTTGCAGAGTAGCCAAACCTAGCCAATGTGCCGAGTGACATATTCCTCCCTGAACCCAGCCCACCAGGTAGAGGTGTCAAGATAGAAACAGCATACCTGGGTGGGGGTTACATAGTGAATGAAATGGAAACAGCAGCAGCAGAGAAGTTGGAATGAAGCTAAAACATACAACAATTGCAGGAAAACAGAGGTTGAAAGGTGACTGAATACAGGCAAGATAAATGCAGAGCAAACAAAGGGCAAAAAGATGTTAGGAAAACTAGAAAAGCCCCAAAAAGAAACACAAAAGAAAAGCTCAGACAAAGGAGAACAGAAAACAAGTAAACAAGGAAGCACACAGCAACAGCCAGAGGCAAGCAATACAAATCAAAAGCAGGAGAACACAAAACAGAAGTCCAGCATAAACCAAGCAGAGCACAGGAACACGAGAGTAAAGCCCCAGCAGCACTCTAGGGTAGAAGACACCAACAGAGCCTCCGGCTGGCAAAGAAAAAGTGCTTCAGAGAGAGGCTGGGAGGAATTGCTTATATAGCTCAGGAAGGGGGAGTGGCTGGTTGCTTGCCCATTGAACTACAGGCATAGCCTTTCAATTCATGTTACCTGCAGTAATTGCTCTGTGATGCTCACTTACTCTACTTTTAAAATTTCCATTAGTTTTTCCAATATAAAAAGAACCTCAACTGCAGATAGCCATGTATATAACACCTTCAGTTTTGCAAATAGCAAATTGTCTGATTTAAAAGATTTTACCCCCAGGTCCTTCAAATGTGTTCTCCTCAATAACAAATTGACAGAGATTGCACTTTTTACCTTTAAAATGACCTTTAAATACCCCTGTCTATCCAAGCTGTTGGACATGTACTAATGTGAAAACTATGTACTAACTGGTCTTTTATGATTTCTGCCCTCCTATAGGACATTTGTGAGGGGGGGGTACTAATTTCCTGCAAGCCCACATCACTTCTCAATACACCCCAATGTGACTTGACTAATTTTTCTACATATCCTGTGTGGGCTGAATAAGTAGTCACAGAATTAAAACATGTATAATCCCCTTCCTGTTCCTTTACTCCATGTACTAATTCCATCCTGTCTTGGTTTGGGGCATGGTTTCTGGCTTCCTGGATAACCCTTCAACTGTATCCTCTGGCTAAAAATCTCTGCTCTATAACCCCCGATTCCAAGTCAAAGGTTTCAACTGTACTGCAGATACTTTCTGTTTATCTGCAGTATAAGTGAACCTCAAATTTTTATTTGTGAAGCGTAGATAAGAAACAAAATCTCCTAATTTTTCCAGACTCCCAGTCCAAATTGTAATTACATCGTCCAGGTACCTTCTACATAAATCAATATTATGTAAAAATTAATTATTATTCTCATTATACAGAAACTGGTTTTCCCAAAGTCCAACACAGAGATTAGCTAGTGTGGGGGCAAATGTTGTTTCCATTGCAGTACCCTTAATTTGACAAAATCATTTGTTCATGAAAGTAAACACACTGCCTTTAAAGATAAACTCCGTGGGTGAGATATTCAGAGCAGTTGTGCATGGCGCAACTGAGTTGCATCGGCGAAAGCACAGAGTTGCACCGCCAAGCGATATTCAAAGGCAGTGGCTATGCAGCGCAAATCCCATTGCACCATGGCACAAAAATAATGTATGCAGCGCAAGTGCAGGGGGCGTTCCCATGAATAAGCGGCGCAATGGCATATTCAACCAGAATTCATAGTGCAAGTCCGGAGCAAACCCCAAAATGCACCAGTTAGACTTGAGCCTAAAAAAACTGGCTCAAACACACAGACAACAAATGCGCAACATTGTGCCCAGAGAGAGAGAGAGAGATAGGGAGACTGTGACACAGAGAGGGAGAAAAAAAGACACAGACAGACAGACTGACGGACAGATAGAGTGACACAGGCACCCAGGGAGACACCCAGTGATGGGGTGATGGAGAGTGCCCCATTCCTAATGGATCCAGTAATGAGGGCTGTGAGGAGGCAGGAGAAACACCAGCATGGCCGACGAAGGGTCCAGCGGCGACATGCCCGACACAGGTGGTACCTTGCCAGGATCACATGAGAACTACAGTGACAACGAAAATAGTGGGCCGGTACCGCCTGAACAGGGCAATCCTGAGGCAGCTCTGTGAGCTGTGCAGTGAAGAGACGCAGGCACCCACCAGACATAGTCATGCCATGACAGTGGAGACTAAGGTGACCACTGTGATGTGCTTGCTCATCATGGGCACCTTCCAAAGACCAACAAGGGATACCACGGACATCACCCAGTCAGCCACATCCCACCTCCTCACCCAGTTCCTCAACGCTCTGCTGCCACATGCTTCAGAGTTCATACAGTTCCCCAGCACACAGGCAGAGCATACAGAAAACATGCAGGACTTCCACCGGATTGCACTCATGCCAGGCGTGATTGGTACTATAGACTGCACCCACGTTGGCATCTGCACACCACCTGGCCCAGAGGGCCTAGTATACATCAGCCAGAAGGGCTACCCATCCATAAAGTGCCAGGTAGTGTGAGATGCCACGGGGTGCATCATCAATGTCTGTGTCACACACTGGCGTGTCAGTGGGGATGGGTGGCAGCTGTGCAGCAGTGGGACCTGCACTGGGCCCTGATGGTGCCTGTGAAGCAGGAAGGGGTGTGTTGGGCACCACCCCTATGCTGTCCAGTATCAGGGTTATGTCATCATTGGTGTCGGACCCCAACCCAAGCTGGGTCCCTGCACACAGCACACTCAGGCTGTTATCATGCAGGAACCCAGCCAAGGTGTCGTCCGACCCCATGCCTAGCACATCCACCTGCCCCACACCACCAGGATATGGCCTGTCCCTGCTCTGGATGCCCGTGGATGTAGAAGGTCGGGCATCCATTCCTGTGGCTGCCGCCACCTGGTCCTCCACACAGAGGCATGATGGTGCTGCAAGACAGAAACAAAGGGTTAGTGGTGTACCACAGCCCATGCCCCACCGTGCATGTCGCTGTTGCCACATGCCACCGTGTTGCACCACAAGGCTGCATCCACACATGCTTATGGCATGCAGCAAGGCATCAGACATGCCTACATGTCTCTCCCACACCTGGCACACCTATCCATTGAGTACATACTCACCATGCAGTGATGGGCTGCCACTCATCTGGAATCCACTCCCAGGCACACCCTCCACTGCCGTGTGGCTGACGGTGGCTGCCACAAGCTCCTCAGTGACTGTCAGTGGTGGAACTGTAGGTGGGCCACCGCTGGTCGCCCTGCGGGAGGCCCGTATGGATGCCAAACTTGTCCTTTATGTGCCTTTTGTGCGTGCCCACCTTTCTCCAGCACTTCTATGGGGTGCACTGGTGCCTGCCATGGGCATTAACTACCACGCCACCTCCTCCCAGCCTGCTGCCCACTCCTGCTGTGTGCCTGTGGCACCACTGAGTAGGCCCTCCCTGTCAATATACACCTCATAAAGGGCATTTGTCTCAGCTGATGTGAAGTTGGGCCTGTGCTTCCGTGCAGGCCCCTGATCCTCCTCCCCATCATTGGCCGACATTCCGCCACCAGTGGACATGAACAGCACAGTGGGTCAGTGACAGCACGGCCCTGAGCAGCCCTCTGCTGCAGTGCTGTAGTAGGCCTATGTTCATCCATGTTATCTGGAACCTACCTCAAGGGTTGCAGTACCAGACTGTGGCCTGTGCTGTTCTGTGGCACTTATAAGGTGCATCGTATGCAAATGAGCCTGTGCGCAATGGTGGAGGAATGCTAATGGACCTACTGTGACGAGCATTGGTCAATGAGGTGATTTGCATACGGCGTCTCAATATCACGAAGTTGCACCGTGCACAACAGGGATGCACCGGAGCAACTCCGTGGTGCAATACCTGCACATGCGTGATGTGCACACCTGCAGTGTGCAAGTGTGCAGCATAGAGCACATAGCAGTTACGTATCTTGCGTAGTGTGCATGATGCTGTGTCACTGTGCATGGCGGCTGGTATGGCGCTCGGCGCGTATGCGTGCTTCTGGCAGCGTTCAATTGCACACATACAACTGTGTGCAAAGGCGACGCCCTCTGACCCATGGGTCATATACATGACCCTGTATGCCCGCTAGGCCATGGCGTAATGTGCATGCCCATGATTGCACTATGGATCCACACTGCGCACTGTGTTTGCATATCCCTGTGCTGCGCAGTGGCATCCTTGCATTTCCTATTGTGCATCTTGCACATGTGGCCACCATGTGCACTGTTCCATGGCCATTTGCACCGGCATTGCAGCTGCAGTGTGGACATGGCGCAGGGTTGAACAGGCGTGCACTCAACTGGACCGACCTGGAGGTCATTAATCTGGTGGCAGTGGTACAGCCTTATGAGGGGCATCTCTTTGGCCAGGTGCCCCTCCAGCAGGCCGGGGGGATGTCTGGCACAGTATCTCTGAGGCCCTGGAGAGGAGGACGGGTGTGGCCAGGACACCTGAGCAGTGCCATCACAGGTACGGGGACCTGCAGCAGAGGGACCCTGACCATCTGCAGGTGCGCATCCAGCATGGTGTGGTGCCACAACCACGTAGGTGTGCGCATGTGGCATGTATGCCCGGGTGCTGTACTGTAGTGTTTGTAGGGCTGCACAGCATGGTCTGCAGCAGGGTATGACACCATCCTGGTGGGCACTGCACGTCATGCATGGCTGCTGCACATGTTGCAGTCATGCTGGCTTAGGGGCCTCAGGATGGACAGAGACATGCCCAGCACCCTGTGGGCTGTGTGGTTGTGGGGGACTCTACATACGTGCTTGTGTACTGATGTCCACCTCTCTTCATTCTGTCCACAGGGCCAGAGGACCGCAGATGGGCCAGAGTGGCAGCGGCAGCCAGGGCGGTGCCCCCTAGAGACCAGCCGGCAGCACCCGCTGTGCAGCACAGGGCAGGTAGGCATTGTCACATTCGTTGTATGTGTCCCTGTGGGATAGCAGTGGGGACAGGGTCCTGCCATGGTCGCCTCGGCCATGTGCCTGACCAGCTGTGTATGGCGCACAGTCCATTGTGCATGATACTGTGGCCCATCCCTTGGCCGCCATGTTCTGGCTGTTGGAGGGGGCATGCGCACGGCTTCTACCATGTGTGCTGAGGCAGTGCCTTTGCTCTGTGCCATGTGACCATCCCCATGTGAACATGTGCACGCTGCACTGTTCGCCTCTCTGCACCACCGTCGTGTGCCGTGTGGATGACTGGTGTTTACCTCCAGGTGAGGGTCCACTGCAGTCTCTCCAGGGGTGTGTACCCCCACTGTTCACTGTGGGTGGGCAGGGGTCTTTGGGGCATTGCACTGATTGCCGGTCCTGTCCCTTCTCCTAGGTGGCCAACGGCCAGCGGCACAGAGGAGTGCACGGGCACAGATGAGGATTCTGTGCCAGATCCTGCTTGTGGTGTGGAGAGTCCTACTGGTGATGAGGTCCATCCTGAGGGAGACAGCAGTAGTCAGGAGGGCACTGGAGCGGCAAGGGACATCTAGCCGTGGACGGCAATAGGCCATGTCTGTATATAGCCCCCTTTTCTTCACTTTCCCTATTTCCCTGCAGTCTCCCATCCTATTGTACAGCCCGTTACCTGTCCCCATCCTACAGTCCACCTCCCCTGTCCCTGATCCTTGTTACTCTTCTTTGCTGTGTTCTTTTGTATTCATATAAAGCATTTATTTTGCTACATGCCTGTGTCCTTGTCTGTTTGCGGGTAGCATGTAGAGCCATGCTGCAGCTGTCAGGTGTTGGTCCATGCTGTGGGGTTCCCGAGAGCTCCATGCTGTGTCCAGTGGTGTGCCACTTGGTGGTGGGAGCTGTCTCCTGGGTTTGGTGGGTTTGTTGTATGTCATCACGGTCATCATGGGGATGTGGTCAGGGGTGGGCAGGCAGGTGGGGGGGTGCACATGGACCTAGGTGTCCTGATCTGACTGCTGGGGTCTGGACATCTGCATCCACTGTTGCACTCCCAGTTACGTGGGGTGTGACCACCTTTCTGGGTCATGCCTCATTCAGTGTATGGCATCGGTGCTGCCTGTGGGGGTGTGGGACATGGGTGTGTTTGTGTCCAGGGACAAGGGTGTGGTCACCCACTGTGGACAGGCATTGGCCACAGCTGGCTGGCTGGTGGTCTGCATGGGTGGGGGGCATCACTGGCGGGCTTGTATTGGCCATTATCCCCACCTGTCACCTGCTAGTTGGCCTGCCAATGGCTTCTGGGGTGCTGTTCTGGAGACTGCTCCAGTCGCACAGCCATGGACCGGCTGTGGTTGGTGCAGTGCACAGTGCCTCTGTTGGTGGCTGTGCTCCCTCACGTGTTGCCCTGTGTTCCATCAAGATCAGTGCCTCTGTGTAACAGGTGTGTCCTGCTGGTGGGGTCCTGTGCCCATTGTCCCTTTGTTTCCTTGGCTGTGTGTCCCTGGTCCTGTTATATTTGCCCTGCTCCCTGGGTTTGTGCACGGGATTTTCTCCATGCATCCATGGTTGTGCCGGCGCATCTCTGGTTGTGCCATGGCGCATCTTTGCCATATTCAGCCAGCTTGCACTGGCGCATTTATTATGGTGGTGTATCTTCTTAATATGGCTCCTGGTTTGCCATGGCGCATCCGACTTGCACTGCGCCAGACCTGTGTCGGCCTTTGGCGCATTTCTGAATATCTTACCTCGTATGTTTTAAAACAAGCTCTGTATGGGGGCCAGATTGGCTCCTCTTCTGATGGAAAAAATGCAACTGTGTCAAGTGCATCCTCATGGGGGATGTTGGTGTACAGGGACTCGATATTCATAGTAACAAGATATGAGTCCCTGTCCACCTGAACATCCCCCATGATGTACAGCCTTCTGGATTTTTAATTTAAAAGACACAGAATTTCCAGGTCTTAATGCCCCATTTGATGTAAAAACCTTACTTAAAAAGTACTAGTGTATGGCTTCCACATAAGCAAATTCATCTTTAGTGACTGAGTGACTCATAGGTTAGGGGTGTTCATTTCAGTGTCACTTTTAGTAGTTCAGAATTGCACATAGGATATCTTATTTGAAAACCTTTTTATACAATGAGTGTGGCCCTATCGTGATGTAGATAAAAACCATATGACATTGGATGATGAACCTGATTCGTAAATAAAAATTATATCTTATGAATCGGGTTCGTCACTCCTCATATTTACACATTCCGGTACGTCACAACATGCTTTTAGGAAGAAATCTGAAATAAAAGAAGAGCCTCCTCAGGGTGCCCCATCACTGACTAAATCATTGGGCACCCTGAACGTAAATTTCAGTGTGCCACCATTTGCAAGCTGTCTGCACGATCGTACATTAGAAATAGCAGGCGGTCCGCTCCCCATATCGTAGTCCATAACAGAATGTAAAAGTAACAAGCATTCACAGTCTAAATAAATATTGCTTGAGCTTACGCATAAAAACAAGTAATGTACATAGGGATAATTTGAATAAAGATAACAAAAAGAGTATCTTGCGCGTCAAGGCTTTTAAGTAATAATAGTTAGCTGTTTTGACAGTGGATTGCTTGTTTTGTGCACTTGTGCTTCCTGTACCGCGCGGCAGAGTTTTCAAACTGAAAAAAAATATAAAGATTGTTATTGGCACACACTCTTAACAAGACATAGCTCCATACACCATCAGAAAGTACAGAAAGGGAATCAAACATCCATAGATGAAACAGTATTCTAAATTAAAAAGGCAATGTATTAGTATTTTTCCTCTGTTGTGCTTCCTGTCAGAGTTGAGAACTCTTTTCTATGCCAGTAGCTGATGTATATGAATGTGACAAGCTGAGCAGTACTGAAAGATATCTCACAAATAGTGTTTCTGTCTTCTCACCTGGCATATTTAATTTGACACAATAAATAAGAAATGGACGCAAGCTTTGAAATGGAATTGTTGAGCACTCTTGCTGATTATAAGGCGGATGAGGAGCCACTTTTGGAACCAGACAACTTAATGTCACCTGTGACAATCACAGTCACAGAGCAACCGCCAGTGAGTGTTGAAGTAGCACCAGAGGAAGACATAGAAAAAGTGAACAATGCAACAGTCAGTAATAAATTAATAACTGACAAAAGCAATGTAGCTGACGCAAATGTATGGCAGGGTAACGTAGGTACAGACATGACAGCAATTGAAGAGAGTAAAATAGATTTTATACAGTCAAATGAAAATAGGTACACTGTAAAAACGACACAGTATGATACTGCCCTTGTAAGCACCTATTTAGCTGAAGTATATCATGAAACAAATCCTCTAGAAGCAATAGTACCAAATAAACTTAATACCCTACTATAAGATTATTTTTGTGAAAGCCCCAAAAAAGGATGGCAAACCATAAGAGCCAGTAAGCCTAAGAGCCATATTCCAGAGCACAGATAGGTACCTACGCTCAAAGGACTATGAAGTGCCTTTCACAAAGGACAAATGTTTTGAGTTGGTGAGGAGAGTAGTAGGTGCAAAACAGAAGCAGCTTAAGTCAATGGGCATGTGTTGTAAAGCACATGCTTCTGATGAACTCACAGAGGAAATGATTAACATACTTTATGAGAAGCAGCAGCTTGGACCACACGCAGCCACGTCTGTGATAAACAGTCTCTGGCTGGTGTCTTCAATACACTTTGGAATTCATGGTTGCACAGAGGCAAGGAATATAAAATGGGGTGACATCGGTGTAAAAGCTGATGAGAATGGCAAAAACTATCTGGAATATACAACACAGTGCCAAACAAAAACAAGAAGAGGGCAAAATGTCAAGGATAGTAGGAAAATAAGTCTCAAGGCCTTTGAGAGCAAGAGCAATGTGAACAGATGTCCTGTCGACATATTCAGAGTGTATAAATCAGAGCGTCCACCTTGCACCAAGACCCCAGATAGTCCATTTTTTCTTGCAATAAGTAATAACAAGCCAGTATACCAAAGCAAAGTACAGTGGTATAAAAAACAGCCCATTGGGATTAACAAGCTGCCAGCAATTTTGAAAACAATGTTGAGAAATTCAGGGCTAGAAACTGAAAAGAAAATTACAAACCACAGCGCCCGTAAGCATGTTGTGCATAAATTAAATGACTGTGGTATCCCTCCAGCTGAGGTAATGCAAATAACGGGGCATAAAAATCTTAAACGCATAAACAATTATCCCTGGCTCAATGAAAGGCAGCAGCGGAATATCTCAAACATGATTAGTGGTGTTGCTGAGCAACCAAAGCCACTCCAACAAATCCCAGTGAATCCAAGTCCAGTGTCAAGCATGGCCAGCATGTGGAATGGATATATGTACCAGCCTTACTTCAAAGCAGAGAATAGCTCATTTCACTTCAACGCAGGTTAGTAGAGTAGATGTTCCATAGGTAAAAGTGTAATAACACGAAACAAATAGTAAAATCAAACCAGTCTGTGTCCAGTTCACAATTTGCAATAATATAACCCCCAAAAGATACAGACTCAGATTAACCACTGTTACTTTCCTTTATTATTTCAGTTCATCAAACAGGCGTTCAAAAAAAAAAAAAAAAAGAGTATGTGTGATCTCGAGTGACAGTGAGTAATAACAGATATGAAATCAAAGCCATTAAACATACTGTCAACCGTATCAAATAAAACATTTAATAACTGCATATTTAATGTAATGTAAGAATATATTCCTCACCTTGTAGCGTGTATGTGTGTGTGTGTGTGTGGGGGGGGCGCGGTGGAGGAATTGTTTTGTTTTTGTTTTCTCTGGCTGAACGGAGTATTAGTTATAAACATCAGCAAGACTTAATAAAAATGAGCAGTAGTCCCTCTAATAGTCAAAAAAAAGTTATTAATGATGTGTGGGACTGGCAGCAATTGATGACTCAATGATGAATTTTGCTGTATTGAAAGCTGAGTAAGATACAGGATATACAGTATATGTTATGGATGGGGTGGTTCTGTTGTTGGTGGCTGGTGGGTTAGGAATTGAGTAAAGTAGCAGTTAAATAAAATCAGCAGAGAAAGTAGGGTGAATGGCGTCTTTATATTCTTGTTTTCTAATTGTTTTCAGGTCTAGGAAGTATATGTATAAAGGAACAAAGGAACACAAATTTCAGGACAAAGGAACAACTAGAAACTCCTCTTTAATGAAACAGCAGCACTCCTTGATATATAAATACCTAGTAAAAAGTTATCTTTATTGCAGAGTTAATAGTATTTAATGAAACCGATGATTCAGCATCAATGTTTAACATAGCAATAATAATAAAACAATAGTACTGCTCACAATCCATTTTTGAATAAAAGTTAATATGCATAGTTAAACTGTAATGTGAGTTCTGAACTAATTAGTAGAGATTTTTTTCCCTTAAATTAGTAGATCAAACAGCACTAGAAGCAACATGTTCCACTGTTTTTGTTGGCTCCTTCTTATTAAATAATCTTATATTAGGTAAAGTAACTGGCACGTAAAAAAAGGTTTATTTTTCTTGTTTGTGTGCACTACATAAAAGTTGTTAAGTTGTGATGTATTGCCTTGTAAAGTAATAAAAATGCACATGTTGGTGCAATCCAAGTAGTATGGGCCTGCTAGCTGAGTGACAGTATCCAATAAACACTTTGTAGTTGGAAGAAAGTTTGTGTCCATTTATTTACTGTGATAGTTCAAGACCAGCTATAGTAGAATTCTATAATTGTAGAAATAAAATGTATTTCTCTTATTTTTACCCTGTGAATACAGCAATAATCAAGTGAATGTGCGGAGTAATAACTCTGTGTAGCTCCGCACACATAAAGTGGTCCCAATTGCAGAAAAGTTTTAGAAAAGCAGTATCGGGGCAGCCTAAAACACAAAAAGAAAAAAACATATACACCCAGAAGTCTTAGTGTAAATCCAGGCCCCGGAAAGACAAAGCGACTGTAAAAATGTTGTGCCAACTAAGTGTTTTAACAGTTACCCATACGACTGAGAGTTAAGTACACAAGTAGCTTAAAAATTAAAAAATAGCAGGCAGCAAGCACTAACAATACTTTGTCCAACTCAAAGCTCAACCAAACTACAAAAGTCAGCCAATGGGATGCATTTTCCCACTCTACATGATTGAATAGGATTCAGCAGTCTCCTATAGTAACCAGCACTGGGCTCAGGAGGTAAGTATGGGTGAGGGTGTGGGGAGTGCAGAGGGTGGTTGCGAGTTGGGGAGGGACCTGACTTCAAGGGATCATTTTCTTTGTTTCGGGGGGAAAAAAAAGACATTGCAGGAAGGCTTTTTTTTTTTTTGCAGGTTTGCTGTTTGCACACTGGGGTGGGCTCCCAGTGTGCCACCTGCACTTTTGGGGAGGGAGGACTTAAGCTGATAGGGATTGGGCCCCCCATCAGCAAAGAAAGCCTGTTTGGGGGGCATGATGTCAAGGGGGATTGGACACCCCTCTCGGCACACAGCAAATGGGGGGACATTATGTCTATGTGGATTGGGCTCCCCCATCAGCAAATTAACTAGGGCAGGGGCATGCCGACAGGGGAATTGGGCACCCCTGTTTTTTTATGGGGACTGTGAGCAGACGGCGACATCAACCGCCATGTTCTTTTGAAATGTTACACCAGGCATGGCATCTCCCTGCAATGACGGGTCGTTCTCTTATTGCAGCGGCTAATTTGTTTCAAGTTGGTGGCATGCTGGCTGAACTAGTGTCTGCAGTAGCGTGCCACTGCATTGGGAAATGAGAGCCAAGTCCGATAATGCAGTGGTGGCATTGGCCACCACAGTGCTGCATGTCCAAAACCTCCTTCTCTCCTAAGCTGCCACATAATGTTTCTTGTGCAAGCAAACATAAAAAAATAAAATAAATAGGCTGGTGAAACAGAAAGTAGTTGAAAAACTGGAGAGAAGCAGTATAAGAATAAGCTACACTCTGCAGGCCACTGATTGCTTTAAAAAAGAACAGGATAACACTGGTTTTGTAGCACCAAGTGGTTGGGCATTTGCTTGGCATGCTGGTGACCTGGGCTCAGACCTTGAGCCTATATCTCAGGTGGGGAGGCCAAGAGTAAGGGCAACAGAGTATCCACAAAGATACTGTCCTCCTTGGGAGGGTGAAGCAGCACCCCACTTGGAGAGCAGCTCCTGGTGGTGACATGGTGCAAGAAAAGCAGAACAAGGTTGGCCTGGCTGAAAGGCACTAGAAGAAAACCCTCATGTATGCACTACCCCATGCTACCAGACCTTGTTCAACAGCATAGTTGTCACCCATCTTTGATCCCCTAAAAAGACAGAGCACTTTTCTCTCCTTTCTAGTAGCTGTGAAAGGAATAGGATCCCTCGTTCAATGATAAACTGGGATCAAGGGGTTGAGGGAGTACTGGGAGCTTTCAGAAAGCACAATCAATTTAGGAATGAGTCTGTTGGGCAGAAGGAGTGGCCCAATAAGAGGACCAAAAGCAGTAAGCACTTGGGGGTCAGGAAGCAAACTAACAAGAACAACAACAACACAATAGGGTTACACAGCATATTCTGTCTGTTGTATTGATATATGATTTAGTTGTGTATACTGGACACCAGCATCAAAGGGGTTAAAGTGGGATGTATATGCTGAAGTAGATGGGGGCAGTGAAGTCAGAGGTTGTTTAGGTAAGGTCAAGCCATTTGGGCCTGTTTCTCGATGCTGAACAACGATGTTTAGTGGCACTCTGTCATTAAGCACTCCAAGTCCTGGCTAAGTTAGGCTTGCCAAGATACCTGCTGGCACCAGCCTAGGTGTGCGGTGACAGAGCAGTGTGTTGCTTCTCAAAGAACCAGGAATTAAAAATTGGGGCTAAGGGGCACCCGTGGGTGGGCATGGAGCACCTGGCACTTGTGTGCTCCATTCTGGCCAGTGATAGAGCAGAATTGCACCCCTCTTACTCAACCGGAGGGAATAGCCACAGCAGACCTGATTGCAGGGCATGGGGCAGTGGGATATAATGGTAAAATTATAGGTAAAAAACAGCAACAAGAAAAAGAAGTCATGTGTTTTGGGAATACAGTATGTGCCATCTAAATAACTGTAGCAGTAATTTAGTGTTTCTGGAACCTTTAATAATGACTTGACATTCTCAGATCCATAATCAAGTGTACACATGCACTTTTGTCATCAAAATGCAATGAAAGTCAAATGCTTAGACATCTACAAATGTGCATGCTTATCTGTTATATCAGTCTCCGTGAGTGCCCGCAAAACTATTCAGACCCAGGCAGACCAGCAGACTTATGTGAGTGTGGGGGAACTACTGACAAACAAAGATACCCCTCAACAGTGGGGGGTTCCCATGGCCATACCCACCTCCATTCCAGGGCAGTGTTGCATGATGATGTGTGCATCTTCTGAAAGGTGGGGGGTTGCAGTGTGTTTTGGGAATACAGTATGTGCTACTTAAATAACTATAGTGCTCACTTAGCTACACCTTGCAGGTAGGGGTTGCAATAGTAGGATGGAAGGGACTCTGTCCAGCAGGTTCCACCCCCCTTGCTTCATAAGCAAAGATGAATAAGTAACACCTTACCTTTAGAGCAGCCTGGCTTCTTTTTTTCAGTATGTGAATTTTATTAAGTTGAAGACAGCCATGCAACAATGCACAGCACAGTGCACATGAGGATTACATTGCATATTTCACATTGATGGTGAACATACAGTGTATCATCTTCAGTTAATAGTAAGTTCTGTACAGATGCCAACTGATCCAATCTTTCTGCATTTCTTTTTTATCAGTACGTTTACTGCTTTACCTGCCAACCAGCCCCCATCTGGACTGGTCCCCCTACCACCATCATCACCTGGCTTCCCTGGGAGTTACAGTGCTGTTTTGCCATCCTCCGACCTGGAGATACACAGTTGCTGCTGTGGGGCCTGTGGAGGACTGGGACTTGATCTGACCGTGACCATGATTTTTCATTAATTTGTTTCTCTCTAGGTCCATGACGCATGCAATGATGTGGTGTGAGCTCCGCCTCCATGAAGACACCTCTTGGAGTCAAGTAGGTGGGTTTCCTTCCCTTGCATCCCACTCCTCTGCCACCCAGATCCTCCACATCGCAACTGCCTAGTGGGATGTACATACCCCCCTCCACAAGAGAGAAGAGCTGTCCTTGGGATGCTCAATCATCTCTCCTCCAGCCAGCTGCCAAGTGACCCGCATTTGTTCCCGAACCTGGGTCACCAGCATGCTAGAAGGTGAGGTGCCCAGCACCTCAGCCCTCTCCTACACCAGGCTCCCCATCTATATTCATTTCTTAACAGGTGCATAGCACCCAGAGAATCCAGGTACTAGTCAGCGGAGAAGGTCAGAATCTAGCAGCGATCTACATTATGATACTGATTCAGAGCTATCAGACAAACCCTGGTCTACCAGTCATTACATAGATCAACCATCAAGCATAAAGCTGTCATAAACAGAGAAAGTGCAGCAAAATGTGGCAAAGCATTACTAGCATCTAAATGTTTTGATGCATTTGGAATGATAAAGGCTGCACCTGAAATCAAGAATTCCACCTGCGTCATGCATTTTGACTCCCTTCCCCCTGAACTTTAAAAACCTGACATAGCTATTTAAAAACTTGACAAAGATGCAATTTGCAGCTGACCAAGTGATGAGATGGGCTAAGGCACTAGAGCCTCACTGATTATCACACTGGCCACTTGGGTTTAGGAAATGGACCAGGGACACTGGGAAAGGAGGACTGAGTGTCCAGAGACTGATCTCCTCCTTCATGGTGGGGGGTGTCACAAACCCACTCCTGGGGGTCAGGTCCACTGAGCTCATAGTGCCAACCCCTAAGTGCAATCCATGACAGGGAGGAGGAAACAGAAATACCCTCCTCATGTCCTCTTAGAGTGCTTACTGAGTTCACAGCTGAACACCCACCATGAGGTCCCAGGGCTCCCTCTTTACTCTGGATAAGGGGGCAATACCAGTCTCGAGTCTTGTAGCCAAATGAGAACCCTTCTTGGTTGTTGCACAAAGGGGGATGATCCAGGTGTTACAATCTCTTTGGAGTAGCCTCATAACCCTGATTTTTGTCTTCACCCACAGGGCATGCAATAACTTGGTTCAAATCCCCATAGACTCTTCCCTGAGACTTTTGTATTCTCCCTATCTTTACACAGATTTCCCTTTACAGATTTTTGATCAATTGGTAGTTTATGGTAGCACCCCTTAGCAACAACAGTTTGGTCACACATTATTAATAAATGTCCCACAATCACACAATACTCAGGCAGGTTTCTTAAAAAAAAAAAAATTTTTTTACTAAATTTATTAAATAATTATCATACATTTACAACTAAATAATTCATAAATTTGGTCCCACAATAACACAAATAAAAGTGGTCGGGTACAAGAAAACATACTATAAACTTTTCTTTGATTTCTAACTTAAATTTATAGTTAATTGAAGACCAGAATAATAAGTGAAGTCTGAAAAATCCTTTCCTTCCTTTTCGGCCACTGGCTTTCGGTGTCTGCTGGCAGTTTGTCTGTGTCTTGCCAGGAAGTGGGTCCATTGAAATGCTCCAGGAAAATGAGACATTGCTACTGTTTCAGAGCTCCTTAAACGGGGCCAAAATTACTGGTCTGTTCCTAAGTTTTAGGGCAGTAGATGTCACTCTTGCGCATTCCCAAACGTTTAGGGAATTATTATTAGTTCTTATCTAGGTTCTTATATCACAACTTCCTGGTACATTAATACATTTCAGAATTGGTGCCTTTGATATCTCACTGCCTTACAATATTACACTTGTAAGACAACTCACACCAGCCTAGCAAGAATGACTACTTCACATATTCTGGTTTCCAAGCATCCTGCCTTTGAAGTACAAAGGTATACCTCCTGACTTTTTATTACCTCTGCTTCCCTCAATTAAGTTTACTAGGCATTTCCTCTCCTTTTGGAGGGTAATTTAGCTTCCTGGCTAGCAGCTGGTTCCTAGGTCACAGAGGATATCAGACATTTTGAAAAATCCATTCTCTCTTTCTATATGACCCATTTTTTTAACACTGGTATTTAACATACACAAAATCACATAAAAAACATGTAACAGAATTATATCTGCAAATAACTTCTACTCCTCTCACTATGTAATGTGAATTATATCTGCAAATAATTTCTACTCCTCTTACTATATAATTTTTCTATTTCTATTAGTGCCTTACTGTGCTCAAAAGTACTTACGACAAGCATGTATAACGCTCCACAATGTTACACTGTAAAGGCAGAAACTTTCTGCTAGAATTTGCAGTTAATTCATATTTGTCCTAGTATGTTTAAAAGTATTTTTGGCTAGTATGTACTGTTTTTTTTCCTATATGTTATACTGTGATTGGAGAGACTTAGTAGCGAGACTCTGCAGTGAATTGTTTATATATATATATATATATGTGTGTGTTTTTTTTCTTTGGTGTGTTCTCTCTTTTTATTGTTTAGTACCCTGCTCCTCTGCTCTCTACCCAAACCCCTCACTCCCCCACACACAGCTCGACACCTTCCTGCCTTGCTTTCAGCCTTGTTTGTGTTACCTCCCTCCAAGCTTGGCACTGACCCGCCTTGCCCCCTGCTTTCTTTTCTCATCTCTCCACTCTGTGAGCTAGCCCACCCCAAATAACTTTAATTGCTTCCTATCTGCCTTCTGCTTCACTATTGTCTTTTTCTACCCTGACTACTCCACCCCCCGAGTCTGCTTGATCTAAAATGTAACCTACTTTCTCTGCTTCCTCCACAGAGCTGAGCTCCTGATGGGGCAATTTTCCCCAATGGTGCGGCACTTGCCTTCTGCGGCTGCCCACTCTTGCCCAACACAAAGCTGCATCTCAGGTACAGACCCTCGGAGATTGAAATTTCGATGCCTTTCTCCTGCCTCTTATCTATTGGCCACTACTCCTCTAAACCTCCAGCTGACTGGCTAGTGCAGTAAGCCATAGACACTCCGGCTCAGCTGAAGCTTCAGCTTGGTTTTTGGGGAATTTTTTTTTTTTTACTGCTTCTATGCCTCTCACTATATAATTTGTCCTGCTTGCCCTCCCTGACCCAGGCCTCTATTAAATACATTTTAGCTCCTCCCTCAACCAGCTCCCTTTCTTCTTACTGGCTAGAGATATTAACAGCTCTCCTTCCTCCATTGGCTGCTATTCTATGCAATTCCTCAATTAGCTCTTCTCCTGCTACCATCGCTAGCCAGGCCGTAACAGTCTCAAATCAATTCCTACACAATACAGGTGCTGTAATTTTTATTTGAAGGTAAAGACCTCTTCCTGCTTTCACTAGTAATGCAGACACACATTAGAATGGGGCTACAAATCCTCCTAATCACCAATCTTGTGTTGGAGGTAGGCAGGTATGCTGATTGTCCCAAGCCTGATCCAGTCTCTAGCCCTGGTTACATCTTTCCCTACAGGTTTAAGTCAAGAGATACCGGGACTGAGTCATGCCTTCAACATAACTTCAGAATTAAACCTAAAATCCGCATACCCCTGTACTGCACAAAATCCCTATAGCTGCCTTATTATGCTACCGTACCGCTGTGTCTGCTAATAATACTCAAAAGCCACACAGAGCAAAAGCAAATGGGCAAAGTTGGGTACTGTGGGCACACACACTAAGAAAGCTGGTACTACTAGTGCTACTAATCTCTGGAAATGTCCACCCGAACCCAGGGCCACCTCGTGCAAGTCTGCACATGAGATTGGGTCACCTCAAGATAGTCTCACTAAACATACACAGTCTCCTTAGCAAACTGCCGCAGTTCTAGGCCTGGGTGGAGTTGCATCAACCAGATGTAAAAGCCCTCACTAAAACCTGGCTATCACCAAAGGTCAGTGATGCAACCATTGCCCTAGATGGTTACACAGTATTCTGTCAGGACAGAATGACCAAGTGTGGTGGAGGCTGTTTAGTATACCTAAAAAGTGAGATCAAAGCCCAACTACTGCCCAGTAGTTTCTGCACCAAGGAGGTTCAAACCGTAAGACTCAAACTCACACTTGGCCAGCAACACAATGTTTTATTACTATCCACAGTTTACATACCCCCGATACCCACAAAGCAGGCATCCAACAAGTACTAAGCAACCTGGAACAGCAAAAGCACAATTGGGAACATATTATTGTTGGGAATTTCAACATCAACTGGCTGTCCCATGACGTCTTTGCAGTTCGAGATCAGATATCCGATCTACTGCACTCAATTGATCTCGCAAACCACCAGGTTTAACTACAAAAAAGGGATGAGTACACTAATTGATTGGCTCCTTTCCAGCTGCCTGGAGCACACCTCTGAGATCACTGTCCTTCCTGACACCCTCAGTGATCATTCCCCGGTAATGTTCACATGGTCGAATAAGGTAACCATAAGCGCACCCCAAGTCTCATGAAACTGCTCTCTGAAAATGGGGCTACTGGATTTCTTCAGGCAATACCTGAAAGTTGTGGATTGGATGCCATTGGACAGAGTCATGGATGGCAACCAAGCCCTTGACTTCTTCATCACAATGTTTACTAGGCATCCAGTGAACAAGATGACTGAAATTGCATGCCTACAAAAATGGCAACTCAATTACAATGCCTGTGTTCACGGCTATCAAGGAGGGGGGCAACCGGATACTGGGACAGGTGAAAAACTGCAACAGGAAGTAAGGGGTATATGTGCGTGCACGCACCCACGGTGGGGGAGAGAGGCAGGGGAGGGAAGATATGTGGGAAGGGGTGTGGTGGTCAGCTGTTGAGCTGGATCACTGGCATTGTGGGGAGGGTGGTCAGCTGCGAGGCACAGGGTACAGGATTCGGGTCTGGCGCAATGCATTTTTTTTTACGTTTTTCACCCCCCCGACGTGCACCCCTCCCCAGAGTTGAGAATCCATAGAGGAGGGTGGGGCATGACCACATCAGCAATGAGACCTGTAGGTCTCAGGTGCTGTTTTGTCCGTGCTGAGGTGCACCACCGAAATTGATGTTCAGTGGTATACACTCTCCATAACTGTGATCGCCTTTCCGCGATCGCCGTTATGACATAGAACCAATTTACTAAAGTATGTGACATCTTTGCCCTCTATAAAACCAAAAAAACAAGAGGGGCTACTATCCCATGGCTCACAGGCTCCCTCCATGAACTTATGCGAGAAAGGGATAATCTGTGGCATAAGGCCAAAGTAACTTATAAAGAAGCAGATCTCATTGCATATAAGACTGCACAAAAAAAGTGTACCAAACTCATCCGTCTTGCCAAGGCAACCTACTACCATGATCTTCTAAAAAGGAGTTGGGAAGTGGAAAGGAGTTTTGGAACTCTGTGAAATCCTTCACAGGTAAAGTCTCCAAAGTTCAACTGGAAAGTACAGTTACATAACAACTTACCGTAACAGTAGATCTTCGAGAACAGCTCTTGCAGCAGGTAACACCATTAGGACTGAAGCCGGCAGGCGTCAGGACCCCACGGAAATCTTCTAGCTAGCAGTCTTCAGCGGGGACCGCTCCCGACGTCGGTCCCGCCCCCGACGTCAGACGTAGTACATAAGGAGGCGGTCCCACCAGATTCCCCAGTTCTCCCGCCGGAGACTCCCGTCGGATGACATCAGAATGAGAGACCGAGGATCCACCATCGGAAGAAAGAAGGGCATAAGCCCCTGCCCAGAACTTAGTATGCCACCTCCTCCAAGGAGATGGTGGGCGAAGAGTACCTGCTGCAAGAGCTGTTCTCAGATCTACTGTTACGTAAGTTCTACATAACTGTACCATCTTACTTCGAGATACAGCTCTTGCAGCAGGTAACACCATTAGGACTGATTCACAAGCAATAGCGCCTGTAAGCCTTCTGGGAAGAGGAAATTAGGAGAGATCCTTAAACAAGTCCTGACTCTAGGACAGGAGACCCTGTAGAACGGCCAGGCTGAAACCGGCTCTCCGACGTGATGCAATATCCAGGCTATAGTGCCTAATGAATGTGTGCACAGAGATCCAAGTAGCTGCAGCACAGATGGCCGAAGCGGAGACATTACGCAGTGCTGCAAAAGAGGTAGCCACACCTCTAGTCGAATGGTCCCCAGACTGAGCCCGGAGGGCTTCTGTTTGCTGTTATAGCAATGCAATACACTGGACAAGCCAGCGGAAAGGGTCTGCTTTGAGACTGGTGGCCCATCATTCTCTCAGTGAAGGAAACGAATAGTTGTTCCGATTTACGAAGCTGTTTAGTTCTATTCAGGTAGTGCCTTAAGGAGTGGTGAACATCCAGGGTGTGAAGCAAGGCCTCTCCTCTATTAGAATACTTGGGAAAATAAACAGGCAGGTCAATGTCCTGATTGAGAGTGAGGGCAGAGACCACCTTAGGCAGGAATTCAGGATTCGTCCTCAGAGACACTCTGTCCTGGTGGAAAATTAAATAAGGCTCCTAGCACATGAGAGCGTGAAGCTCGGAAACTCTCCTTGCTGATGTGACAGCAACTAAAAATAACGTTTTCCATGACAGAAAATGCAGCTCGCAATCCGCGGCAGGTTCAAAGGGGGGAAGCGTGAGTTGTTCCAGGACAAAGAGTAGGTCCCAAGGAGGGACGGAATCCTTGATGGGTGGCCTAAGGTGTAACACCCCTCTTAGGAAGTCTCGAGAGGCATCAAGCTGTGCCACTGTGTGCTGTCCCACCGGGAAGTGGTAAGCTGAAATCGCGCATAAGTGCACTTTAATAGAGGAGTAGGCGAGACCCGAATGGAATAGGGAAAGCAGGTATTCCAGCACCACTTTCACCGGGTATCCTAAGGGGGAAAGGTCGCATGCCTGCGACCACAAGCAAAAACGGTGCCATTTCATGGCATACGTCGCATGAATTGCTGGCTTGGGTCAAGTTGGAAAGAACTTCCGCCACCTCTTATGAGACCCGTGTCGCATAATGGCTATGTCTCAGGAGCCATGCATGCAGGTTCAGTGAGCGTAAGTCCGGTGGGACTAATGAACCTCCTCCTGAGACAAGAGATGAGAGCTGAAAGGCAACAGAACTGGAGGTTCCCGGACAGCTGCGCCAGCATGGGAACCAGATCTGCCTGGGCCAGAAAGGCTACCAGGATCATTGTTGCATGCTCCCTGCGCAGTTTGAGAAGGACTCTCTGGATCAATGGGAAGGGAGGGAAAGCATAGAGGAATCTGTCCGCCCAGGAGAGGGACAACGCGTCTCGCCAAAAAACACCAGGCCCTGGATCTACCGAGCAGAAATTGGGCAGTTTTGCGTTGGATGGGGAAGCGAATAAGTCCAGCTCTGGAGTGCCCCATCGAAGAAACAGATCCTCTGCTACCCCTTGAAGAAGTTCCCACTCATGGACCCTGGCCTGGGAACGACTCAGGCCGTCTGCAATTGTATTGTCCACTCCAGGAACGTGAACTGCAATCAGGCTCGCGCCATGTTGGATTACCCAGTCCTAAACTCTCATCGCTTCCCTGCAAAGGGGGTAAGAGTGTGCGCCTCCTTGTTTGTTGAGGTAATACATCACCGCCGTATTGTCTGTTTGAAGCAGAAGAGTATTCGGCGGGATTTCTGACTGAAAGGCCTGCAGGGCATAAAGGACCGCCTTCATCTCCAGAATGTTGATGTGGAGGTGAGCTTCTTGAGGGGTCCACGTTCCCTGGGACCTCACCCCATTCAGGTGTGCTCTCCACCCCAGCCCTGAGGCATCTGTGGAAATAATCACCTCTGGGGACGGTGTTGCAAATGGAATACCCACAGAGAGTGTCCCTGGGTCTAGCCACCATTGCCAGTCCTGAATCACGGCGTTCGTGATTCTGACCGGCTGCTGCATGTAGTCTTGCCTTTGGTCCCACTGCACCTTGAGCATCCACTGGGTTACCCACATGTGGAGCCTTGCCAAAGGGATGGTTGGAATGGCTGCAGCCATGTGTCCGAGCAAACGAAGGACCAGCCTGGCGGAGGCAGTCTTCTTCACCGAGAGATCCCTGATGAGGGATCTAATGTGTTCCGCTCTTTCGTCGGGAAGAAATGCTTTCCCTTGGACGGTATCCAGAACTGCGCCTATGAACTGCAGCTTCTGGGACGGTACGAGGAGAGACTTCTCGTAGTTGATGAGGATGCCCAGAGACTGGAACAGAACCTGGGTGCTCTGGATAGCCAGCAACAACGCCTCTTTGGAGGCGGCCATGAGAAGCCAATTGTCCAGGTACGGGAACACGTAGTGGCCCTGTCTCCTTAAAGATGCTGCCACGACTGCCATGCACTTGGTAAAGACCCTGGGGGCTGATGACAGTCCGAATGGAAGAGCTTGGAACTGAAAGTGGTGGCCGAGAAACTCGAAGCGCGGGAACCTCCTGTGCGCTTGAGCCACTGGAATGTGCAGGTAGGCGTCCTGCATGTCTAGGGACGCTAACAAGGCATCCTTCTTTAGCATGAGAATGAGACCCTGAAGGGTCACAATGCGAAATCGTTTGTAGGCGACCAACATATTGAGGTCGCTGAGGTCCAATATTGGACGGAGGTCCCCTGTTTTTTTCGGAACCAGAAAGAAGTGGGAATAGTACCCGGATCCTATCTGGTTCTCTGGAACATACTCCACCACTCCCTTTTGCAGGAGCATGAGTATTTCTTGCCTGATAAGCAATTCGTGCTGACCCAAATAACGGGAAAGCAGAGGAGGCCTTGTGGGTGGCTTGTCCGCAAATTCTATAAAGTGGCCTCTTTCGACCAATTGAAGGACCCATCTGTCGGTGGTTATGGACTGCCACACTGGTAGGTAGTCCGCAATGCGGCCCCTGACCTTGATCTCCCATTGATCCTGAGCGGCGGGGGCCGGGAAGGAGTCATGCTGTGGTGGTGGAGGGAGCCGCGGGCTGAGCCGTCTTAGCTGGACGCTGACTTCCGCCCGTGGACAACTTACCCTGGGCTCTACGAGAGAAGGAGCCCCTCTGTTGTGGACCGGTGTTGGACTGCTGTCTCTGTGTCCGGCCACGAAAACGGCTTTGGTTCCTACGAAAGGAACTAAGCCTGGGTCGGTACATGACCTGGACTGACCTCACCGCCTTCCCGGCCTCTTGGAGTTTGGTGAGAACCCTCTCAGAGGATTCACCAAAAAGAACTTCTCCGTCAAAAGAGGTGTCCAGGATGTTTTTCTGGACGTCCGGGGTGAATCCGGAGACACAAAGCCATGAGTGCCTCCGGAGGCATACGCCTGAAGCTGCCGCTCTGGCCGAGGAGTCCACGGAATCGTACGCGGCTTGCAGCACCTGGGTTCCCACATCTGAACCCATACGGAGGAGCTACAACATCTCCTCCTTCTGCTCACCATCTGGCATCTTATCCGCCAGATCCAGTCCCTGCTCCCACAAGGCATTTTGGAACTGTACCATGTGGGTCAAGTAGTTTAGGGATCTGATGGCGCAAGTAGCGGAAGCATACGTGCTCCTGCCCATAGCGTCCAGCTGTTTGGACTCCGGGTCCAGTGGCAGGGTGCTCAAATGTTGTGGCCTCTGGGACCGGTCATGAGAGGCTATGATGACCAGAGAATCGGCCAGAGGATGTGAAGCCAAGTACTGGTCCTCCTTAGGGGCCTTGTACAGGCGGTCAGCTTTCTTCAGCATCGCCGGGAGCGAGTGTGGATGCTTCCACGCTGCCTTGGTGATGTCCACAAAAGTGTCCACCAAGGGTGGTACCACCACAGGCTTAGGGTCTTTCTGCCAAAGATACCTGGTGATACCTGGTCGAGTTCCTCAGCGTCCCAGCCCATGTTCTCCTAGATATGCCTCATGATCTCTGAGAAGGATGGGTCATCCGGAGGAGACCTTGGGAGCTCACGTGGGTCCGGAGAAGGGACAGTGATCGGAGAGGGGGATCTGGATTCATCCGAGAAATCCGAACCCGTGTCCTCTGTCGAGGGCGAATGACGTCTTCTGGGTCTCTTGGGGCTGGGTGATCCAGAAGAAGATCTGGACGGAGGTCTCCGTTTCCTAGATCTGCCCCTAGGAGAATCCGGAAGCTCCTGGGGGGAAGGTACTTGGCCCGCAACCCTAAGTGGAGTGGGGGGTGCGGGAGCCGGTGGAATCGCGGGTGGAGGAGGAGGAGGAGGAGTAGGTGTGGGAACCATATCCCTTTTTACGGTGTCCCACCAGTAGGTAAACAACTCCTTGACCTCGGACATGCTGAGGCCCGACGATGGACCGGGCGCCGATGGCCGGTCGTCGGGTTCTGGCGTCGGTTCCCCAGGGGCCTCAGGTTCTGGCGAGGGTTCCTTGGGGGGGCTGACAGGACCGGGTTCGCCCTTCTGGTCCTCGGGCTGGGTCAGCTCCTCCTCCGTAGTCGTCTCCTGACCGACGTCGGTTGGAGGCGTCGGGGTCCTCTTCTCGGTGGGTACGGACGTCGGTCCCCCGGCCGGTGTCTGAGAAGGCGTAGGCCTAACCGGCAACGGGTGATGGGCAGTCAGTGGTTCCTGGGACCTATGGTGTATGGCCGGTGTTGGACGAGCCGACGCCGGGTCCGACGACTTCTTCAGTGAGGTAAGCTCTTTGGTCTTCCGCTGGGGAGGAGGAGGCAAAGAGACAGTCCTGACGTCGGGTTCCGAACGGTGGGAACCAGACTTGTGATGGTGATGGCGGTCCCCTGACCTAGACATGGCCTTAGAAGCTGAGGATGAGGAAGGCCTGGAGGTCTTGGCCTGAGAGGCAGAAGAGGAGCCCGAAGGGGTCTTCACTACTGCGGGGGGGAGGCTGAAAATGGGCCTGGGAAGGAGAGTGGTCAGACCGGGAGCCGGAGCTATGGGAGTCAGAGGCCCTAGATGGGGACTTAGATCTAACTCTCTCCCTGTGCTTCTCAAGGTGTCTCCGGGCCTTCTCTGAGGATTCCCCCTTGGAGGCTGCGTCCATGGCTTTGATTTTCTCTTCGAGCAGGAATGCCTGAAGGGCCTTCTGGCGATGGATCCTGGTCCGGCTGTTGAACCCCTAACAGAAGGAGCAGGACCGGGTGTCGTGGTCTGGGCCTAGGCACCGGACGCAGGCTGAATGCAGATCCTTGAATGGGATTTGCTTCCCACAGGCGCACTTTGAAGGATGGCCTTCAACGGAGGTTGGAGAGGACATCAGACAGCAACTGAGCCGAAAAAGAAACTATTTTCCCGAAGGAAGAACTTAACCGGGCGTCGCACGCTAGAAACGAGCCGAAGGGTCGAGACATGCAAGTTGACGGCGGGAAAGAACTGGGGAATCTGGCGGGACCGCCTCCTTATGTACTATGTCTGATGTCGGGGGCGGGACCAATGTCGGGGGCGGTCCCCGCTGAAGACTGCTAGCTAGAAGATTTCTGTGGGGTCCTGACGCCTGCCGGCTTCAGTCCTAATGGTGTTACCTGCTGCAAGAGCTGTATCTCGAAGTAAGATCTAATAGTCACTGCAACCTGAACCCTTCAGGAGCCAAGGGACATTGCGAAAACTTTCAACCTGACTTTCACAGATCTAAGTTCAGTACTTACCAGTGACTACCTGTCACCCCAAACTATAAAACAGATCAGCAACTCCTCCTTTTCTCCCTCAAGGCCAAGGGAAATACCTCCCAATACTACTTCAAGCAGCTTAATAGAAATGACATGATCAGATATGTTAAATGGGTACTAGGAAAGACAAGGATGGGGACTGACCTTGTAGACATGAAGCTGGTACCACTTACTATAAACAAGCTGGCAGACCCACTCACTAAAGTGTCCAGTGCCTCACTAAGGTCTGTAGTGTTCCCTGACAAGTGGAAGAATGCGCTTGTCACCCCCATTTTCAAAGCACAAGATGCTAACAATTTGTCCAACTATACGCCCATCTCCATTCTCCCTCCCCTGTCAAAAGCCCTCGAATGAATTGTCTCTGACCAGCTCACGGAATACCTATTGAAGTACAACCTACTTCTGTCCAGCAACACGGGTTCTGGAAACACCACTCCACAATCACTGCCCGGGTTGACTACACCACCCAAATATACAATGCCTTTGATGACAGACTGGCGGTGGTGTCTATCTTTATAGACCTCACAAAGGCATTTGATACAATTAACCACCAACTCCTCCTGCAATGCCTACTGTCAATAGGACTGTCCTCAGACACGGTTACCTGGTTCAAGAGCTACCTCTCATGCATGACTTAATGCGTCAAAATAAATGGCATTCTCTCAGAGCTAAAAGAGGTGAGACTTGGAGTCCCATAAGGCTCGATACTGGGGTCACTCCTCTTCATAAACCCCTTACCCTCAGTCTGCCCAGCGCACATCATGCTATATGCTGATAATGCAGCCATTTCAGTAAGTGAAAAAATCTACCAGCTATCACCCTTGAACTTAAAGCAAGTTTCTGCAGGCTTGAGGCATGGTTCTCAAACAATAAACTGATAGAAACATAGACTTTGATGGCCGATAAGGACCGCTTGGCCCACCTAGTCTGCCCGTTTCCCTACCTACAGGATAAGCTGCAGATCCTAGTTAACCAACAGCCTATTTCTTCTTACCCCCCACAAGAATTGCCTTATGTCTGTCCCATGCATTCTTCAATTCTCCCACAGTTTTAGACCCCACAACCTCCTCAGGAAGGCTGTTCCATGTGTCCAGCACCCTCTCTGTGAAAAAATACTTCCTCACATTGCTCCTGAGCTGCCCACCCCCCCATCTTCAAATTGTGTCCCCTTGTTCTATCACATCACTTTTTCTGAAAGATGCTACCCTCTTGGACCTTGTTGATTCCACTGAGGTACTTAAAAGATTCTATCATGTCCCCTCTCCTCCTTTCCTCAAGGGTATACATAGTAAGCTCCTTTAGTCTCTCCTCGTATGGCTTCTCTTGCAGACCCTGCACCATTTTAGTTGCCCTCCTCTGGACTGTCTCCATCCTGTATATGTTCTTGTGGAAATGGGGTCTCCAGAACTGGACGCAGTACTCCGTATATGTTCTTGTGGAGATGGGGTCTCCAGAACTGGACGCAGTACTCCAGATGGGGTCTCACCAACTGTCTGTACAGAGGGATAACAACTTCCTGTTTTCTGCTGGTGATGCTTCTCCCTGTACATCCCAGTATCCCCCAGCCCCCCTGCTGCCTTTTCACATTGCTTGCCAACCTTAAGGTCATCTGATATGATTACCCCCAGGTCCCTTTCCATTTTTATTGTTGTTACTACCCCCATTGTGTAATCTTCCCCTGGGTTTTTGTTTCCCAGGTGTGTTATTATGCACTTCTTTGTATTAAATCTAAGCTGCCATACTTCTGACCATTCCTCCAACCTTGCCAAGTCCCTTCTCATCCTTTCCACACCTCCTTGTGTATCAATCCTGTTGCAGATCTTTGTGTCATCTGCAAAGATGCATACTTTTCCTTCCAGTCCCTCTGCAATGTCACTTATAAAGACATTAAAAGGACTGTACCCAGTACTGAACCCCTGCGAACCACTAGTAAGTCCCCTTTCTTCAGAGTGGACTCTGTTTACAATTACCTTCTGTGTCCTGTTGTCCAGCCAATCTTTTACCCAGGCTACCACCCTGGGACCCACTCCTAGGCTGGTTAATTTGTTTATTAATCGTTTGTGTGGGACTGTGTCAAATGCCTTGCTAAAGTCTAGGTAGACCATGTCCACAACCCCTCCCTGGTCTACTACTTTGGTCACCCAGTCAAGGAAATCAATTAGACTCGTCTTGACATGGTGTACCATCACCGCAGTGAAACCCCAACGGCAAACACCACCACAACGGCAGGAATCGGCAAAATCCGCCCGTCGCTGTCGTGGTCAGTGTGCCGATCAGGACTGTCTCGCTTGGTGATTGCCCCCCCCCCCGGGTCCAACTCTGACTCGGAGTTAGAATCCTAGAGACCGGGGGGGTGGAGCCCCCTGATTTTGAGCGCCGACATTCCGTAGCTACAATGCCGACGGTCAGCATTGTAGCTGTTGCTGTAGGGGATGTCGGCGCTACCACTGTCGAGGCGCTGTAGCTAAACCATCTGACATGACCTTCCTGCTGTGAACCCATGATGCCTTGGGTCCTCTGCCCCACTGGCCTCTAGGTACTCAACACTTCTTTCCTTCAGAAGTGATTCCATCACTTTCCCTACCACAGAGGTCAAACTGACAGGTCTGTAGTTTCCTGCCTCTGTCTTGCTCCCACTTTTGTGAAGGGGAATCACATCTACCTTCCTACAGTCCTCAGGTACCACACCATCCTCCCATGATTTGTTAAAAAGGGTAGTCAGTGGTGTCACTAGTTCTCCCCTTAATTCTTTTAGGATTCTGGGGTGAATCCCGTCAGGCCCCATTGCTTCGTCCATCTTCAGATTTAGGAGTTCTTTCAGAACCCTTTCTTCTGTGAAAGGACTGGGATAGACCCCCCTATCCAGAGTGCTTCTGTTAATTGGATTAGGTACCTCCCCCTCCTCTTCTTTTTTTGGATACTGAGCAGAAGTATTCATTCAGTATCCCTGCTTTTTCACTGTCCCTCTCTGCCCACCCACCGTCCATTCTATTCAGTCTCACTGTGCCTCCCTTTGTCTTTCTACGCTCCCTAACATACCTATAAAAGGTTTTATCCCCCTTCTTAACCGAGTTGGCTATCTTTTCCTCAGTTTGGGCCTTTGCTATTCTGACTTCCCTCCCTGCTTTCTTCTGCCTTAACTGGTACAGTTCTCTGTCCTGCGCCTTCTGTGTTTCCTTATACTTCCTAAATGCTATCCTTTTCTCCCTAACCTTCCCCTCCACCTCTTTTGAGAACCAGTTGAGTGATGCTCAGCTTTAAAAAAAACTAAGAGCATGTTCTTTTCTGTTCCACAGAACAGAAAGAAATTAGGGTAACCGCATGTTCAGAGCCAATAAGGGGATTCATTGGAGCAGGTCAGCACCTTTAAATGTTTTTGGTTCGACATGGATAGCGCCCTCTCATTCACAACACATGTGGACCACATAATCAAAACTGCCAACTCAAAACTAGGTGTTCTCTATCAACACCAGAACTACATGCCCTCTGATGCCCTAAAGCTTGTTACAAGCTGCTTAGTTCTATCAACCATAGATTACGGCCTTATAATATATGGCACAGGAATGGACACAGCTCTGAAAAGGGTAAAAACCCTTCTCAATAAAGCTTGTCAGCTGGTTCTGGGGGCTGATCGTTGGACACACACATGTGACCTCTATAAAGAGACTGGATGGCTCCTTCTTCACCTTAGGGCCCAATATCAGGCTTGCCTTCTAGCAAAGAAAGCCATGATTGGGCTAGCACCTGAATCCACCTCTTGCCTGTTCAAAATAGAACAACCATCAGTACACAAAGTTCCTTGAAGGGTGTGCTGCAGGTGCCCTTTAAGTATACCTCAGGTAAGTAGCCCAGAGATCCCTCTCCTGTCGAGGACCCAAATGGGTAAATGACCTCCCCTCAGACCTTATTGAATGTAGTAAGGTCAGCAAATTCAAAGCTGGTCTCCACACACATTTAGCTCTAGCTAGTGTCTGTGAGTACCCTAACATAACCTAATCCATATACAAACACTTGGATAGTCATGGAATGCCCTACTACCAACATCTGGAGGCATAATTTAACTGCAAATGCTAAGTTTATTTTGGGCTCTCAGTCCCAAACCCCAGCGGTTCAGCGAATGCCTTCATCAGAGGGTGTGGCTTACAGAAAGGAAACACACATTTAAATATGCTAGTCTCCGTTACACACACCTGGAGAGAATTGTAAGTCAGATAACATTCATAAATACAGAAGTGAAAATTAAATCAATTAAAACATCAAGACTGCTGAATATATGTTATTAAACAATACTTTACCAAAACATATTCATATACAAGATCCTTTTAACTTACAAAAATTATATCTTGTTCAAGAATGACTACCTGGATAATTTTCTACTTTTTTACATTTAACATACCTGTCAAGAAATTCCATCTGACTTTAGTTATCATAGAGTTCACAGGTAGTCACAACCTAGACAACCTCTATTCCAGAACAAAAACAAAGGAAAGAAAATACTAGCAGAGTCTTTAAGTGATCAACCTTTTTAATGGAGCTTGTTTTCAGGCTTCAACTTTATACAGGGATCCACTAAATTACTGAACATTGGTATATAAGTGAAAGCAAGTCTGTATAGCATGACAGGTGGAGAGGAATCTCCTGTAAGAGAGAGAATAGAGACGTTAGTGGAAGGGCAAATAACAGTGCAAAAGGTCAAACCCCTTCAAGTTATACAAATCGAAATACTGGTTAATGCAGCCTAATTTAACACAATAGGAAGGTCATTACCCCAGAAGGGAAGTCACTCATATCTTTCCCACTTGTTTTTTTTTCTTTTCTTTTCAGAAATGGCTTAAGATCCCATTGGTCATTCATGCCATCTGGTTTCACACTTAGCCTATAGCTAAGCTAAGCTGCATTAACCAGTATTTCGATTTGTATAACTTGAAGGCCCACCACTGCTGACCCATGCAGATGCTCAGGATCTGTAAGGGAAAACAAAGTCACGTTACTGTATGTGAGCTACCCTGCCCCCCCCCCATAGACAGACCATGACCTACCATGCAGTGATGGGCTACCACCTGTCTGGAAGCCACCACCCAGAACACCCTCAATGGCACAATGCTGCATGCTTCCAGCAACCCTCTCCTCCTGTGGGGTCAGGTGTACCACCTCCGGCTGTCCCCCACCTGTCGCAGCTCATGCTGCCCTGATGGCAGCCACCTTCTCCTTTATCCTCCTCCTGTCTGTGCCCATCTTCTTCTTGCACTCCTGCATGGAGAGCTGGTGGCTGCCATGGAGGTTCACTGCACGTGCCACCTCCTCCCATGCAGCAGCACGGGCTTGAGGTGTTCCCTGCCATCCGCTGAGAAGCGGCTCCTGATCCAGGTAGGTCTCAAACAGGGCATCGGTCTTGGCCTTGGTAAAATTAGGCCTCTTCCTCCTCCCACCACTGTGTTCCTCCTCTCCCACAACGCGTTCGGTCATTATTTAGCCTGTAAGAATGACAGTTGTTACCTGTGACTGTGCAGTCCCATGCATGTCCCTAAATCCACAGTCCACACTCCCAAACAGCATGCAACTCACCAATAGACTGCAGTAACCGACTACGGCCAGTGCAGCCCAATGTCGCACTTTTATAGAGCAACCCATGCAAATGAGGCAAGGCGCAACTTTAAGTGGATGCAAATTGCAGTGCTGTGCCACTGAATGGCTGATTAGCTGTTTTGCATATGATGACTGAATATCGTGCTGTTGCACTTTGCGCAATTGTGTTGAACGTGCTGAGCCAAGGGCGCAGTTCTGTGACGTGTGCAGTACACACCTCACTGCGCATGCCCGGGGTTGCTGACACAAGCGTCTGCCACGCTGCTGACATGCTGTGCGTGGGAAGCAATGCAGGGCATGGCCACCATTGTGCCAGTGGCGCTACAGCGATGTTCACCTACATGGCGCTGTGGCACTGGGCCATCATAGGCGCACTGGGGCAACAATGTGGTAGGCCGCTACTGGAGGTAGCACACAGGCATCCAATCGCGCTACACGCATTGGGTTCCAATGGCGCTGTGCCTGTCCGTGTGCCAGAGTCCCTTGACCCTTTGCCCGACCTTTGCCCCCTAGGTGCCATGTGTCAGGCAAGGGTGCATCACTATCACGCTGTTCGGTGACAGTGCGATAGAGAATGGCAGCGCTGTACCGCGCAGCATCTACACATGGGGAGCCTTGCTGCAGAGCACCATTTTTTGCAGACTGAGCTAGGAGAATAGCGCGGAGGAGGGCTGCACAGTGGAGCCAGGTAGAACTGGCCAACCTAGTGGCCATAGTGGAGCCACTCCATGGACCACTGTTTTGGGAGGCACCCCTTTGACAGGTCCAGGAGCCAGGTGTGGGAGGAGGTGGCCACTGCACTACAGGAGGCCACAGGAAGGGGGCGGACAGCAAAGCAGTGCCGCGACAGGTATGGTGACCTGCGGCGGAGGGAGCCAGATCTGCTTGCCCGCCTGCGGGCAAGTGCCAGGAGGGGCACGGTGCCACGGCCAGGTAGGTGTTATATCAACACACTTTTATCTTCCATATGGGTATCACTATTGTATGTGTCCAGCACATGGGGGAGGGACTGTCTGGTGTTGGCTGTGGTAGTTTTATCAGGGTGTGGGGTGGTGGGTCTGGCTGAGTAGGAGGGCACACACCTGGGGGCAGGGGGGCTTTGCTACAGGATTGTACTGATGTTCCTCTCTCCATGTTTGCACCACAGGGCCAGAGCGGCGCCTAGCCCATGAAATGCGGCGCCACCAAGAGGACAGGGACGCAAGGAGGGGCGATGGTTCACAGCGCCCGAGGGACTGGCCCGATGATGGTGAGTGCCATACCTCCATGATTACTATTGCATGCTGTGTAACAGGGTGGGCAGCGGGGCATGGCCACCATCCATTGACACCACTGCCATGCACTCAACTTGTTACAGTCAGCACTGTCCAGTGGCAATGCATGTCTGGGAGTGCATCGATAGTGGTCCATGCGTGCACCAGGTACATGGCTGTGCCACTGCCTTTGCACCACATAGCCATGTCACTAAACGGCCATGGTGGTGCTGTGCGTGACTTGGCCGGTGTGTGTGGCATTCCGTATGGCTGTATGCGCCTGGGTGGGCAGATCATGTGGACGTGATCACTGTGGGTGGTCACACACCATCACAGAGGCATGTCCCATGGCCATATGCCATGCACAGTGGGTGGGCTGTATGGGGCTGGGCATTCACACCTATTGACTGTGCTCCCTTGTCCTAGGCGTCCACCAGCTGATGGATATCAGGGAGGCATTGAGGGAGATATTGACTATGGCGAGGGCGTGCTTAGAAATCCTTCAATGGATTGACCAAATTGGGGTCCGCAGGAGGCACCGGCGGAGGAGCAGCCAGAGCGGGGAGTGGGGCTCCCATTAACAGTCCCTCTGCCCCTGATATCTCTTACACCCCTGGACCCACCCTCACACCCCTCCTTTCCTGTCTCATTTGTTCACCCCTGCCCCTTACCCATCCCCACCTTGTTTGTGGCCCTCCCCCCCAACTTTGTATATAGTGGTGTATATAGTTCACTTTGATATTTTGTTTGAATACAGATCTTTTGATATGAGTACTCATGGGTATTTGTGTGTGTGTCCGTGGGGAGGTGACTATGGTGTGGGGGTAGCTATCAGTCAGTGTCTGTGGTGTGTGTGTTGTGCCCTGTGCACTGGATGACTGTGTGCAGTGGTCCATGGTGCATGATCTGTGTCCATGGTGCCCCTGTCAGCCCATCCATGGCCTGTGCAGCTGACACCCATGCATAGATAAATACATAGACAGTGTCGGCAGATAAGGGCCTATGGCCCACCAAGTCTGCCCATTTAAGTTTGTAAGTTTGCATGTCTGTGACCTGCACGGTCTGTTGGCATGTCAGTGGTGGCTGTCCATGCAGGGCAGCCACTGTACCTGTCACAATGCTGGGTTGTCTCCTGTCACTGGTGTGGTGCATGTCTGCCTTGGGTGACACTGTGGCCTCCACAGTTGTTGACCCACCTCCATGCTGTGGCTTGTGTGTGTTGCAGGGGATGTGCACCACTGTCTGTGACTTGTGCTCCAGGCAAACGATGGTGGCATACAGGTCCACAGTGCCTGCGCAGGGTGGCTGGCACTCCTGTGCCATGGAGGACTGCAGGTTGTGTGTACACAGTGTACATGGGCCCACGCTGGGGGCTTGGTTGACCCGCTACTGCGTCCCTGTGTTGTTGTGCCCTTGGGTATGGGTGGGTGTCTGTTCATGCACTGTGTGGTATCCGGTGTGGTGCATGCTTCCATGCACCACTGTGGGTGTCTGCGCTGGCTGTTGTGGCCAGTGCTGGGTCAGGGTGTGTCATTGGGAGAGTGTGCAGGGTGCTGTACCACTGGTGGTGGGGTCCGGGGCATGCCCTGTCCCGTGTGGGGTACCTCATGTGCTGATGCATGGTTGGTCTCTCAGCTGTACCTCGGGGGGGCTGTGCATGGTGGCACTGTGTATGCCATCGTTGCATCGCTGTGTGCTGCCTCCCGCTGATGGGTGCTAGGTGGTGGGGCTGCCTTGCATGGTTCTGTGGTGCACAGGGTTGCATTGTCACAGTGGGGATGGTGGCATGCATGGGGTTTCCTGCAGTGGTGGACGCTGCTCCTGGGCAGGGTGTCTGGGGTCAAGGTGCAGGTGTGCTCTGCATTGGGGGATGGTAGCATGGGGTGGCAGCCTTCCTTGTAAAGCAGTCACAGCTGTCGGGGTGTGATGGGCACCATGGCCTGGCTGTGGGTTGGTTGCTTGTCTCCATGGGCCAGTGGTTATTCCAGCCCTTCCCCAGTTGTGCAGTGCATGGGGTGTGGGGGGACGATGTCTGTTCTGCTGTGTGTTCCTGTGCCCATCTGTGGCATGGGTGGTGGGCCCCTACCTCCCTGGTTGTGCAGTTGCATTGCTGCCCTGCTGCTGGGGGGTGTCCCTGGTTGCACTATGGCACCTCTGGACTGCTCAGCTGAACATCCCTTGTTGTGCTATGGCGCATCAGATCTGCTCAGCTTCCCCTCCCTAGTTGTGCTATGGTGCAGATGGTACAATATTCAGTTGTCGGCTGTAGGCGCAGTTTGGCTGGCTCAGTTTTTGAATATCATGCCTCTTGCACATGGGCGCAATGGACTTGCGCTTGCTCCTGCTATTGCGCATTTTTTGGGCGCAGTTTGAATATCTGGGCCCAAGTGTTTGCCTGAATCTCATATTCAAGTTTGTACCACCAATAAAACTTGTTATAGAACCCTTGTATGTAACCTATATGTACCTATTGATTGCTTACTGTTTGACGTGGAACCTTCTGTACCTCTAGGCACCTCCCGTATGGATATGGCTCTAATTTCTTTTTCTTTTTTTTTTTTTTTTTTTTATTAGATCATTGGTTTACAGACCTTTGAGTCATAGACTCATTTACAAAGGCACCTCATCAAGGGAGCAGTACATCACAGCAAACAAAACAGTACAGTACATAATGCTTAGATTAAAAAAGCAACCAGTGTTACAGGCATTCACTGGTGGTACACGCTTGGTAATAGGTAGGTCACAGTAATCATAATATAGGTACATGAGTGCCACGTCAGGTAGCAACCAGAGATATCTTATTACATTAGTCAGCAGATGTTGCATGAGACCCCAGGTGTATATACAGCAAAAGTAGTCAGGGCACACCCAGCCTAGGGGTGAAAGTAAGGGGCAGGTGGGGGATTATGTGCAGTTGCAGCAGCGAGTGCTTATCAGGTGGCTTCTGAGGGAGACCTTGAAAGGACCAAGCTTAGTGGAGTCAGCTATATTGGCTGGGAGGGAATTGAACCAGGAGGGAGCCCGATAGCAAAAGGATCTCTGGGCCATAGAGGTCCTTAACCTGGGGACAATAAGGGAGGTTTTGACAGTGCTGCAGGTGGAGACTGAGGGGGAGGCACGCTGCAGGGAGGTGGCGACCCGGGGAGAGCCCTAGCAGGGTCTTTTACAAGAAGGCAGGTTTGGAAGCGGAATCTTTCTTCAAGGTTGAACAAGTTGGTGGTGGAGTACAGCAGGCACGTATGGGTGTGCCTAGGGGCTCCCAGCATTAGCCTGCTGGCCTTGTTTATAGAGAGCTGGATTCTTGCAAGCGCAATGTTGTTGGCTGCAGCATAGATGGGCAGCCCATAGTCGATTAGCAACAGGACAGAGGAGGTGATTGCCAATCTAAGAGCCTCTTGTGGTAGGCAGTCCCTATGGTGGTATAACAGTCCAGTCCTGACATTGGTGGCAGCAGAAAGGGCATTGATATGGGACTGGAAGGAGAGTTCCGAATCAAAGGTAATGCCCAGATACTTGTAGGAGGAACCTGCTCGATGGGGTTTAGTGTGCTAGGCAGTATCACGAGAGGGGCACCAGTGGCTTTGCTTTGGCGATGCGAGAAGAGCATAGCTTTGGTCTTTTTTAGGTTCAGGACTAGCCTTCGTGATGTGAACCAATGATCAGCTCTATCAAAAGCTTGTTGGAGGGTGGCCTGTAGTGGGTTGGGGTCAGCGGCGAAGAGCACAGCGTCATCCGTGTAGAGGAGGATCTTACTAGGGCAGGCCAAGGGGTGGGAGTTAAGGTAGAGACTGAAGAGGAGAGGGCCTAAAATGGAGCCCTGGGGAACCCCAGAGCAGACAGGTCATGTGTCAGATAGGGTGCTATTGATTTTTACACACTGAGTTCTGGCAGAGAGGTAGCTGGTGAACCATGCAAGGGGCCAGGGAGAAACCAAGGCATCTGAGGGAGTCAAGCAGGAGAGGATGGCAAACCGTGTCAAAGGCCTTGGAGAGATCAATGAACACGGCACCGGCAGGACTTCCTGCATCAAGAGCAGAGTGCAGAAAGTTGGAGAATTCAAGTAGCGTGGTTGTGGTGCTGTGATCTGCATGAAAGCCATGCTGTTCAAGGCACAGGATATTGTGCATGGCCAGATATTCAGCAAGCTGGTTGGCAACTACTTTTTCAAGGGCCTTAGAGAGTGCGGGGAGGATGGAGATAGGTCGATAGTTACCCGGGATCGCTCGATCGCTGCTCTTTAGGATGGAAGTGATGATGGCTGTTTTCCATGTGCTGGGGAACTGCCCCAGGCACAGACAGTGGTTGAGCAGCTCGGTAAGTGGGACCAGGATAGCATCCAATGTCAGACGAAGTAGCCTAGTTTCCAGTAGGTCGGTACCAGGGTTGTTACTACTAACAGCTTTTTGCAGGAGTCTAGCCTCCAATGGAGAGATGGTACATAGGTAGAAAGGAGGTCTCTGGAGAGTGGGCAGGGGTGCTACTGGGATGGGGTCAAAGAAGTTACTGGGCAGGACTGAACTCAGGTCTGAGAAAGTGTGGTTTAGAAGTCTACAATGCCAAGGGGGTCAGGGCCCATACCAGCGCAAGGTATTCCTTTTCTACCGTGGAGTATGCCTGCTCCCGGGGAAGTAACTTTTTGCTCAGGTATACAATAGGGTGGTCTTTTCCTTGATTAGATGTCTGGCCGAGGACTGTTCTAATCCCTACATCTGAGGCATCTGTCAGGACTACAAATTGCCTAGTGTAATCTGGACTGGCCAACACAGGGGCACTATACAGTGCCTCTTTTAGCCGTGCAAAGGCTCGTTCACTGACTGGCTCCCACTTTACCCTTTTTGGCTGTCTTTTCTTCAGCAAGCTAGATGGGGGAGGCTCCAAGGATAGTATAATTGGGCAGAAACTTTTGGTAGTGCCCTGCAGTCCCTAGGAAGCTCCTAACCTGCTTCTGTGTTTCCGGCATGGGCCATGCCTCTATTTTTGCTTGTTTAGGGTGAAGTTGCCCCCAACCCACTACATGGCCTAGGTATGCCACCTCTGCCATAGCCACCTGACACTTTTCAGCATTCACAGTGAGCCCTGCCCTCTGTATTCTGCCCAACACTTCCTTCAGCTGGCACTGAAGATGGCAATATCATCCAGATAAGCCACTGCATACTCTTCAGTATCATGCAACACCTGGTTGACCAACCGTTGTACGGTGGCAGGGACATTCTTCATTCCAAAAGGCATTACCTGGAACTCAAATAATCCTACTGGAGTTATGAAGGTCAACCGCCTTCTAGCTCTGGCAGTTAACTCCACCTGCCAGTACCCTTTTGTCAAATCAATTGTGGTAAGGTATGTCACCCCTCCCAACTTGTCCAGTAGTTTGTCTGTCTGCGGCATTGGGTGAGCGTCAGAGTTTGGGACTGGGTTGAGTTCACGATACACCACACAAAAGCGAGTAGAGCCATCCGGCTTGGGAACAAGGACTAAAGGTGAGGCCCAGGGACTGTGGGATTTCTGGATTACCCCTAAATTCAGCATTTCCTCCACCTCCCTTCTAATGTCCTTTTGAACAGCCTCAGACATCTGGTAGGTTGTCCACCGTATGGGCGCTTGCATCCCTGTATCAGCATTGTGTGTTGCTAAGAGGGTTCATCCAGGCTTGGCCGTAAACAAAGGGGCAAAGTCCTCTAAAACCTCCCTCACTTCCCAAGACTGTTCCACAGTCAACTGGGGTGACAGTTTGATTGCCTCCACAGATGACTTCCACTTGCTTTTCTCTAGCAAATCCAGTAGGGGGTCTTCTTCATCCATCCCCTCCCCAGGACTGCATACTGCAAATACCATGTCGGCACTATTCACATATGGCTTCATTACACTGACATGGTACATCCTATGGGTATGTCTCCTGTTAGGCAGTTCCACAATATAATTTACATCACTGACGTGTCAGACTATCTTATATGGTCCCGCCCACTCGGCCTACAGCTTGTCCTTCTGAACTGGAATTAGGACTATTACTTCCTGACCTGCACTGTACAAGCAAGCTCTGGTTCCACAGTCATACCAGACTTTTTGCTTCTGTTGGGCAGCTGACAGGTTGTTGTGGGCCACCCCCATAAGCTCCTTCAGCTTCTCCCTAAACTTAAGGACATACTCCACTATGGGAGTTCCCTGCGTGGTGTACTTGCCTTCCCAGTCTTCCTGGATCAAGTCTAGAGGCCCACACACCCTATGTCCATATAAGAGTTCAAAGGAGGAGAATCTAGTCGACTCTGGGGACACCTACCTGTATGCGAACAACAGATGGGGAAGGTATTTCTCTCTGTCCCTCCCACGCTGTTCAGCAAATGCTTGGAGGATTGATTTTAGGGTACCATTAAAATGTGAGTGATAAGGTGTCATGCATCTCTGCACCACCCCACACTTCTCCCATAAACACTTCATCGGGTCCAACATGAAGTAACCCCCTTGATCAGTGATAACCTCTTGCGGAAACCCGACACGGGAGAAAATCCCTAACAAGGTGTCTGCCACTTTGTCTGTCCTAAGTGAGGAGAGGGAGACCGCCTCTGGTTATCGGGTGGCATAGTCTACCACCGTCAGGATAAACTTTTTCCCGGAGGAGTTTGGGGTACTCAAAGGTCCCACAATATCCATTCCTACCTTTGGAATGGCTCCTCCACAATGGGCAAGGAAATTAGGGCAGCTTTGGTTGTACTGCCTGCCTTCCCTATTTGTTGGCACCGGTGACAAGACCTGCAATATTACTTCACCTGTTGGGTGAAACTGGGCCAATAAAAATTCTGGCTCAAATGCTGCGTGGTGCGCACAATGCCTAGATTTCCAGACATGGGGATATCATGAGCGACCATGAGCAACCGCTCATGATAACCCTGGGGAACGACAAGCTGCCTGCTCATCATCCCTTCCTTCCCGCTGTCCTCACATCCTGTGTATACAACAGTCCACTGTCCCAAAATACCCTATGTCTTATGTTACATCCCTTTGTCCCATTGGATTCTGCACAAGCCCTCAGCCCCTCCAAACTAGGGTCAGTTCTCTGAGCAGCTGCAAAATCTTCACATTTTCCCAAGGCATGGGACATGTCCCCACCAGATCCTAAACTGAGGTTCATAGCTCTGGCATCAGGGCATTCTGCGTCACTGCCATCCCTAACCTTCTGATCATTTGTTACCCCTCCCTCCTCAGAGTAACCTTCTGTAGCTGTTTTGTGAACTGCTACTTGTTGAAGTCCTACCTCCCTTTCACTACTTCCAATTTCAGGAGACACAGGCTGGGGAACCAGCCTCCCATTTTTTTCCACAGGGGCTTCTATGGGGTCTAGAGAACTACACGCAGCCTTTGCTGTCTGACTGCAGGTAATCACACACACCACCCCCTGCTGTAGATTATTCCCTATAATCACATCCAGGGTGAGGGTGTCTGCCACTGCCATTTTTTGCAACCTCTCTCCCCTGCCTCACCCCAGTCCAGGAGAACACTAGCTAGTGGCAGAGTTTTGTCCTCCCCAGTGAATCCCCTCACCGTTACAAACTGATTAGGTATAAGCTGCTCAGGCCAAACCAAACTGCCTTTTACTAAGTTAAGAGAGATGCCCCCGTGTCCCTTAACCCATGGGTTTGCACCCATTTACAGTAACCAGGTGTATGAGCTCCCTCATGTTTACAGGCATGCTTTCGGGAATACACTGTGCACCCACCTCTGTTCACACACCACTTTGTCAACTCTGTGCCTTTTTAGAACACTATCTAGCAAGATGCCCAGGCTGTTTACAAAGCCAACAGTCATAGAAACATAGAAGTTAATGGTAGATAAGGACCGCAAGACCCATTCAGTCTGCCCATTTTTTCTACCTTATGAATGTGTCATAGGCCTTTACCCTGTCAATGGCCTATCTATTCATACTCATCTGTATTGCTCCCTTATGCCTATCCCATGCTTGTTTGAAGCCCTGCACTGTATTCATATCCACCACTTCCTGAGTTAGACCATTCCATGCATCCACCACCCTTTCTGTGAAAAAGAACTTCCTCACATTACCCTTTAATCAACCTCCCTCTAATCTCATGCTGTGTCCTCTTGTCCTGCTATTTTTCTTATATTGAAACATGTTAGACTCTCACCTTGTTAATGCCCTTAAGATGTTTGAATGTTTTGATCATATCACCTCTCTCCTTCCTTTGCTCTAGGGTATACATATTGAGCTCTGTTAATCTGTCCTCATATGTTTTCTGATGCAGTCCCTGCACCATTTTTGTTGCCCTTCTGTGGACTACCTCCATTTTGTTAATGTCCTTGTGCAGGTACGGCCTCCAGTACTGCATGCAGTACTCCAGATGGGGCCTAACCAGTATCTTATAAAAAGGGAATATAACCTCCCCTCTTATAACTTGTGATACCCCTACTAATATACCCCAACATCCCTCTAGCCTTACCTACTGCTTTAATGGTATGCTTGGATGATTTCAGGTCATCTGTGATGATGATGCCCAAGTCTCCTTCTTCCCTTGTGATTGCCAGCAACTCCCCTCCCAGCCTATAGGTGGCTTCAGGGTTTCTCTTCCCTATGTGCTTGATCTTGCACTTCTTTGCATTAAACCCCAGTTGCCACTCTTCCAACCATTTTGCTAGTTTATCCAGATCTCTTCTCATTCTGCCCTCCCCATCTGGATCATCTCCTCTGTTGCAGATCTTGGTGTCATCTGCAAAAAGACAAACCTTACCCTCCAGTCCATCTGCAATGTCACTGATGAAGATATTGAAGAGGACTGGCCCCAGGACTGATCCCTGAGGTACCCCACTTGTGACTTGCATCTCTTCTGACTGTATACCATTTACCACCACTCTCTGTTTTCTGCCCACCAACCAGTTTGCTACCCAGTTGACCAACCTCTGACCCACCCTGAGCCTACCCAGCTTATTAATCTATCTTGTATGTGGAACAGTATCGAAAGCTTTGCTGAAGTCAAGCTAGGCAACATCAACTGCACCCCCTTGGTCCACCACTCTGGTTACCCAGTCAAAGAAATCTATGAGCTTAGTTTGACAGGACCTTCTTGTTGTAAACCCATGCTGTCTTGGATCCTTTGCTCCTATGGATTCCAGGTGTTGCACTTTCCTTAAGGAGTGCCTCCATAATCTTGCCCACTACCGAGGTAAGACTGACTGGTCTGTAGTTCCCTGCCTCCTCCCTGCTACCCATGAGCCCTTCTCAGTCTTCTGGGACCTCTCCTGTGCTCAGAGACTCATTAAACAGTTCTGCTAATGGCTCTGCTAGTTCCACCCTTAGCTACTTTAGTACTCCGGGATGTATGCCATCAGGTCCCATTACCTTGTCCACCCTGAGCTTAGCAAGCTCTTGTAGGACCCTTTCTTTTGTGAAGGGACTTGTGCACAACCTCCCCTCTGTGTCCATGGTGTGAGCTGTGGGCACTGCCCTACATTCTCCTCAGTAAATACTGAACAGAAGTATCTATTTAGGTTAGATGCTTTTCCTTGGTCCTCCTCCACAAACTCCACCTTATCCCCTTTGATCCTAGCAATACCCGCTCTGGATTTTCTCCTTTCACGAATGTATCTACAGAAAGTCTTGTCCCCTTCTTCTACTGTTCATGCTAGTGTTTCCTCAGTTTGGGCCTTTGTCTGCCTTACTGCCTTCCTTGCTTCCCTTAGGGAAGTTTGGTATGCCTCCCTATCTTCGTCCTGCTGCATTCCCTTATATTTCATGAAGGACAACCTTTTGGCTCTGACCTTTTCTGCTACTGTTTTTGAGAACCAAAGTGGTTTCCTCCTTCAGTTGCTCTTGCTTTTCCCCCCAACAGAATGGGATATTGCTTCAAGTATTGCACCTTTAATGCTTGCCCACTTTGCCTGTACCCCATCACCTGTATTTCTTCTTGGCAGGGCTAGCTTAACTCTGTTGTCCATCTTATCAAAGTCATCTCCTCTGAAGTCCCATATTTTTGCATTGGAATGGGATGATTTAGTTCTAGTGGCCAAACTGAACCATACCATGTGATGGTCACTGGCCCCCAGGTGACCTTCTACCTGGAGAACTGTGATCCTTTCCCTGTTAGTCAGTACTAGATCTAGGATAGTCTTGTCTCTTGTGGGTTGTTGTACCAGTTGTTTGAGGCCCTCCCCCTGCAGGGAATCCACTATGTGTCTAGTTCATTTTTTCTTTTATCCAAGAAATCCCTTTTTGGTAACTTGCTGCATCCTCCTTTCAGCAGAGGCAGTGAGTGGTTTAGCTGTCCTGAAGGCACACTTTTCCCTTTCTGCCCTGCCACACCTGCCCCACTTCCTTTCAGAGCAGGCCTTCTCCTGGCATAGCGATCCGAGAGCTCAGCAGCTTACTGTGCTGTTTTGGGATCTTGGTCCTCTAGACAGGTTTTCAATTCTGCTGGGTGAGCTCAAAAGAACTGCTCTAGAAGTACAACCTCCTTAATTTTCCCCACAATGTTTGCTTCCATTCCCAACCACCGTTTTAAAAACCGACATTGCTTTGTGGCAAGTTCCTCAAAGCTCATGTCAGGGCTTTTTCGGAGTTTATGGAATTTAACCCTGTAGGCCTCAGGAGTTAGTTCATACTTTTTAAGTAAAGAAACTTTAAGTTTCTCATAATTGCTACTGTCCCGATTGTCCATTTGGCCTAGTGTCTCACACCTTTTACCAGTAAGTAGCGGGGGTAGCTGGAAGCTCCAGGACTCAATGGGCATTTTGGCCTGGATACAGACCTTTTCCAACAAATTCAAAAATGCATTCATATCCTCCCCCTCTTTAAATTCAACTATTAATTTGGAGTTTAGCTTATACCCCAGCCCTGGAGTTTCAGGTTCACCCCTGCCACTTACCTCCTCTGGCACTGGTCATTGGAGTCTTAGCTTCTCCAGTTCAAACTCTCTCTGGTGCTGCCTTTCTTTTTCCGCTGTCTCTCTCTCTGAAGCTGCTTTTCTTTTTACTCAGCCTCTCTCTGGCACTGTTTTTCCTGCATCTCCAGTTTAAACCTCTTCTGCTGTCTTTCTTGCTGGGCTTAAACCTTTCTCTGCTCCAGCTCCAATTTCCTCAACTCAAATTGTAGCCTGACCCTTTCCAGCTCTAGCTCTGTGGTGGCCTTCCCCTGGTGCTGTGGCTCTGGGTTACCTCTGGTCTCGCTGTCCTCCTCCCTGGGACTGGACACTGTGATGTCTCCTGGTACCCCCACGTACAAGGTCAGGTTTCTTTCAGTCACTTGCCATGACTCGAGGTTCGTCGACCACTTGCTCATCAGCTGCCACGAGAGCTTCCATGAGGTTCTTTTTGGTTTACCCCTCATACCGAACCACTCTTTCCTGACACATCTGCATTAGGTGGTCTGCAGTGTATTCACTGTATTTGAAAGCCATCTTCTTCCCTAACTACTTCTACACTTACACCATAAAAAAAAAAAAACAGGCTAGGGAACATTATATTGCAACCAAATTGTTTTTTTTACCCAAATCTCTGCCCTGTTTGTATGTGTATTGTTTTCAGTTTATCAATCTGATACACTGACCTCGAATCCAGCTGTTACACTTGTGCCACCAATATCTCTCGAATCGCAACGCTATGCCACCAGATCGCTCAGATCCCACCACTGTGCACCAAATCTGTCACAAACTCATTCCTGGGGGTCAGGTCCACGGAGCTCACAGTGCCCACCCCTAAGTGCAATCTGTGACAGAGAGGGGAAACAGGAATACCCTCCCCATGTCCTCTTAGACTGCTTGTTGAAATAACAACTGAACACCTGCCTCAAGCTCCCAGGGCTCCCTCTTTACTCTGGATGAGGATGCAATACCAGTCTCGAGTCTTGTAGCCAAATGAGAACCCTTCTTGGTGGTTGCACAAAGGAGGAAGATCCAAGCTTTACAATCTCTTCGTGGTAGCCTCGTAACCTTGATTTTGTCTTCTCCCACAGGGCATGTAATAACCTGGTTCAAATCCCCACAGACTCTTCCCTGAGACTTTTGTATTCCCCCAATCTTTACTCCGATTTCCCTTTACAGATCCTTGTTTGATTGGTAACTTATGGTGGTACCCCTTAGCAATAACAGTTTGGTCACAGATTATTAATAAACATCCCACAATCACACACAATATAAAAATCTCACTCAGGCAGGTTTCTTAAAAAAATGTTTTTTTTACTAAATACTTATATAATTATCATGCATTTACAACTAAAAGATTCATAAATTTGGTCACAGAATAACACAAAAGTGGATGGGTACAAGAAAACGCATTATAAACATCTATCTAATTTCTACCTTAAATTCATAGTTAATTGAAGACCAGAAGAATAAGTGAAGTCTGAAAAATCTGTTCCTTCCTTTTCAGCCACTGGCTTTCAGTGTCTGCTGGCAGCTTGTCTGCGTCTTGTCAGGAAATGGGTCCTTTGAAATACTCCAGGAAAATGAGAGACTGCTACTGTTTCAGAGCTCCTTAAATGGGGCCAAAATTCCTGGTCTGGTCCTAAGTTTTAGGCCAGTAGATGTCACTCTTGTGCTTTCCCAAAAGTTTAGGGAATTATTATTAGTCCTTATCTAGGTTCTTATATCACAACTTCCTGGCACATTATTACATTTCAGAATTGGTGCCTTTGATGTCTCGTTGCCTTACAATATAACACTTGTAAGACAACTCACACCAACCTGTCAAGAATGGCTACTTCCCAGACTTTTTTTTTGGAAATTTCTATTTTATTCCACCTTCCCAGCCTGCCATCCCTGACCCATCAGGAGCCCCAATGCAGATATCCCTCTGCCATCCACCCTGCCCGAATGACCTCTGAATCCCCATGGAGCTACGGCTTACACCCCCTGAGTGGAGATGGGGCAGAGCCCCTATGCCCCATCACTTAGGTTTCATCGGTCCGGGGCCATCAGGTGGGTGAAAGCACATTGAGGGAATGTCTCTGGGGCTCCATCTTCCCGGTGATGGCAGGCTATTTTCTTCTTTTCTCCCTCCCCTACAGCGTGAGACCCCTGATGTCAAGGCATTGAGTGCTGACATCATGCTGTATAGCGGCCACTCGTCTCCTACCATTAGGGGCTTGTAATACTCGGAGCCTCTGCTCAGAGTCAGACAAGTGTGTGGGCTCTGGCCTCAACCCTCCCCAGAGTAGGTGAGCTGTCATGGGTTGCTCAAGCCTATCTCCCCCCGGCCGACCCACCAATGACCCTTGTCCACTCCCGAACCCGGGTTGCCGTCGTGGAGCTAGGTGTGGCATCCAGCGCCTCAACCCTCAGTGCCACCGGGCCAGCTGCCTCTGGACTTTTTATTACCTCTACTTCCCTCAATTAAGTTTACAAGGCATTTCCACTCCTTTTGGAGGGTAATTTAACTTTATGGCAAGCAGCTGGTTCCTAGGTCACAGAGGATATCAGACATTTTGAAAAATCCATTCTCTCTTTCTATATGACCCCTTTCCTTAACACTGGCATTTAACATACACAAAATCACATACAAAAAAAAAAACATATACCAGAATTATAACTGCAAATAATGACTGACAGTGGCTAGCTCGACACATGGGGTAATGCATTTCACTGCATTACTGACACCTAACAGAGGTTAGATATGAGCAGAAGCAGATGCTTCTTGGAGGGCTTGATACAGACGCTGGGTGCGTGTGATGTCTGCACGTCACACCTCTGCATCACTGCACATGCGCCAGCCTTGGGGAATCAGGCAGAAAAACCAGGAGGAAAAAAACAACTTGGCCGGTGGATAAAAATATGGCGACCCTACAATGCTGCCCATGGTGCCCACCTACTCACTGTGGTTAATAAGAGGATAGGGTAAGTTGTGGGATGGGGTGATGGGACTGGGAGTCTCAGTCAGATGGGGGATGATCAGGGAGATAAAGTGGACAAACACAAGGTAAAATAATAAAAAAAGATGCAATTTGCTCTTATCTCCAGACAGATACACAGGTAAGGAATAAGCCATGACAGGGTGTGCATTATCAATCAATCAATCAAATCTTTATTTATTCAGGCGAACATCATTGAGCAAGGCTCATTTACAAGATGGACCTGATAAGGTCAAGGTTCAATAGTTGATACACAACAGATACATCATACACTTATATAAGACAGTTATACATACAGGGGAAAATACGTTTATAAACACAGTGATGTACAGTAAATTCACATGATAAAAATCGGTTACAGGAAAGTTAAGCTAATATTTACAGTATGTACAGTATATACATATCCCAGTGGGGGGGCCATGGCAGACACTCAACATAATGTAATACTAGGATGGTGAAGGTATTACTGGGTGCCATAAGATGGGGTGTCTGTCTGGAAGGAATATGCCATATATGGTTTGGAAGGGAGATTTGTGAGATGACAATGCTGGCTCTAGAGGTAGCAACTGCGTTTCTCTTTGAAGAAGACTGTACAATGCTGTTTAAAGGATGCAAATGGAATGATATTGGACAGTTTTAGGGATTTTTGTAGGGTGTTCCATGCTATAGCTAGAGAATAGCTGATTGCTGCCCTCCCTAGCCTGGTGTTGAATTTGGGCAAATTGAGCAGGATGATGTTGTTGCTTCTTAGGGCATAGGAGCTAGGAGAGGTCTGGGTGAAGCAGTCCAGGATATAGTTTGGAAGTTTTTTTGATAACGCTCTGTAAATCCATAGTGCTGCATTTCTGTTCCTTCTGAGATGAAGGGAAACCCACCCAACTGCAGCATAAAGAGTTCAATGATGGGTATTAGATGGCAGATCTGTAATGAACCTTATTGCTCTATGATATAAGGTATCCAGCTTGTGAAGGTAGGAGATGGGGCAGTGACTATAAAGGAAGTCTGCATAGTCAGCAACTGATAGAAAAATGGCCTGGACTAACCTCATCTTTGAGTCTCTGTTTAGGAAGGGTTTTAATCTATAGAGAAGGCCAAGCCTTTGGCGAAGCTTTTTTAACAGTTCTTCTAAATGATGAGTGAAGTCAAGTCTGTTGTCAGTCCACACACCTAGGTATTTGAAGTTTTCTACATACTCCAGATTTTCTCCAAGTATAGCGCATAGCTGGGGGAGAATGATTGAAGAGGATGTGCTGGTGGAGCTTTGGTTTGTGAACATCATTGCGTTAGTTTTCTTTGCATTTAACAGAAGCTTTTTCTCGAGTAGCTGATATTGCAGCAAGGAGAATTCTGTTTGTAGGATTTCACGAGCAGCTGCAGGTGAAGGGTTGCTGACATACAGAACAGTGTCATCAGTAAAGAGGTGTACAGAGGAATTGGTAAGGGTTGAATCAATGTTATTTATATAAATGGCAAAAAGGATAGGACCCAGAATAGAACCTTGGGAGACTCCTCTTGACAGTGGTTTTAATGGGGATAGGTCACCTTCAGCTTTTACCTGCTGTGACCTACCGGTGAGATAGCATCTGAACCACTTAAGGGAGGGTGGATCTAGGCCAATGGAGTGCAGGGATGAAAGTAGTAGCTCGTGGTCCACAGTATCGAATGCTTTGCTCAGGTCCAGGAGTACTGCACAGACATTATTCTTTTTATCTAATTCGGATTGCCAGTCATTTGTGACCTTGGCTAGTGCAGTGATAGTGCTATGCTTGGCCCTGAATCCAGATTGAGCTGGGTTTAGGAGGTTAGCATTGTCAAGATACTCCCTTAACTGGTTACTCACTAATTTCTCCAGCATCTTGGATAGCACTGGTAGAATGGAAATGGGCCTGTAATTATTAAGATCCATAGGGTCCCCTGATTTTAGAAGGGGAATCACTTGGGCTGTCTTCCACAGTGTGGGAATAGATCCAGAGTTTAGGGATAGGTTAAAGAGGTGTGTTAGGGGGACTGCAAGTACATGGCACGCAATCTTTAGAAAGTAGGGGTCCAGAGAGTCTGCCCCTGCACTTTTCTTGGTATCCAGTTGCCATAATAGATCCTCTACTTGTTTCAACAGTATAGATTTGAAGCTGAAGGAAGAGTCAACTCTCTGATCACCAGTGTAATGGGAGCTTAATTGTTCCCTCAGCAGGTTAGCTGGAGAGGTATCAAAGGCAAGGCCAGCCGTTGAGAAGTGGTTATTGAAGGCGTCCAGAATTTCCATTTTGCCAGTGATAGGGCCATAACTGTTGTGTAATTGAGTTGGAAGGGGGGTGTTAGTGTTCTGCCCCTCCATACCCTTGATGGTGCCCCAAAACCTAACAGGATTATGGTAGGAGGAGTCGAGCTCGGCCAAGTAGAAGGCAGCCTTTGCATCCCTAACTTTCTTGGTGCATCTATTCCTGGCTTTCCTAAAGATCATCCAGTCATTTGCATTCTTGGTTTTTCTTGCCATTTTCCAGAGTTTGTCTCTCTCCAGCAGTGCAGCTTTGAGGTCAGCTGTAAACCAACAACAGGATTTGTTTTTTATTCGGATACTAGAGATTGGGGCATGGGTGTTAAGGGCATTTATTATAATGCTATTTAGCACCTGCTGAGCTTTTTCAACAGAATGGGCAAGATAAAACTCTTGCCAGTGTGGAGAGTAAGCTAGATCATGCAAATATCCTTCAATATTGATGTTTTTCTTGGATCTCCTCATGAGGAATTTTGCAGGGCTTGTTGTTATGCTGGTGGATCTTATCCTGCGATAGGGCAATGATCACTTATATCGCAGAGAAGCACTCCAGCGTGTGTGAATAGATGTGGTTTATTCACTAGCATGATATCAAGTAGTGAGCTGTTATTACTATTCCTTGCATTAATTCTTGTTGGTTCATTAATTAGCTGTGTGAACCCATATGTATCACAGAATGATACCAGAGGTGCAGCTGCCTGGGTAAGCCAGTTGAAATTCAGGTCACCTAGAATAATGACTTCTTCAGTGCTGGGTTTGAGCAGGTTCCCCAGGTGGGATAAGAGCTTGTGTTCAGCAGAGGGGGGTCTGTAGCATCCAACTAGCTGAAAAGCTGCAGTATTGGGGAGAGAGACTTTTAGGGATAGGCATTCAAACTCCTTGGGCATAGATGTTGCAGCAATACAGGATACAGCTATACCGGATTTTGCATATATGGCTACTCCACCTCCCCTTGTTTGGCGATCAGCTCTGAATAGCTGGTAGTTAGGTAGGTTAAAATCCCTGTCTGCTGTGGTGGGTTTGAGCCATGTCTCAGATATCACGAGAAAGTCTGGCAAGATATGGGCAACCCAGGCTTGTATCAGTGTAAGTTTTTTCAACAGACTGCATACATTAATATGCAGGAAACTGAGGCCTTTAATTGAGGTTAGGTCTGATGGAGAGGTGATACATTCAGGGGGTCCAGGGTTGATTTCCATGTTACCAATACAGAGCAATAGAAAAAGCAGAAGTTTCGTGAGGGCTGCCAGTGACATTATAAGATTTTAATGCACACTGCAGGGGTGTAGTAAGGCATGAGGCTGAAGGAGGCCAAAGGCCGAGTGTCCGTATGCCCCTGAGAATCATAGAAGCTTGACGTCAGAAAAGGACCATACCAGCCCATCTAGTCTGCCCCATTTTCCCCCATTAGGGGTGGGCACTGTGAGCTCAGTGGACCTGACCCCAGGAGAAGTGTATTAAAATGTTATTATGCACACCATGGAGAGGCTTACTACACTCATGAAATGGCTCTAAGTAGGTTTTTTGGGGAGGAAAATGAGACTCGGTACCTGACTGTTCATATATAGAGATTTAATGCACTGTCAGGTGATGTGTCCTTGCCAATTAAATTTCTAGATCTGATCTTGCCATTTTATAATGGAAAATAGACAAAGGCATCAATCTTCTTGCAAGCTTACTGATTATTCACTACTTACCCAGGACTACACATGGTGGTGGGTGCCCTGCCATACTGATCATACGGTGCCATCATGAGGTCCCAGATGGGGTCAGGGTGTCTTCCTCCAGTTTTCTTCCCAGGGCATCAATGTGCAGTGATGCAAACTGCAACATGCAGCAGGTGGCCAGTATACAGCAGGTGGCCAATATGCATGCCGATGTTTGTCGACAGCTGTCCCCCCTTCTGGTAGGATAACATACATTACCATCTGGACTCTACCAGGTGGCAGTTTCACAGCAAGACACAGAGTCCCCTAACTTCAAGGGAGGTAAGCTGTCAGTTCCTAGGACTCTCAATGCTCCCACCCTCCCCTGTCCAGCCGTCAGTACCCTCAGCTTGTTCCCAAACCTGGTACACAGGAATAGAGAGTGGTAGCACTATCACCATGTTAGCAAGATGCTGGTTTAAAATCCTCTGTCCACCTCTTTTCTTCCCTCAGTGTCCCAACCCAGCTGCTCCAGCCTTCGTGTGTGTGTGTGTGTGTGCGTGCGTGTGTGTGTGAAAACGCGTGGGTTCAAGGATGCTGTAGAGACACTAGAAATGGGGAAAGTGGTAAGGAAATTTGAGGGCCTTTCCATGCAGGCAGGGGCTCTGAGAGATGACTTTTGATTCAGGAGCATAGGGTCCAACATTCCATTCTGCTCACATGCTGTCTGCTTCAGCAACATGCAAGGGAATAACAAAAGGGAGAACTTCTCTGTGTAACCCCCCCCCCCATGACTGCAGGCCTAAAACATGGAATGCCTATCACTCTGAAAAGGGTCTCAGAAGGCACTCCAAGATAAGGATGAGAAACAACATCTTGAGATAGTTGGTTGTCTGTGCTGAATTTAGTATCTCTCAGAAAACAGTTTCATCTGCCATGTATATTTTATCAGCCAGGTAGTGGGAAACCAACCAACACTTGTTCGCTTTATCTTTTAGGTGCAAATATTCCTTCCGTCACTGATCCTCTGGTTGTAGACGGCACCCTGGAGGTAGCTTTCTCTGAAGCTGCAAAAGGTTTTAGTGCGAGTTGAGGCAGGCTATATCCCTCCCTGTGCTGCTCTAAGATCCCAGAGTAAGACAATCTGCATGTTTAGCAGTAGTTCTTGGTTCAAGCTATGATTTTTTTATCTTCCGCTGCCACTTATTGCTATCTCATGTTGCCTGCTAGCAACATGTAGTGCATTGAGAAGCATGCTTTGTGAGTGCACTGCAGGATGCATTAGGGATTCCCTAGACATTTGTGTTATGTACGTATTTGTTGATGTCCACACTAGTACATCATGCTTTTTACAAAATGGAGTGTAGATGATTTGACTTTGTCAGGGGTTGAAACCTGTTCACAATGGCGGGGCTGAGATAATCGATTCCCTTCCTTGCAGAGTACACAAATGCATAATGTTTAACTTGTTTTCAGAATTATTTTTATCAGAAAATTCCATTACAACAAAATGAACATATAACAGACTGAAAAATAACTAGCCAATAATGAAATGCATTTCTTATCATTACCAGTTTTCCATAACAAACTCTATACTACAGTGTAGTCAGCCACGATTCTATGCAGTAACTTGCAGTAAGTGACATATCATCAAGTACTGCATAACTACCATTGAGTTACATTGTTCCCTGCAGTATATTGCAGCATTTTGTGATATCCTGCAACATTACTGCCTTGCATCCTGGCTAGCACTGCTGTGAACATACATATACATGTATATAAAACAGAACACTGAAATGTTTCAAGAGGTACCTTCCTTTAATCCCGAAAACAAACCTTTTCAGCAAAACTAAAACTATACTATAAATACAGTAACACTCCAGAGGTTGTGACTGAAACTACTGTATGTTAAAGGGCACCTTTTTTGGTGCTCGCAACAAAATCCTGGAAGGACCCTTACCTGCCCCCAATTCCATTGGTGCCAGAGTCATAATTTCTGTGTGCTCTGATTTTTGAGGGGAAGGGATCGTATTTTGGCTCTGTGGAGCTGAGCTGGCAGTCCCTTCCACTTCCTGATACTGACAGCCACACCCACACTAGTACATTTTGTGATGTCATTTTATGGAGAGCACGGGATTGTGTTCCATAGTCATTAATGGGGCCTTTTTTTAAATCCATTATTTGAACTTTGGATGGCCATTTGGAACAAATCAAGGCCACTGCTTAACCATGTTAGCTGAGTGGTGGTCTTAATTTGTTCTGAATGGCCATCTGAAATATGAAAAATAGACTTAAAAAAAGTCCCGATTAATGTCTATGAAACATGCCCCCACATTCTCCATATAATGACATCACAAAACGTCCTAGAGCAGAGGCGACTCTCAATATCAAGACGTGGAAGGGACTGTTAGCTCAGCTCCATGAAGCCAAACTACGATCCCTTCCTTCAAAAATTGGTATATGTATATAAATTGCAAAAAGCTTCACTAATGCTCTAGTTAGGGTTAAAGCTACAAAAGCAGGGAAATGTGGCGTTAGGGTTTCCAAATGTAACACCCCACCCCCACGCTGCAGACACCAACAGGTGTCGGGGGTGTGCCTTGGGGTCATCAGCCCTAACACTCACCGTATTCCATAAGTAAACAAGTTGAGATGGGTGCAGTACAAGAGAATGGGGTGAGTGTTAGGGTTGATGACCCCAAGGCTCATCTCCGATGCCTGTTGGTGTGTGCAGCACGGGGGTGGGGTATTATGTTTGGAAACCCTAACACCACATTTCCCTACTTTTGTGGCTTAAACCCTAACTAAAGCATTAACAAGTTTTTTTTGCAATTTATTGCCTTACCTTTTGAGATAGTATAATAGTATCCTTTTTTGAAGGACCCTGCACTCCTGTCCCTCCGTAGATATGTGTGTGTATACAGTATATATATATGTAATTGTGGAAGCACAGGGCTGTCCAATAGGACAACAGTGACATAATTGTCAGCATAACCACTTTATTACCCCACCTGATGTACCCGGTACAGAAAATGTTCAAATCCCCACCAAAACGTAATTCTGCACAACTTCAATGCCATTCCACACTACAGGTGTGAAAACACATTTTGTGCAGGATTTGAAAAATGACAGCTGTGACATACATGAGGTGGGGTAATGAGAAGGCTATGTGGAAAACCTGGGGTCAAAATATTTACAATTTCCAAAGTTACAGCTTGCATAGCAAAATTGCAGCAAACAGTCATATCTCTGCCACTTTTACATATTTTGACCCCAGATTTTCAACACAGCCTTCTTATGACCCCTCATCATGAACAAGGTCAGGAAAAAACTGTCAAATCCTGCCTGAAAGGTGATTTCACCTTTTGGGCAGGAGCTGCATAACGACAGTCATATTGTTCTTGAGGTGGGGTCCCCAAAAGGCCATATTTAAAATTTGGGTTCAAAATCTCAAAAAATGTCAGAGTTATTCATAAAAGTTGAACCCCCCACTTTAATACATTGAACCGTATTTACCTTAGTTTCTCATATTGCAGTTGCTGGTTCCAGCAGCAAGACGTGTCTTTGATTGAAGAGTGGGTCTCGAACCTGGGACCTGTTCAGGTGAGTGAGAGTGTGTGGGGGTGTACTGGGGAGTATAGGGAGGTGGGTACTGAGTGAGAGGTGGGGGGATGATCAGCGAGAGACCATTTTCCTTTTTCATAGCTTCGGAAAAAAAAAACAACATTGAGGAACTGTTTTCTTAATTTCAGGTTGTGCCCGAAATAGGAGGGTTGGGGTACAACTAGACACCAAGGAATATATAAATTGTAATGGTGATGGTGGTCAGCAGGTGAGGGGTGCCACTAGACACCAGGGATTAAACGGAGATGACCATCAGCAGGTGGGGGGGTGCCACTAGACACCAGGGATTAAATGGAGATGACCATCGGCAGGTGGGGGTGCCACTAGAAACCAGAAATTAAATGGGGATGACAATCGGTGGGTGGGGGTGCCACTAGATACTAGGGATTAAACGGGGATGATCAGCAGTTGGGGGGTGCCACTAGACACCAGGGATTAAACGGGATGATGATCGGCAGGTGAGAGGTGCCACTAGACACCAAGGAATATATGGGGAAGAGGAGCGGTGACTGGAGGGATACCACTAGACACCAGAGAAAGATAAAAGAGACTTCAATGGAGAGTGGAGGGGGTGGGGGGGCACCAGAAACCAGGGAAAGGGCGGATCAAGAATTTTTATGTACCACCATTCTTCATCCTTTTTTTTTTTGATCGAAGTTTACTTTAAAGTCGAACTGTTTCTTATTACTCAATCTGCTTATCAGTCGATCTATTTTTTATCAATAGATCTTTTTTTTTCCAACCGCATTTCTACGTTATCACAGAAAAATGTTAAAATTCAAAAACTGTGCAATATTTTTTTACCAAATCATCCAAAGGCACACCCTTGGCATAGACCCATCATCCCTGGAAAATTCATGGAAAAAGTCCAAACTGCCTATGCTGTAGGAGAGAGCAAAGATCTACATATTAAGTATAGGACAAACAAGTTTGTTTTTTCCACTTTTGTTTTACCACCCATAGCTCAAAAACCCTACCAGATGTCATCACAAAACTTTCTGTAACCCCCCTGCAAATGGGGGTTCCCAAAACGTCTTCCAGGAGCTTGCTTGAATGCTCCAAGCCTGAATGGTGTTTGGCGTTTAAGCCGTTTATCTGTGGGTGCTTTTAGAGCCTCTGGTACTGTCTCTTTAAGAGCTGTCTGCTTGCAGACATAATTAGTTTGTATGGGGGGACTGTGTGTTTCCCTGCTTGAGTCCCGTTCGAGCTGCTGACAAATTGCTCCGTTTCTGCTGTCGCTAAGTGGGCAGAGTGAGCACTTTTCAAAGATGTAACAGTTTGCCAGAAATCATTTAGAGTATTAGTGGAAATATGGTTTGTCTAACCTGCCTTTCTTGCTGCTGGGACTGTGTGTGTTTGCCCCTCCATTTTGGATCTGAACTACTGAATAGATCCAAACAGTGCAAGGGGGGCCTCTAAAATGGAGCCTTTGGACGAATCACAACTTGGACTTTCAATTGGAGCCATCTACAAGAGGATTGTATGGGCAGTGACTCTGGGAAATGTAGTTTTGACCTTGGCGCCTTTTTCCACCAACAGGGGGAGTTTATTGTGAGTGACAGCTGGACCAGCCAACAGAATAGTGTGGAGCTAAAGGAAATGCACTGCTCTGGGACTGGAGAGATGAGATCAGTTTTGACAGTGAAGAGACAAGGAGCTCTGTGTATCTGCGGTGTATAGTTTCGCATGGGAAGCACGTGTAAGGCCCTGAGTTTCGGTCTGCAGCTTGTGCAAGCGGCCGTTCGGACTGAATCCGACCTGTGAGAAGAATCAAGGAGATCTGAAGAGTAGAAACCAGGCTCACCCTGTAGAAGACTGGAGAAATTGCTCGGTCTGTCAGTAACTGAAGCTGCTGTGTGTTCTCCCGGGTATCGTGCAGTAATTGCGGTCGGAATCGAGAAGCAGCCTGCCTGGTATAGTACTTTCCTTTTACATATAAATGTGTGTAGTGATTGTGGGGAATCGCATTTCAAATCCCCTGTACAGTGAATTGAGTGCATGAAGCTGGAAGTAAACCTCAGCTTAATCCAGACTACATCCATTTGCTCTAAACTGCAGTGGGGTCCAATCACAAGAACCTTGTCCACATGGTCTGCTCCTCCTGGCAATCCAGGATAATCTGCCTTCCATCCAGTTCCCAGCATTGAGTTTGTGAGTACAAGCAGGGTAGCTCCCTGCCATCTGTTTATCAAATTGCAAGTGTGTCATCTAATTGTTGCTGTTTTATTTCTTCACGAACTGAGCCATCCGGCTCCGGATTACAACTGGGTATTGTGCAAGTGTTTTTTCCATCACAGGGCCCCAACCAGCTGCACCGATCCTAGCTAGCCCCCCCCCCGCCACATCCTGGGTACCCAGTGAAAGTGACAATTTGGGACTCTGAATATGCACACAGTACTGTGATTATTAATGTGTCTAACCTAATTAACCTGATTTCCTCCCTTCCTTGTTACAGCTCCTTAAATAAATCAGATTTGTTTGTTTCAGCAAAGTTACACTGACTGTGGTATTCATTTATGTTAAAGTATTGCACTGTGGTTTTTGCACTGCATCATCTTGTTTTACAGGGGGGTCCCCAGAGTACAGTCGGCAGAGCTAGTCCTGGGGGTAAGTGTAAATAGTGAAGATACTCAAGGTGTACTGTGTAGTCCACTAGTAGGAATAAAAGGGGGTCTCAGTGTCCCAGAGGGCTGTGACCAAGTTAGTCTAACTACTGCAAACCCTGACCTCTGGGTGGAGGCACCCACCATAGAACCTAGGCCCCTCAACCTGTTAGTAGTCAAGCAGGCAAGGGTAGTATCCCTTGGGATAGAGCCACCTGGGGGTTACATTTCCATATCTTGAGATTCTGACTGCCTGACCACACTGCCAAAGTTTGTGCAAATGCTTTAAATGAGGGCAAAGTTATTAAGGTGCAAAAATGTGGGTTTAGCATTGAATAGCTTACTCAACCCTAACTATAGTGGCGCTATAATGTATGTTCACAGCAGTGCCAGGCAGGATGCAAGGCAGAATAATCACTGAAATATCAGTTTGGGATTTTGTAGCGAGTAAGGAAGTCTGCTCTTTATTAAGTCCCTATCCAGCAGTTCAAAAGAAGCTTTTGATTTTGGACTTATAACCATTCCTAAGGGTTGCTGAAGTTCCCCTTAAGAACATTTGGGGAATGACTTCTTTGGCAGAAATGTACGTAACAGAGAAGTGAATCGATGTGCATTCATGTGTTTACTGAGTGTGTCCTCTATTTCACCCATGTACCATGCATACAGGCACTTATTTATGTATTTATTCATTAATTTAATATGTTTTTATATTTGCAACATCAGATCAGGTAGATTACATTGCTTGTATACTTTTTTCAATATTTTTATTCATCATTTATTGAAATTCATTTCTGTTTTTTTTTTTTATTTAATACTTTGTAAATGGTTTTGTGATAGTCTGGCATAAAAATCCTGATATAGAATGAAATTGCAGTGCAGTTGTATGTCTGCTGCCCCTCGTCACTGGGAGAGGAACTCAGCTGCATTCCGATTCCCTACTCTTCCATGCTTCCTTTAATAATGATACAAGGTAGAACAGAGTACCTCACCACCTAGCCCTACATACTCAGAAGCATCTCAAAAGAGTGCAAAGAACCTTATTCAGTCATAAGAGTTACCAGACTGAAGCATGCCTCAAGAGACGCTGGTGACTCCTGCTTTCCTGACAATATCTAGAGGCAGAATGATATAAAACTTATGAGAGGCACTAGAGTAAAGTAGCACAGACTTTATAGAAAGTATAAAAAAAGTTATAAAGTAAAGTGGACACTGCTTTGTTAATTAATGCCAACCTCCCAGATGGTAAGCTATGATGGGGCTGACCATAGCTGAAGGGATCAGCCAGGGTTCTTTATATAGTTTTTGATGGTTTGGGGGGGAACACGGGGTAACTAATTTGTGTTACAGCGTCAGGCAGCATACAATGACACTACACAACTCATCTCATGCAGAGTTCTTATAGTGGGGAAGGGTATTGAACATTAAGCTCTCTCGCATGGTAAGTCCCTCCAGGGAAGCTTTTACAATTTAATTTACTAGCTTCCATATCATACAAGCGAGCCTTTCCATTTACTCTCAAAGGTATGATTTTAAGCATTTCAATCCTGATTTGACCTTTAACATGAATTCTGCCCCATCAGACAAGCTTTGTGGGACCTCCTTGGGCAGCAGGTGTGGTCTCATCAGCAGTGCTCAGCAAACGTCTGACCACCAAACCAAAATGTTTTTGGTGGAGGATTTCTCCTTGACTCACCCACCGATAGTGGAATGTTCCCCAACAGAATACCTCCACCATCCACCGAGGATCAAACTCGAGGCACTATGTTTCTCTCTGGGCTAACATGCTAACATATTAATTGCCAGCAGATTAAGCCTTATGGTCTATTGAGTCTGCTCAAACCTCAGATCCTATGTTGGGAACCTGGGCCCTCCCCCCCTTGTGTACCAGAAATCCCTGTCATCCCTCCCCACCCCTCTGGGCCAGGCCCTCATCTGATACATCCCCTTTCTGTATCTGTCCCACCCTCTTTTGAAGCCCTCCACCGTGGAAATCTGAACCAGCTCTCCAGGCAGCACATTCCAAGGATCCTCCACCCTCTCAGTAAAAAAACTCCTCCTCTTTTCCCCTCTCATCCTTCCACCTTCCAACTTCAAACCATGTCCTCTGGTGATACCTTCCTCCTTTAGTTTTAAAGATTCCCTCTGCGTTTACCTGATTTATTTCCTTGAGGTACTTGAAGACCTCAATCATGTTCCCCCTGCCTCTCCTCTTATCCAATGAAAACAGGCCAAGGTCCTCATATCTGTCCTCATACGTCGAATCCCCCAGTCCTCGTATCATCTTGGTAGCCCTCCTCTGCACCCTCTCTAGGAGCTGTATGTTCCTCTTCAAGTGTGGTCTCCAGTACTGTATACAGTACTCAAGGTGTGGTCTAACCAGTCCATTGTACAGCGGCAGTATCACTTCCCTGCTCCTAGAGGTGATCCCCCTTATGATGCATCCTAACATCCTGCTTGCTTTGCTAGCCGCTCTCCTGCACTGCTCAGAGTTATTCATACATACATTCACCATGACCCACCCCAGGGCTCTTTCATTCCTTCAACAGCTTTACATTTAGAAGGACCCATTTGGGGGTACTTAAACATAATTCTTTTTTTTTTAAATAAGTAAATTTTTACTGAATTTTTCGGAAAACACAACGAACAATAACATCACACCAAATTGATACCATACAATGTGACCAGGTGTGCCCTGTCAACATTCTGGGGAGAGTTAAATGAGATACACTAATTGAAGCAAGTTAACATACAGGTGAACTGATTATTAGATTCCAGCCTGTTAAGAATGTACGTCAGCAACAACAAAAGATAATATTATCACCATCACTGATTCATAACTGGCAGAAAAAGCAGTTAGTTCTCCAAGAGCAGTAAGGTGTGTAATAAATTTCCCACCTGTAGCAATGTGCTTTGTGTACATCTCTCATACGGGTCACCATTTTTTCCTTCTTTAGTGCATCTAGTGTGGTCTGATGCCATTCTCTGTACGTTGGCAGGGTGTCATCTAGACAGTGTTTTAATATCACCCTTATAGATGTGGTAGCTATTAACATTATGTGATACCTTCTGGGTTTGTAACAATTGGTATAGGCCTACTCCCAGTAGACATATCTGCAGGGTGAAAGCTGACATCAGGCCTAGTAGGTGGTCCATTTTAATTCACACGGTTTCCCAAAAGGGTTTCCCCTTGGGGGCAATCCCATAGCACATGTTTAAGGGTGCCTGTTTCCATCTGGCACCTGGCACATTTGTCTGACTGCATGTTTCATGCAGAATACTTTAGTGGGCGTGTCATATAAGTTGTGTACCACTTTATACTGCAGTAGTTTCAGGCCATCAAATGTGACGTGTCTGTGGAGGCTTTTCCACATATGGGTTCTCATGCTTGCTTAGCCAGGCCTAGAAACTCAGCCTGCCAGTATGTACCAGAGTCAGCCCTTGGAGGAGTGGCAATCTGAGTAGGATTTTTATGCAAAAGGGATGTAGCATGACGTTTTCCTGCAACGGTATGCAATTCGTCCCAGACCTTCATGTCTGAGAATGATCAAGCCTAGGACCTAGTGATGAAGCCAGCATGTTCTGCAGTTGTAGAAACTGAAAAATTACCTTGTTTCCTAGGCCAGTTTGCCTCTTGAAGTACTGAATGAGATTAAGGTATTGTCTTCCAGCATGTGTCCCACGGTTCTCAAGTCTGTTTGTTGAATGAAGAAATATGAGAGATTTCGATGTTGGATTTTAAAGTTAGGCTTATCCCTTAGGGGTTGGGTGGCTTCAACCAATGGCCTAGTATTGAGAAAGTTATGCATTTGCTGGCAGGCTTGTACTGAGCTCAAAATGGGACTAGCCTTGAGCTTCTTAAGGAGTTGCCTGTAAGGGATGCACAGAAGAGCTTTGGGGTTGACCTGTGCGTCCGAGCATAAATTCAGCTCCATCACTTTCCACTGTGGAACGTAGGTGTTGAATATATCAGCTTGGGCTTCTCCTCTCCACAACTAAAACTAGCTAGCTCTTGTGGGCAGGTAAGATACTGTCATGTTTGGGAGCTAGAGATCACCCTGTAGCTTGATGAAAAATCTGAGTTTTTAAAAATGTTTTATTTAGTATTCCTTGTGCTTTGATCCACAGAGTATGCTTGTGTTGTGATCTGCCAAAGGCTCAGCCCCCACTCTCCGTGGTCCCCCACCTCACTCCTGGACTTACCTCTTCCTGATGATCCTCATGGCTTGCCCCCTGGGCGGGACTGTCACGCAGACGTGAACCCTCACGACACTGGCACAAGGTTACTGGCAGGGATTGTGTACCAGCATTGCCTCCCTGGTTTACCCCCCAGGACGGGGCATGGAGTCGGGCCATGTCTGACAGACAACGGGACTAGGTCACTGTTGGAATGCTGTGGCAGGCGAACTGGGCTGGAGGAGCAGGGCATCATAGACGGCAGCTGCAATTTTTAGGAACAAGGGACCCAAATGTGGGGCATGGCATGCAGTGATGTAATACACCAAAGCACCAACATCTGTCACGCCCCCCATACCATCTAGGCATTGGTAGCTGCTGCCCTTCCAACCTCCACCAGAGGTCAGTCATGCACAGAGCGCTTGTCCACCTTCCCCCCACTGAAGGAGGAGAGCAGTCCGAGGGACACTCAGCCCCCAGCTTGCCTTCCACCTCTCGGGTTCGTTCCTGAGCTCAAGATGCCGATGTAGTGAGCGAAAATCATTCTGCTGCTCCGGCAGGCCTGGGGAAAACCTGAGTTTAATGCCATGTTTAGTTCCTGGTCTCAGGAGCTGAGGGGGAAGCTGCGTCTCACACTCAGCACATTCCGTGACACCTCTCAAGCTTAATTCTAATGCTGTTGCTTTGTCCCATTTGTTGTTACACTATAGCTAGATCTTAAGTTGAGATCTCTGTATTACTTCAGACTCTCCCTTCTCTTAAAAGCTTTACACCTAAGGTGCCTTCTCTTTCTTACTAGTCCCTAGGTATGGATACTGAAGCACTCCTTTGTACATCCCAGTCTATTTCTTTGGTTTTCTCACAACCCTCTTGGCTCTCACTGCCCTTTCATTTTCCTTGAGACCCTTTTGCATACTTGCTGGCCCATACCCTATTGCTGAAGGCATAAAGCACACTGGGTTCATCCGTCCTATTCACTGCCACTTCTCGGTTCTCAGCTCTCTCTCGTTCAGTCTGTATTCAAAATTTTGCTGCTCTTTTTTATAGGTCATCTGGGAACCAAAATCAGTAGGTTGCATGTCTCACTCCCAAACATTGGATCCAGCTACCACACTCAAAAAAAAATCAAAGCCACCGCTCAACTAACAAGCGTCCCCATGCTCTTCCTATTCTTACATCACAAAGCAGGCTTGCATGGGGGCCTGTATCAATTCAGGAAGTGGAAGGGATTAGGCTGTCAGCTCTCTGGAGCCCGAATATGATCCCTTTGTTGCAGATACGTGGATATAAAGATAACACTGGATACAGTATTTGGGTACAACACACCCGCAGTGTGTTTTATTTTATACAAAAATAGAAAAAAATAAATAAACAGAAATAAAACCGTGCAAACAGAACAAGAAAATAAACAGCTCAAGGCTATTTCACCTTATCGAGCTGTAACTTGGCCATGGAGGATATACCGTCGTCAGCCATAGCCGCCCGCTAAAGCCAGTGGCAGGAGCCGTGTTTCTATGGTCAACCACAGCCGCACAGAGAGAGGCTCCTGTTGGAGCTGAGGGGGACATCGAGCGGCGAGCCAGCTGCAGGAGCCGCACGCATACAACAACCAACCACAACTACACAGGGAGAGGCTCCCATTGGAGCTGAGGGGGACATCGAGCAGCGAGCCAGCGGCAGGAGCCACATACAAGAGCCAACCGCAGAGCGGCAACAAAAAGGCTCCCTGTAGGAGCCAATCAAAGTAGAGGGCATGTCATTCAAACATCGCATCTAGGCTATAAAGGCAAGGGCCTAGCTGCACCTAGATCGAGCTGTAACTTGACTGTGGGGGATATACCATTGGCGGCCATAGCCACCCACTAAAGCCAATGGCAGGAGCCACATTTCTATGGTCGACCACAGACGCACAGGGAGAGGTTCTCATTGGAACCAAAGGGGAGATCGAGTGGTGAGCCAGCAGCAGGAGCTGCACGCACACAAGAGCCAACCACAACTGCAAAGGGAAAGGATCTCTTTGGAGCCAAGGGGGGCATTTAGCGGCAAGCCAGTGGCAGGAGCTGCACAGAAGCACCAACCACAGAGCAGCAACACAAAGGATCCCCGTAGGAGTTAATCGAAGGAGAGAGTGCATCATTCAAACATTGTGGCTAGGCTATACAGGCAAGGGCCCTGCTGCACCTGGATTGAACTTAAACTTGTATATTTTATTGTATATATTCTCCACCCACCGCCCACACTGCCTCAATATTATATAGTCTAGCTGGGTGCCTTCAGTAGAGACTTACCAATCAGGAGATGGATCTACACAAGGGGATGTAATAGAACCCCACCAACTGGAAGAAAAATGGAAGGACAAAGGAGCCAGGGAGGAAGACGACTCAGGTGCTGGACTGTGGGACTTTAGGATTTCAAGATAAGTCGCAGTTTTGGCAGTGTTACAACTAGCTACTAATTGTACTGCTATTTAAATTAAAGATATTGAATCTTAGCGAAACTGTTACCAGTATTTTAATTACAATTAAGCTACTAACTGCAGTTGCTATTTAGATAAAGGTGATATTGAATCTGATGATCGGTGCTGTTTAGATTAGGAATTTAGATTGGCCGTCCCTCTCCACGAGGAGACAAATAAATGCCCTCATGTGGCTATTCTGGGCTTTGTCCAGCAAACTACCACCCTATATCTGTGACCTGTTTGAATGTTCAAAGGGTGCCTTCGGACTAAGGAACTCCTCCTTTGTCCTCCTTAAGCTACCACGAACAGAACATGTCTTGGCTCAACTGCCATTAGTTCCTTTTTACCAGCTCTTTGGAATAGCATGCAAAAATTATGTAAAATCTCCCTGCTGCCCAGCCATTTTATATTTAGGGGGCTGCTCTACAGAGGCCTGAAAACGGTGTGAGATTGTTTCAGGTAAAGCCTTACCCCGCTCAGCTGAGTTCCTTAACCTCTGCAATCCTCACGCACTTCTATTTCCCATAATAAAGTAACATCCCTTTAAAGAACCCCCACCTCCTCCCTCTCATCAATTAGCTTTGTAGGGGTCTCATTCTATTAGGCTGCTCTATTTTCCCTCTCTACTATGTATCTGATACCCTTTCTTCCCACTGCCCTTCTCTATGTCCCTCCTTCCTCTCCTCACTTGTACCCTATAAGCTACAACCTGTACACGCTGCACTTTAAATGCCTATATTTGCATTTGCTTTACATGTCTGATTCATTCAAGTACTGAGTTTGTATATTGTAACTGCCTACTTTTGTCTACTTTAGTATGAAGTGTTGTCTAGTGTAAGCAAAAGTGTCTTCTGTGTCCAGGACCATCTTGAAAATGAGTGCTCAATGATGTAACTGCTTGGTTAAATAAAGTTTGATTGATTGATTGATAGTGCCCTGTTTAGTTTATTTTAACATGTACTGTAGTTACTGTTAAGTTTAGGGAGATTTGCAACTAAGTGTGGTGCGGTTTACACTATTTGCATTTAAAATACAGCAATGCAAAATTAAATTGTAGGGATTGTTTAGACTAGGTAGCTAGTGCATTTAACATATGGGGCCGATTCTCAAATGTCTGTGCCTGGCATAACAACTTGCGCTAAAATATGAATTGCAAGTATGAGATTCCTTCAACAGTTCACGACATACAGTATTCTACTTAAGCAGCCTGTGGCATGTCATAGCTGCTTGCGCCAAAGTGGTCCATTGCCACCAGTTACACCATAAACCCCCTGTGATATGGTGCTAGGGGGTTTACGGCAGCAAATGCACCCTATTCTGGAAGGGCAGCCTCCAACTCCCCTAATGTGCTATTCCAAAACAACCCCTGGAGGACATCCGTCAAAGTACAGTTACACCAGCAAATAGCTGGTGTAAGTGTACTGTGCTTCCACCAGGGGTTGCACCAGTGTGCTGCCAGCCCCGGTCCCCCAGTATATTAACCCCCCCCAGCCCCATCACCGAATCAGTGGAAAAAGCCCCTAAGGGCTATTGAGCCCCCCCGCCCTCGGTTCCCCAATACTAACTGCCCCACAGGGCTATAGGACCCCTGGCCCCTAATACTGATTACATATGCCCCACAGGGCCATGGGACCCCAGCCCCAGTCCCCCAATACTGATTAAATATGCCTCATAGGGCTGATCTTGCCCCCCCAATCCCCGAACCCAAGTTCTTGCGGTACTTTAAAAAGTAAAAGTGATACTCATATCCCTGTTATCCCTGGTAGTCTAGTGGCTCCCCACCCGGCAATGCCAGAATACCCCGCTACTCCTCCACCCGTCCCCAGCCGGTGACTGGCACAGCCCACCTCTCACCACCATGGCCAGCTGCCGACGGAGCTCCATTACAGTTACATTACAGTACAGTTGCAATTAAGCCAGATAAAAGGGGGGGGGGGTGGTTGGACTGTTTAGGAAGGAATTGCTGTCAACATATAATTATAGTTAAACAAAATTGGAGGGTGTAGTGTGGTTAAAGGACTGAGTAATTTCAGAACTACAGGAGTACTTATAACCAGTACAGTGGAGGGTAAAGTGTGTGTGTGTGTGTTGGGGGGGGTCAGAGGACGCAACACTGTACAGGGCAGCCAGGGAAGGATTGTTGGTTGCAACAATTGTGGGGTGGCAGTCTTTATGGAGATACTGTGGAAGACAGGGGGTGCCCAGTGTGTAGAAACATAAGAGAACTAAAAATGGAAACAGGATGCCTCACTAAAGCTTTACAAGAAATGAAAGGGGGCAACATAGATGGGATATGGGGGCAAGCTAGACATGGAGCAGACATACAGGGACTAAAGAATAGCAGCAATGGGGAGAGACAGGAAGAAGTTGGGCAAGGGATAAATCAGCAGAATATGCAATACCTATATGAAAGGTACAGAGGGGAGAGGTGGAAGAGGGGGACATAAACAAGGAACTCAGGGCAGGAACTGGAGAGCTCAGGAAATCCCCATCTTGGGGGTGACTACATACAATAGATATGCAATGTTGGCAGAGGGGACCCAAGGGAACAAAGACAAGGCGGAGAAGAAGTTGCAGCAGGATGCCAGAAAGGTAGTGGGTGAACAAAGTCAGAAAGGTGGCTCTAGAGGGCCAGAAACCATATGTCTTAATGGAAGGAGACAGGGAGGGCAAAAACAAAGGATAGACAGCAGGAAAAAAGTAAACTGAGGGTGGACAATACAGGGGCAAGAATCACGGGAGGAATGGTCCATACAGGAATCAGGTGGAAGAGGGAGGTGAAGGAACAAGTAAAGAAATAGTGTCTCGAGACACGGAGCAGCCGGAAATAAAGGGTAATCATGATATGGAGGGTAGAGAATACGGTCACTCTGGAAAGAGTAGAATAATAGTCTATGGGAACTCAATAATAAGAGGTATACAATGGAAAAGAGGTGAGGACACACATATGAGGACAACAGTGGTGTGCTCACCTGGGATGGAGGCAGGTAAGGCAACTCAAGAAATAAGGGAGCTAATAAGGGTGGCAGGGGAAAAACCAGACTTGATATTGTACATTGGAACAGATGATTTAACAAGGGAAGAGACATGTGATGGTGCAGCACAGATTTATGGACTTAGCAGCAACACGTAGGCAATTTTTGAAATCATTAACCTTTTCTGAGAGAATTCTGGTACCAAAGGCAAGCACAGCTAGGAAGAAGAGGATATTGGAATTTAATGGTTGGTTGGGCTGGTGGTATAAGGAGGAGGGATGCGGTCGTATAGGCACATGGGGAGACACGTGGTTGGACCAGAGACTATAGCGGGGACAGACTACACTGACCTGGGAGGGGAGAAAGTAAATCAAGGCTAAAATGGGGAAATACATGGCAAGGGAACTGGGTTTAAACTGCTAAGGGGGGGGAGGCAGATCAGAGGAGGCCGGAGTGCCTCCTCCCTACATCAGCGGAGACAAGGAAAAGGGAGCAAGGATGGACATCAAATCTGAAAATAAGAGGGAGGTAGGTGAAATAGGACTAAATCAGAAAAAGAGCAGGGTCACAACAGAGACAAAGTGGAGGGTGGTGGTGCTGAATGCGCGCAGTCTGGGGAATAAGATGGCAGAACTGCAGGCACTCTTAGCAGACAGCAAGGTAGACACCACCACCATTACAGAGACCTGGGCAAAAGCACACCATGACTGGGACCTATCGATCCCAAGTTACAGGCTATATAGAAAGGACAGGGAGCTAGGAAAAGGGGGTGGGGTGGTGGCATACAGAAGGGATGGTACTGTGTGTGCAGGGGAGGAGAAGTTTGAAAGAGGGAGCATGGAGGTGCTGTGGCTCCAGCTCCAAATGAACGAAGGAAGGATGATAAGGATGGGGGTGGTATACAGACCACCCAGTCGGGGAGAGTTATGCACTCAGTTAACAAATGCTGCAGAGAGGGGGGATAGTAGTGATAGGCAATTTAACTTGCCCAAAATTGAGCGGGGTGACCGGCCACATCCTGAGCCAGAAGCCAAGCAATCCTGGACACAATCCAGGATAGCTTCATGACGTAGTATGTGATCAGCCCCCCCATCTCCGCAAAGACATAGACAGGGTGGAGGCTGTCCAGAGGAGGGCAACCAAAATGATACAGGGTCTGCACCAGAAGACATATGAGGAAAGACTAAAGGAACTTAAGATGTATAGCCTCGAGGAAAGGAGGGAGAGGGGGGACATGATAGAAACTTTCAAATACCTCAAGAGAATCAACAAAGTCCAAGAGGGTAGCATCTTTCAGAAAAAGAGATGTGTAAGAACAAGGGGGCACAATTTGAAGATAGAGGGGGGACGGCTCAGAGGTAATGTGAGGAAGTATTTCTTCACAGAGAGGGTTGTGGATACATGGAACAGCCTTCCAGAGGAGGTCGTGAGTCGAAAACAGTGGGGGAATTCAAGAATGCATGGGACAGACATAAGGCAGTCCTAGTGGGGGGTAGGAGGAAGTAGGCTGTTAGTTAACTAGGATCTGCAGCTTATCTGTTAGGTAGGTAAACGGGCAGACTAGGTGGGCCAAGCCATCAAATTCTATGTTTCTACCAGGGGGAAAGCAATTCTGGACCTAGTACTCTCCAATGGAGAACACGTGCAGGACACAGACATTGGGGATCCCATGGGTGGAAGCAACCACAACACAGTGTGATTCAACCTGGACATGGGTAGAGAAGACAACCACACAAAGACAAGAGTGCTAGACTTCAAGAACGCTAACTTCAGGAGAATGAGGGAAATGATTAGAGAAGACCTAGGAAACTTAGAGGAAGGCTTGGGTGTAGGCTTGAAATATGGGATGTAATCAGAGGAGCCATACAGAAGGTTACAAACTGCTGCATAAAGACGAGGGGGAAAGAAGGCAGAAACTCGAGCGTCTAGCTGGTTTAGTAGGGAGGTGGCTAAGGTAGTGAAAGATAAAAGGGCTGCATACAGGAAAAGTAGAAAGACAGTGAGGGAAGAGGATGAGGAGGAGTACCAAAAGCTGGCTAAACTAGCAAAAAGGAGGTAACACAGGCAAAAGCAAAAAAGGAACTCCAGATAGCGGAGGGGATGAAAAAGGGGGATAAGGCCTTCTATCGATACATTAAATAAAAAAGAGACAAAAAAGATGGCATACTCAGGCTGAGGAAGGGGAAGAGCGTAGTGGTGGAAGACAGGATGAAAGTGGAGTAATAAACGAATACTTTTGCTTTGTTTTTACCAAAGAAAAAGGGGGCCCAATAGGGGCCATAAGGATTGAACGAGTGAAGGAGGGGCTCATGAATGTGAAGGTCGATAAATCCCCAGGGCCTGACAGATTACACCCCAGGATACTAAAAGAGATGGCAGAGGAACTAGCAGGCCCACTGACAATACTATTCAATAGATCTCCCGATACGGGGGTGGCGCCAGGGGAATGGAGAACCACACATGTTGTGCCACTCCATAAGAGTGGCCCCAAGGAGGACCCTGGTAACTACAGGCTGGTCAGCCTGACCTCAGTTGTGTGTAAACTAATGGAGACAATATTGAAGGAGGGCCTGGTCAAGTTCTTAGAGGAAAATGGCCTGCAGGACAGTACACAATATGGGTTCTTGGCAGGCAGAGCATATCAAATGAACTTGATTGACCTCTTTGATTGGGTCACCTGAACAGTGGACAAAGGCCAGGCAGTGGATATCATATATCTGGACTTTAGCAAGGCCTTTGACTCTGTGCTGCACAGAAGGCTGATAGCAAAGCTGAAGGACTTAAGGGTGGGGGAAAGGTTAGTTAGATGGGTTGATAACTGGCTGAGCAGCAGGACACAGAGGGTAGTTGTGGGGGGGGATGTCCAGTACAAGGGAGGTTACCAGTGGGGTTCCTCAAGGGTCAGTGTTGGGGCCAGTGTTTTTTAACATTTTTATTAGCGACATAGGAGAAAGCATTTGGGGAAAAATGTGTATGTTCGCAGATGACACCAAGCTTTGTGGGAGGGTGGACACCCAGGAGGGGATAAGGGAGATGAGGGATGACCTAGCCAAGATGGAGAAATGGTCGGGGGTATGGCAACTAGAGTTCAACGCCAAAAAGAGCAAGGTGATGCACATAAGGGCAAAGAACCCGAGAACAGAGTACTACATTAGAAAAGTTCAGGTTATGCCATCAGAGGAAGAAAAGGATCTTGGAGTGATCATTTCTAGTGACCTGAAACACTCAGCTCAATGCAAAAAGGCAGTAGCAAAAGCAAATAGGATGCTGGGGTGTAGTGCAAGGGGACTTAGCAGTAGGAAGAGTGAGGTTATTCTGCCACTCTTCAGATCATTGGTGAGGCCTCACTTGGAATACAGAGTAAAATATTGGTATCCACACCTGAAGAAAGACATAAACATGCTAGAAAGGGTACAGAGGAGAGTGACAAAAATGATAGAGGGACAGCAGGATAAATCATATGCAGAGAGGTTGGGGTACCTGGGGATATACACTCTGGAGAAGAGGAGGCAGAGAGGGGATATGACTGAGACATTTAAGTACTTGAGGGGAATTAACAGAGTGGACTGTGGGAGCCTATTCAATTTCAGGGCCAACACCACCACCAGAGAGCACGACCTAAAACTAATTGGGGGTAGTTTCAAGAGGGATGTAAGGAAGCACTTTTTTACAGAAAGAGTGGTGAAAGCATGGAACGAGCTGCCACGGGAAGTAGTGGAGTCAAAAATCAGTGGGTGCCTTCAAGAGAGCCTGGGACAAACATAAAGGAATGTCAGGTGGCCTGGTAAGGGGAAAGACAGGAAAAGTCAGGGGGGGAGAAGAGGGAGGGTTGGGGGCAAAGAGGTAAACTCAAGACCAGAAACAATCCTTGTTATTTCGAGCAGACCCAGTAGACTGAGGGGTCTCCTTCTGCTGGCAATTTTCTTATGTTCTTCTTACATTGGGTATCTCAAAACGATTTGTCAGCTTTCTTGTTGTTAAAGATAAAATTCTTGTTCAAGCACAGGTCCTTCTGCTTACCATCCTTCAGATAAGTGAGACTGGCTATGCAGTTAATCTGACTCTTGATGTTTAAGGAGGGCTTATATAGCCCTCCCACTTATGGGAAAGTCCCTCCCATAACATCCAATTAGTTCAACAATGGTCCCTAAATAGGGAAACTCCTCCTCTATTACATACTGAGGTTTTACTTATGGGAAGTCCCCCTATAGGAAATCCCCTTCCTGAGGTTTTGCTAACAGGTCAGCACCTTATTTTCTATATATACAAACAGTGCAAACATATATTTCATTTATACATGTGACGTATTGTTCCAGCACGAACACCAACCCTTTAATTTATATCTCAGGGCTCTATACATAATGGGGCTCCTCTAGACACCTGCAGTGTCTCTTTATTCTTTAATTTGTTTAATTTCTTTATTGTGTTTAGGTTATCTTGCAGCCCTCTCCTTATTCTGAGGGCTACTTCAACTGTACAGCATTTCCACATACATAGGGACATTCCTGTCCCTTTAAATCACTATTTTATGTTGTAGCGGAGCGGCAGACTCCTAGACAGTCATTGTCTAGCTGCTCTTCTTTGGGGCTCTGTATGGATTTAGTAAGCCTGCCTCTCTAGCAGCCTAGACTAACTGTACGCATGCTACGGACTGCTCCACGGCTAGCTGGCACCATTCTACAGCATATTTTATACAAAGCCAGCAGCCATGAGTCTTAATAATACAGGGGCATCTGTAATTATTTACATAAATACTGAGCGGCAGCAAAAGTAAAAATAAAAGTTAGCCGCTCGGCTCAAACAGTTCCGGCTTCGATGCATGATTTCTTTGGCATAACATTCTACATAACAACGGAGCGGCAGCAAAATAATTCAAGTAACATAAGCATAATGCTGCTTAGTTTGTATCCATAATTATTTTGTATTTAACTGCCATTTTAAACATTTCTAAACATTCCTGTACCATATACATAAAAATGGCATAAGCATTAACTTTATGAAGCACTTTATTTCAAAAAATGCACTTTATTCAACCAGCACCTTATATCTCTTTAAAGGCACTTTATATCTTTGGCATTAAATGCCATAAATGTACCTTATTTCATTCCTGCCAGCTGGCCTTAGCCTGGTGCATTATTTTGGGGAGTTCTTGGTGAGGGATAGAAATATAGAAACCCAAAATAAAAGTAATAGGAAAAAAGATTTAGTGAGAGATAGAAAAGACTGACATAGGTGGCCAACCTACGCCAGGGGTGGAAAAAGGTAACGTATAGTATAGGAAGATACTGTTGCACAACAGATTTCAGTAGGAAAAAGGAGAGGATAGGAAAGGCATCTCTCCACCGGGGTTATTGGCCTGGCGGAACACTGTTTTGCCACACCCTTCCCACCCACTATATTGGCACCAACAATTATAAACTGTGTAGCAGTGGATTTGGGGACAGGTAAGGGTCCTTATGTGGTTTTAGGGGAGCACCAGAAAAGGTGCTCTTTAATGAGTGAGGAGGCCAGACCATAACTCATGAGTGAGGTACAGAATAAAGGTCCTACCCTGAACAAATGATGAGAAAGATCATATTCAGAGTCAGGTCACTGCATATCCAGTTTATACCACACATGTTTAAATGTAAACCATTCAAATCAACTATATTTTTGGAATACTGTTTAACCATTAGATATTTTATTGAAGTTGTCATAAAATAGATTACAGTCCTGGAGTAAGTGTAGCTGAGAAAATATCCTGAAATCACGGATTACAAATTATTAATAAGATAACATAAGGCAGCATAGTTGCTGAACAATAACATATAGCTTGATAAACATCCTCTATAATATAATAATAAATATGGGATACACAATGGCCTGACTTGGAATGCACCGCCATTCATCTTTACATGTGAGGGAGCAGGCCGATAACTCATGAGTGGTAGTGCCATGAGCGAGTTATGTAGACCCTGCCTCCTCACAAGTCACAGAAACATAGAATCACGGACAACTACCGCAGAAAAAGACCAGAGGTCCATTCAGTCTGCCCAAGTTCCCTATAATCCTTAGAACCTACTGCTCCTCCAGGGTACTAACCCTCTCTGTCATCTCTTTATTCTCCTCCAGTGTCCTGTCACCCTGGTAACCACTATTCCCTTCATTATGTTTCAGTCCTGCTTGAATCCCCTGACTGTTTTTGCACCCACCACCTCAGCCAATAGACTGTTCCAAGGTTCCACCACTCTTTCCATAAAGTAGTACTTCCTCACATCCCTACTGAACCTACCTCCTGTTAATTTCCATTTGTGACCACATGACCATGAATTGGTATTCAGGCTAAATAGTTCCCTGCAGTTCACTTTGTTAATTCCTTTAAGGAACTTGAAGGTCTCGATCATATCTCCCCTCTCTCTTCTGGTCCCCAGTGATGCTAGATAGTTTATTCTGAGTTAGGCCGGTGTGTGTCCAATTCATAATATGTATTATAAACTGAAAAATGTTTATGTTAGGATGCTTTATTGAGGGTTTATGATTTCTGTTTGATTTCACTACTCGGAGTGCAGCAGAGGCCATTGTGATGTCATCAGGCATTGTTCAAGCTGCTCTCCCATTGGTTTAGGGTTTCTATGTGACCTGACCAAAGTTAGGATAAATGGTCAAAGTGAATACTGTATGTAGAGAATACTGGATGGGCAACTATGCAGCACCAGTGTGTTCTGCCACAGAGGGGTTCTGATTCCTTCTGACCTCAAGAGCGAAGCTCGAGAGGTCCATGGGAATCAGAACCCTGAGGTGGCAAAACACACTGGTTGTGCATAGAGTTGCTCATCCTGTATTTTTTTATAGTGTATAGCACTGTGTGAAATATGTGTTTGCGAGTTCTTTTGCTTTCAAAATAGAGTATAACGTATGGTTCTATATATACACAACAAGTGTGTGTAGCCATCGAAAGGTTCCCATGGTGACCATTTAAACCTCGAGAGGTTTTGGTCACCATAGGAAACCTCGAGACGGCTGACACGCTTGTTGTTGATACTGAACCATACATTATCTTATATAGTATATGGTTCTGCTGTGCCACAAGTGTGGACTTTTTAAAAATTCATTTTTAAATATCCTCGCCTTACTTTGTCGTTTTTTCCCCTGTACAATGTTCTCCTTTGTTCGAGCTGTCACCGCCACGGCCGCTTTTGAAACGGAAAGTCTGCGCATCGCGCACGTGCGACCCCGTTCTAAGTTGTTATGCTGCACTAGCTACGTAGCTAGTGCAGCATAACAACTACGATGACGTAGCTAGTGCAGCATAACAACTTTGTTGAAGTGATGGATTTCCATCCTCAACAACGTTCCGCCATACACTATATGAAAGTGTATAGTACTGTGTGAAATGTGTTTTGTGAGTTTTTTTGCTTTCAAAATGAAACTGACTCATGCAGTCTCTAGAGGTTCTAGAATGCTGTTCTACCACAATAGGGTAGAATCACATTCCATGACCTTGGAACTGTGGTAGAACAGCATTTTGAAAGGGATGGAATTCTATACAGAACAACACTCCACTATACACTATAAATAATTTCTCCTCAGTTGGAATGCTTCAGTGTCTAAATGAAATCATTTATGTCAGGATTAACTCTCATGTACATTATACAGATCGGTATTTCCTCACAGCAGCTTTTCGGAAGTTCAAGAAGTCCAGGAGGGGGGAGGACAGGGAACTGTATGCGAAGAAGTCCAAGGAGGTAACCAGATTGGTCAGGACAGCCAAGGCTTCCAGGCAGCTGAGGCTGGCACAGCACATCAGGGAAGGGGTGAAAGACTTTTTCAGCTACATAAGAGAGAGAGAGAAGAAGCTGCAGGGACCAGATAATGAGGATTAGGAAGGATGGGGAGTGGGTGGAGACGGGGGCAGAACAGACAGAAGCACTAAATGAGTACTTCTGTTCTGTGTTCATGAAGGAGAAGGGTGGACAGCTACCTTGGGATGGGAAAGGTGGGCAAGGGGGGAAGGGGTGACAGATGGGGTAATTATGGAGGGCAGGGTGCTGGAGGGTCTGAAGGCACTAAGGGTGGATAAGGCACCAGGTCTGGATGGCATTCATCCCAGGGTGCTGAAAGAACTGTAGGGGGTCTTGGCGGGGCTGCTTATGGACCTGTTCGATACCTCTCTGAACACAGGTTATGTACCACAGGATTGGAGGATGGCTCACATGGTGCCCCTCCACAAGAGTGGTCCAAAGGATGAACCAGGCAATTACAGACCTGTAAGCCTCACATCCATTGTAGGAAAACTTATGGAAACAATCCTGAAAGAGAGGCTAGTGACCTTTTTGGAGGAAAATGGACTCCAGGACAGTCAGCAGCATGGATTCGTCTCTGGAAGATCCTGCCAGACCAACCTAATTGAATACTATGACTGGGTAATGAGGGAACTGGATAAAGGCCATGCAATGGATGTGCTGTATTTAGACTTCAGCAAGGCCTTTGATTCAGTGCCTTATGGTAGGCTGGGGGGTAAGTTGCAATATGTGGGGGTAGGGACAAAGATGGTAAACTGGATTGTGAACTGGCTGAAGGGGAGGCAGCAACAGGTAGTGGTGGGGGCATTCTGTTCCTCAAGGGTGGTGAAAAGCGGGGTGCTACAGGGCTCAGTCCTGGGTCCGGTGTTGTTTGGGTTATTCATATCGGATACCTCACATGGTGTTAGGCACAAGATCAGTTTGTTCGCAGATGATACCAAGATAGGGACGATGGTGGATGACATAGAGGGGTGGCAGGGTCTACAGGAGGACCTGATCAAACTGGAGGAGTGGTCAGAAAAGTGGCAATTGAGCTTCAATGTGAAGAAGTGCAAAGTTATGCACTTCGGAGCAAGAAGCCCAGGGAGGAGCTACCAGTTGGGAAGGGTTCAGACAGAAGTCACAGAGGAGGAGAAGGACCTAGGAGTGATCATTACGGGTAACATGAACAACTCAGCTCAGTGCAGGAAAGTGGCAGCCAAGGCCAATAAGATGCTGGGGTGTATTGTGAGAGGAATCTCATCCAGAAATAGGGATGTGATCCTGCCGCTGTACAAGTCACTAGTCAGGCCACATTTGGAGTACTGCGTGCAGTTCTGGCATCCCTTTCTGAAGAAGGATATCAGATTGCTGGAGGGGTGCAGCACAGGGCAACTAAGATGATCCAGGGACTGGAGGGAAGAACCTATGAGGACAAGCTGACTGAGTTGAATATGTACACCCTGGAGGAGAAGAGGGATCGGGGGGGATATGACTGAGACCTTCAAATATTTGAAGGGGATTAACAGAGTGGGCACAGAAGGAATATTTAAGTTGAGGAGAGGAGAAGAAGGGATACCAGAGGGCATGGTCTCAGGTTGGAGGGTGGAAAATATTGGAGAGAGACGAGGTGGCATTTTTTCACAGAAAAGGTGTTGGAGAAATGGAACACTCTATCCGAGGAGGTGATATCCTGTAGCACAGTGGGTAGTTTTAAAAGAGCATAGGGCAGGGTGTGGGGGGGTTAAAAGTGAGGGGTGGAGAGGAGGAGGTGGCAGCTGCAATATAAGGGTTCTAACTGCGCATTCGAGCAGACTAACTTGATAGACCATAAGGCCTGTTTCTGCTTGCAGATTTGTATGTTTGTATGTACGTATGTTCGTATGTACATTATACAGATCAGTATTTCCTCACGTGCATTATACAGATTGGTATTTCAGCAACAGTATTCATCAGTAAAGAACTCAAAAGTTAAAAGAAAGACACTGAGCCCTACTGTTGCTGTTGGATTCATGTAGTGCTAATAACTTTACCAGCAACGTTCCACAGTGCTTATGGAGTCCTATTTACTTGACTTCACTACTCTGGTGAGTATGCTGCATAGCTCCACTGTGATGTCATCAGGTATTGTTCCAGCTGCTCTCCCATTGACTAAGTACAGCATTATGAAGTATTTCATTTTACTGTTTACCCTGGAAGGCACATTGTGCAAACTGCCCATTTTCAAATGTGTCCAGCATACAAGAGACATTGACCAAAAGAAAACACAATCAAGAAATATTAACACTAAAATTAGTTACAGTAAGATTAGTCAGTAAACAAAGAAGATAAAACGAAATACTGATTTACAACATTTGACAGATACTGGAAGATTATTATAGTACTAAGAACCAACAAAATCCAATGCCTTTTGACCAAGAGCTGTTCTTTGCAAATGTATCGTGAGTGATATGGACAGTCATTAAAATGGACAGGAAACAGATCTGAGGCAGAGGAAAGGACCTTCCCAAATGCAATTTTATGGAGAAAGACAGAAACTTTATATTCTGCAAGCTCATCAAAAGGGAAAACCTTAGCAGATTGGTACAGAATACACAGATGTGTACGCAGAGGCCATCTAGCCAATGCTATTTTTGCTTGTGACATACAGTATCTAATATCACAATAAGATAAAGAACCACAGCGCGCAAGCACTGAGGCAATGGTTACCCCAAAGGGCATTGGCCGGGAAGCCAAGTTTCAAAGAAATACAAAATCATACATGCCCCCATAATGCAAAGCATCATGGGCTGCATATGCAAATCACTACATAATATTATGCTGATTCAACTTTAAGCAGAAATGCATGGTGCCGAAAGACCTCTCACACAGCTTGCAAAAGGTGCCAACAGAAGACACAGACTCATGTTTCATCCCACCAGAACTCATCAGTGCACCTCGTCTGTTTGACACCCCAGTGGAATGAACCAGCTACCCTAAGATGGTCTATCTGAGTTATGCTGTGGTGAACCCAATTAAAACAAAAAACAAGTTAAAAGATGAACCACAGCATGCAAGCACTGAGGCAATGGTTACCCCAAAGGGCATTGGCCGGGAAGCCAAGTTTCAAAGAAATACAAAATCACATATGTCTTTGATAGTAGGTATGTCAACTGCAAAAATAGCACCATTTATCTGCTGAAGTGTCTTCTCACTGACTGCGGTATAAAACTCTTTTCACTGCTCCTCCATTTTCTAACTGGTTTTACTTTTCTTCTGACTTTTGGCAGTATGCTGACAGATACAGACTTACCTTGGGTCACTCCCTGTGATATTTCATGTTATGTTAGTACTTCACAGCTTACATTACCCACTCTGACCTGGCGCCTGGTTCCTGACCCAGGATGTCACTGAATCCACCAGAGAGGGAGCAATCCTGGACCTAGTGCTCACAAATGGAGAGTACATAGAGGATATAAGTCAGGGAACCACTTGGTGGAAGTGATCATCGCTCAGTGTGGTTCAGGCTGGACATGGGCTGGGAAAGTGTCACCACTAAGGCCAAAATCTTGGAATTTAGGAAGGTGGACTTTGGGAAAATGGGTGAGGTACTAAAAAGGCATCTAACAAAAACGACTGCATCTATGAAGGTGGACAAGAAATAGACTATTATCAAGGAAGGAATAGGGACTGCAATGGAGAAGTGTGCTACGTACAAAAAGAAGAACTCCAAAATCAATGCACCAAGCTGGTTCCACTCTGAGGCATCCCAGGCAGTGAGAAACAAGAGGTTGGCCTACAGGAAATACAAGAAGACCAGGAAGGAAGTGCACAGAGAATTATACCTAGGACAGGTGAGGGTGACAGGAAGGGCAATCCGGAAAGCAAAGGCGCAGAAGGAATTGCAATTAGTAGAAGTTATTAAGGAGGGAAGGCTTTCTTCTACAACATAAGTGAAAAAAGAGACAAGAAAGGGGATAGTCAGACTAAGAAAAAGAGATGGGTGGGTGGAAGAGAATATGGAGAAAGCAGAATTAATGAATGAATGAATCAATCAAAATCTTTATTTATCCAGACGAACAGCATTGAGCAAGCTCATTTACAAGATGAACCTGGTAAGCGCTGGGTCAAATGGTACAATGCATACAGAGATATTTACAATAGAGCCAAATAACACAAGTAAAAAACAATTAATGCAATTAATGCAAGCAATGCAAGTAAGTACTCAATGTTACATCAGTCATATCAATTCAGAGTGCTTCTATAATATTTAAGGAGAACATAAGATGAGAATTAGTAGGAACTTCAGTAGGGAGAAGTGATTGGCCACTCGTGTAGGGAGCTGACACAAGCACAGAATTTCAAAAGTAGTGTAATCACACAGCATCCCTAAATGTGACACTCTAGACAGAAGGATAAGGGTCTTAACAGTCAAGGAGAAAAGTAATTACAGCTCTTTTTTTGCAAATTTTGGCATGGAAATCAGATTTATGCTTGGTTTAGAATGGACACAGAAGCAGACTGCAGGAACCAATTGGAAGCCAACACCAAAGAGTGCTCACGTTCTGATTGGATGGCTGCTAATGCTGTGCTTTGCTAATGGGGAGTCCGAGCTTAGGTTCTCAGACGGTGGTAGAGGCAGTGCCGACCGCCCGGTGCCCAGGTTTCCCATGCCTATGAGCAGGGAGCCCGTGGAGAGCATATCCTTGGCAGGGGATGGAGGAAGGGGCCGGTATTAAGTACTGGGCCGTGGACAATGGAACATCTGAACCAGTGGGAGGACCAAAACAGCAAGACAACAGAATTGGGTCTTCCTTGACGCCAAAAGACTGGCCCAACCACAGAAATTCAGAAAGGAGTATAATCAAACAGAGTCCCAACTCTTGACACTCTAAACAGGAAAACATAGAGGTCATAACAGTTAGGCAATAAGTAAGTACAGCTCTTTTTTGTGCAAGTTTTAGACAGAAAATCATACTTTAGCTTAGTATTGAGGGAGATACAGGAGCAGACTGCAGGAGCCAATCAGATGCCAGAGCAGAAAAGCGCTCGCATTCCAATAGGGTATCGGCAATGCCACACCTCGCTAGTAAGGAGTCCAGTCTAGGTGTCTCAGGCGGCGGCTATGGAAGCGACAACTGCCCAGTATCCACATTTCTCCCACCTGAGGGGCAGGGATCCCCTGAAAGGCTAGTCAATGGCTGGGAAGAGAGTTGGGGACAGAGGAAAGAGATAGTAACAGTGGAATGCAGTGGAAAGGGAATACAAAGATGAAATAGGGCAGTTAAATGGTACAGGGTAGGGGAATAACAGCCACAGATCAAGCAATATGTAAAAGACAGCAGGGTGAGTAAGGTGTAGCGCCCGCAAAGCCATGAAGAGATAATAACCCTACAGGGATTTCTAGAGGGGAAAAACATTGAAGGCATAAGATGCTCACAAAGTTAATGAATGAATGCTTCTGCTCTGTCCTGATGAAGGAGAAAGATGGACTGGCACCGATAAGGGGGGAAAAGGGGAGCAGAAGGGGGGAAGGGGACAGAATGGGCAATAGAAAGGGAAAGAGTGAAAAGAGGACTGCTAGCTTTTAAAGTGGACAAATCATTGGGCCCAGATGTACATCCTAGGGTGCTGAAGGAACTGACAGGGGAGCTTGCAGAGCCACTGGTGGTCCTGTTCAGTTGTTCACTGAAGTTGGGCGTGGTACCTCAGGACTGGAGAATGGTACATGTGGTGCCCTTCCACAACAGTGGTCCCAGGGATGACCCAGAGAACTACAGACCAGTCAGTCTCACTTTGATAGTGTGCAAGCTTATGGAAACCATACTGGAAGAAAGACTGATACAGCACCTGAAGGAATATGGCCTTCAGGATGCAAGGTAGCATGGTTTTATGGGAGGGAGGTCTTGTCAAATGAATCTGATTGACTTTTTGATTGGGTAACCAAGATGGTGGACATCCTCTGCTTGGATTTCAGCAAGGCCTTTGACTCCGTATCACACAAGAGGCTGATCAGGAAATTGGCGAACCTAGGAGTAGGAGAGAAGTTGGCTAGGTGGGTGGAAAATTGGCTAGGGAACAGGTCCCAAAAGGTGATTATTGGAGGTGAGTTGTCTAGTACAAGGGCAGTCACAAGTGACATCCCATAGTGCTAGTGCCGGTGTTGTTCAATGTTTTCATTAATGATACTGGGGATGGCATCAAGGGCAAAATGTGTCTGTTCGCAGATCACACCAAGCTCTGTGGGAGGGTGGACTCAACAGAGGGGATACAGGACCTTAAGAAGGACCTAAGAAAACTTGAATGGTGATCAGGGATCTGACAATAGGGCTTCAACACCAAAAATGCAAGGTCATACACACTGGAGCCAAAAACCCCAGGACAGAGTACTACCTGGGAGGGGTCCGGGTAACTCCCACAGCGGAGGAGAAAAGATCTGGGAGTGATGACATTTAGTGACTTGAAGCACTCTGTGCAGTGAAAGAAGGCAGTGACATGAGTAAACAAGATGTTGGGCTGCATAGCTAGGGAGATCAGTAGTAGGTGACAGGAGGTGGTCCTGCCCTGGTACAGGTCACTGGTGAGGCCATATCTGGCGTATGTGGTGCACTTCTGGAGCCCTCACCTTAAAAAAGATATCAACCTATTGGAAATGGTCCAGAGGAGGGCTAAAAAGATGACTGCTGGGAAGCAGGTTAGATCATACGAGGAGAGACTGGGGGTCTTGAATATGTACTTCCTGAAGGACAGAAGGGAGAGGGGAGATATGATAGAGACCTTCAAGTACTTGAAAGGGTTCAATAGGGTAAACAAGGAGGGACTATTCAGGGAATGCAGCAACAAAACTATGAGTGGGTACAGCCTTAAGCTGGAAACATAGAAACATAGAAACATAGAATTTGACGGCAGAGAAGGACCACTTGGCCCACCCAGTCTGCCCATTTCCCTACCTGATGGATAAGCTGCAGATCCTAGTTAACCAGCAGCCTACTTCTTCCTACCCCCAACCCCTAGCATTGCCTTATGACTGTCCCCTGCATGCTTGAATTCCACCACTGTTTTTGACGCCACAACCTCCTCTGGAAGGCCGTTCCATACATCCACAACCCTCTCTGTGAAAAAATACTTAGTTAAATTACCTCTGAGCCGCCCTCCTTCTATCTTCAAATTGTGCCCCCTTGTTCTTGCACACCTCTTTTTTTGAAAGATGCTACCCTCTTGGACTTTGTTGATTCCCTTGAGGTACTTGAAAGTTTCTATCATGTCCCCCCTCTACCTCCTTTCCTTGAGGCTATACATATTAAGCTCCTTAAGTCCTCCTTGGGGGGAGACCTGGGAGGATAAGGAGCTGTATGCTAGAGATAGACTCCATCTCAATTTGGAGGGGAGGGGAATCCTTAAGTTGAAAATAGGGGGTTCATTGGTGAAAAGTGGGGTTTAAACTTGTGAAGGGGGGAAGGATGGGAGAAAAGGCTGTTAAGGGGGTGCCGATAAAGGAGGGACTCTGTCTCCACCCTCCTGGGGAGCTGGAGGATTGCGGGAAAAGGCCGACTGGCAAAGTGCAGACCAGGGGAAAACAGAATCCCCATGGGAACACGAGCAGGGGAAATGGAACTATAGGGAAAGGGTGGAAAGTAGTCCTGCTAAATGCCAGGAGCTTGGGCAATAAAATGCCTGAGCTCCAGGTGATGCTAACTGAGGGAGCAGTGGATGTGGCAGCGGTCACTGTGACTTGGGTCACTGCAGGACATGACTGGGACCTGAACCTGGAGGGTTACACTATGTTCAGGAAGGACAGGGGGGAGGGAAGGGGAGGAGGGGTAGCAATGATAGTCAAAAACTGCATTGGCATAGGGGGAGTAGAGGAGGTGGAGGGAACCATGGAGGCGATTTGGGTCACCTTGATAACAAGGGGGGGCAAGAGAGTAAAAATAGGAGTGGTGTATAGACCCCCTGCCCTGGCGGAGGAGCTGGAGGACAGTCTGGTGGCAGATGTTGGGAGACACTGCAGACTGGGCAGAGGAACGGTGGTGGTGTTGGAGGACTTAAACATGCCAAGAACAGACTGGGAGACTATGACATCCTCTGTGACCAGGAACAGAGGTTGTTGGATGTCTTTCAAGGCGGCGTTCCTAACTCAGCAGGTGGGGAACCGACCAGGGAGGCCTTGGTACTGGATGTAGTCCTGGCAGACAGTGACCAGATTGGGGCCTGGAGGTAAGGGACCCATTGGCGAGGAGTGGCCATGCCACGGTCTGGTTCTGCCTGGACCTAGGAGGGGTTGAAGGCTGCACAAAGACGGAAGTAACCGACTTCAGGGGGGTGGATTTTAAGGAAATGGGAAGGATCCTTAAGGAGCATTTGGATGGGATTGGGTCAGACATGGACGCTGATAGTAGGTGGGAAATCATCAGGAGAGGGGTGCAGGATGCTACCAGCACCTGTGCAAGAGTAAGACGAAAATGCGGTAGGGCCCAAAAACCCTGATGGTGGACCAGGGAGGTCCAGGAGGTGGTGCGGGGAAAGAAGGCAGCCTATAAGCAATTCAAGTGCTCAAGGAGTGAAAGGGATCAAGGGGAGTATGAGCTGATGGCTAGAAGGGCCACTAGGGTGGTGAGGGTGGCTAAGGCAAGGAAGAAGCAGAACCTGGCCAGGGAAATTAGGAGAGAGAACAAGGGGTTCTTTAGATACATTGGGGAAAAACGAAGGGTGAAGGGCAGATTAGCAGGATTAAATCAGGGAGAGATGAGCACAAGACCCGGGGGAGCAGGCTGGTGCTACTAAATGAATACTTCACCTCAGTTTTCACCAAGGAAAATGGGGTGCTGCATCATACATGGGAGAGACAGAGATACTGGAGGGGGACCCTTACCGATCGGCGGGTCTGGGGAGAGGGAGAGGCATCACTGGCAGGAGGGAGGAGGGCTAAGCAGGGAGAAGAGGTACCGGAAGTGGAAATCACAGCAGAGAGAGTGAGGGAAGCCCTCAGCTCCCTTAAGACAGAGAAAGCACCGGGGCTGGATAAATTACATCCCAGAGTGCTGAAGGAACTTGTGGATGTCCTGGCGAAACCCCTGGTGGAGCTTTTCACTATCTCTCTGAGGACAGGGTGGGTGCCCCAGGACTGGAAGATGGCGCATATAGTGCCTATCCACAAGGGGGGATCAAGGGAAGTGGCAGGGAACTACAGGCCTGTCAGCCTGACATCGGTGGTGGGCAAGGTGATGGAGGGCATTGTCAAGGAGAGGCTAGGGGGGGACCTGGATAAGTCAGGGTGCCTGGATGATAGACAGCATGGATTCATCCCGGGAAATCATGTCAGACAAACCTGGTGGAGTTCTATGACTGGGTGGCAGTGCCTTGGACCTGGGTAGACCAGTGGACGTCCTCTTTCTAGACTTCAGCAAGGCATTTGACTCTGTTCCTCATGTGGGCCTGTTGGATAAGCTGGGAGAAATGGGGGGGAAACAGATGATCAGATGGATGAGCAATTGGCTCCTGGACCGGACCCAGAGGGTCGTAGTTGGCAGGATAGTCTCATCCCAAGAGGGTCATTAGTGGGGTCCCACAGGGATCAGTCCTTGGGCCCCTTCTGTTCAACACCTCGTCTCTGACATAAGGACAGGAATCAGGAGTGAGATGAGTCTCTTTGCGGATGACTGAAACTGGGGTGGTGGTGGATGGGGAGGAGGGAGGGTGGCCCACAGGGGGACCTGGAGGCTCTGGAAAGATGGTCTAGAAAGTGGAAGCTGAGGTTCAATGCAGGAAATGCAAGGTACTCCACCTGGGGCTAGAAACCCAGGCCAAGTGTACACCCTGGAGGAAATGCTACAAGTCTCGATGGCTGAGAGGGACCTGGGGTGGTGGTGGATGTCAAGATGAACAACTCTGAGACTTGTAGGAGGGCAGCAGCCAAGGCCAACAGGATGCTGGGATGCATCGCTGAGGGGATCACCTCCAGAAGGAAGGAGATACTCCTCTGTATAACTGCTTGGTGAGGCCACACCTTGAGTACTGCGTGAAGTTTTGGAGGCCACACTTAAAGAGGACATTAACCTCCTGGAAGGGTCAGAGGAGGGCAACCAAAATGATTTGGGGCTTGGGGACAGGACCTATGGGGAGGCTCGAAGAGCTAAATATGTACACATTGGAAGAGAGAAGGGACCGGGGGGACATGATAGAGGTCTTCAGGTACATGAAGAGGGTAAATAGGGGAGGAACAGTCAGGGTGCTTCAAAGGAAGGAGGAGGGGGCCACTAGAGGGCATGGGTGGAAGCTGGAGGGCGGAAGATTCAGGGGAGAAAGGAGGAAGTGCTACTTCACTGAGAGGGTGGTGGAGCCATGGAATGCGCTGCCTAGGGGGTTGGTGGAGGCAGAGACAGTGGAGGGGTTCAAGAGGGGGTGGGATAGGTACAGGGGAAGGGTTCTGGAAGCAAAATCCAATGCAGCAAGAATATCCGGAACTGGGAAGGAGAAAGCCAGAGAGGCAGGGGACAGCAAGGTCAGCACCAGGGTGAGGGGCTGACCAAACAGCAGACACGAAGACGTTAGGCCTATTCTGCTGGCATTTTAGTATGTTAGTAAATCTCCTTCATATGTCTTCCAGTGCAGACCCTGCACCATTTTAGTTGCCCTCCTCTGGACAGCTTCCATCCTGTCTATGTCTTTCGGAGACTGGGTCTCCAGAACTGCCAGCAGTACTCCAGATGGAGTCTCACCAGCTGTCTGTACAGAGGATAATAACTTCTTGTTTTCTACTGGTGATGCCTCTCCTATGCATCCCAGTATTCCCCAGCCCTCCATGCTGCCCTCTCACATTGCTTGCCCACCTTTAGGTCATCTGATATGACTACCCCAGGTACCTTTCCATTTTGTTGTTGTTAATATCTCACCCCCATTGTGTACTCTTCCCCTGGGTTTTTGTTTCCCAGGTGCATTACCTTGCACTTCTTAGCATTGAATCTAAGCTGCCATACATTTGACCATTCCTCTAACCTTGCCAAGTCCCTTCTCATCCTTTCCACCCCACCTTGTGCATCAACTCTGTTGCAGATCTTTGTGTCATCTGCAAAGAGACATACTTTTCCTTCCAGTCCCTCTGCAATGTTGCTTATAAAGACATTGAAGAGGACCGGTCCTAATACTGAACCCTGCAGTACCCCACTACTAACCCCCCTTTTTTCAGAGTGGACTCCATTTACTATTACTCTCTGTGTCCTATTCTCCAGCCAATTCTTTACCCAGGCTGTCATCTTGGGACCCACTCCCAGGCTGGCTAACTTGTATATTAATCTTTTGTGTGGGACTGTGTCAAATGCCTTGCTAAAGTCTAGGTAGGCCATGTCCACAGCCCTCCTGATCAACTACTTTGGTCACCCAGTCAAAGAAATCTATCAGATTTGTCTGGCATGACCTTCCGCTGTGAATCCATGCTGCCTTGGGTCCTGTGCCCTCTGGCCTCTAGATACTCAACAATTCTTTCCTTCAGAAGTGATTCCATCATTTTCCCTACCACTGAGATTAAACTAACAGGTCTGTAGTTTCCTGCTTCTGCCTTGCTCCCACTTTTGTGAAGGGGAATCACATCTGCCCTCCTCCGGTCCTCGGGTACCACCCCATGCTCCCATGATTTGTTAAAGAGGGTAGTCAGTGGTGTCACTAGTTCTACCCTTAGTTCTTTTAGAATTCTGGGATGAATCCCATCAGGCCCCATTGCTTTGTCCACCTTCAGTTTTAGAGTTCTTTCAGAACCCTTTCTTCTGTAAATGGGCTGGTATCAACTTCTGTATCCAGAGTGTTTCTACTGTTTGTTTTAGGTACCTCCCCTCTTCCTTTGTAAATACTGAGCAAAATATTTGTTTAGTATCTCTGCCTTTTCACAGTCACCCTCTGCCCACCCTCCATCCCTTTATTAAGCCTCACTATCCCTCCCTTGGTCTTCCTTGGCTCCCTGATGTACCTATAAAGGTTTTATCCCCTTCTTAACTGAGTTGGCTATCTTTTCCTCGGTTTGGGCCTTTGCTGTTCTGACTGCCTTCCCAGCTTCCTTTTGCTTTAACTGATACAGTTCTCTGTCCTGTTCCTTCTGTGATTCCTTGTACTTCCTGAATGCTTTCTTTTCTCTTGAACCTTCACTGCCACTTCCTTTGAGAACCATAGTGGTTTCTTACCTTGTTTTGTTTTGTTTATTTGTTTTACACAAGGCTTGTTACCTCTGTGATGGCAGTTTTATTATTCCCATTGTTCTTCCACCCCTCCTTCCTGCCCATTTGCTAGTGCATTCCTTAGGCACTCACCCATTTTGGCAAAGTCAGCCCTCCTAAAATCCAGTACCTTTGTCTTTGTATGGCTTGACTCTATTGCTGTGTTTATTGTGAACCATACTGTTCAATGGTCGCTAGTTCCCAGATAGCTACCCACTTCTACATCTGTGATCCTCTCTTCATCTCCATTTGAGAGAACCAGGTCTAAGATTGCTCCCTCTCAAGTGGGCTCCAATACTAGTTGTCTAAGGCATGCCCCCTGTAGGGCATCTAGAATAACCCCACTCTTAGAAGTGGCTGCTGCAACTGCACTCCAGTTAACATCTGGCATATTCAGATCACCCATCAGCAATATCTCCCCTTTCTCTGCCATTCTAAGTATACTTTCTATCATTTCCTTATCCATTTCCTCCCCCTGAGAAGGGGGTCTGTATACAACCCCTGTGCGGATTGTGGTGCCATTGCCGGTCTCCAAATTTACCCACAGTGCTTCTTCTCCTCCCTGTTTACCCTTTTGTTCTGTTACTTTGATTCCTTCCCTTATGTAAAGAGCGACTCCTCCTCCTCTTTACCCTCCCTGTCCCTCCTGTAGATAGTGTATCCTGGCATGTTTATGTCCCAATCATGATTTTGTGTACCATGTTTCTGTGACTGCCACGATATCCAGATGTTCCTCCTCCATCAAGGCCACTAATTCAGGAAGCTTGTTACTCAGACTACGGGCATTGGTACTCAATGCTCTCCATTTTTTGATGGCTTTACCTTCTGTTGCAGCATACCCCACTGACCTTTCTACCTCGGTCTTTTTCTAATTTAGTACCCTGTTTTGTAGGGAGAGGCGGGGATTTTCCTGCTGCTTATCAGTGCCTCCCCCCTTGACTAGTTTAAAAGCTTGCCAATGAAGCAAGATCATGGGCTAGCCAGGAATGTTGCCTGGGGTAGGCCGGCATCGCAGCTGGTTGGGGCCCTGTGATGGAAGAAAGCAACATGCACAACACACACTATTTGTAATCCGGAGCCGGAGGGCTCAGTTCGTGACAGAAATGGCAACAAGACAATCAGATGACAACACTTTAGATTTAGCTGTTGTTGCAGGGAGCTACCCTGATATGTACTCACGATACCCAATACTGGACACAGGCAGGAAAAAATCGAGACTGCAGTTTGTTGAGCTGGAGTGCCAGGAGAAGCAGGGCCCACATCAATCACTGAGGCATCATTCCTGTTCAAGACATTGAGCAGGGGGCTGATCCCCAGGCAGGTCTCTCATCGATGACTTTCTCTGTGTAGTGAGTATTCCGGCTGGGCCGAGTGTGGCAAGGCCCAGGCCAAATGGAAATGAGTGCAGATTCAGTCTGTGGGAGCTGGATGCAGCCTCTAGCAAGAACACAGTTCAGCACACAGTGGGGAACCAAATCACGAGCTACTAACAGCACACAGCACATTTACATGTAAGAAATTCTACTGTACCAGGCAGAGTGCTATCTGGTCACAATTACAGAGTCTCTGCACCAACCAGGAGTTCAGAGGTGGCTGGAAATCCTGACAGGCCAATCACATTCAGCAAACCTTCGGTCTTCTTCAGGTTAAAGCCTGGTCACAGTCCAATGGCTTAAATTATTCTCACAACTCGGATTCAGTCTGAATCAACTCTGTTTTCCCTCTCAGGAATAGCAGCCAGACAGGCAGGCCAAAACTCAGTACTTTTACAGTTCTCCCATGCGATTCCACACAGGATTGCTGCTCGATTATCTGGAGCTGCTACTCCTTCACTTTCCAACTCAGATCTGAACTGAAACTGCAAGCAGTCTGGGACTTTCCCCAGGATCCAAAAAGTTTGGTTGGCTGATTCCTCTGTCAGTCACAACAAGGGCTCCCTCTCCAGGTTTATTTAGGCACCAAAAGCCCCAAACTACAGTTCCTACATAATTTTGCTCCCACAAACCCCTGGAGACAGGCTCCATTTTAGAGTTCCTAAAGGTACTGATTGGCCCATTTCAGCAGTCCAGGACCAAGATGGTGGAGGTAAACAGAAATGCCCATGCTGCAAAGAAGGCAGGTTAGACAAACTGTAATATTATTACTATTCTAATAAATGATCAGTAAACAAGTACATCTTATAACAGAACCCCCTCTGTGCAAATAGCGATGGCAGAATGGAGCGATTGTCTGACAGCCCAGGCGGGACTCGAGCATAGAAACACTCAGCCCCACTCCCAGATTAATTATAACTGCAATCTAGGCAGTTCTTAAAGTGACAGTACACAGAGGCTATACAGGCATTCTCTGGCAATAACATTTAAACTGCTAAAACACAGGACACCAGCCTGGTAGTGAGCGTTTAGGCAAGCTCAAGGAAGACTTTAAGGAATACCCATTTGTAGGGAGGTTACATGTATAATCATAAGTATGTTTTTCAGCTTTGGTGCATATCTTGGTAATTTTGGGACTTTTAGCACTGAATTTTCAACATGGGGTTATTGGGACCCCTCCTCATGAATTCAGTCACTGTCGTGGTGTTATTCGGTCCCTAAAGGTGATCTCATGGTCACTGCATGGAATCACCTTTCAGGACCGATCAATGAAACGACAGTACCACTGTTCATGAGGTGGGCTCTCAAAAAGCCCATGTTGCAAATTTGGTTAAAAAAATCAAAAAAAATGACTGTTTTACTAGTGTGCATTGCGCAGTTTTCACGCACGCTCATATCTTCGTGAACTTGTAATATTTTCACTCCAGATTTTCAACACTGGCATTTTTCCACACCTCCTTTTGAACAGTACAGTTGTCATTTTACATATCCTGGCCAAAATGTGTTTTCACACTTCTGGCACAGAATTTATTTATTATTTATTTGTTTTTGTTAACCAGGTAAGCACACTAGACAACAAGTGCCTATTTTCAAGTGCGACTTGGGAGGTTACAATACAGAAGAAAAAAAATTACAATACAGCAAATTACGAAACAGCAAGCATGGTACATTGTCATGGTAACACATGGGCCCACGTAACAGGTGGAGCCAGAGTACAATATGGAGACATGATACAGAGTCAGAAATAGAAATAGAAACATGATACAAATTCAGCTAAGAAAATGACAGTGACACTGTTCATGAGCAGAGGTCCTAAAATTCCTATGTTGAAAATTTGGTGATGAAAGTCGATAAAATGACTGTGTTACAAGCATGTGTTGTGCAGTTTCCACGCACCCTTATATTCACAAATTTGCAATATTTTTTCATGCCAGATTTTAACACTGGCATTTGTTCACCACCTCCATATGAACAGTACAGCTCTCAATTTTACATCCAGCCCAAAAGTGTTTTCGCACCTGTGGCACACAGTGGTCACTGTGGAAATCAACTTTAGGACAGATTAACAAAATCACAGTCCCACTGTTCATGAGGGGAGTTTCCAAAATTCCTATGTTGAAAATGTGGTTAAAAAAATCCCTCAAATACTTGGGTTACGGATGTGTGTTGTGCAGTTTCTATGCATGTTCATGACTTTACCAATTTTTCATATTTTCACTCCAGATTTTCAACATTGCCATTTTTTTACACCGCTTCATAAACAATACAGTTGTCATTTTTCACATTCTGTCCAAAATGTGTTTTCGTGCCTGTGGCGCCAAATGGCATAGTCGCTGTGCAAAACCACCTTTCGGCTAACAAACTGATAGTGCCGCTCTTCATGAGATGGGGTCACAAAAAGCCCATGTTGAAAATTTGGAGTAAAAATACCAACAAGCACCTACTGTGTTAGGATTTCCAACTGTAACACCCCACCCTGTAGAGACCGACGGGTGTCAAGGGTGTGACCCGGGATCATCGGCCGTAACGCTCAAGCCATTCCACCCCCATCCCCACCCTGCAGCCAGTGACAGGCACCGAGGTGTGCCCTGGGTGTTGGCACCAAAGTTCCTCCATTCTCCTATGCTACACATCTCAGCATATTTCCTTATGGAATGGGGTAAGTATAAGGCCCAAAGACCCCAAAGCACACCAAGACACTTGTCAGTGTCTACAGGGTAGGAGTGAGATAAAATAGAATGGCGTCACAGCTGAGCCCAAAGGCACACCCAGCACCTGTCAGTCTCCTGCAGGGTGGGGTGGGTTGGCATCAGTTCAATATTTCACTGCCATTCTTATTATGCATCTCTAACTCCTGCACTACCAATGCCAATGCCAGCGAGACAACATTTGGCATTGACAAATGCTGTTATAGCATTATTCTAGGTTTTTGTAATCCTATGAGAAAAAAATGACATGTAACCCATTTGTAAGTGCAATAATACCCTCCAAGGTGGGCTGTATGGGGCAATACTGGACTGTCCAGCAGCTATAAGGCCCTCTATTTGTGGTGTCAGGCCTTATAATGCCCCTGGGTGGTCAGGGATTGCCCCATACCACCCACCCTGTTGGTATTATTGCTTACATGATGATTTTTTTTAAATTGTAATTTTTATTATTTCATTTTCCAACAATGACAGGTCAAAAAGAAAATATTTAGAGGAAAACAAACCATATACATTCACAAATTCAGACAGTATGGGCTACATATGAAATTAAGTGTACCAGCCACATAAAATTGATACAGTAATTTTCAAAACTAACAGAAATGTCCTAGGCTGGATTGTATGTTTTGTACCTCGGTTACCACCCTTAATCTAAGTCTGTAGCCTCTTAATTACTAACTACTAAAAACAACAAAAAGAAAGAAAGAAGAGAAAAAGGGAAAGAAAGAGATAAATACACTACTTACACAGTAACTTAACCTAAACAGTACACCTCCCCCTCTCATATAAGCGTGGTCTATATGTACCATTCCTATTACATCCTAAGAAGTGTGAATGGTGCCCAATTAACTTTGTTCCGCCTGGAGGTTAGAGTTCATATACTATCTTGCTATTAGTCTAGGGCCTCTCTGGCCAGGATCTCAGAGCTGTAACTCCTTCTTTGGTGCCAAGAAATTCAAAAATGGAAACCAAGCGAGTCTTATATAATTCATGTCTTAGATTCAAGTTGGCTGTAAGCCTTTCCATTATTTTAATTTGGTTTACAACCACGACAACCATTGTTCCTCTGCTGGGGTGTATCAGACAGCCACAGCCTAGTTATAGCCTTTTGAGCTGCGGCTAACAGGATTGAAATAATTAGTTTTAGAGCCTTTAATCTCCGAGGAAGTTCCCCAACAAGAGGTAATGAGGCTGTTCAGGAACTGTTATCTGTAAAATCTGACTCAGTCCTTCACTTGTAAGGTTCCAATAACCCCTGAGTTTGGGCAACTCAAAAAATGTGTTCATATGTCCCGACCTGCCACAACCCCTCCAACATTTACCTGAACAGGTTTGTCCAAAATGTTTGGTTATCACTGGTGTTCTGACAAATCTTGTGAGCACTTGCCACCTAAACTCCTTCCATGTGGGCGAGGCTGTAGTTCTGTGCCAGCTTCCAAATCACCTCCCACCTAGTACTTCCTCCCTAGACTAAGTTCTTTTTCCCAAAGGGTCTGGATTCGAGATCTGAAGTCTAAGCACTCCAGTTCCTCCGCCGAATATAGCTTGGATATCAAATGGGTTTATGTGAAGATCCATTGATTAGTTCGAGAAGGAGATCCAGGAGTGGGTTAGTGTCACAAGACCTCTGCATTACACCCCCTTCCTTTGCCTGAAGGTAGTGCCTGATTTGTAAGTAACCATAAAAATCTGATGATGGGACATTAAACTCCTGTTGAACCTGGGTGAAACTTTTTATGGTATCCCTTATGCCTATCCCTTAACTGTGAGAACTTTCTGAGTCCCAGATTTTGCCAGTGTGTAAACATTGGGTTCTCCCTCCCTGGCAGAAAGTCTATCCTGTCGAGGATCTTACCTTGTCTTAACACCATGGGTTGTAGTTTCAACTCCTTTATGATTTGTGTCCATATTGTAACCGGTGTCTTGAACCATGGACTTGGTAATCCTTGCATCACCCTGGGGTTACTTTTATTAAATAGGATTGATGAGAGGGTGTGTGGTTTTAAAATCTGTAGGTCCATTTTGACCCAGCTTTGCACTGTTACTGAGGATGCATAGGCAGCCAAATACTGTAACTGAGCCGCTCTATGATACCTCTTAAAATCGGGAACTCCTAAACCTCCCTTCTCTTTAAGCAACTTCAGCAAGGCCCAACTGAGCCTAGGTTTCTTCCCTGCCCATATAAATTTACTTATCAGCTTTTGAATATCAGACCAAAACTTCCTTGGGGGACACAGGGGGATTGCATCAAACAGGAAGAGCAGCCTTGGGAGGATATTCATTCTCACCGATTCTACCCTTCCAGTGATTGTAAGAGGCAGAGTGGCCCATCTGGCACAATCCACTCTCATAATGTCTAACAGTTTCACATAATTTACTTGGTATAACTTACCGAGATCCTCAGGATATGGATCCCAAATATCTGAAGCTGGTGGTGTTCCATCTTAGGTCAGAGTTCTCACCAATAGAGGGACAGGGGCACCAATAGAGATTATTTCTGATTTGGATTTGTTAATTTTAAAGCCCGAGATAGAACCAAATTCTCTGAGGATAGTCATAGTAGCCGGTAAAGATGTGGGATTTTTAAAATAAAGTAGGGTGTTATTCGCATATAAGGAAATGCGGTTATCCACCTTGCCCATTGTAATTCCTGTGATACTCTCATGTGACCGAAATGCATCCGCCAGGGGCTCCATACTTAAGAGCAAATAGGAGGGGTGAGAGGGTACAGCTTCCTCTCTAGTCCTTCTCCTAATAGGAAATGGGTGGGAGATTACTCCATTCAATCATACCCTTGCTGAGGGGGTTGGTGTAGAGGGTGTCCACCCATGCTTGAAATCTGGGACCGAACCCAAACTTCTTAAGCACCTCACCCAGGTACCCCCACTTGAGGCGATCGAAGGCCTTTTTGGCATTGAGTGCGATCACCACTGCTGGGTCCCCCTTTCCTCTAAACTTAGAATGTGCCATCACAGTAAGCAGTCTTCTGACATTATCATGGAGATGTCTCCCTGGCATGAAGCCTGCCTGGCCAGGGTGTATCAGTTTGGTTACCACCCCTTGAAGCCTATTTGCTATCATCCTGGCCAGAATCTTAATATCTAAATTTAATAGCGAAATGGGGTGATAACTACCACATAAAGTAATATCTTTGTCTTGTTTTGGAATAATGAATATTAAGGTTTGTGCCCAGGTGTCTGGGGCTTCTGAGGGTATGTGGGCTCTATTGCACACTTGTAACAGCAAGGGAGAAAGTTTATCCTGAAACTTTTGGTAGTACTCTGTGATATAACCATCAGGGCCCAGGGCTTTATTATGTTTAAGCTTCTTAATAACCTCCACCAACTCTGACTGAGAGAAAGGCCGGTCAAGTTCTTTTTCAAGATCACTAGAGAGTTTGGGCAGCTTTAATCCGTTCAAGAACTTTTTAATCATATGTGGCTGACTGGCACAGGACTCCAACATATATAAGTCCTCGTAAAACTTTTTAAAACACTCCACTATTTGAGGTGCACCTGTGACCAGCCCACCAGGCATTCTTGGGTCTTTTCACCCTGAAATATACCTGCGGCTTCTTGTTTCCTTAACCTAAATGCCAACAACCTGCCCACTCTATTACCCCCCTATAGTATTTTTGTGCTATGAACCTAAGGGCATTCTCAGTTTTTACCAAGAGAAGGTGCTGCAGTTGCTCCCTCACCAACTTCAGATCCCTTAATATACTACGGGGCCCCCCTTTTTTATGTATATCCTCTAGCTCCCTGATTTTTTGCTCTAGGCTGTCCTGCTTCTGCTGCCTGACCCTCTTTTGTTGGGCTGCATAGAAAATTGCTTCGCCCCTTACCACCACTTTTAAGCCGTCCCAAAGTAATTTCACCCTTGAGACAGACACTGTATTCCCTTAGGACCAATAGTTTCAAGGACAAGCTACTTAAACTGTTGGCTGCAGAAGGGGAAACTGCTCAGGAATTGATACAAGTATTAGACATCTCAGGTGACCACATTCCCGTGCCATCCCCAGGTACATCTCCCGGGTCATCTAAGAGCTCCATACTAGCCCCACCCCCTATGGTCGTCCCTCCAATACAATTAGATTCCTATCGGAGATTGAGACTCTTCTCTGGTACTGTGCCTGTGTCTTCAGGGGAAGATGATTTGGAGACCTGGATGGACTATGCTACGCCTTTAGTGCAAGAGTGGTAGTGTTCTGAGGGGGAGAAGAGAAAATGGCTGATGGAAAGTTTGAGGGATCCCGCACTGAAGCCATTCGGTTCCTACGGGCCACTAGTCCAGAGGCAACTGCAGCAGAATATCTTTCCACTTTAGAGGGGTGTTTGCTGCACTGAAACTGGAAGGATCTGTTGTGAAATTCAAGTTAGCAAAACAGTGGACAAATGAGAAATTGTCTACATTTGTTACTAGAATGGAGAGGGCTCTGCAAAGGCCCACCGAAAAGGGAGTGACTGCCCAAACACTAAACCAGGTCTGATTAGACCATATATTGAAGTCAGCCAGATTTTCAAGTGTAATACTGCTGAAACTCAAATTGCAAGACCGGAGGGCTGACCCTCCTGAATATTGTCAATTGATGAGAGAGATTCGTGAAATCGAAACTGATGAAGAAGGGTGGGAGCCCTATGCTGGGGCCGTGAATCTGTGCCAGGCTCCAGAGCAAAGTGAGCCAGATGAGACTCATCAATTGAAAGGGTTGATCAAGGGGATGGCAGAGACCTATCAGGAGCTGGATCTGTATCAAGCTCCCCCTGAGCCCAAAAGTGGAGTGGGAGTGCATGCTGTTTCCTCTGACCCCCTGGATTGAGAGTAACTTGAGAGCAGAAATTAGAGACCTACAGGAAATGGTGAGGGAGCTGCAACAGGCTGCTATCACCCCCAATAGAGTTGATGAACCAGAGATATCACGGGCTAAACATCCCAAGAGCCATGTAGAGCCCCTGAAGTGCCCCACCAGATAACAGATCCCCCTTCCTCCAAAGACAAGCCCAGACAGAGCCAACAGATTAGCACACTGGTACATGCCTACAACTGTACAAAAAGTGATGCCACTGGGTTTCCCCCTATTGATTAATGTTTGGAAGAGAAGCCAGACTGCCAGTAGATGTTTGCTTTGGAGTTTCTCCCAATGGGGTTCAAACAGTTACTCATTTACAGTATGTTCAAAAACTAAAGGCCCAATTAAACCATGCATACCAGCTGGCTCAAACCATGGCTGCCAAAAGAATTCTAGCCAATAAAGAAAGGTATGACAAAAAAGTGAAAGCCCTGGAACTCAGGGAAGGAGATCAAGAGTTGCTGAGGAACCTAGGACTGCATGGCAAGCATAAGATTGCTGACAGATGGCATCACCTCCCTCACATTGTAGTGGGCAAACTAGAAGGTCTGCCTGTGTACAAAGTATGGCCTGAGAATAATTCAAAAGATGTGAAAACTATGAATAGAAATCATTTGCTGCCCATTGGACAGATCTTGATAGAGTCTGAGCCTCCAGACAATGCCCCCTCTGGACCAGTGACTAGAGCCACTGCTAAGAAAAAATAAAGAAAGTCTGTGCCTACAGAAGCTAAGTTAAAGTGTTCCCCTCCACAAGTTTCAACTGAACATGATTGTCAGTCTGTGTCAGAGGACAGTGAGTGTAATCCTGACTATTATCCTTCTTTATGAATTGAGTCAGCTGTTTGGGCAATCCCTAGTCAACCCAGGGGATGAAGCTGGGTCTTCTGGACTGTCTAAGCCCTCAGCTTTGTCTCTGGAACCAATGCTCCCAGAAAGCAAATTACAAAGCATCAAATCAGAGGATGTGGAATCATTGTGCATGGTTGAACTGCTTGACTTTTCAGAAGGAGGAGTGATGTGTCGGACAAGCTGTCGATACACCAGAACCCGAACAGTGTGTTGAGTGCCCTGATAATTCCCTGCCAGTACCAAGAGTCTCCACAGTTGATCCAAGTGTTGTGGACTCAGAAATTGTAAACTATGGAGCTGAAAATGCCCCGAATTCTGGCCTCCCTGCCCCAATAGAGACCCCCCTTGGCGAGTACAGACAGTGCTGAAAGTGAGTCTAACTGCTCAGAAACTGTGCCCATTCCCCCAGAAGGACTGGTTGAGAAGTGAGGCCTGTAGTACGGCTGAGTTATGAGTCCCTGGGCAGACCTGTGTACCTACCCCTCAATGTCGTTCATAAGGGAGTGTATGTAACCCAGAGCTCGCTGCCCAAACTAAGCCTGGGAGATAAATCCAGATTACTTGTGTTACCCTGAGTATGGTGCCCCTGCCATTTCCAGCCCAAGGTAGAAGATAGGGACAGGCCCCCTTTATCCAGGTTTCAGGTGCAGGAAGTAATGACCTGAGTTAAAATATTTGTATATATATATATATATATATATATATATATACTGTATATATGTTCTGTTGTATGATTGGTAGTAGAGTGCATAATACAGTGTACATGTATCTGTCAGAGGTTAATATACTGATTGCTGTTTGAAAAAGCAGGACAGTTCAAATGTTCTACCTAAAAGTGATTTAGGGGTATCTACTTGACGCGGACATCAAGCTTTTCAGGCTAGTAAGGGTGTAACCCCCCTACAAATGAGGGTTCCCAAAATTCTCCTAATAGCTTGCCTAAAGGCCCCAGCCTGGATGGTGTTCAGCATTTAAGCTGCCTATTTGTGAGTGCTTTTAGAGCCTCTGGTACTGTCTCTTTAAGAGCTGTCTGCTGACAGGCAGGACTGGAACCTGGGGGGACTGTGTGGTTCCTTGCTCAAGTCCTGTTTGAACTGCTGACAAATTGCTCCATTTCTGCCGTCGCTAAGTGGGCAGAGTGAGCACTATTCAGGGATGTAACTGTTTGCTAGCAATCTGTTAGAGTGATAGTGGAAATGTAATTTGTCTAACCTGCCTTTCTTGCAGCTGGGACTTTGTGTGCTTTGCCCCTTCATTTTGGATCTGAACTGCAGACTAGATCCAATCAGGAGGTAGGGCACCTAAAATGGAGTATTGAGCGACCAACCAGGATCAGGACTCTCTCGGGAGCCAGCTGGCCATGGGGGATATAGCCAGTAATTCTGGGAAGTGAAGTTCTGGACTGTGGCGCCTTTTCGCACCAATGGGGGAAGTTTTGAGTGACTGGCAACTGAAGCCCACCAATTGGACCAGGTGGCGCCTGACTGTAATTCCCTGCCTGGTGGCTGAGAAGGCAGATCTGTTGTGGCCGTGACTGGGGAAGGAGCTCTGGGCTTCTGCACTGCAGAGTTTTCGTGCAGGAAGCGCATGTGGAGGTGTAACAGGGTCCTGTATGCAGAAAATGAAAAATCCAAAGAGAAGAAATTCAAGATGTCCCCCATTTTTGTTTTCATTTCACTCTCCTGTCTACTCCTCTAACTTCCTATCTATACTAATTTTCTTGTCAGGGTGGCCAACCTGGCAATTCTTAAAAGCTTTACTATCCCTGTTATCCAATTCTAGTTTGTACATCTTGATAGTAGTTATGGTAATGGGCTTTAATATAAAGAGTAATTGCCCTTAAAAGCATTTGTTAGAAAATTCAGACAAAGCAAAAGTATGTTGCTAAAGGAGCCTCCCCTGCTAAGAACAATGCTACATTCCTAACAAGTAACTCTGAAGTTCTGTTCTGGTGCTCGCTCCAAGGAAATAAAAAGGAGCTGAATTTATGCAAGGACACTGAGGGCATAAAGAAGCAAGCTCTGCAGTGTTTATATTCATTCAAAAAGGGGCTGTAATTGTTTAAAGAAGGTGCTGCCTTTCTATTAAAAGGCTGAAAAATAAACAGCTGTTGGCTGAGAATTGCAGCCATTGGGGAATCCCAATATTTGTTAACTAAACACAGCAAAAACTCTGTTAGCTAGAATTACAGTATGTAAATAGGAGATCAATGTGTTTTATAAATAAAAACTGTTTTTTTCCTTTGGGTTTTGCACTAGAACATCAAACTGGCTATTTATTAAAGAATCTAGAACCTTACAAGGAAACAAGATAGGGAGCGCGCCCCTCATCTGTTGCCCTTGGTTAAAGATTCTAGATTCTTTATATTTAATATTTAGATTACTTCTCTTTTCTCTATTATGGTTTACTTACCTGGGTAAAGTCATCTGGGAAGCCCTTCTTATAGGGTTGGCAGCCCACGAAACAGAGGTGGCTCTACACCAGGGCCTGCCAGAGCATGTGCCCCGGTAAAAAAATGCTGTGCCCCAGTTGGTGCCCCATATGGTGCAGAGCTTCCCCCATAGTAACAATATAGCAGTGCCCTGGCTGTCATCTGTTGTGCCCCACCTGTACCCTGGTAACCATTTGTGGCTAGAGCTACTGCTGCCACGAAATGGCTGCCTTTATAGCAACCAAATGGAGGTGATGTCAGAGAGTAGGTGGAGCCAATTTCAATCTCCGCCCCTTTTGAGTACTATATAAGGCCTCCACCAGAAGACCTTGTCAGATAGGGAGAGGAAGGAGACTGGTCAGTACCTTCTGATCAGGTGAAGGAATGGAAGTGTGAATGCCTACACTAGCTTGGAAGTATTGGATACTGAGAAGAGCAGGAGTCTGACTGCAAGACTTGCCTGGGTTTTTGTTTACTTGTGTTTTGGTGAAAGTTAACCTATTTCTTTTCTATAAATAATTATTTTTATTTTTTCCTCTGGAAATAAAATGATAAACACTATGCCAGCATTTTTATGCACTTCATTTTGTGACTGGTGTCTGTTATTGAACCCCGCTTACATTGGTGTCAGAAGTGGAGTTCAACCTGAATGCGTCGAGGCTGCCTGGGAGGCGTACTGGGGTGTTGCAGCATAAACACCCTAACAGATGCCTGAAGGAACAGTCAGACAAAAGTGCATTGCATCTCACCAGGTCAGTGAGAGAAAGGACTGGGGAGCCTTTGTTGCCTGGGCTAAATCCTGGAACCAGACCCGAAATGAAGAAGGCAGAGGAAGAAGAAGAAGAGGTACTAGCTGCAGCAGCAAAGTCACAAGTACGACAGGTACCGCCAGCTGATGATGATCCTAGTGAACTGTTAAAGTGGCTATGCATGCGGCAGATCGAGATGGAGAACCAGAGGGATGAAGATCGGCGACTAAGGGATGAGGACCGAAGACTCCCAGCTGAAGAAAGGAGAAGACAGGACAAAAATGGACTGACACCCTGAAGGTGATACAGGAGATGTCATAAAGGCAAGTACAACAAACTGTGCCAAGAGATATTAAGTTGACTAAATTAACCGAAAGTGATGATATAGAAGCTTATCTGGCGACTTTCAGTGAATAACCCAGACTTGCAACTGGCCACCAGATCAGTGGGTGATAAGATTGGTACCCTACTTGTCTGGGAGGGCTCAGCTTGTATATAGTCAACTAAGTGTGACTGATGCTGCCACTTATGCTAAAGTAAAGGAAGAGATTTTAAGAAGATATAATATCAGCACAGAGACTTACCGTCAGCGCTTTAGGTCACAGAAAATGTTCCATTATGACACACCAAGGGAGACCTACACCAGACTTAAGGATTACTGTATAAAATGGCTACAACCCACCACAAAGTCTATTGACCAGATTATGGAACTTATTACCATCGAACAATTTATCCAGGTTTTGGCTCCTGATGTGCAAGTATGGGTGAAGGAGCACAAACCTGAAACTGCAGAAGAAACCATTAAGCTAGCTGAGGATTACCTAGCAGCTAGAGCAACCAGACCCATAGGACAACCAGGTAACCAAGGACCACCTGCACCTCTGGTAAGACCCTTTTATTCCCAAAATTTGCCGAATCAGAGACAATCACAGTATAACAGGAGGGATAGATGTGCTAGAATTCCATATTCTAAACTGATATGCCATGGTTGCCTTGGGAAGGGTCACATTGTGAGGAATTGTCCTAATAAAAGACTAGAGCCTGCTCATTTGGCTCTGGCCAATTTTGGCTATGTAGAGACAGTGGGGATTGGAGACCTACAAACCCTGGGATTATTGGATTCTGGGAACAAGCAAACATTAGTGCGAACTGATCTTGCCCCTGATTGTGCCATAAACCAGCAGGATACTACTGTCAGATGTGTGCATGGGGACATTCAGCAGCATAAAACTCCCATCTTGATATTAAAATAAATAATGACTGTTGTAAAGTACTAGTTGGTCTAGTACCCCGGTTACCAGTACCTGTCATTGGACAAGATTTCCCCACTTTTTCAACACTGATAAGTAATCACCAGACTTTTATGGAGACTGTTAATGTGGTTACCAGATCTCAAACTAAAGCCCAATTAGACTCTGTTTTTCCCTTCGAAGAAGATTATTTTGAAAGTGGGGGCAGAGATAGGAAGTCCCGAAAAGAAAGAAGAAGGGAGAGGAAGGCTTGGCAAGAACAACACCAAAAAGGGACAGAGTATATGGTACCAGGGTTGTCTTGTAACCATATTTATGAAGATCAAATGGCAGATGATTCTTTGAAACCTTTATTTTCACAGGTGTCCAAAGAGAAACAACTCGACAATCTTATTTCATACAGAGAAATAAAATACTATATAGAATATCTGTTGACAAAAAATGATTTAGAAACTGAGCAGTTGATGGTGCCCCAGAAGTATAGAGAACAGGTGATGTTTCTTGCCCTGACATCCCAATGGCTGGCCATGAAGGGAGGGATAAAACCATTCAGAGAATCCTGTCCAGATTTTGTTGGCCAGGGATTCATCAGGACGTGGCTGCTTATTGTAGAGCCTGTGCTAAATGCCAGCTAGTAGCACAAGGAGGGAGAAAAGATCAGGTACCCCTACAGTCTATCCCTTATGTTACCACCCCTTTTGATTGGGTAGCTATGGATGTGGTGGGACCCCTACTTAAAAGTTCTAAAGGGAATCAGTATATTCTTGTAATCTGTGACTATGCCACCCGGTACCCTGAGGCTGTCCCAATGAGGATGGTAACAGCTCCTCGAGTGGCTGAAGAACTGGCCAATGTTTTTAGTAGAATGGGAATACCCTGGGAAATATTAACAGACCATGGCAGTAATTTTACATCAGCCCTGTTGCAAGAATTGTATAGACTACTAGGGGTTACAGCCCTTAGAACTTCCCCATATCATCCCCAGACAGATGGGCTAGTGGAGCGGTTTAATAAAACCATGAAAAAAATGCTCCAGAAATTTGTGCATGAAGAGGGAAGAGACTGGGACAAATTTCTTCCCTACCTTCTTTTTGCTTATAGGGAGGTACCATAAGCCACTACTGGGTTCTCCCCATTTACCCTGTTGTATGGGTGCAACCCCAGAGGGCCCCTAGATGTAGTGAAAAAAACTGGGAGGTTGGAAAAATGTTGGGGGCACAAATATTGTTGAGTATATGCTGTCACTAAGGAAAAGATTGGTGAAATATATAGCACTGGCACATGAGAATGTGGAAAATAAACAACAGGCTCAGAAAGAAAGATATGATGTAGGGTAGAAAAGAAAACAATTCAAGCCTGGGGAAAAGTATTATTGTTGCTACCTACGACTGAGAATAAGTTGTTAATGCATTGGCAAGGCCCCTATGAAGTTGTCAGCCAAACAGGGTGATAAATTATGAAACAGAGATGCCAGGGCATAGACCCTTAAAATGAATTTATCATGCCAACTTGTTAAGAAAATGGGAAGAAAAACCAAAAACTGAAGTAGTATGCTACACCCAACCAGAACAGGGTAACACAGAATTGGATGTTGCATATGAATGGTTAGACCCTTTTCATGAGGAGACACCCATTCACATTAATCCAGATTTGGCACCAGCACAATATCAAGAGATTGACAATCTCTTAGATTATTTTAAAAGTACTTTCACAAAAACCCCTGGAAGAGCAAAGGGTGTGGAGCATGAAATCAAACTGTCATAGACCATGCCCATACACCAGAAACCATATAGGCTTCCTGAAAAAGTCAGACAGGAGGTAGTGGAGGAAGTGAAAAGGATGGAGCAAGCCAAGGTTATTGTACCGTCATGCAGTCCATGGTCTTCACCCCTGGTAGTAGTTAATAAGAAAGAAGGTGGAGTGAGGTTATGCTTGGATTTTAGATGCATAAATGCTGTCTCAGAGTTTGATGGGTACCCCATGCCCAGGATTGATGTTCTGTTGGACCAAATTGGATCTGCCCAGTATATCAGTACACTTGACCTCACAAAGGGGTACTGGCAGATCCCATTGGCAACCCAAGCACAGGAACTAACAGCATTCTGTACTCCAATTGGGCTATACCAGTTTACAACCATGCCATTTGGACTACATGGGGCCCCTTCCACCTTTCAAAGATACATGGACCATGTGTTAAGACCCCATATAGCATATAGTGCCGCTTATCTAGATGACGTTGTCATCTACAGCCCAGACTGGGACACCCACTTAGTTCACTTAAGTGCGATTATTCAGAGTCTGAAAGATGCTAGCTTAATGATTAATCCGGCAAAATGTGCCCTTGCTAAAACTGAAACCCGTTACTTAGGTTTTCTTATTGGAAACGGGGCTATCAAACCAGAAGTCAGTAAAATTGAAGCTGTGGCAAACAGTCCAGTGCCCAGTACAAAAAAGCATGTCTGCTCATTTCTGGACCTGGATGGTTACTATCATCGGTTTATACCAGACTTCTCAACCATTGCACAAATCTAACAAGGAATTGTTGCCCCACTAAGGTGAAGTGGACAGCAGAGTGTGATGCCGCTTTTAGAAAAATAAAGGCGATATTATGTTCTGCGCCAGTATTACATAGTCCAGACTTCTCCAAACCATTCGAGGTTCAAACAGATGCCTCAGATACAGGCATCGGAGCTGTCCTTGCCCAATATGACAAATATGGGGAACATCCTATACTTTTTTTAAGTAGAAAGCTCCATGAAAGGGAACAAAGATATTCCACCATAGAGAAAGAGTGTCTGACAATGAAATGGGCCATTGAGGCCTTAAAATATTATCTATGGGGAAATGAATTTACAATTGTAACTGATCACAATCCCTTATGTTGGCTTAATCTGATAATAGACAAGAATATGAGAATTATGATGTGGTACTTGTCTTTGCAACCTTGCAAGTTTTCAGTTAAACATCGAGCAGGATTCCAACACAAAAATGCAGATTTCCTATCTAGATTTGGAGCGGATAAAGATGGCTCAGGAAAAGAAAATGGATGATGTTACATATAAAATGTTAAATAATAGTTGCAAACTATTAGATGCACACCTCAGGGAATTGTGATAACTGGAACCATATTTGTAATGTACATATTAATGTTTGGTAAATGGTTTCCGATTTGTTAAGGGTCCTGAGGTGGAACTTCTAAGTGGGTGGTGGAGTTTCCAACCCTTCCAAGGGTGAAGTGTCTCAGTCAACAGAATAAAAGCTTATGTTGCCTTCTTGTGCAGGGAGGTATGTAACAGGGTCCTGTTATGCAGAAAATAAAAACATTTCAAAAAGAAGAGAAATTCAAGATGTCCCCCCTTTTTTGTTTTCATTTTCACTTTCTCCTGTCTACTCCTCTAACTTCCTATCTATACTAATTTTCTTGTCAGGGTGGCCAACCTGACAATTCTTAAAGCTTTACTATCCCTGTTATCCAATTCTAGTTTGTACATCTTGATAGTAGTTCTGGTAATGGACTTTAATGTAAAGAGTAATTGCCATTAAAAGCATTTGTTAGAAAATTCAGACAAAGCAAAAGTATGTTGCTAAAGGAGCCCCTCTCCCCCCGCTAAGGAGCAGTGCTACACTCCCTAGCAAGTAACTCTGAAGTCCTGTTCTGGTGCTCGCTCCAAGGAAATAAAAAGGAGGTGAATTTATGCAAGGACACTGAGGGCATAAAGAAGTAAGCTCTGCAGTGTCTATATTCATTCAAAAAGGGGCTGTAATTATTTAAAGAAGGTGCTGCCTTTCTGTTAAAAGGCTGAAAAATAAACAGCTGTTGGCTGAGAATTGCATCCATTGGGGAATCCCAATATTTGTTAACTAAACACAGTAAAAACTCTGTTAGCTAGAACTACAGTATGTAAATAGGAGATCAATATGTTTTATAAATAAAAACTGTTTTTTCCTTTGGGTTTGCACTAGAACATCAAACTGGCTATTTATTAAAGAATCTAGAACCTTACAAGGAAACAAGATAGGGAACGAACCCCTCATTTGTTGCCCTTGGTTAAAGATTCTAGATTCTTTATATTTAATATTTAGGTTACTTCTCTTTTCTCTATTATGGTTTACTTACTTGGGTAAAGTCATCTGGGAAGCCCTTCTTATAGGGTTGTCAGCCCACGAAATGGCTGCCTTTATAGCAACCAAATGGAGGTGATGTCAGAGAGTAGGTGGAGCCAATTTCAATCTCCGCCCCTTTTGAGTATGTTATAAGGCCTCCATCAGAAGACCTTGTCAGATAGGGAGAGGAAGGAGACTGGTCAGTACCTTCTGATCAGGTGAAGGAATGGAAGTGTGAATGCCTACACACTAGCTTGGAAGTATTGGATACTGAGAAGAGCAGGGAGTCTGACTACTAGACTTGCCTGGGTTTCTGTTTACTTGTGTTTTGGTGAAAGTTAACCTATTTCTTTTCTGTAAATAATTATTTTTTTTCCTCTGGAAATAAAATGATAAACGCTATGCCAGCGTTTTTTATGCACTTCATTTTTGTAACTGGTGTCTGTTATTGCACCCACACGCTTACAGGAGGCCGAAAGTCGGGCGGCGTGTTTTCCGTGGTGATTCAGACTGAATCCACTGTGACTGAGGAGAGGAGAGGAGAGGCTGTGTAGCCAAGAACCAGGCTTACCCTGTAGAGGACTAGAGAAACTGCTTCATCGCGCTCGGTCTGTCAGGAAAGTGAAGCTGCATCGCGAACCCCCGGGTTGTCTGTAAGTGCGATCGGGACCTGAGAGCAGCTGCCTGGTATAGTAACTTCTTTACATATGAATGTGTGGGGTGTGTCCTGCTTACAGAACCCTCTTCCCCTGCTGTGCGAAGGATGTCCAGAAATCCACGCCACTCTTGGGGACAGCGTCCAGCCAAAAGTTAGTGAATGAAAATCAGGGTAGCTCCCTGCCATCAGTACCTTTAAATTGCAAGTGTTTCATCTGATTTTCTTTCTTGCTATATGAACTGAGTCAACGGCTCCATATTACAAATTGGGTATTGTGCAAGTGTTTTTCCATCTCAGGGCCCCAACCAGCTGCACCGATCCTGGCTAGCCCCACCCCTGGTTACCCAGTGAAAGTGACATTTAGGGACTCTGAAATTGTGCACAGTACTGTGAATATTAATGTGATTGCTCTAATTAACCTGATTTCCCCTGTCCTTGTTGCCATCCCTAAATAAATCAGATCTGGTTGTTACAGCAAAGTTGCACTGACTAAGGCATGTGTTTGTGTTAAAGTATTGTACAGTGGCTATCGTATTACATCCTCTTGCTTTACAGGGGGTCCCCAGAGTCAAGCTGACTGAACCAGTCCTGGGGGTAAGTGTACATTGTGAAGATACTCCTCACATATTGTGTAGGCCACTAGTGGGAAGAAAGGGGGGTTGCAGTATCCCAGAGGGCTGTGACCTAGTCAGAAAAGACAGTATCAACCCTGACCTCTGGGTGGAGGCACCCGCCATAGAACCTAGGCCCCTCAACCTGTTAGCATTTAGGCAGGCAAGGGTAGTAGCCCTTGGGATAGTGCCACCTGGGGGTTACACTAGCACAGGGCTGCTCATTGGCAAAGGTTACAGAGGACCAGAGATCAGGTGGGGTAGTGGTAGCGGGGATTAGAAGGAGGGAAGGGGGCTATACAGGAGATGGCTCTCTCACATATGTTTGGGTGTAGTTTTTCTTGAACTCAGGGGGTATGGCAGTTCGGGAGGTCCTAATGGCTTCCACGGGTAACTGAGTTGAGAGGCTGAATTTTGCTCTCCCATGTTCCAAATTGGTGCATAGGCAGAGGACCTCTTAAAACATCCTCTGGCATAGTCAGCCTCCAGGAGCATCATATAGGGCCAAGGGTTCAGGAAAGTCAGGATGCTGTGGACTTCATGGACTGGGGGAGGATTCATTGGGCCATCCACTGCCAATGCTTGGGGACTCCTGGGGCAATGCTATTCATGGGTGGTTTGGGGATGGGGAAGATGTGCAGGGAGGGGCAATGGGGATGTACGAGAAGGGGTATACACAGTTAGATCTAGTGCATGTGGGGGTACCCAGTGGGATAGCAGCAAGGGAGCCTAGAGAGGAAGAAGGGGATGAATAACAATCCTCTCCTGCAAGTTTAGACAGACTTTAAAAGTATTGGGGAGGGCAGTACTGAGAACCCCAACGGGTTTATTGCGGGGTTGTAGGGTGGGTTTGTGGGGCGACGAAGTTGCTGTCTGTTTTCTGCTTTTCTTTTATTCCTGGCAGGAGTGGATGGATGCAGCAGGACAGTTGAAGACACCCACCACCATGGCAACTTCAGGAAGAATATTGAGGCATGTGAATCCAGATTGACTGGCAACATTCTAAGCTATGGACTGAGGGGGGTGGGGTATTTATTCAAGATTATGACGTGTATTTCTTTTGTACATCTCGGGGAACTTTACCTTAGTGCATTGTTATTAGGGCCTGCTGGGGAAGGTTCTGGGTAGGTGTGGGAGGGAGGGGAATATTGGAGTGTGACAGGGTGTACTGGGATCTGTTTCCTATTTGTGGGAGTAATTGGTGGATGGGGGGGTGAAAGGAGGGAATGTAATTAAGGGGTTCAAGGGTGAGGAGCATGTGGCTCAGAAAGTACCTGGGAAGAGTATGCTAGCAGAGGGGATGGATGTTTTCCTCTATGGTTTGTGTACAGTTACCGGGTGGGAAGGGGTTGTTTGGTTATTCATTCTTTACTGTTTGTGTACCTCTACGCTAGGAAGGGGGTAATACCAAGTCTCTGGAGTGGAGGGGCAGAGGGAAAAGACCCAGGGGAGTTGGGGGGTAGAGGATGTTAGGATGGCGGTGTATCGCTTTGTGTCCTGGAATGTGAGGGGGTTTATTGAGCCCATCAAGAGGAGAAGAGCTCTGGGACATATCAGATGTTTCGGTGGGCAAATTGTCTTTTTGCAAGAATCCCATCTCCTCAGCAAAGATGTGGTAAGGATACAAAAGGCTTGGAAATGTACAGTGTTTGCAGCCTCTTACTCAGCCAAGAAGCGAGAGGGTATTGATTTTAATTGCTCGAAGTTAAAATTGGACCACAAAGTCAGTGTCTTGGGACCCTCAGGGGCGATGGTTCCTAGAGACGGATATGTTGGATGGGCAGCTTTAGTTTCAGTGTACGCACCTAATGAAGATGGCTCCTCCTTTTTCAACAGTCTCTCTCAGGTGATACAGGAGAAGAGTGGGGGTCATGTGATAGTGGGGGGGGACTTCAATGAAGTCCTAGAATCATTGTGCGAAAGCCTTAGCACGATTGCTGGAGGATAGAGGGCTTAGGGATGTATGGTGATTACATTACCTGAAAGCGAGGGATTATACGTTTTATTCATCGGTCCATCAGTCTTATAGTCGAATTGATCTGTGGTTGGTGTCGCAGGTGCTTCTGCAGGGGTCACAACAGTGTACCATTGTACCTATTGTGATTTTGGATCATGAGCCATTGGTATGGACCTGCACTGGCACCCAGGACATTGACAAGGCAAATAGTTGGCACTGCAATGTCAGCTTTTTAAGGAACCCTCCTTCCATGATTGGCTTCTGTTGGAGGTGTCAGAGTACATCAAGAATCACAGAGGGGAGGTTTCATCTCAATGGGTTTGGGAGAGATTGAAGGCATTTATTTATGGTAGATTGATAGCCTACTCTTCCACCAAGAAAAGGAGACAGTGGAAAAGCTGATGACCCTTTGGCCCAGCTTTCCTCCTTGGAGGTTCAACATAAGGCAGGAGAGGCAGGCCGGCACTAGTAAGGCAAATGAGGGAGACACGTTTTCAGATTAATGTCCTGACCTCTCAGCAAGCTGAGCTAGGTTTGTATTGTACCACCAGACATTTTGAGACTGGGGAACAGCAGGGCACCTTTTGTGTATAGGCTTAAAAGATGGAAGCAGAGAGGTGATCCGGGGATCAAGGGCCCCATGGTCTCACTTTGGATCCAGGTGGGATTAACAAAGAATTTGAAGCTTTTCAGGAATTTGTATTCTTCTGCATCCTTGGGCAATGGGAGGCCAAAATTTTGGACTTTTGGACTCTGTGAGGTTACCTAATCTGTCAGCAACAGAGGAAACTTTGGAGCAACCGATAACAGAGCAGGAGGCAAGAATGGCGATAGGACAACTTCAGGTAGGGAAGAGCCCAGGTTCAGATGGCTTCCCAGTAGAATTCCACAGAGCGGTACAGATCAGGTTCTTCCATTTTTCATGGTGGTATTGGATTATGCCTGGAGGGATGGGCATCTTCCTCAAACTATGTATGATGCTATTATATCAATCCTGCTCAAAAAGGGCAAGGATTCCCTCCTTTGTACCAACTATAGGCCAGTGTAACTTTTGAATGTGGACTACAAGGTCTAGTGAGAGTTTTGGTGAATTGGTTGCTCCTTGCTTTCCCAGCACATACATCCGGGCCAAGCTGGGTTTGTGGGAGGAAGAGATGGGCAGATCACCTGCGGCGTCTGATGGATCTCTTCGGGGTGGTCCCATTGATCCCCAGAGTTCCAGCAGTGGTGGGGTTGGATACAGAAAAAGCCTTCAACTCAATCAAGTGGTCATACTTGCTTGCAGTCCTGGAGAAGTTTGGTTTTGGACCAAGTTTCATACAATGGGTGCAGCTTATTTATAAAAACTCCAGGCCATCAGTCTTGACAAATGGCAGACTATCTCCAGCATTTGACCTGCCATGGGGAACTCATCAGGGAAGCTCCCTTTCCCTGGCTCTCTTTATACTGGTGATCGAGCCTCTGGCTCAGCAGATCAGAGACTCGGAAGAGATTGTGGGAGTGCGGGTGGGGTCAAGACTTTACAAAACTGTGCTGTTTGCAGATGACATCTTGCTCATGCTTGGTCATGTAGCTACCTCTCTTCCCCACTTAGCTAATTTGTTAGAGCAGTTTAAGGAGCTATCGGGTCTTGGTAATAATTGGTTAAAGACCTGTATTGCCCCAATAGGTTGAACCACTTCTGGTCTTCCTCAGTTAGGGGGAGACTTCAAGTGGACAGAAGGCCCTATAACTTACTTGGGGATACAGATCTCTTTGAAGCTGATGGACTGGCCAACCTTTAATTTTACTCCCTTCTGGGTCCCTGAAGGGATGTGGCCAGATGGTGCCACTTACAGTTATCTCTATGGGGCAGGGTTCAAGCTGTCTGCATGATGTTTGGGCCAAAACTATTTATCGTTCTCCGTTACCTCCCCGACAGTCCTTGAATCCTGGTGGAAGCAGCTAAATAAGGTTTATCTTGGTTTTACTGGGAAGGGCAAAAGCCCAGGGTAGCCAAGACTCGACTAATGGCACTGTATAGCAAGGCTGGGTTTGTGGCACCATAGTTTAAGGGCTATTATTTGGCAGTGGGACTTAGGCAGATATGGCTGTGGTTGCATGGGGAAAGGTTTGAAGACCAGATTAGGTGACTCAAACTTGAACAGTGCTGGTATGCTCCACATCCCCGGAGGGTTGTTTACTGGGTGCCAAGCTATCCTCTCTGAGACTGACCACTGCAGATTATCTAGTTTATATTTGGAGCCAAGTTAAGAGGCTTTTGGTCCCCAGTGGGTTGTGCCATTATCACTTTGGCCCCTTTGGGGGAACCAGGGGGTTTCCACTGGAGGACAGACTCTTTTTTGGGAGACGTCGGAGAGGGGGACCTGTCAAGGGTGGGAGACCTTTTTTCAGAAGGGATGGATTCCTTCAGATCCTTCCGGCATCTCCAGGAGCAGGCAAACCTGCCAAAAGAGGACCATTGGAAATTTCTCCAAATGCGGCATTTGGTACAAAACTTAGGGAGGGGGTTTTAGTAAGAAAGAGGTTAAGAGAGGATGGGAGGTGATATTTGGGAAGAATATCAGGATGCAGGACCCCCGGACTCTTCCTAGGGTGGGGACAATATATTGCAATCTTCATAATTGCATAACACCAAGCATTTCAGGTATTCAGCAGAAATGGGAGGGCCTCCTGGGGAAACAGCTTAGGGATGAGGAGTGGGGGGAGATACAGCAGAATGCTTCAGGTCAGGGACTTGGGTGGGAAACTGATGCATCTCAAGTCACTTTTATTGTGGTATGGAACGCTTGAGGTTTTGTTTCGTATGTGGCTCCTCTCACACTCGAATTGTTGGCATTGCAATGGTCAGGGGATCTTTACTTCACATATTATGGAAATGTCCAGTTTTAAGGAGGTGGTGGCAGAGGATTCAGGGATAAGAGAACTGTTTCAAGAAGACTAATCCCATAGGGTGCTTTCTTTGATTCTGGGGAATACCAGAGTGTTGAGCACCTTAAACAGTTATCAGAAAGCTTGGCTTCGAACTGCAATCACTGAGGCCAAAAGGTTGATTCTTTGTAGGTGGCAGAGACCGGACACTCTCTCCTTGGATGAGTGGTATGAGTGTATGTTAAAGGTAGCGAGCTTTGAAAGACTGCATATATTGCAGGGTGCAAACCTGATAATTTTTTGAAGGTATGGAGACCCTTCTTGGAATTCATGTAGGTCTCCATCCCACAAGGGAGGACTTGGATTCCTCACCGCTCACATTCCAGGACAACTGGTAACTTTCGGGACAACTGGTAACTAGGGATGATGGGGCATGTCCCGGAAGAGGTGGGGGTTGTGGTTTTCAAGACCCTGCATCTCGCTCTCCTCGGGCCCCGAGCTGTCCTTCTAGATTCTGGAGACTGGCTTAGGCGTATATTGTAGGACACATGATTGTTCTGGTAGTTCCTAGCGTTAGTTAACAGGGGAGGTGGGGGGGCATGGGGCAGAGGGTTTGGTGATCTTTAAGGTTTTTCTTCTTGTATGGTGCTTTAGATTGTATCTCCATGAGTTTACTCCAGCTAGGAATATTTAGAGGTAGAATTGATGTGTTTTTATATGTTTCACGTAACTTTAAATTTCAATAAAATGTTGACAAAAATAAGACAGAACCAGTCACATACAAGCTCATCTTACTCTTTGACATACATTCTCACTACATGAATCACTCATCTACCTGTTGCATCTTACACAGCATTAACATAATTACAGTAAAAAACAAGCATTTGTCAATGCCGAATGCTGATTGCATTGGTCCGTTTAGCTCGCTCACTACCCCTCTGTCACTTGCTCATTCTGTTCCTCCAGGTGTTGCAGGCTGCTCTTTTGTACTGGGCTCCTGCCTGCATTGGCACCTTTTTCTGCCCACAAAGAAATCTGCAGTTGTCCTGGCAGTTCTGTTGAGGTGGCCATTCCCCCTCTCTTACGCGCTCATTCTGTTTCTCCTGGCGCTGCAGGCTGCCCTTTTGTACTGGGTTCCTGCCTCTGTCAGTGGCTTTTTCTGCCCACAAAGAAATCTGCAGCAGTCCCAACAGAACTCCGTTGAGCTCGCTCACTCCCCCTCTCTCACTCGCTTGTTCTTTTTCTGCTGGCGCTGCAGGCTGCCCTTTTGTACTGGGCTCCTGCGTGCATTGTTGCCTTTTTCTACCCACACAGAAATCTGCAGCAGTCAAGATAGAGCTCCACTGAGCTCGCTCACTCCCCTTCTCTCACTTGCTTATTGTGTTTCTCCCAGCGCTGCAGGCTGCCCTTGTACTGGGGCCCCAGAGTGAATTGCTGCCTTTTTTCGCCCACAAAGAAATCCACAGTAGTCCCAACAGAGCTCCATTGAGCTTACTCACTCCCCCTCCCTCCCTCACTCACTGCTCTGTGTCTCCTGGCACTGCAGACTGCCCTTTTGTACTGGGCTCTGTTAACGTTGCTGCTTTTTCTGCCCACAAAGAAATCTGCAGCAGTCCCGACACAGCTCCATTGAGCTCGCTTCACCCCTCTCATTCGCTCATTCCATTTCTGCTGGCGCTGCAGGCTGGCCTTTTGTACTGGGCTTCTGCCTGCATTGCCGCTTTTTCTGCCCACAAATAAATCTGCAGCATTCATGATAGAGCCTGAGCTCGCTTCACCCACCCTCTCACTCGCCTATTATGTTTCTCCCGGCGCTGCAGGCTGCCCTTTTGTACTGGGCTCCTGCCTGCATTGGCACCTTTTTCTGCCCTCAAAGAAATCTGCAGCTGTCCCGACAGAGCTCCGTTGAGGTCGCTCACTCCCCCTGTCTCACTCACTCAATCCTAATCTGTCCCAAACACTGATTTCTGACAGCGACTGCGGTATTCTGCACTGGAAGAGCGAAAACACATTTTGGCCAGGATGTGAAAAATGACAGCTGTATTGTTCATAAGGAGGTGTAAAAAAATGGCAGTGTTGAAAATCTGGCATGAAAATATTACTAATTTGCAAAGTTACAAGGGTGCATGGAAACTGTACAACGCACGCTCATAACACGGTCATTTTATGGAGTTTCATCACAAAATTTTCAACATAGGAATTTTAGGGCCTCTGCTCCTCAACAGTGTCACTGTGATTTTCTTACTGAGTCCCAAACACTGATTTCCCACAGTGCCTGTGTTATTCTGTGCCAGAAGTGCGAAAAAACACATTTCGGCCAGGATATGAAAAATGACAGCTGCACTGTTCATAAGGAGGTGCAGAAAAATGGAAATGTTGAAAATCTGGGTGAAATATTGTAAAGTTGCTAAGTTATGAAGTCGTGGAACCTGCATAATACTGCCTTTCGTAACACACCCTTTATGGACTTTGGTCAACTATTTTCAACAAGGCATTTAGGACCTCTGCTCATGAACAGTGTCACTGTCATTTCTCAATTTCTGAACACTAATTTCCCACAGTGACAGCGCTCTTCTGCCGAACTGTGAAGCTTTTTTAGCCAGGATGTGAAAATGACAGCTGTACTGTTCATAAGGAGGTGCGTAAAAATGGCAATGTTGAAAATCTGGGTGAAAATATTGCAAATTGGTGAGAGATTCTGACGTCGTAACAGCTCTTGCCTTTACTTCGTAAAACAGTCATTTTTATATTTTCCCCACCAAATTTGCAACATAGACATTTTGAGAGCCCGCCCATGAACACTGGCACTGTCATTTTGGTAACTGGTTCCGAAAGGTGATTCCATGCACTGATATCGCAATCACCTTTCAGGACCAATCAACATCATGAGAGTGCCTGAACTCATGAGAAGGGGGCCCAACAACCCCATGTTGAAAACTTGGTGCCAAAACTCCAAAAAATGCCTGAGATATGCAAAAAAGTTGAAAAAGCCCTATTTATGCCACACATGATTGAAAATCCCAGTTGCCAGACAGGAGAATGCTGCAAGCCCTTTGCCCCAAATGATTGGTGCACCGGGGGGAAGGTTGTTTAGGAGGGAGGTTAGGAGACACTTTTTCACAGAAAAGAGTGGTGACCAAGTGGAACGCACTGCCAGAAGAAAAAAATTACTCACCTTAGTAATGTTGTTTCTTCTAATGGAGTCTTGCTATATTATGACTATTGCAGTTTGTCCCAGCCTTAGAACTGCTCCGGAGGTGAAAGAGTTAACTTCCATGCAGAGCATGGAGCTTAGAGCGTGAGCTCGGTTCAGAAGCTCTGTTAGGCTGGTTTCAAACCGAAACCGTCAGATCTTTACGAGCAAAAACTCACTAAGGTTCTGTGTGGAAGCTGTAACCTACACTAGCCAACTGGCCACTAATATATTAACACATTTTCCTGGTCCCAACACAAAGACTCAAGTCAGTGGACCAGAAAAATAAGATAAAATAACTAAATAAACACAACACCCAAACATGAAAGAGGCATCAATAAATGCCAACAGAGACTACCCCCATACCCAAAGTAGGAGTTCTGAGAGGGCAGGCTGGGGGAGGGTCATAATATAGCAAGACTCCATTAGAAGAAACAACATTACTAAGGTGAGTAATTTTTCTTCAAACAACATGAAGTCTTGCTATATTATGACTATTGCAGACTACACAGCAGTACCTCCATGGAGGAGGGACAGAACCTACTTAGGAATAGGCTCTGAAGCACGGCTGTGCAAACCGAGCATCCTCCTGGCCTGAATATCCAGGAGTAATGCTTGGTGAAAGTGTACTGTCTTCCAAGTAGCTGCCTGACATATCTCCAAGATAGGGATGTCTCTAGCAGCAGCTAGAGATGCAGCTGTACCTCTGGTAGAGTGAGCCCTCAGGCCTGAGGGAACCACCCAGCTTTTGATAGCAAATTGGATACAAGAACGATCCACCTGGCAATGGATCTCTTAGTGGCAGGTCTCCCTTTCCCAACCTCACCATAAGTGAGAAACAGTTGGAGGGAGTCAAACCTGTGACCCTTGGTACGCTCTATGTAGTAACTTAGGGCCCTCTTAACATCTAAGCTGTGCAGCCTCCTCTCACCAGAGGAGGAATGGTCAGTGAAGAACACTGGAAGTGAAATAGATTGGTTAAGGTGGAAATCTGAAACCACCTTAGGCAAAAACTTCCTGTTAGTCCTGAGGACTACTTTATCCCTGTGAAAGGAAATAAAGTCAGTCTCTACTGATAAAGCCTGTAACTCACTTATACGCCTGGCAGAAGTGATGGCTACCAGAAATACAGTTTTCCAAGTCAAATACTTAAGCTCTGCTGAAGACAGAGGCTCAAAGGGGGGTTGCATTAGCTGAGCAATGCATACATTAAGATCCCAAGCCGGGACAGGGCCCCTGAATGGAGGATTGGTGTGAAGCAATCCTTTAAAAAACTTGGAAAATACAGGATGAGCAGAAAGAGAAGAGGGCTTCCCTGCTGAAATGAAGGCAGAGACAGCAGCCAAGTGCACTTTCAGGGTAGCTGGTCTCAGTCCCAAAGAATTAAGATGGACCATGTAGTGCAATACAGTGGTTAGATCAGCAGATTCTGGGGAAACATGCTTCCCAGAACACCATATGGAAAACCTTTTCCACTTGGAGTTATAGGTAGCCCTGGTGGAAGGCTTCCTAGCAGCCTTCAGGATTTCGAGAACACTTTGAGAAAGTTGTAAATCAGCAAACTCTAACTGCTCAAGAGCCAAGCCTTGAGGTTGAGGGATTTGAGATTCGGATACCAAACTCTCCCCTGAGCACAGGTTAACAGATTGTGGTTCCTGGGAGACACAGGAAGATGGACTGCTAAGGACAGAAGGAGTGGTACCAGGACTGCCTGGTCCAGTCTGGAGCAATCAGGATCATTTTGCAGGGCTGAGACCTGATTTTGACTAGTACTTTGAACAGGAGAGGGAAGGGGAAAGGCATAAAAACTCCCTTCCCAATCGAGGAGAAAGGCATCCAGGAAACTGAGCCCAACACTGGGGGTCTGCAACAAAACAGTGGAAGTTGATGATTGTCTGGGGCTGCAAAAAGATCTATCTGAGGAATTCCCTCTGGCAAACACTATCCCAGTACTAGGGGATCCAGTGACCATTCGATGGCCCTGGGAAATCCTGCTGAGAGCATCTGCCAGGACATTGTCTTTGCCTGGGAGGTGAACTGCTATGAGGAAGTGTTCAGGGAATAAGCCAGAGACCACAACTTCATTGCCTCGGTGCACAAGGCCGAAGACCGAGTGCCCCTTGTTTGTTGATGTACCACATTGTAGTGGTGTTGTCTGTTCTGACCTGTACCACCTTGTTCTGAACAGATGCAGAAAACCTGAAGTGCTAGAAAAACAGCTCTGAGTTCCAACAGATTGATGTGGAGCAGAGATTCCTGAGGGACCATAACCCTGGGTGGAAAGGTCGCCCATGTGAGCTCCCCATCCCAGGAGGGATGCATCTGTAGTAAGGGTCAAGGAATGGGACAGAGGATGAAAGGCACCCCTGTCTCAGATTGCTCTGATCCTGCCACCACTGAGGGCCTGGATCAGAGTTGAGTCACTGGGATTAACTTGGATAGAGGATCTCTTCTTTGAGACCAAAGCTCTCAAATGGAACTGAATGTCCCTCATCTGAAATCTTGCTCCTTGCACCACAGCTGTGGAGGCAGCCATGTGTCCTAGGAGCTGCAGGAAATGCCTTGCTGGTCGAGAGACCTGCAGAGTGAAGGAGGCGGCCAGGGCCACTAAGGTCCTTACCCTTTCCAAGGAAGGAAGGCTCTGGCCTGCTTTGTGTCAGTTCTGCCTATAAAGGTGAGTACCTGGACAGGTTCCAAAACTGACTTTGGAAGATTGAGAAGAGATCCCAGAGAGGCAAGCAGCTGCTGGGTAACTAGCTAGGTGTGATTTGACCTGGTCTGGAGACTGACCCACAATGAGCCAGTCGTCCAGGTGGGGAAAAATGGCAATCTTTGCCTTCTTAGATGAGCGACTGCTACTGCCAGACATTTGTGAACACCCTTGGGGCAGAAGTGAGGCTGAAGGGCATTGCTCTGACTGATAATGGCCTGAGGGCAGTTCGAATCTGAGGTACTTTCGATGGGAGCTTCTGATAAGAACATGGAAGTAGGCATCCTTGAGGTCCAGGAGGCTAGCCAGTCCCTGGCCTTAGGGAGGTAAAATCATTCCCAGTGTCACCATTTTGAACTTTGGCTTTAAAGGTGCTTGTTTAGATATCTTAGATCCAGGATAGCCGCCACTCTCCTGTCTTTTTGGGGTGAGAAGTACCTGGAGTACAGACCCTTGCCCTGGTGAAGGGAGAAACCCTTTCTACAGCTCTAAGAGCCAAGAGGTTGAGACTTCTGTTTCCAAAGCAAGAGTCTCTAAAGGGTTCATAGGTGGAAAAGATCTGGCTCTCATCTTTGGAAATTTCTTGAAGATGAGAACCAGACCTGGCTCACTACTTCCAGGACCCACCTGTCTGAAGTTAAAGACTGCCAGTCCTGGACGAAGTGAGCCAACCTGCCCCCTACAGGTAGTGGAGGCCGACCCTGGGCATCCCATCAGGGTGCCTGTTTGGCAGGGGCTTTAGGCTGAGGGGTGGGAGCAGGCCTGCTCGAACCCCGTCTGCCTCTTCCTCTGAAGAACCCCCTCTGTACATAGGCTGAAGAGGAGGAGGAGGCCTGGGTCTGGTAAAAAGGCCTGTGAAAAGGCCTACCCCTACCCCTTGGGGGCTGCCTCTGAGGAGTGGCTTGCCATTCCTTGGCATGCACTCCTGTAAGTGGTTCTATATTCATCCATTTCTTCATATAATTCTCTGTCTGCTCCCCAAACAGAGAATTTCCCACCACAGGAAAATCCATAGCTTTAGACTGGGTATCCTGTGACAAAGTAGTACACCTGAGCCAGGCCAATCTCCAAAAGCCACAGATGTAGCCATGACTCTAGAGGATACATTGTTAGAATCCACTGCAGCATGGAATTGCACATAGATACCTCAATACCATCAAGAGCCACCTGTTCCAGCTCCTTTGCAAGCTGGCCAGGGACCTGTTTAGCTAAGCCATGACAGTATCCATCTAGATTTCTGGTATCTACAACATAAGCCATATAGTTTGCTTGTCTGAGTCCCAAGGATGCTGCCATGGATTGTTTTTGGCCATGGCATCAATCTTCCTGGAATCCTTGTCAGGAGGATGTGAAGCCAGTGGAATATTAGCTTTATCACAGGCTGCAGCCTGAACTACCTAACATGACTGCATTGCTGTGAAAGAAAATCTGTATCAGGACCTGACAAAGTGTACCTCTGTCCATCTTTTTATCCACAGGAGGTACAGAATTAGAAGCTTTAAAATTTTATTTGTTTGTTTTCTAAAAGATTTATGTAAAGGGATGGACAACCTCCTGGACTCTGGGATATCCATCATCTCCACATAGTCAGGCTCCTCTTGCTCATCCAAAGCCTCCTCTAAGGGAAGCTGGAGGGTCTCAGGAACTTTTATAAAACAAAAAATGAGAAGGGGACTCAGAAAGCCTAGGGGGAGACTCACCTGAAGGTCTGTCTGGGTAGATGTCCGGTTCAATGGGCACATCCAGACTCTCAAAGTCACATTCACACTGATCATAATCCTCATCCCTCTCCTCTGGTTCATAGAACTCTTCTATATCATAATCTCTAACCATTGGAACTGACCGAACCGACCTTTTGCCAGACAGTGGTGGTTCGGAGGGAACCGGGGACAGGGACTGGACAATCTGTATTGCCCTGGCTATCTCTGCAGCAGTTGGAGAAGGAATTTTGGACTCCAAACTTGCTGATTTCTTAGTTTTCTTTGCTGGAACTGGCTCCTCAGAGCCAGCTTTGTTTGGCCGAGGAAGTCTCGCCCTGGTCAGAGGGCACTCCCTCCGGTTCGGCTGGCACCGAACCGGGCTGGCCATCCGGGTCAGCGGACTTTTTGGCCTCTCATTCCCTGAGCCTGCCCACTCTCTTGTCCAGGGTGGCTGCAGGGAAATTTTTACAAATCTGGCAGTCTGAATTGAGGTGGTCAAACCTCGGACAATAGACACATGTAGTGTGTGGGTCAGCCTTGGCAAAGGCTTCCCCACAGACACTACAGTGTTGAAACCCAGTGGGCCCGGTTTTTCTTTTGGGTTTCTCAGACATGATGCCAGCCTAACCAACAAACTTGCCCTTTTAATGGCAGTGCCAGGCAAGACACCCTTAACGGTTCCAAACCGTGTCACGGGTCGTGGAAAAAACCGTAATGAAATCCGTCTTTTTTAGAACCGATAAGAACCGGGAACCACACTCTAAGAAGCCTTAAAAGGCTTTAAACTTAAATTTTATACAATTCGATCGGTTCAACTGACCGATAACACTTTACAAGTTCCACACAGAAAAAAACCCTATCTATTACTTACGATTACCATAGACAGAGCTTGAACCGATTGGTTTTGCAGTTAAAATAATTAAATCACGGTTAAATTAAACTGAGAAATAGCGCTTTAAACCGAAGAAATGAACCGAGCAACAGGAGGAATCTCCGGAGCGACTGTTCAGTGAGGCGGAGTAAAGAATCTGATGATTTCGGTTTGAAACCAGCCTAACAGAGCTTCTGAACCGAGCTCGCGCTCTAAGCTCTATGCTCTGCATGGAAGTTAACTCTTTTACCTCCAGAGCAGTTCTAAGGCTGGGACAAACTGCAATAGTCATAATATAGCAAGACTTCATGTTGTTTGAAGAGGTGATCTCAGTGAGGATTATGGGTAGTTTCAAGAGGGACTCGGATAGATTTGGGGCAGATCAAGATGATGGGAGGGGAGGAGGAAAGGGATGAAATAGTCAGGGAGGGGGGAGCAGGGACTTTAGCCTGAGATAAGCTGTAAACCCTGCACAACAAGCAGACTTGATAGACCAGAAGGCCTAATTCTGCTGGCTACTTTATATGTTCGTATGTACTCTGCTTTGTGGCTCCTGCAGCTTAGTGTGCCAGGCTATGAGCTAGCCAAGTCAGGAAGCAAACCATTTGCTATTTAGAACTTTTAAATTGGCAAGAACAAATACAGTAACCTTAATGGCCAAAACAAATTACATGATTGTGCATTCAGATACTGTTTATGTATAGACAGGTGCCAGACATCAAACCCTTTATGTGGTGCAGCTGTGCCAAACACCTGTGCCACAACTGTGCCCAGTTTAGTAGGTTGGGCAGAGTTACAATGCCTTACTCGATTGATGTCAACTTGTGCCAAATATTTGGCACAAGCCCCATAAAAAGGGTACCCGGTATTGCCACAAGCTAGACCAGTAAAAGTTGGTCTAACTTGTGACAACTGGTGCACAGGATAGAATGTCACAAGCCCTGTGCTCCATATGTTAAGCGCACCTGGGGTTTGCAGCATTTGGGGCCATCTGAACATCTACCCCCAATCTCATTTTTGAAGCAGAAATAAGAATGAACCATTTTAGACATGCAATACTACATTCATAAGTGTGCATTTAAAGCATTTGCAACGTACTTCTCAGAGGTATAATGACACCCCAGGGTTGCAAATGCTTCACTGTGCACTGCATTTTGTGTTACTGCTTACATAAGCATGCAGCTGTGCAGCCTTAGCACATAGTTCTTTTCTGAAGGCCCTTCTCACCATATGTCCCCCAAATCTGCCTTGCTGCATGCAGAAATGTCAACACAGGTAGTTATTATTAAAAAAAATATGACAGCAATGACAAATTAGATTTTTTCGAAGCAGCAGCATTAGAGGGAAATAAATTAAGGTCCAGTAATGATGTACCTTTGTTTTTGTTGAATCAGACACATGCCGAGTGACAATCCAGTGCTACAAAGGGCACCAAACAGTAAAATGATATCTTTTTGCTTTAATTTACTGAGATTGTGTATACACTCTGAGATGGGGTGGGTGGGTTGCGCTGTGCAGTTACCAGTCCAGTCTTCCTTGGGGTCTCAAGGGTGGTGATAAATGTTTGTTCACCTTCAGCCATGAAGGTGAAAAGTGTCATGGATCATGATTCTCTCTGACAGGCTAGATAAGGAGGATTGCTCCCAGGTGTCACTGTGTAACTAGCCCAGGCTGACACTGCTCGTGGAAAATGTCAACTGCACTTAGGACTGAAACCCTTTGGCGAGTCTCCTGCCTCGTGTCCAGATTACCCATCACTTTCAATTTCAACATAAACTTGAGTTATGATTAATGGACAGTAAAGAAAGGGGCACTAAGGGAGCTGGATGGAGGAGAAGATGCAGAATCTAAGATCTTAACCCTTTGATGCCTAACAACTGATAAATATGTTGTTCCAGCATTGTGCATAGCGGTCTAAACAAAGTATATATCAGTTGCTCCTTTTCTGTTGTTGTGCAGTTTGTATCGCGTTACCCTGTCCTTCACACATGGCTTCTTTGCATAACTTTGTGTTATAGGTGCTACCACTGTAAAGTACATTGTCTACTAGTTAGAACGATGTAGGACATGTGTGCTGGGACCTGTGATAACATGGCATGGTAGATGCTGGAATGCGGAATGCACAGATGTGAAAGTACAATTCTCAAAAGTGCTTAGGCCAATAGGCACTTTTAAAGAGTACCAATTGTGCTCATTTTTAATTTTTTACTGAACCCCCAAAGCAGGAGCTTACCTCATAAGGACTTTTAAAGTCCACTCTTCGGAATTTATTACTTGGCGTATTGCTTACGGGAAGGGACCGTAATCCCTCCATCAGAGGAGCCAGATGCCTGATCCCTTCCCCTTCCTACTCCCCGAATCTAACAGGTGCTGCCCCCGCACTCTCATGTTTTGTGTATTAGTTTGGAGAGCGTGGAAGTAGGTTCTGTTGATAGCAAAGGGGGCCAGTTTTTAAATAATGTTTTTTATATTTTAGAGGGCCACAGGAGTCCAATCAAAGCCACAGCTCAACCAACAAGGTAGCTTTGATTGACTCCTGTGGCCCCTCAAAATATAAAAGACATGATTTAAAACTGTCCCCATTGCTATCAATAGAGCCTGCCCCTCACTCTCCAAACTAAGACATCACAAAACATAAGAGCATGGGGGCAGTGCTTGCTAGAGTCGGGGATCAGGAAGAGGACGGGATTGGGCAGCTGGCTCGTCCAAGTGAGGAATTATGATCCCTTCTCCTAAGCAATACAGTGAGAAATAAATTCTCAAGAGTGGATTTTTGAAGTCCTTATGAGGCAAGCTCCTGTTGGGGGGCTTGAGGAAAGCACCGAGACTGAAGCTCTTTAGTGTGGAAATGGTTATGCTCCATGAGGTTAATAGAGAACTGCGTTAAACCTGAAAGTCATTTTCCCAATAGAAGCGTTTTTTTTTCAATACTTCTTCCAATTCTGTTATTGTTCCATATCCTGTATATGGGCCTATTAGTAGCCATAGTGGATGTTTCTGAGTTCGACATTTGTGTCAAGTATAGTTTTAGAACAATTCCATCTTAAAGGAGAAGTACACCGAACCTGTAGGCATTCTCCCAGTGGCAGGTGTTTTTTAAATACTTTTTCCAGTTCTATTCTACCCATTAGTGGCCACAGTGGGTGTTTCTGATTTGCACAGTTGTGTTAAGTACCATTTTAAAACTGTGTGATGTATTGTATGTCCCTTTCAGCCATGGAGTTCTACGGTAGAACATGGGAGGGGGCACTGTGCCCCCATATTTTATTTTTTATAGAAACTGGTTCTGCAGAGGGAACTAGCAAGTGGTGCCGAGCACCAGTAGAGAGAGAGAGAGAGTGAGCCGAGGAGAGGGTCTGCTGAGTAAGCACTTCCTATATATAAAAAATGTAAAATCTGGTACAGAGAGAGTGACTGCGTGACAGTACAGAGAGAGCCAGCAAGTCAAAGAGATGCTGTGTCTAGTAAGCACTACCCCACTCTGAGGGGAATCCCCTCACATACCCTGAGGGTGGGCATCATGAACCACTAGTGTAGCTGAAAAGGCAGGCTGAAGCCTTCATTACCTTGCTAAGTGAAAACAAAAGCGAGTGCCAGGCTGGAGTCAGCACCAGCAGGTACACAGGTGCACTGATGATAGAATGCACACAAATTTTAGAACGTGCACAACAACTTTAGAGTAGCCACTGACTTCCATATACAATAAGCCCTAAACATATATTATAATTCAGTGTCAGATATTAAACCATCTAATAATGAAAATGTTGCCTGGTTCAGAACCTGAAGCTTGGTTTGATGACATGCTATAAAAAATGCCTTATCACACATCACTTGAACTTACATGGGCTGTAAGAATTTTTATTTTTTATTTGGAATGTTCCTTTTGATCAACACTGCTGTAGCTTAAAACATAAGATAATGCGACAGGAGCAGGTCCAATAGCCCATCGTGGCCCGGGTCCAGGTAAAAACGGTGAATGAAGAATGGTGTCGTCAAAAGACACACTTCATGGACACCAGAAAATGGGCATGGTCAAAAACTATGATAAAATAAATAAACCAATTATGAAACCATGCACACTGCAATGTCAGTGCGGTTTTCAACCGCTCATTTCCTCCTTCGAGGTGTTGACCGGATACCTCATGACCCATACCTACTCCTTAGTACTTACACCATTAAGCTTCATCACGACACAGTGGGCCAGTATATCATGTCATTTTAATTATTAAACACTGGTATGAAATGTAGCCTTCTGATTGGCTGACATCATTCTATAAGGGTTAGCGTAATGACTAGAGATCCACGTGTATGATAACACACTTAGAATTTTAACCATAAAAACATTCATTTAAACAAATGAAAACATCTTAGTTGAATAATAGCATCAATACATTCCCAGATTTGGGTCATCTGACATTTGTTAATCTGTAGAAACCTTCAAGTACCTTGGCATCACCCTGAATGATACCTTATCTTTTGCCCCACATGTGGACAACATTGTTGCCATAGCAAACAGAAGACTGGGTACCCTGTATAGGACCAGCTTCAACCTTACAGCTGAAGCTAAATGTCTTCTTGTCACCAACACTGTCCTGTCTGTCACTGACTATGGCCTCACTGTGTATGCTGCTGCTTGTGACACTATTATGCAGGGTCATGGTAGTATGCAATAAGGCCTATCAAATAAGGCCCTGAAAAGGGGCCTCACCAGTGGGCCTACCCGTCATCAAAATTCAATACCCCTGCCTCTAGGGGCTGACACCTCACTCACAGCTGCACCCTCTACTCTCTTACTAAATGGATACCCGTATGACAGATTACAATACCAAACCTGTCTGCCTGCTAAAAAGGCACTCTTGGGTCTTCTCCCCCTCCCCCCCGGCCATACAAAACTGCATCAATTCTGTTAACAATCTATATGGTACTAGAAGCATGACAAGATTTGCCCTTAAACTGTCTCTCCAGAGAACCAACCCAGGAAAGCATTCCTTTGCTGTTAGGGCAGTAGGTTGGATGAATGAATTGCATGAACCCCTACTAAGCCTTCCAAACATTGCCTAATTTAAAAGAACACTGTGCACAGCCCTCTCCTCCAACTCAAACTGTACTTGCTTCCAGTAATGTGTGTACTTTCATTACTGTATATGCACTGAAACTACATACTGTTTTGTTAATGTATGGCTTAACTTAATCTTTATATCTAACACATGCTGAGATTGTCTTGACTGTATTACACTGGAACTTATGAAGATGTTAGCATATTACTGTTTTGTATGTAACAACGTTTGATGTGGAACCTTTGTAAATGAGCACCTGTGCTCAAAGGTACTCTCCAAACATCAATAAATGAATGAATAAACAAACAAACAAATACATAACCTCAGGGGGGAAAAGGCCCTCAACTGTGCCTTCGGCTTCATCCTTCCCCCAGGGTTAAATTAACTGACGGTAACCCAGCCCCTGGTCATTCCTCAGTGCTTAATCAATCAGTCAAGTCAGTCAATCAATCAATCAATCAACCAATCAATAATAAATTATTTCCCAGTTAAGATGTTTTATTAAGAAATAGTAAAGCAGCAGTGCAATGAAAAAATGTTTTTCCAAAATGTTAGTTTCAGCTACAGTTAATAACAAGCATTTGTCAATGCCGAATGTTGTCGCGCTGGCAGTGGCAGTGGTGGAGCTAGAGACGCATAGCGCTGTGATTTTGTTAATGTGTCCCAAAAAGTGATTTTCCACAGCGAGCACGCCACTGTGCACCACAGCTGCGGAAACGCGTTTTGGGCAGGCTTTGAAAAATGGCAGCTGGACTGTTGACAAGGAGGTGTGCACAAATGCCAGTGGTGAAAATGTGGCATGAAAATATTGCAGATTTACAAAGTTACAAGGGTGCGTGGAAACCGTGCAATGCACGCTTGCAACACAGTGATTTTATGGACTTTCGGCACCAATTTTCAACATAGGCATTTTAGAACCTCTGCTCATAAATGGTGTCACTGTCATTTCCTCAAACTGTCCCGAAAACTGATTTTGCACATTGACTGTGCAATTCTGCGCTGGACGTGCAAAAACACATTTCAAGCCAGCTGTACCCGTTCATAAGGAGGTGTGTAGAAATGCCAATGAAGAACAGCTGGACTGAAACTATTACAATTCACAAAGTCACGAAAGGCAAGGCAGTAAACTGAGCAACACATGCTCATAAACACTCATTTTACTGACTTTTGTCCCCAAATTTTCAACGTAGGCATTTTAGAACATCTGCTAATGAACGGTGTCACTGTCATTTTAATAATGTGTCTCGAACACAGACTTTCCACAGCAATCGCACTATTCTGCGCCGGAACTGAAAAAAATGATTTTGGTCAGGATGTGAAAAATGACAGCTGTACTGTTCATTAGGCAGTGCAGAGCAATGGCACTGTTGAAAATCTGGAGTGAAAATATTATAAGTTTGCGAACTTATGAGCATGCGTGCAAACTGCGCAATGCATGCTCGTAACAGTCATTTTATGGAGTATTATCACCAAATTTTCAACACAGGCATTTTAGGACCTCTGCTCATGAACAGTGTCACTTTCATTTTCGTAATTTGTCCAGAACACTGATTTCCCACAGCGACCATGCTATTCTGCGCCGGAAGTGCAAAAACACATTTCGGCCAAGATGTGAAAAATGACAGCTGTATGGTTCACGAAGGTGTGGTAAAATGCCAATGTTGGGAATCTGGCATGAAAATATTATTGAATTTGCTTGCTAACACTACGGTGCATAGCAACTGTGTGCGCTTGTGAAATAATTTTTGCCGTACGCCGGGCGCAGCAGTTGGATTTCGCATGCGACGCCGGCGACCCGGGTTCGGGAACGGACTCGGGTCGCTGGAAGGGCCGGCCGGGGGGAGAAGGATGGAGCGTCCCAGGGACTGCTCTCCTTCTCCAGGGGGGAGGGCGGGATGGCGTCCGGAGCACCAGCGACCCCTAGTGGAGGCCGGGAGTCGTACAGCTACCGGCGCAAGCGTGCTTGGAGGTGGGGCGGACGTCTGACATCATTGCACGACCCCGCCTCCCCCGAGAAAACCGGAAAAAGGACGGCCGCCAGCCACCCTCAATGAAGCCCACCACGGCTTCAATTAGCTCCCCAGGCCAGCTCTCCGACCAATTCCCAATGTCTGCGGCAGCGTTCCCTTGCCTGCTTCCGCAGCCCCACCGTGGGGGGTAAGCCACGGGGTATCGGAGAGCCCGAGGCCGATTTGGGGAGTGGAAGCCGTGGCCCGTGACCGGGTCGATACTACCGGGTGGCTGGCAGCTAGGAAGGCGGCATAAAGACGAAAATAAAAATAAAAAAAAAATAAAAAGAAGTAATTTTTTGGATTTTTCCACAAATTTGCAACATAGGGTTTTTGAGACCCCACCGCATGAACAGTGGCATTGTCATTTCATTATTTGGTCCCAAAAGGTGATTCCGTGCAGTGACTACGAACTCACCTTTCGACTGACTAACGCCATGACAGTGACAGAATTCATGAGGAGAGGTCCCAAAAACCCCATGTTGAAAATTTGGTGCCAAAAAATCCCCAAAATGCTTGAGATATGCATCAAAGTTGAAAAAACCCTCTTTATTCCATTATACAGCTTACTGGCATTTCTTCAGTTCGCAGTCAGCTTTGAAGAGTGCAGACGTGTTCCCGGTCCACTGAAGATCGTCACTCCGGAGGTAAGTATGGGGTGGAGAGGTGTGTGAGGAGGAAGGGTGCGCAGAGGGTGGGTGCGAGTGGGGACAGGGAGACTACGATGGACAGTTTTCGTTTTACAGGTGAAAAAAAAAATTAAACATTGTGGGACAGTTTTTTTTTTAAGGGATTTGGCACTCTGGGGTGGGCTCCCAGTGTGCCACCTAACTGTTTGGGGAGATTCTGTAGCCAACGGGGGATTGGGCACCCTTGTTGGCACACAACACAAGGGGGGAGGAATTTATGCCAACAGGGATTAGGCTCCCCCATCGGCACACAAGGAAAGTGGGGGGGTAAGAGCCGAGGTGGATTTGGCACCCCCCTCGGCATATAACAAATGGCGGGGGATGCTTTATGCAGATGGAGAGTGGGCTCCCCTGTCGGCACATACATAGGGGACAGGGTAAACCGACAGGGGGATTGGGCACCCCCGAAGTCGGCAGTTTGGCGGCCAGTGTGCCGCCATGTTCATAATGTCAGTGAGCACGTCAAGGGAAGGTCCGCTGTATCTGATAAGCTTTGCTCGAATTGCAGCGGACTTTTCTTAGATGTGCTTGCCACATTATGTATTCATGGTGTGGTGTCAGCATGCAGGCTGATTGGGGAATGAGGGGCGCACCTACTGGTGCGTGCCCTTCATTCACCCAACAGGGACCACGCCTCCAAAGCTGCACTACCACAATATGTTGGCTTCGCAAGCGCGCCAATATAAAAATATTAGCATACCTGTCAAATCTGCTTTTCTAGGTACCTCCTATGCTGTGCACCATAGGTTTTTTCATTTTCTCGATCCGAACCCTTGCCAGGTTTACAGTGCTATTTCTAAGACCCATGTGGCGGCCATTTTTTTCTTCAGAATAAAACTAAATTAAAACTTTTATAAAATACTCAGACTTTGGTGGAATTAGAAAATGTGACTACCATATAAAACTGGAACATATCTGTAATCTTTTATAGTGAACAAAAGGTAAGGTCACATTTTTTGCCCAGTTTCATTGCACTGGTGCTTTAGAGACCACAGACATTAATAGGCACTTAATGTGTATCTATCCATTGGCACTTGTTACTGGCATGCTATTAAACTTCTTAAGGTGCAATTACAGGATGTTAATTTCTAGAAAACCATTTTTTCTTACCACACTTTCCCCGTCACACTCACTTGTGTCCTGGGCAGATTCTCTTTCCATCCACCAAACCCTCTAATCAATCTCGTTAACCATTTATTTGGAGATTCTCCACCAGCATGGCTATTGGCATCACTTACTGTGCTACTATTCTACTTGTGGAAGGAAGTACAAGAAGTTCAAATACACTTGACCTAGTTATTAGTAATATGATGGATTAAATAAAAGGGTGTTGAGTTAGGGAACCTTTGTCTGGGAGTGACCACAACATGGCAGAACCAGAGATTGAAATAAGATAGAATTCAACAAGGGACAACTAAAATCAAAATCTATAATAATGTAAATTATGATAAACTTAGCAAAATGGTTGGTGATTGAGACTGGAAGGTAAAGTTCTAGGGTCTAGGAACCACAGCAATGTGGAGGGAATTTGGTCTGATAGAAACCGAAATTCCTACAAAAGTAAAATATAATATAAGGGTAAAATTCCAACTTGGAATAATAATAAAATTCACAAGTTAATTAAAAGGAAAAATAGAGCCCATAAGCAGTTTAAAAGGGATAATAATAAGGTGTATAAAATGAAATATAAAATGAAATTAAGAGAGCTTAAGAGGGAAATACCCAAAGCAAAGGAAAAATTTTGAACTAAATCTAGAAAGTGAAGTAGCTGATAATCGGAAGGCCTTCTATGGATATATAGGATCCTTAAAACAAAATGATAACAAAGTGGGACCACTTCTGTCCTGAGATAATATGATAAGTAACTGTAAGGAAATGGCCAAAGAATTTAATAAATATTTTAATAGTGTTTATTCAATTGGGCCAACACCACATCATGTACTAATGAAAGAAACAGCTAATTCAATGAAAATATCAACAGGCACTACAAAAGAAAAAGTTGTAAACCTGAAAGTAAATACTCCCCCTCAACCACGTGAGTTGCATCCTAGACTACTTAAAGAATTAGCACCAGTATTATGCGACCCAATACAAGCTGTTTTCCAGTCCTCCATGGATGAGGGTGAAGTACCAGAGGGCTGGAGAATGGCTAATGTGGTTCCAATATACAAAAAGAGGGCCTAAATCAGAATATTCAAACTATCGACCCATCAGTTTGACAAGTACACTTAGTAAAGTTTTGGAGACTATTGTTAAAGAACACATCGAAAGGCATATATACAGGAAAAAGGGCATGGGAACATAAGTCAGCACGGATTTACAAAGGGTATGTCACGTGTGACACATTTACTGTGTTTTTTTGACTTAGTGAGTGCTGCCCTTGATAATAGTTTATCAGTAGATGTACCGTACATTGATTCTGAAAAAGCTTTCGATACTGTATTACATCAGGAATTAACACATTGAGTGGAATGGGGGTAGAGCTATGTCACTAGATGGATAGCTGTCTGGTTGGCTGGAAGAAAACATTGAGTATGTATAAAGGGATATATGTCCAATTGGTCTCAGGTGCCCAGTGGAGTTCCGCAGGGGTCTGTTTTGGGCTCAGTTCTGTTTAATGTATTGGCTGCATCCTTAAATTGCAATCCCAATGCAGGCTAGCTAAGTCTGCAGATGACATGAAACTGGGAGCAGTAGTCACAAATGCACAGGATACAAAACTATTTCAAGATAATATTTTTTTTATTTATTTATTTAGGGATATTGACCAATTATATAGTATGGATATGGGAAAAGATTAAAATTCAATCTAGCAAAGTGTAAGGTCATGCATTTAGGAAGGAAAACCCTAAATTTAATTACAATATAAATGGAGTCATTGTATTATCCACTGATGTAGAAAAAGACTTGAGAATATGGATCAATAAAGATCTTGAGTTTACTCATCATTCTTCTGTTACCACTAAAAGCCTATGGCATTTTGGCCTCTATTATGAGGAATATGGTACCTCTGTACTCCAATAATAATATTCCAATAAAATATAAATTACAGGACATTCTATTTTTTATGACTTTAGACATTTGCATGAAAAACAGGCTCTTCTGCCTCTTAGATTCCATCTGTTCCTGAAACATTTCCTACTTTGAAGTCATAATCCTCTGCTGCTAAATGATTATGATGTCACAAGCAGAAGATTGTAACTTCAGGGCAGGAAAAACAGGGACAGCTAACATCTAACAAGAGAAAAGGGAGAATCATTATGTACTGAAGAGATAGGAGACAAGGAACCTCCTCCTCCATGGAGAGGAGGGTAGTTCCACTCGGCTCCGACTGACTGTGCTGCTGGGGTTTCCCTTGTAGATTTTTACCTGGGACAGGAACAGATCCTGAGGGCAGACATGGTTTTGAGAAATGCTACAAATAAGCATTAAGCCACGACACAGCATGGTTCTACTGTGGCATTAATCCATGGTTGTGCAGCCTCCCCGCATAAAAGTAAATTTCCAAGTCCTTGTGCCATTGTTCCTGTCACACGGTGTGCACACTGCCGAAATTCAATTTCAGTGATGTACACTCGCCATAAGGATGATCGCTTCGCAATCGCGCCTCTTATGACATCTACAATGCGGTGTTGCGCTACTAGGGCCGTCAGATGTGTTTTTGGTCGCTAGAGTTTTATTTTGTTATGTGTTAATATCTATATGTGGAGTTCAGTTTTAATTTTAAAGTGATCGTTTTGTTTCTCCGTGCTTCTCTGTGTAAAGCAAACGGATCCGCTGTTGCTTGAGGGAGTGTGTCGACGCCAATGATGCTTGCTTCTCCCTCACCCCTAGCAGCTTGTTTTTTGGGATTGGGAGCTGCTGAGTGATTTGATCTGATCGGGAATCACTGAGGGATTTAGACTGCTGAGGGAAGAATATCACTGGTGGATGTCGTTCTCCTTTTCGTTTAGCAGCTCGTCCCTTGGATTAACTGGGAGCCACTGAATAACTTGAACTGATTGAGGGCTTCTGATTGATTCAGAAGGGTGAGGGAGTAATACTAGTAGGTATTTGTTGAACCTGCCCTGGAGTTAAGTGGGAGCCTCTGAGTGACTTTGACTGGTGAAGAGGCGAAGAAAGGAATATCAGCGGGTGCTTGTTGCTTCAACTGTCTGGTAACTGTTAAAAAATTGGTGTTTGCTCAGTGGATATTTTTGGGCGTCTCTTTCCATGAAGTGTGGGAGTGAAAAGTTATGCCATGGACAGATATGCCTACTTGATGAAGATCCCTAACTGTTATTAAACTCCTTGAATGATGTGTGATCAGGGGGAAGTTTATTTATTGGGAGTTTGAGGGTTCTTGGAGCTGATTTTTAGTATTGAAATACTGTGCTTGAACTTCTTGTGTTCTGGATGTGTGAGCAGGAAGAAATATTGCAGTAGGGTCTGGGAGCAGTATTGTGCAGTATTGAGGGTGGAGGTCCTCCCTCCTTGTGCTTGGTACCTTTATTCTTTTCCCTGTGAGGCCAGAGACCAGGCAGGGTGTCCCTTCTTCCTCTCTGGGAAGCCGGGGTGGAGTGGGGAGCTCCCTAGGCTGTCTAAGAGGCAGACTTAGGCCTGCCTCTGGGGCAGCTGTGGTTGTGGGTCATGGGTAGCAGGGATTTAAGGGGGCTATTCCTGATGCTACAATTTGGGGGGGAGGGCTCTCTAAGATGCCAGTCATTATGTGCACATAATTTGCTGCTTGTGGACACTGCCGCTGGACCTAAATTAAGTGACCAAACAGTTTGTATGCTGATTTATCTGAGTGATTTTCTTTATTTTCTGTAAAGAACTCTCCCCTGCTATGTGAGAGGTGGTGGTGGTGGGGGGTTGTTCATTTTGCCAGAGTAGTGAGAGAACTCTGGTTTTCATAGTACACATTCAAAGTTTATTAAAATTAGTATGTTTTAAACCCTTGAAGTGAGAGATGAAGGGGTACTACATTAATAGAATGTTGTGATTGTTGTAAATGTGATTTAGTGAATATTTATAGTTGTCAGCTGCATAGGGAATATGTGTTGGAATCGTGTTTCGGTGGGTAGGCGCTATTCCCCGTCCAGGTTGAGGGACCTTCACCCCTTTGATAGTCCCTGTTATAGCCCAAGGTATATAGGTGTTGTCATGCCTTAGGTATTGTGTGGAGGGGCAGAAGGGGCGGGGGCCCCGGACTGGGGTGGGAGGAGCGGTGTGGACAGATAGGGGTGGTGAGATCGAGGAGGCATCCTGGGGTGAAATGGGTCCAGGAAAGAGGTCCTTCATGCCTGGTTCCCATACCCAAGGGCTTCACTGAGGGTGGGCAAGTCACCCGTTCTTCCATGTCCTCTCATCCAACTCGGGCAGTGTTCTGCAATGCCAGGTCTATAAAAAACAAGACAGCAATTATTGCTGATCTTGTTGAGTCATCTGACCTGGCTTGCATCAACAAGACCTGGTTGGACAAAAATGCTGGTCTGATATTGGAGTCAACAGTTCTGGCTGGGTACTCGGTGATACACCGCCCGAGATTGGAGCAAGGGGCGGTGTGTAGCCATCTGTTTTAAGATGGAACTGGATCTGGTGGAGGTTCTAGTGGGGATCACCAGATCCTTGAGTGTATTCTAGGGGCAGGTATGGGCAGCAGGATTCTTCTCATTTACTGTCCACCTGGAGATGAGAAAGTTTTCCTGCAGGAAGTTGCAGACTTCATGGTCGACATGGTATTGGAGGCCCCCAGGTGGTTGGTCCTGGGGGATTTCAATGCCTGGGTCAACGATGAATTCTCGTCTTTTGGCAAAACTTCCTCCTACTGATGATTTTGTTGGGCTTTACGCAGGTAGTTACCGCTGCAACCCATTGTCAGGGTCACTCCTTGGACCTGGTGTTCCTCCTGGGGATGGAGGCCGCTGACTTGGTGGTGGAACCAGTTGGATGGTCTGACCATCACTCTATCAGGTTCAGTTTCACGGCTCCCCCTGTGAGACCAGCCCCTTTGGAAATGGTCCGCTACCACCTTTTAAGGGGTGTAACCCCAGAGGGTCTGTTGGTGATGCTGGACCTATCAAGTTGGCCATTGGAATGCTTGGATCCAGGAGATCTAGTGACGCACTATAATAGGGTGGCACTGGAGGCCCTATATTCCATAGCACCTGTCCAAGTTTGCTCCCTCCCTCTTTGTCCTGAGTCCCCTTGGTTTGATGGGACTTTGAGGGAGTTGAGGAGAGTGGGCAAAGATTGGAATGTCATTGGTGGAAATCTGGCCTGGAGGAGGACAGACTTAGGTTGATCACCCATTATTTGGACTATCAATCAGAAATCTCCTGGAAGAAGGCAGAGTTCCTGTCCAGGGAGATTACTGCAGCAAGAAAGCGACCTGCTCAGCTGTTTCGGACCATGGACAGACTATGCAATCTAGTCTGTCTTCGGGGCTAGAGAGCCTTTTCACAAGATAAGTGTGAGGAGTTTGCTTGATTTTTTGCAGATAAGGTGTCCTCCATCAGGTCGGAGATCTGTTCAACTCGTTCAAATGAGTACGGCGAAGGTTGATGTGCAGGCACAGACACCCAGTCTGTTTGGATAGTTTTTGACCAGCCAGCGATCATGGATATCATGAAGATTGTTCAGAGCTTGTGACTGACTTACTGTAGTTTGGATCCTGGTCCAACACACCTCCTGGTGGGGTGTATAGATGTCATTGGACTGATCCTCACGGAGATAGTCTGGTGTGTGCTGGATCAAGGGGTGTTCCCTGATCCATTAAAGGAGGTGATGGTGACTCCCTTTTTAAAGAAATTGTCCAGTGACCCAGACTGCCTTGCAAACTATAAACCGGTCTCTAACCTACCCTTTTTGGGTAAGATTATTGAGAAGGTAGTTGCGTTGCAGCTTGAGAACTTTCTTACCGCCCATGAAGTCTATGAGCCTCTCCAGTCTGGTTTCAGGAAGAGGCATAGTACTGAGACAGCATTAGTTCGGGTGATGAATGATCTCCTAATAGCGAGGGTTCGAGGACTCGTTCGATCTTGGTCCTCCTTGATCACTCTGCAGCAATCGACACCGTGGATCATGGGGTGTTGTTGGAATGCCTGTGATTAATATGTGGCCTGTCGGGGACGGTCCTCAGATGGTTCCATTCTTTTCTCATGGGCAGGTCTCAGAGGGTGGTGTTGTGAATTTTTTCCTTGGCCACCTTTGCCCTGACTTGTAGGGTTCCATAGGATTCCTTACTGTCCCCCATGTTGTTCACAGTGTATATGCTGCCGTTGGGGGACATCATAAAGTGGTATGGGCTGAGTTTTCACTGCTTTGCAGATGACACTCAGCTCTACCTGTCCTTTGAACCCGAACAGAGTAGTGCTGTCTCGGTATTTAACAACTGCCTCGTCGAGATTCAGGACTGGATGAGTGCTAACTGGTTGAAACTAAATCTGGATAAGACTGAGGTGTTGGTGGTGGACCCTGGTCACCGGGTAGAGAAGTGGACTTCTGGGCAACTGTCCAGCCTGGTGCTGGGTGCTGACCAGTTGAGACCTTCTGAGATGGTGTGGAATCTGGGGGTTGTGCTTGACAATGAACTGACGTTTAAAGCACAGGTGTCAGCAGTTGTCAAGTCCTAATTTTTCCATCTGAGGAACATTGCCCGGATAAAGCACCTTGTTCTGCCCGATGACCTTCCTGTGTTGGTTCATGCCTTTGTGTCCTCTCGTCTTGACTACTGCAATGCTCTATAATGCATCGGCCAGGCTGCTGACAGGGCAGTCAAGATCTTGCCATGTCACGCCTGTGCTGCATGAACTGCAATGGCTGCCGGTGCGATGGAGGATCATCTTTAAGGTTGCATTGCTGACCTATAAGACCCTACACGGATAGGGACCGGGTTACTTGCAAGACCTTCTGCGACCTTACCGCCCCCTCCGCCCTCTCCGCTCCGCCGACGAGGGATTGCTAGAGGTTCCCAGGGTCTGTTTACAGACATCTGGTGCTAGGGCTTTTGCTTTTGTAGCCCCGACCCTGTGGAACTCTCTGCCTCATCGGATTAGAGATTACCTGTCCACTGAGACGTTTAAATCCTCCTTGAAAATGTATTTATTTGGCCTAGCATTTGGGGAGGATATTTAGTTATATGTATGCTGTCTTTTAATTCCTTGTGTTTTAACTGTTTGTTGATTATTTTAAATTGTAAACGCGCTTTGATTTAAGAAAAGCGCGTTAGAAATAAAGTATGATTTGATTTGATTTGATTTGACATAGAACCATAAACAAACAGTTTTTAACATTTTTTAAATGGAACAAGCAAACAAAATTAAGCTTGTTTCTAATGTTTTCTAATCTTTTCCTTCCAAGTATGACTCGCTTTGCTTTCTGGGTAAGCTTACTGTGATATCACTCTTCCAGTCTTTCGCTTCTTTCATCGATATTTGACATCTTTATCATTTCAAGACACATCACATTCAGTATCAAGTGTGTCATTTCTATAAATATTTTTTACTTGCATTTCTACATTTCCTGTTACACGGTACAGCACTCGCTTTCCTTTATGCACTGAATGGACTGTGCACTTGCATGCACGCGTGTGATGCAATTCAACAATAACTAGTCGTGTCAGTGATTACTCAGCGGAACAAAATTAAACACAAATATTGCGACAACGGCGTTACATAGAAAATGCTCAGTTGAAGGTAAAAAACCTTTCAAGAGCCACGAAACCTATGACCTTCTAAATGTGTTGACTTTTGCTATTCACTTTGTGCCTACATAACTGGAAATTCACAGGTCCATTGACCGTGAACTTTTTCATATTAAAAGGAGTAAACATTTCTCTCATTACAGGTACAGGATAGCAAGGAGGCCGTTCTACATTTCTAGTACTTCCTATTTCTATTACTTCTGTATTTTCAATCCTGATATTGAAAATGGTGCAAGTGCACACTGTACACCAGGGTGGGTGGGTGGGTGGGAAATTCTAGGTACTCTGCTACACAGATTTCTGTGGATAACTATGGTATTGCACTACAACAGGCAACCATGGATCTACTGTGGCATTAATCCATGGTTGCTTTTGTGTCACCTGATGCTATCTGACCAATCCAGTTCTGTTCTTTACTACTTGTATTAATGCTGTGTTACAACATTTTATGTTCCAGTCAACTGGCAACAATTTGTCAAGTTCTTCCCTGGCCATGATAATATACTCTCTGATTAGGATCAAAGCAGTTGTCTGGTAAGCACTGAAACTGCATGTAGCCCAGGTACATGGAGGGTGTTGAACCTAAAACTCTGATTTTAGGATTTTGGTCCCAAAGTAAAGTAATATGACCAATTAATGTTTGGTTTAATTCAGTGGGAACTTGAGTGACAGCACCACTTATGTGTTTGTAAAAGACCACCAATGGTATCTCAGCATGGGGTGGAATACTGGTGTTGGGCAGCTGAGCAAAACTCAGTGCCATTAGGACTTCTCATAATCCACATACTGTTAATATACAGTGACTCAACATTAATGAATGTGCTAAGAACAAATCATACTTATACAAGACATCTCAGCAGAAGTACAGATGACAAGGACAGAGAAGCAATACTCAGTAGGAGTAACAAAACACAATTTGCATGGCTTTAAAGTGACACCACTACAGTGAAACAGTATAACAGAATTGAAAATCCAACCATCATGTGGAAAGATGACTTGAAAAATCATGGCACACCCCACATGCAGCAAAAACAAAAGGAGACGTTGATATACTTCACCAATTAATTTTTCGTAAAAGACCAAGGTTGGGTGAAACATAAAGAGGTTTGTTGCTTGTGAAGTACCTGTACCTGAAAAGGATACCCCATGATAAGGGCATCCAGTATTGAGCACTCACAAAGAGGGTGACTCAATAGCAGCACCTGTTCACAGGGCTACTGGACAGGGGGCGAATACGGGTATAGCGACATCCTGTCACTATATGTATATGCGCATGTGGGGGGGGCAAGCATGCCGTGCGATGGGAGCATGGGGAAGGAGGGTTTGTGAGGTGTAGTGCGGTGGTGGATTGCTGAGCTGGCTGTGTGGCATGGTGGGTTCTTGGCAGGCTAGGGTTGGGAGGGTGCCAGGTTCGATGCTGGGTGCATCGGTATTTTTGTGCCAGTCTGTGGTAATTTTTTTATAACCCCCCAACATGCACCCCCCTGGAGTTGAGAATCCTTTAGTAGTGGGGTGCGTGGGGTGAAGCCCCCCACAGTGGGGGTGCGGGGGCACAACCCCTCACAAAAACAAAACAAAAAACTATGGTTTTGGTGCCCTTTTGATTTGCGCCACAAGTGTACATCGACGAAATAGAGTTTTGCCGATGTACATTCACCCTAATGGTGATCGCCCTTCTGCGATCGCCACTATCACATAGAACCCATGAAAAGGCTGCTAGTCACTTTTGCAGTGTGGACAATAAAGGACTTAATTGGTGAAGTTTACCGAAGTCTCCTTTTGTTTTTGCTGCATGTGGGGTGTGCCGTGATTTTTCAAGCCATTGTATTCTTATTATCACAGAGCACCCCCTACCTTGAGTGGCTGTGCTTTCCACCATCAGGTGGAAAGACTTGGGAATTGTCTACTAATCCTAGAAATCAAGTCTGTTTTCAAAAAGATTGCTTATAGTAGTCTGAACAGTGTCAAATTAATGTAAATCAGATGTGCAAGCAGCAGGGAATACAAAATAACACATATAGTGCCTCGCCTCAAGTGATGTTGCGTGTAGGCCTTTGAAAATGTGGTTTGCATCTACTAACATGCTGGCTTGCGACAGCTGCCCACAGAGGTTGGAGCAGCACCAGGAACACAGTGGTACTGCCACAGTCATCACTTTATCCCACCTTCTGTACTTGTTCCTGATGTGGTGAACACATTCCTCCCTGGAGGTCCGGTGCCCCCATCATGGTTTAAATCATTCTTTTGTCTCTGGTGTGCATTGAAATTCCCAATCTGGCCCCATCCTGGGGTCAAGCTGGTGGGAGAGGGGTTGGAGTGTGGGTGGGGAAGTGACAGAGATAAAAGTAGTTGCCTGGGCTGATGTAAGCAGAGTCCCGGAAGGAAGGAGAAAAAGTACGAACTAAAAAAAAAAGGTGGACATTAGAGACACTTTATCCTTCTCTGCCACACCTTTAATGTAATTAAGCAAATAATGAAACCACTGGAATGTGGAATGGAGCAATAATGCAGCTCCTCAGTGTCTGAACGGAACAGCTGAAAGGTGAGTAGTTCATATTCGTGGGGAACTGGATTACTGCAGTGTGCTACATTATTATTATTTTTTGAAATTGATCCAACCAGCATAACCTAATGAGGTGCGGTTTCTTGTTTTCTTGTGGGTCCTAGGGATGATAGCAGCAGTCAACAGGTTAACATAGCCCAAATGGAATAGATATTTACAGGCTAAAATATATGCAGGAAACTGTAATGGTAAGTATGTCCAAACAGTAATAAATACAAGCTAACAAAGTGTGGTCACAGCAAACAAAAAGCAAGAGTGTTGTTATGCAACATGATCATGGTTGGGTAGATAGGGATACTGGACCTAAGCAAATACAGGAAGTTCTTAGGTTGCTGGAAAGACTGTACTTGAACACCTGCAAGCTAGAAACATTCCTCCTCTGGAGAGGGAGTTTGATCCTGGTATCTCTGGTGCAACAAATGCATAGGCCTTTTATTAAATTCATGCTTCATTTTGGGAACTGAGAAGATAAGTGCTGCTGTTGAACGGAGTGAGGAGGGACTGCTTGGAATCTACTACGAAATCCGACAGTCACTTGCTTGAGCGTACAATGGCGGACTCTGTTTGCTCAACATTCACTTGCCTGACAATAGAAATTTTGCCAGCGGGAGGTGATTTCGTGTTGGGGCTTTATCCCACTTTCCCTCATGTAAATATAATCCTCCTTAAATATAAACACCTCTGCCGTTGGGCAAATTTCTCATGTCGGCCAAGTGAATGTCAGGCAAACAGAGTCGGGCTATTGTACGTCAGGCAAGTGAATGTCGGGCAAACAGAGTTGGGCTATTGTACGTCAGGCAAGTGACTGTCGGGATTTCATAGGACTCCCCACTGCTTGACTGTATGAGGTGGGTTAGGAGATGTGCAAGGGCTTTCCCAACACATCTATTTTATTTTGTTATGTTTTCACAGGTGAAGCCTGAGAAATCAGGAACATGAAGAGTTATGACACTAAAGACTGAACATACTGTATAGGACACAGTTCAGTTTACAGTATACACAGAGGCTGATCACTCCTCAATGGACATACTAAAATTTGGCTACAAATTTGGTGGTACAGTAGGTAGTGGATAAGGACTCTTGCCATGAGTCAATAATCTATAGCTGTCTTGCTTTCCCACTTAGGCTGGGATGTGTCAGTGTTATCACCCAGTTTTAATTACCCAAACCCAAACTTGGAAGTCAAATGTGTGGGAGGTGCCCACCCAAGGGGCAAGCCTGGGCATGGGGTGACAGCAGGCAGGGCAGGGCTGACCTCCGAATGGAGGATCAAGAGGGCTGGGCACAAAAATACCAAAATAAAAAAAAGAAATGTGTGGGAGGCTTGCATCTACTAAAATACTGGATTGTGACAGCTGCCCACAGAGGTTGGAACACCTGATTTATTTTTACTAGCCCAAGAGCAAATCTTAATCCCAGTGTAGGGGACCTCACATAAATCCCACAATGTTGTGAGTTTCACAGGACAAGCAGATAACCTGTACTATACCATTCAACAAGTTTATGTTAAGCAAAACAGGCATGAAAAGACAAAAATATGGTATAGAAGCAATTAGCAAGTAATAAAGCAACAGTCTATTTCAAATACATTTGCACCAGTGCACTCTCGTTTAGAAGAACATGACATTGCTGACAGTCTTTTGCTTCCACCTGGAAAGGGGGTTGGGTGGGATTGAAAGATATGTTCTGTGAACAGTTCCTTGTTCGCTGATACTTGTAGTAGAACAGTCCCAATTTCACCATGGCATATGACCAGCCCAGATTTTGACAATTTATAAAATTCTTAGCCAAACATGCACACACATTAGCCAATCGATAACCCTGCAGATCTCCGGGTAAAATACCACTCCCAACCCTCATAGTCTCTTGCCAGAGATGAGACATTACCTAGGCCCTAGGGAGTTTATTTGGCAAGGGCTTACAGTCATTGACAGTTTATTTACATGGTCCATGGTGGGGGAGTGATGATTGCTGGCTTCTCTCTCTAGAAGGTCCGATCTGGTGTAGATGTTTGGAGCTGGTGGGATTCTTGTTCCTCAATGACTTGTCGCATTGTAATTTTGAGGCATGGTAGATGGCACAAGATTCTGCATGTTGTTATCTTTCTTCTGAGGTCCTGTAACTTTGAATTGCTGCAGAAAGACTTGCTGCTGTAGCTGAGCTGATGTGATGATGGCATCAGATATTGAAAATATCACATTGATGGTGTTGGCTGTTTGAAATACCATAATTAATGGCAATAGATGTTAAGAAATACAATCATTTTTGATGGCATTTGATGGCATTGCTGGTTGTTATGCAATGCCATCTCTTGATGACTATAGACGTTGGTAATGCTATCTTGATGGTATTTATTTATTTATTTATTAGAACATCAGTTTAACAACCTTTGAGCCAGAGGCTCATTTACAAAGGTACCTCGTCACAGAGAGGACAAAACAGTGCAAGCAACAAACATCAGGGCAGACAAAAAATCAGAGTACATTTAGGAATCAGGCAAAAATACAGGAATATGTCAAACACAGTATACAACAGGCTTACATGTGAGCTTTATAGAGTAGACAATATACAGTAGTTACATGGAGATTGATTCAGTGGGCAGATAAAGGTAAGGCTGGGTGGAAGACATCAGAAGAGGAGTGTGGGAAGATAGTAGCAAGTAAAGGTAGAGCTGGACAGAAGGTCAGAGAGCAGCTCAGTGAGCTTTGTCTGGAAGGATAGGAGGAGGCTTAGAGGCAGGTACAGCTGCATGTTGAGAGCAGGTGATTTCTAAGGCTAGTTTTAAAATAAGATAACGAGGCGGCATCAAGTGATTCTGGCAGGGAGGGCATTATACCAACAGGGGGCTCTGTAGGGGTAAGCCCTTTGACCTTGCGAGGTTCTCGCCCTCGGTATAACCAGTGCAGTTTTGAGGGATATACGGGTATGCACTGTAGGGTTTTCTTGGTGGATAGTGGTTGACAGACCCGGTGGGGATAGCCCAAGGAGTGATTTTTTGTTAGGAGGCATGTTTGGTATTTGAGTCGCTCATCTAGGTTGAGTAGATTAGCCATGGTGTAAAGAAGGCAAGTGTGGGTTAGACTAGGAGCCCCAGTTATGAGCCTGCAGGCCTTGTTTAAGGTGAGGCAGATCTTGTGCAGGGCAGTCTGGTCTGCTGCACCATACACAGGTAAGCCATAGTCTACCAGAGATAGAACAGAGGATGTGACTGAAAGTCGGAGGGCATCCGTGGAGAGGCAGTTTTTATGATGATAGAGGATACCCAGCCGAGTGTTAGAGGCTGAGGCAAGGGCAGAGATGTGAGCATGAAAAGAGAGGGCAGGGTCAAAGGTTATACCTAGGTATTTATAAGAGTAAACTAGCTCAATAGGGAGTTTAGAGGTGGAGTGGACTGCGAGAGGATAGTTACTGGATTTATTTTGGGGGTGGGCAAAGAGCATGGTTTTGGTTTTCTTTAGATTAATTACGAGTCTGTGCTCAGTAAACCAGGCTTCATGCTGGCTGTAGGATTCCTGCAGAGAATCCTGAAGTGAGATGGATTGCGTCAGAGGCAAAGAGTACAGCATCATCTGCGTAAAGAAGGATTTTACCAGTACATTCACTGGGCAGGAGTTGAGAAAAGGGAAAAGAGCAAAGGCTCAAGAATGGAGCCCTGAGGGACTCCGGAGCGGATAGGGCAGGTGCTGGAAAGTTTTCGTTGATTTTCACACGCCAGAGTGGGCCGACAAGCAGCTGGAGCACCAGGAAACAGGCCCAGTGGCAATGCCTAAGTGACTAAGGGTAACTAGCAAGAGGGGTGGGAGACAGTATCAAGGCTTTTGATAAGTCAATGAACACTGCACCTGCTAGAGCCAGAGTCCAGTGAGGTGAAGAAAGTTAGAGAACCCAGGGGCAGTATTGGTGCTGTGGCCTGCTCTGAAACCATGTTGTTCTGGGCAGAGGATGCTATATTTATCGAGGTATTCAGAGATTTGGGTGACCACAATTTTTTCTAAGGCCTTAGAGAGAGGAGAGAGGATTGAGATAGGTTGATAATTGCTAGGAAGGGTCCTATCACTACCCTTGTGTATTGGGGTGACAGTAGCTATCTTCCAGGCAGAGGGGAATTGCCCTAGGCAGAGAGATTTGTTAAAGAGGCTGGTGATTGGTGAGATAACCAGATCCAGAACCTGGACGGAGAAGACTGGGATCAAGGAGTCATTGCCAATTGTGTTACCTTTTAGGCCTTGAGTAGGTAAGGTCTGACTTCCTGGGCAGTGACTCGTGCAGGTAGAACAAGGGCATGGGAGAATAGGGACAGACCTGGAGGGAGGGGGAGCAAAGAAATTATCTGGGAGCACCAGGCTAAGGTCTGTGAAAGATTTGTTGAAGTGGTTGGCAATAAGGACAGGGTCTGAGGAGACTGAACCATTAATGTTGATAAGCTAAGGTGGCGGGAATGTGTGCCACCGCTCAGCTGCTTAATGTTGTCCCAGAAGGTCCTAGCGCCCCTTGAGGAAGTGAGGGAGGCTTGATAGTGCTCAGCCTTCGCTTATGGATGGCCCATGTACATTTGTTCCGGGAGCAGCATAGGCCAGCCTGTCAACTGGGCAGCCTGTTTCATGGCACAAAGATAGATTGTCCCTGTGCTTAAGAAGTTGGCACAGGGTGGGGGTAACCCAGGGGGCATGCCTTACTTTGGACCGGCGTGCAGTTATGGGTGCAAAAATGTCGCAAGCAGAGTTGAAGGTGTGGATAAAGAAGGTAAGGGCCGTGTCAATATCCGGGGCGTTTAGTATAGGGGACCAGTCTATGAGGGCTAGGAGTTGCTTAAGGTCTTTCAGCCCACCAGGTCTAAGATGTCGCTGAAGGGTAGTTTTTGCTGTGGGTTTGGGCAAGGAGGTTGACCAATAGAAGAGAACAGGGGAGTGGTCGCTAAGACAGTCCGGGAGGATTTGGATATTGCGGATGCGGTTAGGGCGATTTGTGAGGACCACATCGAGGAGTGTGCTAGAGCCCATTCTAGGATTCACCCTAGTGGGTTGGGAGGCTAGTTGGGTTAGGTCGATGGCTGCAAAGGCGTCACAGGAGGAAGTGGATGAAGGGCTAAGCCAATTGATGTTCAAGTCCCCCACAAGGATTTGGTCGGAGGAGTGGGGTAGGGAGGTAAGATAATCAATTAGTGGGCCTAGTGCTTGTGCTTGAGTTTTTGGAGGTATGTATGCTGTAGTCAGGTAGATGGGACCCCTAGAGGGATCAGGAGATAGTTTTAGGGTTAGGGCCTGAGCCCTGAAGTCAAGGACAGGGGCTGGGAGGGCTAGTCCAACGAGAGAGTCTTTGACATAAATGGCACAGCCCCCACCTCGCCTACCAACACGATCCTCTCGATAGAGGGAGTAGCCAGGGAGTGAGACAAGGAGTCAGGGGTAGAGTCTGACAGCCAAGTTTCAACTATTACGATAATGTCAGGTTTATGAACCGCAACCCAGCAATTGAGAGAGTCGAATTTTTTAAGGAGGCTACATATGTTCATGGAAGCACATGAAGTCCGTGGATTCTTTGAGGAGCCTTGCAAGCTGGACCGGGATTGGGATGTATGTTACCAGTCAGGAGCAGAAGGAGGAGAGCCACTCTGGACAGAGGGTGGCAGAAGGAGAGTTTATGCCGGAGCGATAGGAAGAGAAGGGGGGTATCGTGAACACAGGGGTGGGTAGGGCAGCACAGGCTAGGAAGGCTTGAGTGATAAGATCCCCGAGGGAGCAAAGGGGGGAGGAAAGGTAGTGTCTAGATGGGGGGTGAGGTGGAGAGGAGCATATGGGGTGAGTGGAGGAGGAGGGAGGGGAGGCAGTGGCATAGAAGGAGTGGAGGGCAGGAGGGCAGGTAGGAGCACTAGAGTAGTGAGGCTGAGGGTTAACAGAGATATTAGGGTTAGCGGAAGGCAATAGGAGAAGGAGGAGGAGAGAGAGGCAGGTAGGCAGGAGGTGTGCATGCATGATTGGTAAGGGTGTGAGAGCTGAAGTGAAGAAAAATTGGGGAACTTAGATGATAGAGGGGAAGATGGTAGGGGCTGGATTTGGATGGGAGAGGTGAGAAGAGGGGTAAGGGGGACAACAGGATGGGTTTGCAGATAGCAGTAATGAGATGGGTAGAAGAGGGTGAAAGGTCTACCCATAAGTGTAGTCGCCACCTTGGTACAGTGGTAGAGCCCCTGCCTCAAGTGCATAGGGCACCAGATTCAAGGCTTGCCTAGGGTGACAGAAAAGGTCCCAGGACAGTAGCTGCAGCAGCAGGGAGCAGGGTTCAAAGCCTGCAGTAGTACTCAGAAAATATGTTATTCAGGCATACCATAATCTTTCACAAAATGATCACATTTGTATACAGTACATTTTACAGAGCAAGCATTTTTTATCTCACATCATCAGATATTAAGATGGTTAAGCTGAATTTGCTTAGATTTCAACACAGTTTTTTTAACAAGAAATGCTGACGGGCCCTAGTGTTTCAAAAATCCCCACTGAGCAAAATTGATAATACCTATGATGCACTTGTTTATGCATATTGGGCTGTATGTATGAACAGGCTTGAAGTGCATCCAAAAGTGACTTAATGCCGGCTCACAGTTATGCCGCGCACATGTTGTCCCAGAAACGTGCCATGTGCTAATGGACATGCAGAGCATGCTGATGTGTGGTGTGTGTCTGAGGAACATGTGCAAGGCTGCATGTAGTGCAAGTCAGGTGGTTCCAGAGTATGTGGACCCACCCCATGACCCTACCATATATGGGTAACCCCATCGCCCTTCTAGGGACAGTGGAAGTGAATACCACTGAGGAAGACAGGTAGCAGGCAGTTGCAGAGGACAGGAGAGCCATGCAGAAGCTACCTGATCCACTGCCATGGAACGATGGTGCTGGACACAGCGGTGGGAAGCACCATGGATGTGTCAGGATCCATGGTGGGGTATGGTCATGCTCCACAAATTTCACCGGAGGGCAGGTGGTGGCCATGGTGTCCAACATCTGTTCCCATTATGCCACCCTCTGTGGGGCACAGCCTATGATGACACTGGCCAAGATGAAAGCCAACCTGTGACTCAATATACAGGCCACCATCAATGTGGCTTGACCTGAGGCATGGACACTATCGGCCATCAAATATAAATGGCAGGATGTGCAGTCGGAAAAAAATTGGCAGTCAATGCACAGGCACGGCTAGGGATGGGCTCTGGACCACCTAAACAGAGCCTCACCCTAACCTCCATGGAAAAGATAGTGCCGATATCCTCACAAAAGTGGCCAGCACAGGGAAGTGGAGGACATGCACACAGTGTCAGGTACATAGCATTATGCAGGGTCAGGGGTTGTGAGGTCATGGATGCCATGGAACTGCTAACCCCTATGTGTTGCACCTTACAGACCCTGCTACAACTGGGTACACCCACAAGAGGAACAACACCCTCCATGGAACCACCACAACATGTACCATGCACAGATGTCCGGGGACCAGAGGACTATGCAGGTGGGTGACCCTAGGGTGCTTGTACCACACCATGGAACACCCACTACAGGTCTGCTGCATGTAACACGTTTCCTTTATCTTGCCCCCAAGGTACACAACAGGTGACAGAGACTACAGTGGACAATGAGATGGACTTGGAGGTCATGCAGATATGGACAGTAAAAGAGTTTGAGAAAGATGGTGACACCGTTCCCATGGACAGCCAATCTTCCTTCACTGGGGACAACACAACACCATAGGCACACCAAAGACAGCAGCCGGCATACACCACCACCCAATGGCCACATGTGATAGGCACAGGTGTGTGGATTGGACCCCCATCACCCAATTGCCCTGTGACAGTGGGGACGAGGGGTCCTCCAGCCAAACAACCAGTTGGACATGGAAGACATGCCCACGTGGTGTCCTCCACACCCTGTATGCAGAAGTTTACCAGTTGAAATGGGAGAGGCTGCAGACACAGCACCAGAACAAAGATGCCCGTGTGGCCCTGACAGAGGAGGTGTAAGATGATGTGCACCATGGCATGGACTGACTGAACAGCCTCCTTGGGAGACTGACAAACCACCTGCTATCTGAGGGCATCACTGTCAGCCTGTCAACCTCAGTGCCATGGCAGGATGTGCCATCTCAGCCAGCACCCGATGGCCCCCCAGGATCCAAGGCACAGCCACCTGCCATAACCCTGCAGATGACCACCAGCCCCAGAGGGACAGAGGTGCAGCCGCATATCACAACCCCACAGGCACCCACCAGACCAACAGGGACAGAGGCACAGCTGCATGTCACAACCCCTCAGGCACCCGCCAGCCCCAGTATACTAGGAACACACAGCTACAGCTTGGGCCAGGGCCACATGAGGACCTGGCATAGAATGCTTTTTTTTTAAAGTGTTATGGGTTTTCCAGGTTTTCTCCCCACCCCCCTGGGGCCCCAGCATACGGCCATATGTATGCGTGGAGGCGCATACGCACACTGGAAGCCAGCTCATCACCTTCCTACCACTCTATGTGCTGCCCACCACTGCCTATGTTACCCCACTGGACCTCCACCTGCTGGGGATGGGACTAGAGGAGGGATGACAACCCACCCCCACCACCCCCGGGAGAGGACAGCAGCCTGGCAGCTTGCTCAATCCTGCTTCTCCCACCCACCAATGCTGGCACTCCGATGACCTGAGGTCATTCCCGAACCTGGGGTACTGATGCAGTGCAAGGTAAGGCATCCAGCATCTCAACCCTTCGTGCCACTGGGCTGGCCCTAGAATGCTTTTCTTGTGGCTTGTATATCCACAGCAGTTGTGGGGAATATGTGGTTCTGCACATGTTGCAGAGGGCATCTGTAGCCTGCACCGGTGCCAAGACGCTGATGATTGGCTGATGCTCGTGACAACTCCTGCCACCCTCTGGAATGAGCTGACGGCACAGTAGGACATTACACAAAGCACATTTGTCTGCACGGACAGTGCACATGACTGATGGGTACGTGGTGCCACAGTGTGCCGTACAAGGTCACACAGCTGTACAATGATATTCTGGTCAAAACAGACTGTTTCTATGCAGTGTGTGCCCTGCATGGAAAAAGTGTCCAGATGCAGCCGAAATGCACATGGATGTGGACCTGGGTGACCCTGCCACCCATGCTCTACCTCAGCATCTGGCAGGAGGACATTCATTAGCATTTCTGGACATATCTTATATCACACTGTGGGCTACCTGAAGGCAATGTGGCTGGCTATGGTGCAAAGCCCTCCACATTGGACATGTGCACCTTTAAATGGGCGTGTGCAAGCCACGCCTGGGTGCTGATGCATTGGGCATAGATGCCACCTGGCCACACCTGTCCCATACGGAGGTGCAGCTGCATGTCACAACTCCTCAGGCACCTGCCAGCCCCAGCATACTGGTGATCTGGGGGACACCCACCTACAGTATGGGCCAGGGCCACATGAGGACCGTCAACCACGTGGAGAGGGCAAGACACCAGCAAAAACATGGCATCTGGGCACACAGACCTCTGGACAGCTAGAACGGTGACAGTGTAGAAAGCTGTGATAGCTGCCAGCGGCACCATGCACACATTATAGTGGCATGAATACATGCACACAATCCCATGCCACACATCCCCACCATGTAGCCACGCACACTGCGTGCCTCCCCCCGATGCAGCACTACACCATTGTATATGTACTTACCACACACTCATGAAACCCACCATGGCGGGGTCACTGAGGTCCCACAGTCATCACTGTGTCCCACCGACCCATATCCTCCCCCATAATGGCAGAATGTTCTCTATATGAGTGCATGTCATGCTGCTCCTCCTGTCAGTGTCTCTGCATCATGCCCCAGACACGCCTCACCTACATCTGTGCATTGCAAGGCTTCCCTTGGTGTAATGCATCAAGGGTACACGTCAGTGCATGGCAATGTTATGCAGCATGGCACATGCCGTGAACACTTTGCAGGCCTTCCCTGGGGCAAACATCATTGTGCTACCTGTCTGATCAAGGCACTGGAACCTTATCTTCAACAGCCCCATGGTTCTCTTTAAGATGGCACGTGTCTTCTTGTTGGCATCATTGTATGCTTCCTCTGCAGTGCTGTTTGGCTCCATGTAAAGGGTCATCAGGTATGGCCATAGTGGGTATCTGCTATCACCTATGCAGAGTGCCACATCACACACTACCTGGCAGTTTATACTATGGTACCCCCTTTCTGTTCCTGTATGCCTCCTCTGCAACTGTCAGTGCCACAATTGCCACATGGGTGCAGTCTATGGCCCCCAGTACAGTGGGCATGCCATGCATGGCACAGAATGCTTTTTCATGGCCTGTATATCCATGGCAGCTGTGGGGAATATGTGGTCCTGCACATGTTGCAGAGGGCATCTGTAACCTGCACCAGAGCCAGGACACTGATGACTGCCTGATGCTCGTGACAGCTCCTGCCAGTCTCTGGAATAAGCTGGTTACATAGTAGGACATTACACAGAACACCTTTGTCTGCACGGACAGCACACAGGACTGATGGGTACGTAGTGCCATGGTGTGTTGTACAAGGTCACACAGTTGTACAATGATGCCCTGGTCAAAACAGACTGTTTCTATGCAGTGCGTGCCCTGCATGGAAAAAGCATCCAGATGCAGACAAAATGCATATGGATATGGACCTGGGCAACCCTGCCACCCATGCTCTAACTCAGCATCCAGCAGGAGAACATTCATTGGCATTCTTGGGCACATCTTATGTGACACTGCGGGCTATGTGATGGCAGCTAGATACATAGACACTATCGGCAGATGAGGGCCCATGGCCCACCCAGTCTGCCCATTTGAGCTTGTAAGTTCCCTTTACATTTTTCTAGAAGTCTGTTGCCCCTTACCTCTCACCTCCAGAATTCCCATATGTCTATCCTATGCATTCCTAAATCCTGTGATTGTTTCAGCCCCCACCACTTCCTCTGGCAGGGTGTTCCACTTGACCACTACCCTTTCTGTGAAGAAATTCTTCCTCATGTTTCCTCTGAATCACCCTCCCTCCAACATCATCCCTTGTCCTCTAGTCTTGGAACATATTTTTCCCTGGAAAATAGTACACTCCTGCACCCTGTTCCTCCCTGAAAGGTACTTGTATGTCTCTATCATATCCCCTCTCTCTTTCCTCTCCTCCAGGGAGTACATATTCAAGTCCTTCAACCTGTCTTCATAGGACTTGTGATGCAATCCCTGTACCATCTTTGTTGCCCTCCTCTGAACCTTCTCTACCCTGTCTGTGTCCTTACGTAGGTAAGGTCTCCAGAACTGTACACTGTACTCCAGGTGGGACCTCACTAGTGTCATGTATAATGGAATTATAACCTAACTTTTCCTGCTGGTGACGCCCCTACCTATGCATTCCAGCATCCTATTTGCCTTACCTGCTTCCCTACATTGAGGTCATCAGATATGATAACCTCAGGGTCCATTTCCTGCTTGGTGCATGCTATATCCTCACCCTCCCCAACTGATATGTTGTTCCAGAGTTTTTGTGCCCCATATGCATTATCTTGCACTTCTTTGCCTTGAATTTCAACTGCCAAACCCTTGACCATTCTTCAAGCTTCTTCAGGTCCCTCCTTATTCTGTCTACACCCTCTGGCATGTCCGCTCTGTTACAGAGCTTTGTGTCATCAGCAAACAGGGAAATTCTGCCATTTAGGTCCTATGCAATGTCACTGATGATGCTGTTGAATAGGACCGGTCCTAGCACTTATCCCTGTGGTACCCCACTGGTCACTCTTCCCTCTGTGGAGTGACAGCCATTTACCACCACCCTCTGTGTCCTGCTGCCCATCCAATTACCCACTGACTGTGCTACTGTCCTACCCACTCCCATATTCCCCAGTTTGTTTGATAGCCTTCTATGTAGCACAGTGTCAAAGGCCTTGCTGAAGTCCAGATAAGCCACATCCACAACCCTCCCCTGATCCACCTCTCTTGTCACCCAGTCAAAAAATTCAATAAGGTTGGTCTGGTATGTCCTCCCCCCGGTGAAACCATGCTGCCTTGGGTCCTGTAGTCTGTTGGCAACCAGATGTTCCACCAATCTCTCCTACAGTGTTACTTCCATGATCTTCCCCACTGCTGAGGTCAGGCCGACTGGTCTGTAGTTCCCCGCTTCCTCTCTGTTCCCGCTTTTGTATAAGGGGACTACATCTGCTGTCCTCCAGTCTTTGGGTACCTCCCCTGTTTCCAGTGATTGGCTAAACAGGATTGCCCGAGATTCAGTCTTCACCACTCTTCATTCCTTTAGGACCCTGGGGTGCACCCCATCTGGCCTCATTGCTTTATCGACTCTTATTCCTTCCAGTTCCTTTAGGCCTCTTTCCCTTGTAAAGGGACTTGTATACATTTCTGCGCCATTCCCACCCCTTGTACTCCCTTCAGGCCCACTACCCTCCTCTTCCTCAGTAAAGACTAAGCAGAAATATCTGTGCAGTATGTCAGGTTTACTGTTGTCATCCTCCACGCAGCCCCCATCCTCCCCTTCATTCTCACTATCCCTCCCTTTGCCCTTCTTTTTTCACTTATGCACCTGTAAAATTTTTTGTCCCGAGCCTCTACCCACTGATTTTGCAATGTGCTCTTCTGTCTGAGCTTTGGCTTCCCTTACTGACCTCCCTGCCTCCCTTTGCTTCTCCTGGTACTTCTCCCTATCCCTTTCTGCCTGCATATTTTTGTATTGCCTGAATGTGATCTTTTTGGCTTTAACTTTCTCTGCTACCTCCTTGGAAAATCATGATAGCCTCCTCTTCTTTTTCCCCATGCTAACCTGCTTACTGCATAATTCTGTTTCTCTTGTAATCCCTGTTTTAAATATTGCCCACTGTTCCTCCACCTTTGATTCTCTCCCCATTCTCATTTCAAGCATGTCCCCATTTTCCCAAAGTCTGCCCTCCTAAAATCCAGGATACCTGTTTTTGTGTGGTTTGGTGCTGCTCCTTCTGTGATTTCAAACCACAGTAATTGGTGGTCACTGTTCCCCAGGTGCTCCCCCACTGTTACCCCATCACAATGTACACTGATGACAATGCAGCTGGCTATGGTTCAAAGCCCTCTACACTGGACATTTGCACCTTTAAATGGCCGTCTGCAAGCCACGCCTGCGTGCTGATGCATTGGGCATGGGTGTCACCTGGCCACACCTGTCCCATACAGGTATCAAGATGGCAGCTGCTCAGGTGACCACCTACATGACTGTGCCACATGTTGGGAGGGTTGGGGCATACCCTTGTAAACTGAGGCATATATCATCATCTACTTATGTAGACAAGCCAGAGGGGGCACCTGTGGCAGCTGGAGGTACCAGATCAGGTAGGCATGCTACCTGCAAGGTGTGTGTGGCTGTGTGTTACATGTGCTGTGGGGGTGTGGAGGGGTTGTGGGATAACAGATGGACCAGACACCGAACTTCAAGTTCAGCACACAATCTGTGTGTGATGTTTATTCAAAATACAAGAAATAACCTTCAGCAATGGCATATTCCCGCTTCAGTACATCAGTTTGCAGCAATAGACTGTATGTTCTTTCTCTGCACTTACTGACACTGATCTCTGATCTAATCACTTTTCAGTGAAAACCCTTCATCCCTATGTGGGCCCCATTTGCTTGGGTAGTGGGGGCTCAAAAAGAAAAAAAAAAACAAGCTAAAAACAAAGAACTTCAGTGCAGAAACACTGAAAAAAGGGTTAGCCCAAAGGGCATCGGCAACAAATCAAGTTTCAAAGAAATACAACATCATACATACGTCCATAATGCAAAGCATCATGGGATATATGCAAATCACCATGACATTTCAGACATGTTCAGTTTCAAGCAATTTACATGCATTTTAAATAGCACAACTAATTTAATTTCTATAATAGTCACCTAGTACTTTTTACCATCAAAAACACCTAGTGCCATGGTATTTTCAACATTTACAGGTTTCAGAAACATAAGGTATATTATGACATAGTGCTATTACATACTAAATCCAACAATGATAAACACAACCTGTTTTACATACGCTAAGAAGTCACAACAATAACCTCCATGTTTGAAGACCTGAGAGGGAAAAGGAAAATGAAAGAGGACACTATAGCATAGTCAAGAAAGGAGAGGGGGATTTGACCCGGTGGCGCTGAGGGTTAAGACGCTGGACGCCACACCTCGCTCCATGCTGGCGACCCAGGTTCAGGAATGGACTCGAGTCGCCAGGGGTCGGCAGGGGCGGAGAGGGATTGAGCGTCTGTGGACTGCTCTCCCTCTCCGGGGGAGGGAGGTCACCAGTTATCGGTGCATTAGCAACCTCTGGCGGAGGCTTGGGGTCAGTGCGTTGGCACTGCACAGAAAGGGGTGGGTTTGGGGCATGACACCGGGAGGAAGCGCATGCAGACACATGCGTGCCTCCCTCCATTGGCGTCATTGCACACCCCAGGCTCACGCCAGAGAAGAAAAGTGGAAAATGGCTCCAGTCATGGCAGCATGATGGCCATCTCAATAGGGGGACCGTTTGGCTCCAAAGACACGTGGCACATACTGGATCCTGGTTTGGTGGATGGGCATAAGGGGAGGCTCTCCACCGCCCCCACCATGGGGGGCAAGCCATGGGGGTAGAGGCTGCGAGATCTGAATGGGAGCCGGAGGGATCTTTGGGATGGTGGCCTGATGATCGAAGGGATGCCAAGACATCAAGGTAGGCAGACTAGGGGCCAGGGGAGAAAAAGGACTAACACAAAAAAAAAAAGGAGAGGGGGTGCCCATAGGTGGCCAACCTTATGGACTAGAAATTGTAAAGGATAGAATAGACTAAGAAATAGAAGAACTGTTGCAACAGATTTAAGAAAAGGTTGGTCCTCAAGAGTGGCAGGAGCTCCCTGTCACAGGGGGCTATACAGCTGATCATTGTGCTATATTTTTTTCTCTCACAGGACCACGGGGGCTGTCTGGAAGAGCATATCCTAGTTCAATGGGAGAAGCCCAATGGTGAGATGGTGGTGGTGGTACGGAGAGCACACTGGTGCTTACAGGCACAGTACTTCCCCTTCCTGAGGGTTGGCAGTACTGCTATCTACTACTAGGACAAGATTGGGGAGTTCTGGAGGGTTGCCGAGCCATGGAAGGTAGGTGCTGTGGACAGTAGGGTACCTGATTGTGGCACATATACATTTATGACTCTGCATGTGAATCCTGCTCATGCCTATCTTGCCTCTGTGTTCTTCTCATTTCAGGGCTACAGTGGTCCACTGTGATGGCTGGCACTAGTGGCGAGAGGGTGGACCCACTCCACATTGCCAGGGTCCTGCAAAGACTCCATGGAGGAGACCTAGATGCAGCTCGCAAGACCCTGTCCCCTTGGCTGCTGTGCAGCTATGATGCCAGTGTTGTTTGTTGTACTCTTTGTTTACATGCCTTGTTACCTGCATGTTGCATGCCATTTTCTGTATACGCCCTGTTTGTGGACATTTTCTGTCTTGCATCTGTTGTCCTGTATTACCTTTGACATGCTGCAGTAAAGTGTGTTTTACCTATCCCCTGTGTCCTGGTCACTCTTCAAGGTGGTGCAGCTGTGCCGCATTCTTGGGGATTCACAGTGCTGGTTTGTGGGCTGCGGAGGGGGAGCTGTGCCAGTATATGGGGGATGGTTCTGTTCCCTGTTGGAGGTGTGGTGGCCATGGGAAGGGTCATTTTGCTTTTAATTATTCTTTGGTAACCAGGTAAGGCCCTCTATGCACAAGTGCCTATTTTCTGGGGTGACCTGGGGGCACCAGGGAGATTATGTGACTTGCTGAGGGTCTCACAATATGCTAGTGGAGGATGTGGGGATCAAACCCAGGTCTGCTGTATGTACTAAGCTCGTTCACAGCTTCTTGCCACATATTCTTTGGGCTGCTCCATTGTCCACCCATGTGACACTGTGCCAGGCGGTAGTGGGTGATGGCATGTTCGCTGCTTAATCAGTATCTGACCTCTGGTGCTCAGCAGGTATGTCACTAACAGGGGCATCATGCTGAGACAGCCAGGAGTTGTGGCTGGGACCCGTGTGTGTTTTGCATACCCTATTGTCCCCTGCATTCCCTGGACACTCCTGTCATATGGGTACCCAGCATGTACATCATGTCATGTGTTGTGAGTGGGGCACTTTGCATCCCCTATGATTCAGGTGCACTCATGCTATGTGTCAGTGTTTTGCACTGGTCTGGCCTCATCCTTTGGTACCTACGATACACAGGGGCTTACGGCAGCCTTCCACATAGTGTAGGGCTATGCGCCCCATGCCATGTGCTGAAGTGCCATTTTTGCCATGGTGCATGCATGTGTGGGGGTGGTGTGCATGCTGTTTTACAGCCATGCCCCTCCACTCGTGCATAGCACTGCCACAGCACAGCTCTGCGTGTCACCTATGTGTGGGGCGGCGTGCAGTTCATGCATGCCACTGGGCCTTGTTGTACATGTCTGCTGGACATTATGTCCTTACATAGGTGTGTTACATGCCTGCCACACGCTGCATGACGTTTGTGCATAGGGCCCATTCAGCACTACTTATTTGGTATGTTCCGAAATAAAATTCTAAATTACTTTGTATCCTTACACTAGATTTAGGAGAAATAGGCATATGAAAAGCTTGTGGAAAAACTAAACAGGCATTTCCAACCTACAGATTTGACTGGCTGGCTTTTAGCAGAAATACTGAACCAGGTCTATAATTCAAGTTCAAACTTGGCCTGAAAATACGTGACCCTGTATTGTCTACATATGCCCTCTCTTGGAATCGTTAGGATGCTAAAATTGTCTTCATGATTTCGACCAACTACAATCAATACAAACCTGATAGTAACCACATGTATTACTGAGAACAGTTTTCAGACAACTTCAAAATTGCACCATGTAATATGTAACATCAATGGCACTTTAACCATCAACAACCTTGAATTTTTCTGTATAAGTGCAGGTGTTATCTTACTAGGCTTATCACTAGCAATTTCATATAGGATAAAGCACAAAGGAATCCTTTCAGTACTTAACATTAGCATAGTGTAGCTAGGTTCAAGAGCAGGAAACAAAATAAAAAAACACTTTTTTTTCTGGGTGCTCTGTGTTCATGTTCTCTACTTATTGCATATCTTTGTTAACTTACACTATAGCTGGTACCTTGGTTACAGCATCAAAGGAAATGTCTGCTGTTATTACAACGGCTTTTTAAACACCACAGCCTGTTGCCTAATACAGGTGAAGGTCTATAGAGCTAAAAAGTGAAATTATTCAAGTGTTTCTCTTCGGGAGGGAAGGGATCATACATTTGCCAGAGCAAGCAGCCAGCAGATCCCTTCCACTTCCTTGGCTGCCACCACCGCCCCTGTGCTAAGGCGCTTTGTGACATCTAACTAGGGAGAGTGGGTGGGTGTGTGTGTGTGTGTGTGTGTGCTCTACTCAAGTCTATGGGGCACTTTTTCAAATCTATTTCAAACCCATTTTATATGTGTTACATCAAACTTTGATAAAAAAAATGAAAGCTATGACTTAACTAATGGGGAGCTCAATATTCTATTAGTTATAAATGTGTGTGGTTGACCTGGCTGTTGTCCTGGGGGAATTTGGTTGCTTCCTTGTTGCCTTGGGGGAAGAAGCCCTGTGTCCGGCTATGCCTTCCAAATTTCCTGAAATGTGGTTTCTCTAGTGCAATTTTCCCAGACCAGATGGCGGTGGTGGTGGGGCTGCCTAGTAGTATCATGGATCCTCCTTGCGGGCTGTTGGGTTGCACCTTATACTTTGCTGGCAGAGCTGCTCGCCACATACCTGCTATTATCTTCGATGGGGTCTGAGTGACTTATAATTGAGAAGGGACCGGGCTGACATACTTCTGTTATTTAAGATACTGAGTGACAATTCCTTTACTAAAGAATGCAGTATAGTAATGGCTGACAGGTCTGAGAATTTAAGGTGCCACAATAAACAGATACATATCCCTAGAGCACTGAGAAACAAACGTCTACATTACTTTATGGTCAGAGCAGCTACATTATGGAACATTTTGCCCTATGAAATAGTGACTGCAGCTAACGTTAATACATTCAAGGCCAAACAAGATAAACATCTCTTGGCACAGCATTTCAAAATAATCCCCACTTGTGTGGGGAGGGTGGTCTCGATGGGCCTAGTGCTTCCTTTTCCTTCCACCCTCACACTACCGAGTAATCCTGAGTAATACTGAGAGTTCTGTCACCTACTAGTACCATTCTATTCCCACCTGAACCTTTGTAATTTCACTGCCCACTGAACTAGATCTTTTGAAGAGAATGTGCAGCAGGGACCTTCATCAACTTGTGACTCTTTTGCCAGAGCTTTTGGAGCTGTACTCTTGCTGATTTTGTTACTTAGCCTGCTATGGTTTTGCACACAGTTTGCAGACTCTCAACATTATATGACCTCTACACTAGTCTATCACTGGAGGAGAACACTTTTTCACTGTTGCCGGTGGCACAGGAAGGTTTTGCTACTCTGTTTTAACACTGGAACCCTAGACACAGTTTCCTGTGTTACTCCCTTGAAATCTAAAAGGACCTTTATTAGACAGAGTTCCCGATTTCCATGCCACCACAGTAGTTGGCATTTATAGCAGCTGACTACCTGTTTCCTATTATATGGCCTTTATCCAGGGGCCACCGACTTGTGGCTTAAAAGTGTATTGCACAGATATCTACTTTTTTTAAGGAAACTTTCATAAGGTTTAGGTGCAGGACCGCCCCCCCCGGCTCAATCTGGAGCTAATACGTGGCCCTCTGGGCATTATCTGATCCTGGAGTAGAAAGTAAGTACTTCCTACCCTCTCTTTCCCGCTACTGAAAATCTGAATATTCTATTGAGGGAGGAGGAGTACATAACATCATGTATATCCCCTAGTCTTTTGGATCGTGGTGAGCACACTCAGCTCTCTTGGTGTATTTGATGCTTCTCAGTACCACCAGGTGTAGTATACCCCCTCCTCACTAGGTGGGATCTTCTCACCTCTAGGAGACCTGCCACCACTTTTAGGGTCACCTATTCTGCTACTCAAGAGGTGCCACCATAACATCTGGATGACCACTCAAGAGTTTAGGGAACTAAGTGTTGGTTCCCCTATCTTGGAAGCCACCCCTCCCCCATCTGACTGGAAGGATTGTTCAGTGTTTGCTTTGGTGTTTGCAGTTTCATGTTTTCTTGTTTACTCTGCCTAGTGCATATTGTTGCTGCATCTTGGTGATTACCCTTATAAAGGTATAACTATTTATACTCCTACAGCACAGGGTCATATGCAGAGCCAGTTTTGCTGTCAGCAGGTGGGTCTCTCGAGGTGTAGGTGGAAAAATAGGACTGGCTGTTGGACTTTTCAAGGTCCCACAATGCTTGCACAGAGTGGTAGCAACCCTGTTTTTCTGACTACCATCCCTTAAGACACAATTGATATGGCTGCCACTATCACTACTAAAATATATTCTCACAACATTAATGGGCTTAGCAACCCTTTGCTAAGGGACATATGGGAGGCAGTATAGCGCAGTGGTTTAAGGCTCTGAGCTACAAGTCTGGTGACATCCAGCAGACCAGACCTGGGTTTGAATCCCACAGCTTCCACTTACATACTGTGTGACCCTAAGCAAGTCACTTAACTTCCCTGTACTCCCAGGTCACTCCTGTAAAAAAGCTTTCAGCTTAGTGTACTACTGCTGGTTAAACAACTAAAAAAAACCCCATAAAACATAGCAAGGTACTTATTGCAATCATAAAACTATATCTACCTTTTATATTACTATAAGAAACTCACTTATCCAATGTGAAACATCAAAAAGTGGAGAAATTCTGCTATTGCAAGGTTGTGGCCTCTGGCTACAAAAAGGTCAAGCGATTGCGGGCGGTGGTTGTGGTCCCTAAATCTACTCCATTTCAAACCACAGGCTCCTACTCCAATCTGTAAGGCAGAGTAGCTATCTTTTTCCCCTCTTGCCTAGCTGGCCCTGTTCTGCCCCTGTGGCTCCCCACAACTCCATGATCCACCATCTCTGGAACTTATCCTGAGGACCCAGCTGTTCCTCCACAGCTTTCTCCCCTGAGGCAGGGCCATCAGAGGTTCCCAAGTCCCCTCTGGATGGCTTTGCTGAGTGTGGTGGGTCCTGTGCCCAGTAGGCAGTGTGGGCTCTGTGAGGAGCTGTGGGCTTCATCCTGCCACCAGCGGTGTTTCCTGTTTTCTTTCCCCGACCCATGGACACTCCACAGAGATTATGGCTTGATGTATGCATGTCGCTAGACATGCTGATGTCTTCCATCGAGAGTGTCCCCCTCCCTGAACTGCTACACCTAGTTGCACTGCCATCCATGGTCACCAAGCTGGCAGTGTTGTGGTGTAGCAGCCTGCCCTCCCTCCCTGGAGGGGAAAAGAAAGTGTCCTGTAGGATGCTTGATCCACCTTCCCCCGGCCAACCCCTGAGTGGCCCAGGTTTGTTCCCAAACCTGGGTCACCAGTGTGGTGGGTAGATTAGCTATCTTAATGGTCAATACTAGGGTATAAAAACCCTGGCTAGTTTATGGCTGCCTCTGGGAACTGACACCTCCACAATGAATGTGCCTTCAGGTAAAATTTTACAGTATCAGCAAGGGAGATCCTAGGAGGTGACCACACTATGATATATGATAAACTAGACATTACTAAACTAATTCCCTCCCAAGGAAACAGGGACACTAAACAAGACAGAACTTTACTTAAAAAGTATGCGTGGCTACATTCATGGTATGTGTTCCATTCTTCCACACATACCTATAAGCACTTCTTCACATCACACCAAATCTACACACAGAAAGATTTATTTCGTCTTTCCAAAGTGCATCTCCACTTACTAGTCAAGTGTGAGATCTCATCAACTTGCCTCTCCGATCATGCACCCCTCTTAATGATCTTGAGCTGAGGCAATACTAGAAGTAAACAATTCTGGCACTTTAATAACTTTGTGTTAATCTCCACAGAGTTTCAACATATGGGCAGAGACAAGTTAATACAAATTATAACTGATAACTCGCATCCTAACATATCTCCAGGTATCCTCTGGGACACCATTAAAGTGGTACTGTGAAGAGAATGAATTAGCTATTCTGCCAGAGTAAATAAACACACAACAGAAAGAAAAATTTAATACACACCAACAAAAATTGGCAGAAACACAACTCCACATGCAGGGGGACATCACAGTCACTCCTACGCTTACCAGATTAAAACAAAAAATACAGGAGATCTTAAATGTGAAAACAGAGATGGCACTGTGCTACTTGCAGCAGAAATATTTTGAGGGTGGTGCACAAGCGATGAAAGTTTTCACCTTCAGATTGCGGCACCAGACCATGCAAAACATGATCACTCAAAATAAGGGCCGTAATACATCGGGGGCACTTACTGCACAAGGCAAGATACTGGTGACTGTCCACACTTACTATGAGCAGTTGTATACCCTGGAGCACCCTGTTAACTGGGAATGCTCAGATTTCCTGAAAATTGATCCAGTTCGGATTATTAGGATTTTGGATTAATCCAGTACTGAATCTTATACTGATCCCGATGCTTTAACCAGATCAGTATCGGAATCCATAATCCTAAATCCTACTATCCAGAACCTAAATCTATGTAATATAGTGCAAACAAATATATAACATAAGCTAAGCAATATAAACAACAAAAAATATGATTCAGTGCCCAATATTGTGTTGTCATGTAGTACAGTAGTAAGCCTTTTTTTTATACCGGGAGAGACACACTAAGCTGAAAGCTTGTTTACAGATGTGACCTGGGAGCACAATGAAGTTAAGTGATTTGCTCAGGGTCACACAGTATGCAAGTGGGGGCTGTGGAATTCAGACCGAGGTCTCCAGGTTTGCAGTTCAGAGCCTTAAACCATTGCGCTATACTGCCTCCTATTTGTCCTAATTCCTAATTGTCACTAGACCCAAACAGTGCACTTATAAGTCCATAGTACATGTGAACTATCTGATCTGCATTGTCTGAGGATATGTTTGTGACCTTTTTTTTTGTAACTTCATCTTTATTAATCTCCATGATCAGTTAACATTACAATAGGGTGAGGATTAAAGTGCTGAGTGGTCGTTGGGGTTAAGAAAAATCTCACTATAATTTTCCAGTTAAACTCTCTCCACATGGGAAAACTTGTGACTCCCCATCCCCTTGAAAGTCTTCTGATCCAGTGATTCGGCTAGATGGTATCTACCTCAGTCTCCCATTTTTCCCTCACCTTGTTCGATAGTATGGGGTCCTGTAGGTTCAGTGTCTTATATAATTGTGAGAGGGAGTGGGAGTTGTCCCTGAGAGTTATTGCAAAATAAAAATATGATTCTAGCTGACTTTTCCCTTATTATCTGTTGGTGGACCCCTAGGGTGGACAGAAAGTGTCTCACTTGCAGGTATCTATAGTGGTCTTCTTGACAGGGCAAAAAGATAAACAGCCTCTTGTGTCAAGGCATTGGGTGAATGTTACTAAATTCTGAGTAGCCCAGAATTCAAATCCCAGGTCTGTCCTTGGTGGAGTGAATGTTGGGGTCATGTCTAATCAGAGACAGAGGTCCCAGTCCCTCTGGTGTGTGTGTCACCTTCCTCCATTTAATCAGTCCTTTGAGGGAGTGGCAGATCCAGGGGTTGCTGATGTTATTTTGTATATGTTTCAGAATATTGTTCATTGGAAGGGACCATAGGGGCGCAGCCCTTCAGTGCTGCCTCCTCTAACTGATACCAGCCCAACTCTTCTCTTCACTTGGCCCATGTGATTAGTTGTGTTTCCTTTGCTGCTAAGTAATACTGATAGTAAATGTGGGACTAGTAGTATTGTTATAGATATTCTCTGGCAATTTTTGGCCCAGACAAAATGCTGTGTTTCTTTCTGTAATTGTTTCCAAAAGTTACCAGGGATCTGGGCCAAAGGGGTCTGAAATAAGAAAGTGAGGTGGGACAAAACATTCATTTTTAGGGTTTGTATACTATCATAGAGGGTCAATGAGAGTAACTGCCACCTAGCCATATCTGCGTGTAGGTCCTGAAACAGTTTTAAGTAATTATTTTTAAAAAGCTGTGAGACATCTGCCATCACTTTAATGCCTAGATATCTAAACATGTTTTGGGGGGGGCTATGTCAAAGGGAAGCTGGATTTGAATCTCTGTGAGGGGTTACCACTTAAATTTAATGCTTCAGATTTATCTAAGTTAATTTTATAACCCGCTAGGGTACCATAGGTCTCTAATGTACGTAAGAGCAAAGGTACGGAAGTCTCCGGCTCTGCTATAAAAAATAAAGAATTGACGGCATAGAGCACAATCTTCTGCTACAGACCTACCTGTACCCCGTGTATGTTCTCCTGCACCCTTATTTCTATTGCCAGGGGCTTCAAAGAGAGAGCAAATAATAGAGGAGAGAGGTTGCAGCCCTGCCTTGTACCCCTTTGTTGTAATTCTTTTTTGGATTTTTGGGCCCCATCTGTCCCCAAGGCCTTCCAATTTTTTAATTGTTTAATGTTATGCCCGATCTCTGTCTCTGTGATATGAGCCTCCAAGCTGAGTCGTTGTTCTTCTGTTATTTGTAGGATTTGTAATTTCTTGAGGTACAAAGATACCTTTTCCAGGTGACTGGAGCCTCTTTCGGCTTTGTATAGTTCTTTATAGAACTTTTGAAAGTGGTTCACTATTTGAGGTGGAGATTCCGTGAGGGTATGTCAGTCGGGTCTCTAATCTTCAACACTGCTCTAGAAGACACTTCCTTGCGTAGTTGCCAGGCCAGGAGCTTCCCGGCTCTGTTGCCCTGCTCAAAGTGTTTTTGTTTAGAATATCTTATTTGCCCTTCTATTTGGGTATCTAATATCTTGTTAAGTTTAGTTTTATTCTGGTCTAGTTGTTCCTTTAATCTCGTGTCCAGAGTGTTCTGGTGTAGTGTCTCCAAATGTGCAATTTTTTGCTCTAGATCTAGTCTCTCTTTCAGCTTAATTTTTTATACCAGGAGGAGTATTTAATAAGTTCCCCTCTTAGAAAACATTTAAGAGCATCCCATCTTATTCCCGCCTTCCCTTCTTCTGCAGGGTTCTGTCTTAGAAACGTTTCTATGGTTTTATGAATCAGATCTTTAAAGTCATTATGTGCTATTAGGCTTACATTGAGTCTCCAAAGGGATTATGGTGGTCTCTGAGCCATTTCAAATTCCAATGACATAGGGGCATGGTCTGAGAGGGATATGTTGCCTATATGGGTGTCTAGGAGAAATTGTAGTGCGTTAGTGGACACTAGAAAAAAGATTATCCTGGAATACATATTATATTTAAGAGAGTAGTATGTGTAATCTCTCTCATTCAGGTGTTGAAACCTCCAACTATCTACTACAGTTAGTTCACTACGTAACTGAGTTAGGATTTTACTAGACCAAGATAGATCCAATGTTTTAGAGCCCACTCTGTCCATCTGAAGATCTGTCACCAAATGGAACTCTCCCTCTATAATAATCCGGCTCCGGGGGTCTGTACCAGTTTCTGTTATGACTTTCGTCAAGAATTTAGCTCTGTCAAGGTCTTCATTAGGGGTGTAAATGTTTAGTAGGATATAGTTTTTCCCTTTATAGGTCCCACCTAGTCTGACATACCTTGCCTATGGATCTGCCTCTATGTGTGTGATCTGGCGAGGCATATCTCTTTGTATTACAATTCCCACTCCTCTGCGATTGGGGAGTACCTGGTAGTCTGCTGCATACACTTCCCCCACCCATCTTCTGTGTAGTTTCTTATGTTCCTGGGGCCCCAGGTGTGTCTCCTGTAAAAAAGCCACCCCTGTCCTTTGTTTCTGTAGGTCGTGAATGATTCATTCCCTTTTTATTGGGCTGTTGATCCCCCTGACATTCCATGACACAATCTTCAGGTCACCCACTGTGTAGTAATTAGAATTGGTTTTGGGGTCTGGAGAGTAAAAATTGCCTCATATAACATTGTATAAACCACAACTTGCAAACTATTAAACAAGAGTACCACTGAACTATTTACAAACTGCCATATACCATATGGCCAGGTCATGTTTAAGTACTTCAAGGCTATATTAAACCCACTTTCTCATCTCTAGAGCTCCTCTTTGAGGCATGGCAGGAGATCTATATTGGATTGCCTCCCTTCCTGATCAAGCACACCTGATCCAGGTGTTAGTCCAGATGGGTAAAAACTAGCTGCCTACTTAAGATGAAAAAAGAAGAAACTTCTCAAGACAGGTCACCGTCTCTCACCCATCTCCAATTTAGTTTGAAACATTGTAGGTCACCACTGGGGGTTGCCACTGCTGCCAAGTGGGGAGAAACAATCCCCCAACCTCTTTATTCAACTGGAGGCCGCATTAATGCCTAGCCTCCTTATTGGGGTATTTCCTAGTGGGGTCTATGTTTTATGGACTGTTTCAGCAAGACGGGTTCTGAGGACACAGGCAGTACTTCAAGATTCAGTTTGGAGAGGTGTAGAGCTCCCTCCGGAACTCCCCCACCGCTTACTCCTTGTTTTGTTGTAGGGAACCACTCATCTCTGTGCTCCGATATAGGAAGTCAGTCAGATATTCAATTATTGGTCAGGTAGAGTCCCCTTGTAGGGCCCCCTGCAGCCCCCCTGCCTTCATCACATGGTGTGCGGCTGGTTAGGGATCCACTGCCTCCATGAAGGGCAGGCCATCTCCCCAACAGAGGCCCCCATCACAGCCCTGCATCTCTGCCCCACACCAGCCCCTTTCCTCCAAAGACCCCTTTATCTAATTATTGTATCACTTGTTGGAGGCTCTGTAATTTAAGACGCCCCCAGAGGTGGCAACAAGCCACTCATGGGTCTGAAGGCTTTAATTTACTTGTATCCAACGTCATCTCCAACTAACTTTGCAATGGCATTGTTACACATGTAATGATTAACAAGTAACTGCATTTAAAGGTTCTTAACTCAACTTATTTAGTCATAGTTCCTTAGAGAAGTGCAGGGTATCTCCAGCTCAACCTAAGGAAAAAAAAAAGGCATAGGAAAATCCATAGCTCTCCTCAAAATGAGCCAGAGTTCCCCCTCTCTGCAGGTTGTTCCCAACTCAGGCACCCTGGATTTTACAGGGAAGAGAACAGCAGAGTCATGAATGGGAAACTCCCTTCCCTTCAAAATACAACTTAGACACAAGGTTCGGGTACTTAACTTAGTCAGGAGTTAATGTCTTCCCCTCGATCCTCCCGCTGAGACCACTCGCCATGATTATCATTCTATGGGAATGTTTTGGCTGTTACACTGTCCTACACGTAGGAAGTAGTCCCTGCTCCTCTTGCAGTCAAAACTTTGGTTCCTTTTGTCTGCCAGGTCATCTTTCTGAGGGATCTCTCTCACCGCACCACGCAATCTTCAGGTAATTTAGCAGTGTCAGTGGCTCAGTAGGTAGCACACTCACCTCTGAGGCCGGGAGATCAGAGGGTTGTGGGTTCAGTTCCCACATCTGGCACTTGGGTTAATATCCCAGTACTGACACTGTAGTGCAGCATGAGAGGAGTGCAGCACTTCTGAGGTGCCGTCTTTCGGATAAGACGTTAAACTGAGGTCCCATCTGGCTGGATTGGTGGTAGTTCAGGTGGATGTTAAAGATCCCATGGCACTTATTGAAAAGAGTAGGGGACATTTTTATTCAACATTCAAAAACAAAACTGAAATGACAACAAAAACAATAGCAAAACAGAAATGCAGTACAACTCATATGAATCACCTCATACTGCCCAACTCATAACATTCCATACATAATCCTTATATTAACGTAATCCTGTGATAAAATATTTGTGATATCATAAGACTAGACCCAACACCAACAAATCATCAATAATTCACAGTGCAGTACCATTCTATATACAATGCTCTAGTGAAAATCTCATATAGGAAGAAATTACTACAAGCATCAGCCCACCCACCCAACATTCTTCCATAGTCTAGAACCCACATCCTGTCCCAATGTATGATATTCATATTCATAAACTTTATCTAGTTCACCTTGAATGTTAAATAATACCTCTTGCTGTGGTATCACTTTACCTTGCAGGGATCTCAGGCATCTCGCCTGCCATAAGGACTACTTCAAACAAGCTGGAAGAACATAAACAGTACTTCTAGTCCATTTTAACCAGGAAGCTGGAACTTGTCCTAGAATTAAAATATCATAAGACATATGCTTGAAGAGTGACTCTCCCCACCAACCAGCCAGTCGAGTCCAAAACCCCTGAACATGCACACAGTCAAAAAACAGATGTTGCATCGTTTCCGCCTGGCCATTACAAAGTAGCTCCCCACATCCCCTGTCCTCAAGTTGTTTGTGCTTTTGATTGCCTTTTACATTCAATTTCTGATGTCCACATAACCAAATGAAATCCTGCATTTTTAAAGGGATCCGTGGCTCCCCCATGCTTTCCAACAGTAGCACAGTATTTATTGTCGGCGTCACCAGAAATAGGGGCTCTTCCTTGTACCATTTATCAAGAATAATTTTATAAAAATGTTTTTTCTCCTTCCCCAAAAACCAAGCTAGTTCTATTTTCCATGTTCTAATATATCTTAATGTAGTCTGTACATGCCCTGGAAGTGCTTTCTCTGAGGGATAACACTTACCTCTACCCTATGCTGTCAAAAAAGCATTACCCCACAGCCGCATACATAACAATCCCATGCCCTTGGTTTCTAGGACTACAGGATAAATGGAACTAAAGAAAAAATTCTCCCAAAAATATATTAATGGTTGAATCATATTCAGACCCCCCGCTTTCCAAGCCCTATATGTATGTACCCTCTTTACTGGATTTAACCTACTGCCCCACAAAAAAAGAAAAAAGAGGCCCATGACTTTAGTATGCATAGCAAAAGACAGCAGAAAACCATGCGAAACATATAAAAATATGGGAGCTATATATGCTCTGAGCAAATGCACCCTTTTTTTCCTGGTCATCTTCCAAGAAAGCCATGACATAACTTCAAGCTTCATCAAATCATACACCAAGCTCCAGTTATTTCCTTCTGAAGCCCTAGAACCAAAGATCAAACCTAAAATCTTAGCTTTACCTTTTGTCATTGTAATGGGAAACTTTTCCACCAGCTGAGCAGCTCCCAAAACTAAAACCTTACTTTTTCCTATATTAATCTTAATCCCAGTGGTGTCAAAAACTTCTTGAATATATGTAAAATCCATTCACCTGATTCTAAATCAGCTATAGTGAAAACACTGTCATCTGCATAAGCGGTAACATTTTGAAATACAACCCCATTTTTATTTGTTATAGCCCTAATATCTGTATCAGATTCAATAATTCTTAATATGGGGTCCAAGCCAAATATATGCAACAAAGGACTCATCGGACAGCCCTGTCTAACACCATTTTTTAAATAAATAGGTATACCAAGATGTCCATTCACCAATGGGGTAACTTGTACTTCAGTATATAAAGTCTGTAATAAATTCAAAAAGGGCTCTGGGATTCCATAATGTTGCAACACTGCCCAAATATATTCTTGTTGCACTGCATCAGATGTAGTCTCCTGATCTATAGTCATCAAATAACCATCCAAATTCATGCCTAACCCGTGTTCAACTATTTCTCTAATAAAGGTTAAATTCTGAACAATATTTCTTCCTGGAATTGCTCATGTCTGTATGGAATTAATAATCTTTTGTGCAATTTTGGCTAGACGAGTAGTCAGGATTTTAGTTAAAATTTTATAATTAGAGTTCAGAACTCAGGGGCCTCCAATTTTTACTCTCCTGAGGATCCCCTCTTTTATATAAGAAAGTCATGATTCCTTCCTTCATGCTAGGCACTAACCTGTTTTCTTCCCAAATAGCCCCATAAACAATCTGTAACCAAGGAGTCAATATGTCAGAAAAACATTTATAAAAATCATTAGGAATTCCATTATTTCCAGGGGTGTTTCTAGGGGACATATTTAAAATAGCTTCCCTTATCTCAATTTCTGTTATCGGTGTTAATAGACCAACTTCCTCCTCCTTACTCAACTGCAGAATGTCTAACTGCTGTACAAACAAGTGTGGTTGTCCTACACTATCCTTTTGGAATGTAGTTTTAATGTGGTTTTGTAGTATGAGCATAAGTCCACTATTATGAGCCACTATGATTCCCTGTTCATCTTTTAAGGCAGTCATGACCAAGCTGTAAGCCCAACTCATAAGGATTTACTTGCTCTTTCAATCCCCTAGTTTGGTACTTTTGTTGTTGTGCTGCCCTCTTTTCAGATTCTTGTAAATAGCTATACATTTGTCTTTTGATGGTTTGTAACTGTAGCTTTACATCATTTTTCGTATCAGTGGTTTGAGTTAGCACTTGCATATATTTTGCCATAAGTCCTAAATACTGGATATATTTTCCTTTAGCTTTAACTTTGGTGAGATTCATGTAAAGTTTTTTTTTTAGATATCTCTTAGTGTCTTAGTGTCCTCCCACCAATCTATAGGGCTATCATACAGGAAACACACATCTGCTCTTCACATAAAATACTCACTCATACTAGTCTGCATTAGGGCCTCCTGCAAGACAGCAACATTCATTTTCCAATAACCCCTCCCCATGGGGAGGTGCTGTGCTATTCCTAAGAGTAGCCTAACTGCCATATGATCAGATGTTTCCAAAGAGACTACCACCACTTCTTGACAAGTAACCCGAGCAGACACAAAGCAAAAATCAATCCTTGTGGACAAATTACCTTTATAAAAGGTACGTGTAGGAACCTTTTCCAAAATATCATAAACATCACTTAAATTATTCACCCGAAAATATTTGTTGTAGCTCTCCCCCAATCTCTATGGGATAGCCCACAATTAAAGTGTCCTCCTAATAGCACTAACTTAAACGTGTGCAGGTAAGGTTCTATTTTCCTAAAGAGAGAGGACCTGTCCATTTTAACCTGAGGAGCATATATATTTATGAGTCTATAAGTCACATTCCTTAGAACTACATCCAAAATCATCGCCCTTCCTGGCTGGATGTCAAAAATTTGTAAGACCTTAATAGTCAAACCTGAAAATAAAAAACCTAAGCCTGAACATATTTCTTCTCCCAAAGACCAAAAGGAGACACCCCATCTCCAACCTTTTTGTGCCTCTCTCACCTCTAACAAAGAATGCAATCTGGTATCCTGCAGCAGAATAACCTGCCCTCCCCCTTCTCTAAAACTGGCAAATGTAACATGCCTTTTTTCATTTGACTTTATACTGTTCAAATTAATCATGAGGAGAGAGATGTTTGCATTCATAAAAGACAAAATATAGAGGAGAAAAAATAATTACATAATAAGCAAAACATAATAGATAGGCAATCAGAGTCATTTCTTTTTTTTCTGTTTTCTAGGTTTAGGCTTATCAACAGGCCCTACATCTGTGGCAATATTGGCCTGCGAAGAAGCAAACGAGGATAAGTCTGAATCAATACTTTCTTCTTCACCACCATGTTCAAACAATAAAGCATATGAGTTATGTACTGGGAGATCTTCCAACCCCTTAGAAGCTACATGACAGTCTATGTGGGGTTTCCCTGCTTTTGACCTTGTAACCCTATGGAACATTGCTTTCTGTTGTACAGTGGGAAGGGGCATCGGGTCCTCTTCCACTATCATCTCCATATTCTGTTCTATCTCAATGGAGCATCTGACACCCCGGATTCAATAACAGTCTGGGCAAGGGGGTCACATAGATCAGCGTCTGCCACAGAAGCAACCTCATTCCTTGTTTCTACACAATCAGGCCCTTTATCTACTCCAGCAGGCCGGGACTCAGGCTCAGGCATCACCTCATCCAGAACCATTTCCTCTGTAGAGGACACATTGCATGTTCTAGGCACTTTTTGGGGCTTGGGACCTATAATAGGAGCAGAATGTAACAGTTCCAGCATCAGCATTTTTTCTTTTTGGGCAGTAGCTACATATGTGTCTTGTTCTGCCCGAAGTGCCAAATCTCTACTATTGTGAGAAGCCCAAGAACAATTATGAAAGGTATGCCTTCTTTCATCACACAAATTGCATCTTAAAGGCTGCTGACATTGTTCCCCATAATGACCCAGTTCCCCACAAAGGCCACACTTCTGCTTATCACAGACGTTGCTTAAATGTCCAACATCCCCACACTTGAAACATGCCTTGGGTTGACCCTGGTAAAAAATCACCCCATGGTCATGCCCCAAGAAAAAACAATTTGGTAAATGTTTCGACAAACCATGTTCTAGGTTTAAAACCACCTGATACTTCCAGCCACCAGTCCAAAGTTGTTCATCATCTAAGATAGGTTCTGGATAACCTTCAACAGTGCAGTGTTGTTGTAACCAATAGGTTATGTCTGCTACATTCACCCCTTCATTCCTGAATAATACTGTAATCTTTTTTGTCAGGGGTTTTATTAGGAGGATTGCCAAAAAAGTTTTCCATAAAAGAGAAAGCTTCAAAAGGCAATACTGTTTCCAAAACCTTTCAAGGCCTGCCGGGTGCTTAAAGCTGATATCAAAAATAGAATCCCTAGGTACATGTATAAGGGCATATATTTCGTATGCATAGTACTTCATGCTATCTTTAAGCAAGGCCAGTCCTACAAAATGCCTGTCAGGAACATTTGAAATATCACCCCTGTACTTTAAACGTACAGCATTTCTTCTTATAGCTGGTTCTGATAGGTGCCTATTATCCAATGTAAAGAGTTGTTCTCGTACTTTTTCATGCCAAACATTATCAGGGGCCTGCAAGGGCTGTTCAGAGCCTTTTTGCAATTCTGGAATAATGTCCTGATCCAAGGAAGCAGGGCCAGCCACCTCCTCCCCATTTGGTAAAACAGGAGAATCATTTTCTAGCTTTTTAATCTCTTCAAGCAAGGGATGGGGCATAACTGATTGAGGGACTGTGGGTTGCTCCAAAGGAGACCTCTGCCCAGGCTGTAAATTAGAGCCATGATTTACATCAACAACAGGAGCTGAATTACTGTGGGGACAGTCAGGGATAGAACCCAAGGCCGTCACATTTTGCACATTAGCGTCCCACCCCGTGCCTGAGTTGTTTCTTACCCACCCAGCTGCTTGTAAAGCAGTTGAGACCCAGTTCGCTGTACACAAAGGAGACCCCGGGGAAGGAACAGCAGGGGACCCATGAACAAAATGATTAGATTTATCAAAATGCTGCCTCCGACCCTTCCCCACTCCCTCCTTAGGGTTATTCTTCTTCTTCCCACCACCTGAGGAAATTCCAGTGGTGAAAATAGCTTGGGGTAAGGGGCCAGTCTCTTCACAAACCACCAAAGGTAAGGCAGATTCAGTCATTACCCGCACTTGATTCCCCGAGTTTGGGGGAATCACAGAGTCACTAAATATTTGCTCTCCCTCCTGCATGTCCCCATCTGACGTGAAAGCACACAAAACTTAAACAGTCTTACCGGAGAGTCAGGGGAGACACCCGTTGTGGAAATTACAGGCAGATCCTCTACCTCTCTCGAACTCCCTGCAACCGATGCAGACATCAACTTTCCTGACTCAGTATTCGGTTCCTGTGCTACCGATCGCATCTCCTGCAACCTGAGTTCCTCCTGTAACTTGCTCCGCATCTCCTGAAAATGTGATTCCGCTAATTCCAGCTGTAAACAAATCTCAGCCGCTTTCTTATTAAACATATCTGTTTGATCAACTTGTACTTTAGTTCCTGACTCCGCTGAACAACGCAAATCAGCATTAGAACCTGTTTCATGTCCTGTAGCCAATTGCAGTATCTCCTCCGAGGCAGGGTCCAAATCCATGTCAGCTTCCATAACTGGGGAAGCCGAGGAGGAGACCTACCTCAGCCACCACACATCTTGCTCCTCCAAAAGTTTGAGCATCTCGCTTCCTCTGTAACAATGCAGCGCCTCAGCGAAAAGAGTAGGGAATTTCCTGGTGTCCTGGCCAAATTTCCTCATTCACTAAAAATACCACCAACAGCTTAATCTGGTTCAAGGTCAGTTGGCAATCATCTGTATCCCCCTCCCCCGGGTCATGCCTGAAAATAGGCAGGATTTGTCTAGTGCACTTACCTGGTCAACAAAAACTAAATAACTAAATAAATAAATTGAATGTCACTCTTTCTGACCCATTCTATCACCTCTTTCAGCTCTGTGAATCTCAGCCAGCCTTCTTTGGTGTGTATTTTAATTTTAGCTGGGTACAATATTTGTGCCTGGTGTCCTGACTGTCTCAACACTTTTACTAATTGGAACACTTTTTTGCCCATGAGCTTGTGTTTGAGGGGCATAATCTTGATCAAAATATAAGTGCACATCTCCGAAAAATACTTGTTTTGCAGCCCATGCTGACCGTAAAAGCTCCTCCTTTACATGGTTATCCATAAAGGCCATCACAAATGATCTTAGGCGAGCCTTGGGGTCCTTAGGTCTAGGAATTAGTGAGCAATGCACCCTGATTATTCCTAAGTCCTTTTCTTTGGGGGAAATTCAAAATCTCCTTTAGAAAACTGTCCATGAATTGGATGACGTTCCCTGACTCTGTTCCCTCTGGCAAACCATGCAACCATAGGTTATTCCTACGGTTTTGGTTTTCAAGGCATTACAGCTGCTGTTGTAAGTTTAATTCCCTGTGATGCAAATCTAGTAATGCAGAGTTGTGGAAGTCTGTTGTGGAGGTGTACTCCATGTCCATTGATTCTAACTGGCCCGTCTTCTCTTTTAGGTCGGCTAGCTCCAGTCGGTCTTCCGAGACCTTTTTCTCCATTCTGGTAAGTGTTTTATTCATTTGCTTAAGGGTGCAACACAAGGTTTTGGAAGTAATTGTGTGTTCTTCTTCCTCCGGTTTGCAGATCAGGGGAGTTTGAGCAATTAGGTTTGCTGTTTCTTCTCTGAGTGCAGCCTGCTGCGGCAGACCTTGCTACTGGTTATTTTTAGCCTTATTCTGAGTCCCTCCTTGCCCATCTTTATTTTTTTTTCTTGGTGGGCATCATGTATTTCGTAATGCTATGATTGCCTGACAGGGTGTTGGTTTTTCAGTGTAGATGATGCCGGATTGTTTGATGAGTAAGACAGAGCTGTATTGATTAGCTTTTCATTAGTAGGCAACCGGGACCAGAAGTCAGTTTGTGACCTTTTTGATGTGATGATGATCTATCCTGCAGCAGGGGGTCATCTTTTGATAATGCATAGAATTGAAATAACAGCTATGATCATTATCTTTGAGCAAACCCTGGCAGCAGCCAAGGACACCAATGTGCTGTGTTGCTGCATGTTGTGGCTGTTGTCCATGGTTATTGAGTTGTCAAGTTTCTTTTGTTGAGATGATACCATTCTAGCCATCCAGTCCTCATGGTATCAGCAGTGTTGTCTTGTCTTGATGGGTTGATGATCTGTCATGCAGTTGTTATAGTATGTCTTCGAGTTCATAATTCATAGTAGCAGGGTTTTTGTGCTTCTTGATTTTAAATGATTTTCATCATATATCCTGAGCTTGTTGTGATGTTTGTTCACTGATGAACATTTTAGTCATATTTGACAAATGTTTTTGAGTTTTTCATGATGAACTTTGATGAAGTGTTCAATCAGTTCAAGTTGCACTAGTGTGCACATTGTACTGGAGATCAATAGTTTTTGTCCCGAGGTTTTTTTTTGTGGTGTATGAGACCTTAGTTTTCGAAGATGCTTTCATGCAATGGTGATGTTGGAGCTGGGTGGAGACTTTGGTTTAGGAGTAGGGGTAGCCTTGAGTGCTGTGGTGTATGTTTTGGTCAGGTACTGGCTGAAGTGGCTTTGGTACCAGAGGTGATGTATGCTTGTGGTGGAAGAGGCCTTGTGTGGTGGAGGAGGAGTCTTGGGGTGGAGGAGGCTTTTGTGATGCTGGAGGAGGTCTTGGTGCTGGAGGTGAATTCAGATGATGGTACAATATAAGGCACTGTGATGTAGGAAGATGCATGTTTCTGGAAGAGGGAACTTTAAAGGTAGCGTATGCTTTATTGATGGATGATGATGCTCAGTGGTGGATGAGGAGCCTTGGTCAATGGTGCTACAGGAGGAGGCTTTGTGTGTGAGGATGCATCTTTGGTGCTGGAGTAGGAGTCTTTGGTGATGGCAGAGGAAGTTTTGTGCTGGAGGAGGAGGCTTGGTGTGTTATGAAGCTTCTTTGATTCTGCAGGAAACATTTGGTTGTGGCAGAGGAGGCTTGGCGCTGTATGAGGATGCTTTCTTTGTTGGTGCAGTAGGATGCTTGTTGCTGGAGGAGAACTCTTGGTGCTGGAGGATACTTATTTTGTGGTGAAAGAGTTCTTGGTACTGGAGAAGGATGATGCTTGGTACTGGAGGAGGAGGAGACTTGGTGCTGGAGAAAGAGGCTTGGTGCTGCATGAGGTGGCTTGATGTTAGATGAGGAGGCTTTGTGCTGTAGGGGGAGACAAAAATGGACAAGAAACAACTTTTTTTATGACTGTATGGGCAGAGCCCTGCAGGCATTTTGGGATCACATCACTGCAGGAGAGAGAAGGGATCATAAGCAGAATTCATCCTCGTCTTCTCCTGCAGTGATGTGGCTGCTGTCCACACCGCTATGGTTTTTGGTGGGGTGTGGTGTCTGCTCCTTCCCTGTCTTCCACAGATGCAGCTGCCCTCCATGGGAGATCGCACCCCCCCTGTGGACTACTTTAATGTGGTACTTCCGTAGTAAAGCAAACGCATGTGCACAGTCATTTGAATAAACACCATGCCCAAGATGGTCACCGTGCCTTAGTGAGCATGCACGAATCTATGCGCATGTGTGGAGTACAGTGGCCATGTTGAACACGGCACACTTTTGGGTTGTGTGCTCTGGCTCCATTATTATTGCTGGCATCGGGGGGCTCGATACCCATGTCAGCTCCCCCCCAGCAGTGTGAGACACAGGGGAACCCACCCCCAGTGTTCTGAAATAGTTTAAAAATACATTTTTCTATAATTCGACACTGGGATGCCCATCCCTGGTGTCGGATGTCTCTCCCCAAACCTATCATTTTTCTATTAGGTGCTGACATTAGGGGCCCAGTCCCCTGTCAGCAATCACAAGTCCTCCCACCCCCAGCACTGTGGGACATTGGGGAGCCCACCTCAGTGTCCCGAAATAGCTTTAATAAATGTCCTGGAAAAAAAGTCCTCAATGTCGCTTTGTTGTCGGATGTCTCCCAAGCCCGTTGTTTTCCTATTAGGCGCTGACATCAAGGCCCAATCTCTGTGTCAGCAATCACAAATCCTGCCACCTCCTGCAGGTTGGGACACTGTGAAGCCCACCCTCAGTGTCCCAAAATAGCTTTAATAAATGTCCTGGAAAAAAAAAGCCCCTGGATATCTTTTTGGTTTTAACCTGAAAAAAGAAAACCATCCTTCGTCATCCCTGCTGTCCCCTCATCCCGACCCTCCCACTGAGCACCCACCACCCGACACTCCCCCATATCCTATACTTACCTCTGGAGGCCCTATGCTGTCATCTTCTGTAGATTGAGACATGTCTACATTCTTTAAAACCGAACCGTGAACTAAGGGATAAAAATAAGTGCTGTATAATGTATTTCAATGAAGTTTTGAACTTCTGCTCATAATGTTGCCATTTGTTTGAATTTTTTCACCAAAGTTTCAACATGGTCAGTTTGGGACCCCACATCACGAACACTGCAACTGTCATTATTTCATTAATCTAGCCCAGAAGGTGATTTTGTGGTCACTGTGCAAAATCACCTTTCGAGACTGAAGAACGAAATTTCACTCTGAGTGTTCATGAGGAGGGGTCTCAAAAAGGCCATGTTGAAAATTTGGTGAAAAAATCTTAAAAACAGCCGAGTTATGCATGCTCATTGAAAATTATCTATGCACACACATAACTTTGGTCATTTTCTATATTTTGACTCCAAATTTTCAACATAGTAATTTTTACACCACCTCATGAACAGCACAGCTGTCATTTTCCACATCCTACCCAAAACATATTTTCGCATCTGTGGTATGAAATGGTGTTACGGCACAGATTTGAACATTTTCACCTATGTGGTTTATCAGGTGGGGTCCTAAGAAGACTAGGTTGAACGTTTGGGGTCAAAATATAAAAAACAAAGAATTTATTAAATAGCGTTGTTTGCAGTGATGTCTCTTGCACCATGGGAAATCTGTGCTGTGCGCTCCGGCTCCTGATCGGGGGTCAGCCAAAGGCTTTAAACAGCCGTGCTGGCTCTGACCAGAGTTTGTTTAATCACTAAGTATTTCAGACTCAGTCTTGTGTATACTCACCAGGTGCTAGACGAGGAGGCTACAGTGCTGGAGACGGAGGCTTGCTGCTGGAGCAGATTGAGATTTCATGTATCTGGTTATACCTGTAAGACACTAAGACAAAAGTGGACAAGAAAATACATTTTAAGTCCTGTTGTACCTGCTGCCTGGAGTACTGCCATAATCAATCTGTGGAGGGAAATGGACATTATCACTAAGCTTCACAGACTCACTCTCATGTTTATTATTTATTTATTTGAATTTTGTAACCAGGTAAGCCCATTGAGACAGAATGTCCCTTTTCAGGGTCGACATGAGAGGATAAAAGGGAGGTACATAGATACAATGAATAACAGCAGCAAATAAGTGTGCCAAGACACTTTACAATAGTTTGCAGAAATACAGTAAATATACAAAATGCATGTACGGTATTTACAAAATAAAACAGTATATACAAGAACTGATGTTGTAATTTACAAATATGTACAAGGAGTTTACTCACGAGGTGATGGAGGAGGAGGCTATGATACTGGGAAGGAGGCTGGTGCCAGAGAAGGATGAGTCTTCATGTATGTGGTTATACCTGCAGGACATGGAGACAAAAGTGGACAAGAAAATACTTTTTAGTCATGTTGTACCAGCTGCCTGGAGTACCGCCATGACGGAGCTGTGGAGGGAAACAGACATTATTAAGTTTTTCAGCATCACGCCCTGTATACTACCAGGTGCTGGAAGAGGAGGGCACGGTTCTAGAGGAGAAGACTTGGTACTGGAGGAGGAGGTGATTGGTAGTGCAGGAGGCTTCTTTGGTACTTGATGACATCTTTGTGATGGAGGAGGAGGCTTGTGATTGAGAAGTCTTTTCGTGGTGGCCTGGCTGGTGGCTGGCTGGTGGTTTCAGCTGTTGACCAGCATTAACAGGATGCTATGCTGGCACAAGAGTCTGTGTTACAGGCTGAAACTGGCTGATTGCTGGCTTTCAACTGTTGGCCATCTTTAACTGGATGCTACATTGGTACAACAGTCTAGGTCACTGGCTAAAATTAACTGGCTGGTGGCTTTCAACTGTTGACTGGCATTAACTGGATGCTGTGCTGGCACAAGAGTCCAAGTTATAGGCTGAAATTGTCTGGCTGGTGGCTTTCTGCTGTTGGCTGGCTTTAACTGGATGCTATGCTGGTACAAGAGTCTGGGTTACAGATTGAAACTGGTTGGCTGGTGGCTTTCAGCTGTTGACCAGCATTAACCAGATGCTACATTGGCACTAGAGTCCAGGTTACAGGATGAAACTGGCTGGCTGGTGGCTGGATGGTGGCTTTCAGTTGTTGACCAGCATTAGCAACATGCTATGCTGGCATAAGAGTCCAGGTTACAGGCTGAAACTGGCTGACTGCTAGCTGGTGACTGGCTGATGGCTTTCAACTGTTGACCGGCATTAAGTGGAGGCTATGCTGGCACAGGAATCAGGGTTACAGGCTAAAATTGGCTGGCTGGTGGTGTTCAAGTGTTGACTGGCTTTAACTGGCTGCTACACTAGCACATGAGCCTGGGTTACAATCTGAAAGTGGCTGGCTGGTGGCTTTCAACTGTTAACCAGTTTTAACCGGATGCTACACTGTCTCAAGAGTCCAGGTTACAGACTGAAATTGGCTGGTTGGTGGCTGGTGGCTGGCTTTGGCTTTCATCTATTGTCTGGTATTAACCAGATGCTACACTTGCATGAGTCCGGGTTACTGTCTGACACTGGATGGTTGGCGGTTTCAACTGTTGACCCAGATGCTACAGTGTCACTAGAGTCCAGGTTACAGGCTGAAATTGACTGGCTGGTGGCTGGTGATACCTGGTGGCTTTCAATTGTTGTCTGGCATTAACCGGATGCTATGCTGGTGTAACCCCTAGGTGGCACTATCCTATGGGCTACTACCCTTGCCTGTGGGAATATGCACAGGTTGAGGGGTCTGAGTTCCGTGAATGGGTGCCTCCACCCAGAGGAATGGTACTGGAGTAGCTTGACTGCTTTTATAGCTCCTCCGGGATGCTATAACCACCTACCAACCCTTCTGGAGGCCTAAACAGTAATACTATAGAACAGGAGTTCTCACACTTTGTCATAGTGAGCCTCCCCAAGCCTAGGAAAAGATCTTAAGCCTCCCCAATATAGAAATAATTTTGCCCCTCCCCATAGTTAGAACAACTATCATACTTTGCACATTACAGGATGAATACAATGAAGTGCATGTGAGTAGTTGAGTTTATTCTCATTTTATTGACGCTATTATTCTCCCTGTCAATAACCCTCTTCCCAGGTCAGCATACTACTCCACACTTCTAAGTTTTGGCCCTATTTGCCCTTCGTTGCAATACCTCCATGAGTCAGACTGTTTTTATCAGTTATACTCTGCTCTTAAACACCTTCTCGGGGACCATTTTGCTCTCTCCTGGCCTTACTCCTAGTATCTCTCTGCTTAGCCTTTGTATTTGTGCTTTTCTGCAGCCAGTATAATGGGTCAATTGTTATCTTGTTCCTATTCATTTGTATTATTTTGCATTTTGTTTTGCACACTTTCCAAGAATTGTATTTCCTCCATTCAGCTTTCCCCCATGTCATACCAGGAAACAAGTGTTTGTTGAGTGTGTTTTCCTGGTAACCATTTTGTACATAAATTTGCATGCCATTATTTGCTTTCAGTTTGCTGCATCCTTTCACACACAAAGCATACAAAACTTGACATTTAAATATAGTACATTTTAAGGATTGCTTGAGCCTCCCTGAACAGGTTGGGGCCTCATCATTTGAGAAACCTGCCATAGAACATTTGCATGCACTGGATAACAGTAAGAATGTGCTCACACTTTCCAGGGCTGTATCTGCCTGCAAGCGCCCTGGAGACCCTCTGGAAAATAAGATCAACAATACACAATGCAAAACCTTTCACTGTGAGCAAACTAATAATATGCACACTAGCCAAGTTAAACATGAAACAGATGACCAGGTTTATTCAGGGAAAATGAACAAGGGAGGGGCATGAATTTAGTCAAATGATTGGCACTCTGATCTACTTCAGGCTGGTTCAGCATGCACTGCAAGTCCCCGAGAACTAGTCTTGCAACCCTGGGTACCCAGATCTTACACAGGCTAGCCTGGACGTTGCCCAGGTTGGCCGGCGTTGCAGCTGTTTTTGGGTCCCTTTAGGAAGAAATACAGTTAGCATGTGCACAACCCAAATATTTGTAATCCCAAGCCGAATGGCTCAGTCCATTAGCAATAACCCAAAACAGATCAATCAGTTGACACACAATGATTTGTAGCTGTTGTTGCAGGGAGCTACCCTGATTTGTACTCACACAACCCAGACCAGGGTGTAGGACAGATGAGATGAAGACCTCATGGTATTGATGCGGTGTGCTGGGGAAAGCAGGGCCTACACGACTCACCTCCTGGTGGTCGCTACCTGTTCGATGGTGTTGAGCAGGGGGCTGAATCCCCATGCTGGTCTTTCGTCGAGATGATCTCTGGATTACGGGTAGGGACTAGGGCCGATATGGCAAGGCCCAAGCAGGAGGAACAGTCTGGAGAAAATGTTCATGATCTATTGCTGGAAAGCCTCCAGCTGGCATAACAGGATTCACCGTGGGGAACCAAATCGCGACCCACGAAACACATTCAGCACACTTAAATCAGTTATTTCTCTAAGCCACAATTTGGATATAGTCCATTTGTTAATTACAGCTTCTCTACACATACCTTTCAACCTGAGGCTATCTTCTCTCATTCAGGCAAGCAAATTGCTTCTGGAGCAAGTCTTTGTTCCCACTTGCAAGCAGTATTGACACACTTTCTTTCCTCTGTTGCAGGTCTAAGCTGGCAATCAGAACAGTCCGAGTTCTGCAATAGGCAATCTCTTTGGGCCACAGAACATGGCAGGCAGGCCTACGGAGCCTTCCTGCTGATTCTCCTATGCTCCTCCTAGGAGCAGCTGCTTGACTGCTCGAGCTGTTCACTCTCCAACTTCTACTCTCAACTGACACACTGCTTCAGGCAGTTCTGATCATTTCCCTGTAATCCACAAGGTTCGGTTGGCTTATAGAACTGTCTGTCATGGAAAGGGCTCCCCCTCCAGGTCCATTTAGGTGCCAAACACATAGAACTACAAATACTACAGAATCTCCTTCCCAAACTACTCCTGGGGACAGTCTCCATTTTAGGTCCCCCAGAGATTCGATTGGTCCAACACTGGAAGTCCAGAACCAAAATGGTGGCTCCTATTCAAAAGCTCAAGCTGCAAATGAAGGCAGGTTAGACAAACTTCGTTTTCATTATTACTCTTACAGATAAACAGTAAATAACCACATTTCCTAACAGGGCTCCCTCTGCACTAACAGCAACTGCAGAATGAAGCAATATAGCAAGCTGTCTGCCTAGCCTTAATTACTCGGCCCAAGCCCAGACTGATTTTCAAAACACAGGCTAGATGGTCCTTTAAAGAGGCAGGCACGGAGGCTTACTAAGGCACTGACAATGCAGACAAATAGAACTATTGCAAAACAGGATACCAGCCTGAGAGTGGGCATTTTGGAGCCTGGGAAGACATTTTAGTAAACCTCAATTTGTAGGGGAATTGCACTGGCATAAGAGTCTGGGTTACAGGCTGAAATTAGCTAGCTGGAGGCTTTCTACTGTTAACCAGCATTAACTGGATGCTACGCAGGCACAAGAGTCCAGGTTACAGGCTGAAGTTTGGTGTGGATTGAGAGGAGAGGAAGAGTATAAGGCTTTTGAGTTTTTAATGGTGCAGGTGTTCTCATTGTGCCAGAGGTGGATACGTTGGAAAAAAACCTGTAAATCAGACAATCTGACTTATAAAAAAGCAGAATTCTGTATATGTATTATAAAGTAGTCATGTTGTATGCACATACAGTACATACCTTGATGATAACATTTGCATGTTGTTTTACTTATGCTACTGATAAGTCAATTAACTTTGGTAACATACTAGACTATGAGAATTGCACCGTTGACATGTTGAAGGAAATGCCTGCCTAGTAGAGCGAAGTTTGTCTTTATTGTTAGTTGACTGTAGATAAAACAGTGGTGGAGTCTGCCTTAATAAATACACATACACTCACAGATCTTGGTCATAAATTGCATTTTGTATTTCAGGTCCTTAAAATTTTGATTCCTGTTGATCAATAAATACTATTTCTAAAAATTTGAGCGTAGATGCATATTGTACTGAATATCATCAACACATGTTATATGCATGTACAACAGTACACCGGCATTTCAACAATGATGTTCAATTCGACAGCATTAATGTTGGTCATGCCATTGTCACTAATGTTATATCCACCAAACCACAAAACAACTACTGAAAAAATCTGCATAGTTGCATTAGGACTTTCACGCAATGAATGCATAGAAAGTGAAGCATAATATCAAAATAATTACTTCCATTATTACAGAAACATTAGTCCAGACAGCATAATTCTTTCCAAACTTCTTCACACTCACGCTCTGTGTCATAATCAAACACCTTGCAGGAAATAAAACAGTTAAACATTGAGAATTTTTTATTTGAATGTTGAATCAATTGTATAACAGTAGACTATCACCCTCATGTGCCGATGCCATAATGAAAAAAAAGAGGGCACATTTACAGATTTATGTCATGGAACTGACAGTCAGTGTCACTGATAGTCCAATGCCCTCCCCCACTCCAGCCCCCCTTCCTCACCAAATCCATTCCATATCGATCAACCTGGGTATGTCCAATGTAATTCAAATCACAGCGCATGGGATCCTCCATCATGGGAAATCAAGGGGAAATCCTCTATTTAACTATAACAAGAAAACAATACACATCATGCAGGCATGTTTATGCATGAGCCAGCTCCCAAGTGGCTTGGAAGAGTGTGGTTATGTAGTTAAGGCAAGAAGATGAGTGCATATAAATGTAATAATGACATTGACCAGCAAACACACTAGTTACAGTAATTAATCTGAGTTTGAGATTGGAAAGGTTGGTGGGTGTGGTGCAATCAACGACCAAAAGAAAAAAAAACATGGAGGAAATCAAATGCTCTGCACATTCACAGCACAGACCTGGTGCCAGACTGATATGAGTTTCCTTACTATACAAAAACCATGAAGGAAGGAATTTGTCAGCATAATCACACTGGCCTTCAGAATTCAGATCCATGTGGATCTCACTTGCAGCTGCATTCACGTACCAGTACCCCACAGTCATTGAAACAAGGCTACAGCAGAAATGAGACCACTTGATCTGAGCCAAGGGGGGAACATAGTCTGTGGCATATAAACCACATAACATTGATTACACAACAGTATTATTATCACAGCATGACAAATTGAGCAGATGACACAGCATCCCCCCAAAAAGCTATAATGTGGAATACAAGTCCTAGCTTCCACTGCTTAATGCCATGTCTTTCAGATGAGACGTTAAACCGAGGTCCTATCTGCCTGGATTGGTGGTAGTTCAGGTGGATGTTAAAGATCTCATGGCACTTATCGAAAAGTGTAGGGAATTTCCCGGTGTCCTGGCCAAATTCCTCATTCACTAAAATACCACCAACAGCTTAATCTGGTTCGAGGTCAGCTGGCATTCATCTGTACCCCCTCCCCCGGGTCGTGCCTGAAAATAGGCAGGATTTGTCTAGTGCACTTACCTGGTCAACAAAAACTAAATAAATAAATAAATGTTTGGGAGACATAAAGACAAGAATAGACATACTGTACCTTACACCAACCAACCTAATGACATACATAAGCACATCCACAAAAGAAAATAACATTTTACATTGATGAGGAGTCAATCACTCTTAACCATCGCCACCACCAGTACACAGAAAGGATAAAAATCTCGGCATAACTATACAGAACAGTCCAGTAATACTCTAATGAGGGATTGGCAAATGGTCACCAAACATTCAGGCACTGTTACTTTTTAGTCATCAGTGGCACAAATGGTAGTTACAGCCAGACAGCAGCTTGTCAGTCAAAGCCACAAGGTATTAATAGGCATGATTTGTACATTTCTGAGTGCACCTTGTCTGACAACAGGCAGCCACAGCCACATGCAGCTGCTATCTAGCTACAACAACTGCCAACAAATGAAACAGGGTGATTGATGTAATGTGGGGCAGGTGAGGTGGGGCACTGGACTACCAGTGATTGACTGATAAAGGGAACATTGCTCATCAAATTTGCTCCATCACATCAATGTTTTCTTAATGTTCGTTCACAGTGGCCTTTGCAAGTTCCAATGATAAGTAAAATAATGGAAGTACCTGTAAATCCATCAGTATACTTAAATGTGAAATAAAGATATGCAGTCATGAAAAAAAGGAACCATCAGTCACCACACAAACACAAAATCAGTGATTCATGAACACATTTTTATGTGCAGTCACCACATCCCCAAGACCATGACTGTTAGCGGCTCACGAAACTGGATGAGTTCCAACAATTACTATTTTCACCCTTAGGCTGCCAACAGAATTGGAATGTATAGGAATTCTGGATTGATGTATCAGTCCACGGCACAGCAAGAGTTAACAATTGTTTTCTGAAGCATGGCTTGTGTACAGGAAGATAATTTTGATTAATGGAGTTAAAACTGAATTGTTACTGTTCAAACAATACTTAATAAAAGGTACAACATTCACAACTTTTTCTGTTTTAATTTTTTCCCCTCTCTTTCATTTTTTCTCTCAAAAATGACAGTACAAAGTAAACCACACTGTTAGTGTAGTTACTTTTTTGCAGCATGCAAAAAACGTGACAAATCAGAGGTTTTTTCAGTGGTGGGTAAATAATTGGTTGGAAACAACTAACTGAGTGATTGCTGCTGCTGCTGTGTCTTCATGATTATTACATACATTAAGGTATATATTATGCAATGGGGTGGAGAGTAATGCACTGTGATAAATAAATTTATCAGAGCAACTATATGTATAAATTGGATTTATACATATAGTTACTATGTCTTAGAAAATGGGCTTTTTATTTCTTGGTCGCTGATTGACTGGTACCACTGCCAGGGGGGTGCACTAACTTTCAAGACCAGGAAATAAAAAGTGCCAACCTGCCATGCCTCAGTATCAAACTGGTATCTCTGTGCCAGTTCAAATTTCAGAATTCAGTAGCTGCCATTTTTTTCCCTGCTCGCTAAGTGAGAGGAAAATACCGAGTCAGCTCCCCCCCCCAAGACACGGACACGCATGGAAACTCTGCCCACAAGTCCAGTACCATTTTTTCTTTGAAAAACCTAACCCTGTCCCCAAAACCCAGTCTGGTTTGTGAAAAAAGAATTACAGTCTATTAAAAAATAAAACACCAACATAGAAGCAGCGGACAGAAAATGGACCAGCAGCAAGGGTACAGGAGTAAGAGGCTCAAAGCCGACTGTGTCCCTGCTCCACAGTAGACAAATCAGAAGCCCATTCTCTAATGGACAGCAGTACCAGTTTGATATATGTTCACCTGAATAGTTCTTGCCAGCTGGCAGTTCTGTTTCATTTTGCAACCCCTCCGGTTTGGTACTTACGCATCATCTGCCGGCTCACCCACTATTCCTCATGGCACTCCTACTCATGCTCCTGGTCCTCAGGGCAGGCAGTAAGGACTGGGAACCAGTAAAATAAACAAACAAAAAAAACAATAATGACTCAGTCCCGGTTCTCAGGGCAGGTAGCGAGGACTGGATGTTCTTCACAGAAATCACATCCGATTCTAATCCCCAGAGCAGGCAGCAGGGACCGGGAAAAAAAAAACAGGAAACATAGTCAATGTACCAATTTGGTCCCAGTCTTCAGGGCAAGCAGCAAGGACTGGGAGATTGTAAACACACACACATGGAACAAAAAACCCCCAAAAAAACAAAAACATGATGCAGGGCAGGCAGAACTATTGCCAGCATTAGAAGGACTACTTTACCCAAAAAGGACTAAAAATTCAATTGTGGTCATTTTTTTATGTTGGCTTGCGCTTGCACACCAGCCAACTTATCGTAGTAGTAGCAGATTTGGAGGTGTGGTCACTGTGGGCGAAAGTAGGGTACGCATCAGTAGGTGCATCCCTCATTCCTCAATAAGCCAGCATGCAGGTGCTGACACCAGCAGTACATAAAGTGGACACCAGATCTAACAAAAGTGCCACTGCAATGAGAGGCAAGCTCGTCATGCAGCAGCACAATAACATGCCTCCCAATGAGCCTTTACTGGTGAAGCTTTTCACCAAACATGGTGGCACTGACTGCCGCTGCCAACTTCAGGAGTGCCCAGTCCCCCTGTCGGCATGCCCCGACCCACTTCATTTGCCGACGGGGGAGCCCACTCCCCATCAGCATAATGCCCCCTCCCATTCCAACTGTGTGCCAAGAGGGTACCCAATCCCCCTCTGCATCATGTGCCCCCAACAGTCTTTTCTTTGCCGATGGGGCCCAAAACCCCATTGGCTTCAGTCCCCTGCCCAGTTCAAATTGCCAATGGGGGAGCCCACTCCCTGTCGGTATAATGTCCCCAACCCCTGATTTGTGCTGTGTGCCGAGGGGGTGCCCAATCCCCCTCAGCATTATGCACCCCCCACCCATTTCTGTGCTGACAGGGGGTCCAATCCCCATCAGCTGTGGTCCCCCTCCTCGTAGTGCAGGTGGTACACTGGGAGCTCACCCCAGTGTACCAAGCAACACCTGCAAAAAAAGAAAACCGGTCCTCGTTCTCAAGACAAGAAATGGTCCTTCACTGTCTCTCCTGCCCCTTCCCCAACTCCCAGCCACCGTGCCTGCACACCCTGCCTCCCCACACACCCCAACACCCCATACCTACCTCCGGAGCCTGGTGCGATGATCTTTGGTTGACCAGAAACACGTCTGCACTCTTCAAAGCTGACCGCGAACTGAAGAAATGCCAGTAAGCTGTCTGTAACATAGGTGGCGTTATCACAGGGGCTACTTCCCCTGCCTGCTTGGCTAGTAGCAGGTTAAGGGGCCTGGGTACTAAAATGGGTGCCTCCACCGGAGGTAAGAGTTGTTAGTGGTCACGTTACCCTAGGCACAGCCCTCCGGGACACTGTAACCCCCCCTCTTTCCCTTCTAGTGGCCTGAACAATACACAATAATCACTTTCACAATGACCCTTATTCATCATACAATTACCAACACTGTTTGCACTTACAACCAGGGCTGGTTCCTCTAGCTTGACCCTGGGGACCCCCTGTAAAACAATGTCATGCACAGCAAATAGCAACAGTACTGTAGTTTAGGCACAGACTGGAACCACAGTCAGGTTAAATGCAAAAAAAGTTAGACCTGATTTATTCAGGGTACTTGAACAAGGAAGGGGCGTAATCAGGTTGATTTGCTTAAAGGCTATATCAATCAGACAGTTGTGCATGCACTTCAGAGTCCCTACACAGTCACACACTCTTGGTACCCAGGTAGGAAGAAACATAGAAACATAGAATTTGACGGCAGAGAAGGACCACTTGGCCCACCCAGTCTGCCCATTTCCCTACCTGATGGATAAGCTGCAGATCCTAGTTAACCAGCAGCCTACTTCTTCCTACCCCCACCCCCTAGCATTGCCTTATGACTGTCCCCTGCATGCTTGAATTCCACCACTGTTTTTGACCCCACAACCTCCTCTGGAAGGCCGTTCCATACATCCACAACCCTCTCTGTGAAAAAATACTTAGTTAAATTACCTCTGAGCCGCCCCCTTCTATCTTCAAATTGTGCCCCCTTGTTCTTGCACACCCTTTTTTGAAAGATGCTACCCTCTTGGACTTTGTTGATTCCCTTGAGGTACTTGAAAGCTTTATTTATGTCCCCCTCTCCTCCTTTCCTGAGGTTATATTATTAAGCTCCTTAAGTCCTCCTTGGGGAGACCTGGGAGGATAAGGAGCTGTATGCTAGAGATAGACTCCATCTCAATTTGGAGGGGAGGGGAATCCTTAAGTTGAAAATAGAGGGGTTCATTGGTGAAAAGTGGGGTTTAAACTTGTGAAGGGGGGAGGGATGGGAGAAAAGGCTGTTAAGGGGGTGCCGATAAAGGAGGGACTCTGTCTCCACCCCCCTTGGGAGCTGGAGGATTGCTGGAAAAGGCCGACTGGCAAAGTGCAGACCAGGGGAAAACAGAATCCCCATGGGAACACGAGCAGGGGAAATGGAACTATAGGGAAAGGGTGGAAGGTAGTCCTGCTAAATGCCAGGAGCTTGGGCATTAAAATGCCTGAGCTCCAGGTGATGCTAACTGAGGGAGCAGTGGATGTGGCAGCGGTCACTGAGACTTGGGTCACTGCAGGACATGACTGGGACCTGAACCTGGAGGGTTACACTATGTTCAGGAAGGACAGGGGAGGAAGAGGAGGAGGTAGAATGATAGTCAAAACTGCATTGGCATAGGGGAGTAGAGGAGGTGGAGGGAACCATGGGCGATTTGGGTCACCTTGATAACAAGGGGGGGCAAGAGAGTAAAAATAGGAGTGGTGTATAGTCCGCCTGCCCTGGCGGAGGAGCTGGAGGAGAGTCTGGTGGCAGATGTTGGGAGACACTGCAGACTGGGCAGAGGAACGGTGGTGGTGTTGGAGGACTTAAACATGCCAGGAACAGACTGGGAGACTATGACATCCTCTGTGACCAGGGAACAGAGGTTGTTGGATGTCTTTCAAGATGCTCCTAACTCAGCAGGTGAGGAACCCACCAGGAGGCGCTGGGTACTGGATGTAGTCCTGGCAGACAGTGACCAGATTGGGGGCCTGGAGGTAAGGGACCCATTGGCGGGAGTGGCCATGCCAGGTCTGGTTCTGCCTGGACCTAGGAGGGTAGAAGGCTGCACAAAGACGGAAGTAACCCACTTTGGGGGTGGATTTTAAGGAAATGGGAAGGATCCTTAAGGAGCATTTGGATGGGATTGGGTCAGACATGGACGCTGATAGTAGGTGGGAAATCATCAGGAGAGGGGTGCAGGATGCTACCAGCACCTGTGCAAGAGTAAGACGAAAATGCTGTAGGGCCCGAAAACCCTGCTGGTGGACCAGGGAGGTCCAGGAGGTGGTGCAGGGAAAGAAGGCAGCCTATAAGCAATTCAAGTGCTCAAGGAGTGAAAGGGATCAAGGGAGTATGAGCTGATGGCTAGAAGGGCCACTAGGGTGGTGATGGCGGCTAAGGCAAGGAAGAAGCAGAACCTGGCCAGGGAAATTAGGAGAGAGAACAAGGGGTTCTTTAGATACATTGGGGAAAAACGAAGGGTGAAGGGGCAGATTAGCAGGATTAAATCAGGGGAGAGATGGGCACAAGACCCGGGGGAGCAGGCTGAGGTACTAAATGAATACTTCACCTCAGTTTTCACCAAGGAAAATGGGGGTGCTGCATCATACATGGGAGGAGACAGAGATACTGAGGAGGGGGGACCCTTACCGATCGGCGGGTCTGGGGAGAGGGAGAGGCATCACTGGCAGGAGGGGAGGGCTAAGCAGGGAGAAGAGGTACCGGAAGTGGAAATCACAGCAGAGAGAGTGAGGGAAGCCCTCAGCTCCCTTAAGACAGAGAAAGCACCGGGGCTGGATAAATTACATCCCAGAGTGCTGAAGGAACTTAGCGGATGTCCTGGCAACCCCTGTGGAGCTTCTCACTATCTCTGAGGACAGGGTGGGTGCCCCAGGACTGGAAGATGGCGCATATAGTGCCTATCCACAAGGGGGGATCAAGGGAAGTGGCAGGGAACTACAGGCCTGTCAGCCTGACATCGGTGGTGGGCAAGGTGATGGAGGGCATTGTCAAGGAGAGGCTAGGGGGGGACCTGGATAAGTCAGGGTGCCTGGATGATAGACAGCATGGATTCATCCCGGGGAAATCATGTCAGACAAACCTGGTGGAGTTCTATGACTGGGTGACGAGTGCCTTTGACCTGGGTAGACCAGTGGACGTCCTCTTTCTAGACTTCAGCAAGGCATTTGAGTCTGTTCCTCATGTGGGCCTGTTGGATAAGCTGGGAGAAATGGGGCTGGGGAAACAGATGATCAGATGGATAGGCAATTGGCTCCTGGACCGGACCCAGAGGGTCGTAGTTGGCAGGATAGTCTCATCCCCAAGGAGAGTCATTAGTGGGGTCCCACAGGGATCAGTCCTTGGGCCCCTTCTGTTCAACACCTACGTCTCTGACATAAGGACAGGAATCAGGAGTGAGATGAGTCTCTTTGTGGATGACTCAAAACTGGGGGCGGTGGTGGATGGGGAGGAGGGGAGGGTGGCCCTACAGGGGGACCTGGAGGCTCTGGAAAGATGGTCTAGAAAGTGGAAGCTGAGGTTCAATGCAGGGAAATGCAAGGTACTCCACCTGGGGGCTAGAAACCCAGGCCAAGTGTACACCCTGGAGGGGGAAATGCTACAAGTCTCGATGGCTGAGAGGGACCTGGGGGTGGTGGTGGATGTCAAGATGAACAACTCTGAGACTTGTAGGAGGGCAGCAGCCAAGGCCAACAGGATGCTGGGATGCATCGCTAGGGGGATCACCTCCAGAAGGAAGGAAGTGATACTCCCTCTGTATAACTGCTTGGTGAGGCCACACCTTGAGTACTGCGTGAAGTTTTGGAGGCCACACTTAAAGAGGGACATTAACCTCCTGGAGAGGGTCCAGAGGAGGGCAACCAAAATGATTTGGGGCTTGGGGGACAGGACCTATGGGGAGAGGCTCGAAGAGCTAAATATGTACACATTGGAAGAGAGAAGGGACCGGGGGGACATGATAGAGGTCTTCAGGTACATGAAGAGGGTAAATAGGGGAGGAACAGTCAGGGTGCTTCAAAGGAAGGAGGAAGGGGCCACTAGAGGGCATGGGTGGAAGCTGGAGGGGGGAAGATTCAGGGGAGAAAGGAGGAAGTGCTACTCACTGAGAGGGTGGTGGAGCCATGGAATGCGCTGCCTAGGGGTTGGTGGAGGCAGAGACAGTGGAGGGTTCAAGAGGGTGGGATAGGTACAGGGAAGGGTTCTGGAAGCAAAACCAATGCAGCAAGAATATCCGGAACTGGGAAGGAGAAGCCAGAGAAGGCGAGGGACAGCAAGGTCAGCACCTGGGTGGGGCTGACCAAACGAGCAGACACGAAAGACCGTTAGGCCTATTCTGCTGGCATTTTAGTATGTTAGTAAATCTCCTTCATATGTCTTCCAGTGCAGACCCTGCACCATTTTAGTTGCCCTCCTCTGGACAGCTTCCATCCTGTCTATGCCTTTGCGGAGACTGGGTCTCCAGAACTGCATGCAGTACTCCAGATGGAGTCTCACCAGCTGTCTGTACAGAGGGATAATAACTTTCTACTGGTGATGCCTCTCCCTATGCATCCCAGTATTCCCCCAGCCCTCCATGCTGCCCTCTCACATTGCTTGCCCACCTTTAGGTCATCTGATATGACTACCCCCAGGTACCTTTCCATTTTTGTTGTTGTTAATATCTCACCCCCCATTGTGTACTCTTCCCCTGGGTTTTTGTTTCCCAGGTGCATTACCTTGCACTTCTTAGCATTGAATCTAAGCTGCCATACATTTGACCATTCCTCTAACCTTGCCAAGTCCCTTCTCATCTTTCCACCCCACCTTGTGCATCAACTCTGTTGCAGATCTTTGTGTCATCTGCAAAGAGACATACTTTTCCTTCCAGTCCCTCTGCAATGTTGCTTATAAAGACATTGAAGAGGACCGGTCCTAATACTGAACCCTGCAGTACCCCACTACTAACCCCCCTTTTTTCAGAGTGGACTCCATTTACTATTACTCTCTGTGTCCTATTCTCCAGCCAATTCTTTACCCAGGCTGTCATCTTGGGACCCACTCCCAGGCTGGCTAACTTGTATATTAATCTTTTGTGTGGGACTGTGTCAAATGCCTTGCTAAAGTCTAGGTAGGCCATGTCCACAGCCCCTCCCTGATCAACTACTTTGGTCACCCAGTCAAAGAAATCTATCAGATTTGTCTGGCATGACCTTCCCGCTGTGAATCCATGCTGCCTTGGGTCCTGTGCCCCTCTGGCCTCTAGATACTCAACAATTCTTTCCTTCAGAAGTGATTCCATCATTTTCCCTACCACTGAGATTAAACTAACAGGTCTGTAGTTTCCTGCTTCTGCCTTGCTCCCACTTTTGTGAAGGGGAATCACATCTGCCCTCCTCCGGTCCTCGGGTACCACCCCATGCTCCCATGATTTGTTAAAGAGGGTAGTCAGTGGTGTCACTAGTTCTACCCTTAGTTCTTTTAGAATTCTGGGATGAATCCCATCAGGCCCCATTGCTTTGTCCACCTTCAGTTTTAAGAGTTCTTTCAGAACCCTTTCTTCTGTAAATGGGCTGGTATCAACTTCTGTATCCAGAGTGTTTCTACTGTTTGTTTTAGGTACCTCCCCCTCTTCCTTTGTAAATACTGAGCAAAAATATTTGTTTAGTATCTCTGCCTTTTCACAGTCACCCTCTGCCCACCCTCCATCCCCTTTATTAAGCCTCACTATCCCTCCCTTGGTCTTCCTTCGCTCCCTGATGTACCTATAAAAGGTTTTATCCCCCTTCTTAACTGAGTTGGCTATCTTTTCCTCGGTTTGGGCCTTTGCTGTTCTGACTGCCTTCCCAGCTTCCTTTTGCTTTAACTGATACAGTTCTCTGTCCTGTTCCTTCTGTGATTCCTTGTACTTCCTGAATGCTTTCTTTTTCTCTTGAACCTTCACTGCCACTTCCTTTGAGAACCATAGTGGTTTCTTACCTTGTTTTGTTTTGTTTATTTGTTTTAAACAAAGGCTTGTTACCTCTGTGATGGCAGTTTTTATTATTCCCCATTGTTCTTCCACCCCTCCTTCCTGCCCATTTGCTAGTGCATTTCTTAGGCACTCACCCATTTTGGCAAAGTCAGCCCTCCTAAAATCCAGTACCTTTGTCTTTGTATGGCTTGACTCTATTGCTGTGTTTATTGTGAACCATACTGTTCGATGGTCGCTAGTTCCCAGATAGCTACCCACTTCTACATCTGTGATCCTCTCTTCATCTCCATTTGAGAGAACCAGGTCTAAGATTGCTCCCTCTCGAGTGGGCTCCAATACTAGTTGTCTAAGGCATGCCCCCTGTAGGGCATCTAGAATAACCCCACTCTTAGAAGTGGCTGCTGCAACTGCACTCCAGTTAACATCTGGCATATTCAGATCACCCATCAGCAATATCTCCTCTTTCTCTGCCATTCTAAGTATACTTTCTATCATTTCCTTGTCCATTTCCTCCCCCTGAGAAGGGGTCTGTATACAACCCCTGTGCGGATTGTGGTGCCATTGCCGGTCTCCAAATTTACCCACAGTGCTTCTTCTCTCCCTGTTTACCCTTTTGTTCTGTTACTTTGATTCCTTCCCTTATGAAAGAGCGACTCTCTCCTCCTCTTTTACCCTCCCTGTCCCTCCTGTAGATAGTGTATCCTGGCATGTTTATGTCCCAATCATGGTTTTGTGTACCATGTTTCTGTGACTGCCACGATATCCAGATGTTCCTCCCTCCATCAAGGCCACTAATTCAGGAAGCTTGTTACTCAGACTACGGGCATTGGTACTCAATGCTCTCCATTTTTGATGGCTTCCTTCTGTTGCAGCATACCCCACTGACCTTTCTACCTCGGTCTTTTCTAATTTAGTACCCTGTTTTGTAGGGAGAGGCGGGATTTTCCTGCTGCTTATCAGTGCCTCCCCTTGACTAGTTTAAAAGCTTGCCAATGAAGCAAGATCATGGGCTAGCCAGGAATGTTGCCTGGGGAGGCCGGCATCGCAGCTGGTTGGGGCCCTGTGATGGAAGAAAGCAACATGCACAACACACACTATTTGTAATCCGGAGCCGGAGGGCTCAGTTCGTGACAGAAATGGCAACAAGACAATTAGATGACAACACTTTAGATTTTGCTGTTGTTGCAGGGAGCTACCCTGATATGTACTCACGATACCCAATACTGGACACAGGCAGGACAAAATCGAGACTGCAGTTTGTTGAGCTGGAGTGCCAGGAGAAGCAGGGCCCACATCAATCACTGAGGCATCATTCCTGTTCAAGACATTGAGCAGGGGGCTGATCCCCAGGCAGGTCTCTCATCGATGACTTTCTCTGTGTAGTGAGTATTCCGGCTGGGCCAGTGTGGCAAGGCCCAGGCCAAATGGAAATGAGTACGGATTCAGTCTGTGGGAGCTGGATGCAGCCTCTAGCAAGCAGAACACAGTTCAGCACACAGTGGGGAACCAAATCACGAGCTACTAACAGCACACAGCACATTTACATGTAAGAAATTCTACTGTACCAGGCAGAGTGCTATCTGGTCACAATTACAGAGTCTCTGCACCAACCAGGAGTTCAGAGGTGGCTGGAAATCCTGACAGGCCAATCACATTCAGCAAACCTTCGGTCTTCTTCAGGTTAAAGCCTGGTCACAGTCCAGTGGCTTAAATTATTCTCACAACTCGGATTCAGTCTGAATCAACTCTGTTTTCCCTCTCAGGAATAGCAGCCAGACAGGCAGGCCAAAACTCAGTACTTTTACAGTTCTCCCATGCGATTCCACACAGGATTGCTGCTCGATTATCTGGAGCTGCTACTCCTTCACTTTCCAACTCAGATCTGAACTGAAACTGCAAGCAGTCTGGGACTTTCCCCAGGATCCAAAAAGTTTGGTTGGCTGATTCCTCTGTCAGTCACAACAAGGGCTCCCTCTCCAGGTTTATTTAGACACCAAAAGCCCCAAACTACAGTTCCTACAGAATTTTGCTCCCACAAACCCCTGGAGACAGGCTCCATTTTAGAGTTCCTAAAGGTACTGATTGGCCCATTTCAGCAGTCCAGGACCAAGATGGTGGAGGTAAACAGAAATGCCCATGCTGCAAAGAAGGCAGGTTAGACAAACTGTAATATTATTACTATTCTAATAAATGATCAGTAAACAAGTACATCTTATAACAGAACCCCTCTGTGCAAATAGCGATGGCAGAAAGGAGCGATTGTCTGACAGCCCAGGCGGACTCGAGCATAGAAACACTCAGCCCCACCCAGATTAATTATAACTGCAATCTAGGCAGTTCTTAAAGTGACAGTACACAGAGGCTATACAGGCATTCTCTGGCAATAACATTTAAACTGCTAAAACACAGGACACCAGCCTGGTAGTGGCGTTAGGCAAGCTCAAGGAAGACTTTTAGGAATACCCATTTGTAGGGAGGTTATATGTATAATGGCATAAGTATGTTTTTTCAGCTTTGGTGCATATCTTGGTAATTTTGGGACTTTTAGCACTGAATTTTCAACATGGGGTTATTGGGACCCTTCTCATGAATTCAGTCACTGTCGTGGTGTTATTCGAGTCCTAAAGGTGATCTTCATGGTCACTGCATGGAATCACCTTTCAGGACCGATCAATGAAACGACAGTACCACTGTTCATGAGGTGGGCTCTCAAAAAGCCCATGTTGCAAATTTGGTTAAAAAAATCAAAAAAAATGACTGTTTTACTAGTGTGCATTGCGCAGTTTTCACGCACGCTCATATCTTCGTGAACTTGTAATATTTTCACTCCAGATTTTCAACACTGGCATTTTTCCACACCTCCTTTTGAACAGTACAGTTGTCATTTTACATATCCTGGCCAAAATGTGTTTTCACACTTCTGGCACAGAATTTATTTATTATTTATTTGTTTTTGTTAACCAGGTAAGCACACTAGACAACAAGTGCCTATTTTCAAGTGCGACTTGGGAGGTTACAATACAGAAGAAAAAAAATTACAATACAGCAAATTACGAAACAGCAAGCATGGTACATTGTCATGGTAACACATGGGCCCAAGTAACAGGTGGAGCCAGAGTACAATATGGAGACATGATACAGAGTCAGAAATAGAAATAGAAACATGATACAAATTCAGCTAAGAAAATGACAGTGACACTGTTCATGAGCAGAGTCCTAAAATTCCTATGTTGAAAATTTGGTGATGAAAGTCGATAAAATGACTGTGTTACAAGCATGTGTTGTGCAGTTTCCACGCACCCTTATAACTTCACAAATTTGCAATATTTTCATGCCAGATTTTTAACACTGGCATTTGTTCACACCTCCCCATGAACAGTATAGCTCTCAATTTTCACATCCAGCCCAAAAAGTGTTTTCGCACCTGTGGCACACAGTGGTCACTGTGGGAAATCAACTTTTGGGACAGATTAACAAAATCACAGTCCCACTGTTCATGAGGGGAGTTTCCAAAATTCCTATGTTGAAAATGTGGTTAAAAAAATCCCTCAAATACTTGGGTTACGGATGTGTGTTGTGCAGTTTCTATGCATGTTCATGACTTTACCAATTTTTCATATTTTCACTCCAGATTTTCAACATTGCCATTTTTTTACACGCTTCATAAACAATACAGTTGTCATTTTCACATTCTGTCCAAAATGTGTTTTCGTGCCTGTGGCCAAATGGCATAGTCGCTGTGCAAAACCACCTTCGGCTAACAAACTGATAGTGCCGCTCTTCATGAGATGGGGTCACAAAAAGCCCATGTTGAAAATTTGGAGTAAAAATACCAACAAGCACCTACTGCGTTAGGGATTTAATTGTATTATCTTGATGGGAAGAGACCGACAGGTGTCATGGGTGTGACTTGGGATCATTGGCTGTAATGCTCAAAGCCATTCCACCCCATCCCCACCCTGCAGCCAGTGACAGGCATCGAGGTGTGCCCTGGAGTGTTTGGCACTAAAGTTCCCTCCATTCTCCTATATGCACCCATCTCAGCATATTTCCTTATGGAATGGGGTAAGTATAAGGCCCAAAGACCCCAAAGCACACCAAGACACTTGTCAGTGTCTACAGGGTAGGGTGAGATAAAATAGAATGAGCGTCACAGCTGACGACCCAAAGGCACACCCCAGCACCTGTCAGTCTCCGCAGGGTGGGGGTGGGGTTGGCATCAGTTCAATATTTCACTGCCATTCTTATTATGCATCTCTAACTCCTGCACTACCAATGCCAATGCCAGCGAGACAACATTTGGCATTGACAAATGCTTGTTATAGCATTATTCTAGGTTTTTTTTGTAATCCTATGAGAAAAAAAATGACATGTAGCCCATTTTGTAAGTGCAATAATACCCTCCAGGGTGGGCTGTATGGGGCAATACTGGACTGTCCAGCAGCTATAAGGCCCTCTATTTGTGGTGTCAGGCCTTATAATGCCCTGGGTGGTCAGGAATTGCCCCTATACCACCCACCCACCCAGTTAGTATTATTGCTTTACATGACAGATTTTTTTAAATTGTAATTTTTTTATTATTTCATTTTTCCAACAATGACAGGTCAAAAAGAAAATATTTAGAGGAAAACAAACCATATACATTCACAAATTCAGACAGTATGGGCTACATATGCAATTAAGTGTACCAGCCACATAAAATTGATACAGTAATTTTCAAAACTAACAGAAATGTCCTAGGCTGGATTGTATGTTTTGTACCTCGGTTACCACCCTTAATCTAAGTCTGTAGCCTCTTAATTACTAACTACTAAAAACAACAAAAAGAAAGAAAGAAGAGAAAAAGGGAAAGAAAGAGATAAATACACTACTTACACAGTAACTTAACCTAAACAGTACACCCCCTTCCCCTCTCATATAGCGTGGTCTATATGTACCATTCCCTATTACATCCTAAGAAGTGTGAATGGTGCCCAATTAACTTTGTTCCGCCTGGAGGTTAGAGTTCATATACTATCTTGCTATTAGTCTAGGGCCTCTCTGGCCAGGATCTCCAGAGCTGTAACTCCTTCTTTGGTGCCAAGAAATTCAAAAAATTGAAACCAACGAGTCTTATATAATTCATGTCTTAGATTCAAGTTGGCTGTAAGCCTTTCCATTATTTTAATTTGGTTACAACACGACAACCATTGTTCCTCTGCTGGGGTGTATCAGACAGCCACAGCCTAGTTATAGCCTTTTGAGCTGCGGCTAACAGGATTGGAAATAATTAGTTTTAGAGCCTTTTAATCTCCGAGGAAGTTCCCCCAACAAGAGGTAATGAGGCTGTTCAGGAACTGTTATCTGTAAAATCTGACTCAGTCCTTCACTTGTAAGGTTCCAATAACCCCTGAGTTTGGGGCAACTCAAAAAATGTGTTCATATGTCCCGACCTGCCCAAACCCTCCAACATTTACCTGAACAGGTTTGTCCAAAATGTTTGGTTATCACTGGTGTTCTGACAAATCTTGTGAGCACTTGCCACCTAAACTCCTTTCCATGTGGGCGAGGCTGTAGTTCTGTGTGCCAGCTTCCAAATCCTCCCACCTAGTACTTCCTCCCTAGACTAAGTTCTTTTTCCCAAAGGTCTGGATTCGAGATCTGAAGTCTAAGCACTCCAGTTCCTCCAGAATATAGCTTGGATATCAAATGGGTTTTATGTGAAGATCCATTGATTAGTTCGAGAAGGAGATCCAGGAGTGGGTTAGTGTCACAAGACCTCTGCATTACACCCCCTTCCTTTGCCTGAAGGTAGTGCCTGATTTGTAAGTAACCATAAAAATCTGATGATGGGACATTAAACTCCTGTTGAACCTGGGTGAAACTTTTATGGTATCCCTTATGCCTATCCCTTAACTGTGAGAACTTTCTGAGTCCCAGATTTTGCCAGTGTGTAAACATGGGTCCTCCTCCCTGGCAGAAAGTCTATCCTGTCGAGGATCTTACCTTGTCTTAACACCATGGGTTGTAGTTTCAACTCCTTTATGATTTGTGTCCATATTGTAACGTGTCTTGAACCATGGACTTGGTAATCCTTGCATCACCCTGGGGTTACTTTTATTAAATAGGATTGATGAGAGGGTGTGTGGTTTTAAAATCTGTAGGTCCATTTGACCCAGCTTTGCACTGTTACTGAGGATGCATAGGCAGCCAAATACTGTAACTGAGCAGCTCTATGATACCTCTTAAAATCGGGAACTCCTAAACCTCCCTTCTCTTTAAGCAACTTCAGCAAGGCCCAACTGAGCCTAGGTTTCTTCCCTGCCCATATAATTTACTTATCAGCTTTTGAATATCAGACCAAAACTTCCTTGGGGACACAGGGGGATTGCATCAAACAGGAAGAGCAGCCTTGGGAGGATATTCATTCTCACCGATTCTACCCTTCCAGTGATTGTAAGAGGCAGAGTGGCCCATCTGGCACAATCCACTCTCATAATGTCTAACAGTTTCACATAATTTACTTGGTATAACTTACCGAGATCCCTCAGGATATGGATCCCCAAATATCTGAAGCTGGTGGTGTTCCATCTTAGGGTCAGAGTTCTCACCAATAGAGGGACAGGGGCACCAATAGAGATTATTTCTGATTTGGATTTGTTAATTTTAAAGCCCGAGATAGAACCAAATTCTCTGAGGATAGTCATAGTAGCCGGTAAAGATGTGGGATTTTTAAAATAAAGTAGGGTGTTATTCGCATATAAGGAAATGCGGTTATCCACCTTGCCCATTGTAATTCCTGTGATACTCTCATGTGACGAAATGCATCCAGCCAAAGCTCCCATACTAAAGGCAAATAGGAGGGGTGAGAGGGTACAGCCCTGTCTAGTCCTTCTCCTAATAGGAAATAGGTGGGAGATTACTCCGTTCAATCATACCCTTGCTGGGGGGTTGGTGTACAGGGTGTCCACCCATGCTTGAAATCTGGGACCGAACCCAAACTTAAGCACCTCACCCAGGTACCCCCACTTGAGGCGATCAAGGCCTTTTGGCATTGGTGCGCATCACCACTGCTGGGTCCCCTTCCTCTAAACTTAGAATGTGCCATCACAGTAAGCAGTCTTCTGACATTATCATGGAGATGTCTCCCTGGCATGAAGCCTGCCTGGCCAGGGTGTATCAGTTTGGTTACCACCCTTGAAGCCTTTTGCTATCATCCTGGCCAGAATCTTAATATCTAAATTTAATAGCGAAATGGGGTGATAACTACCACATAAAGTAATATCTTTGTCTTGTTTTGGAATAATGAATATTAAGGTTTGTGCCCAGGTGTCTGGGGCAACTGAGGGTATGTGGGCTCTATTGCACACTTGTAACAGCAAGGGAGAAAGTTTATCCTGAAACTTTTGGTAGTACTCTGTGATATAACCATCAGGGCCCAGGGCTTTATTATGTTTAAGCTTCTTAATAACCTCCACCAACTCTGACTGAGAGAAAGGCCGGTCAAGTTCTTTTTCAAGATCACTAGAGAGTTTGGGCAGCTTTAATCCGTTCAAGAACTTTTTAATCATATGTGGCTGACTGGCACAGGACTCCAACATATATAAGTCCTCGTAAAACTTTTTAAAACACTCCACTATTTGAGGTGCACCTGTGACCAGCCCACCAGGCATTCTTGGGTCTTTCACCCTGAAATATACCTGCGGCTTCTTGTTTCCTTAACCTAAATGCCAACAACCTGCCCACTCTATTACCCCCCTATAGTATTTTTGTGCTATGAACCTAAGGGCATTCTCAGTTTTTACCAAGAGAAGGTGCTGCAGTTGCTCCCTCACCAACTTCAGATCCCTTAATATACTACGGGGCCCCCCTTTTTATGTATATCCTCTAGCTCCCTGATTTTTTGCTCTAGGCTGTCCTGCTCTCTGCCTGACCCTCTTTGTTGGGCTGCATAGAAAGTACTTCGCCCTTACCACCACTTTTAAGCCGTCCCAAAGTAATTTCACCCTTGAGACAGACACTGTATTCCCTTAGGACCAATAGTTTCAAGGACAAGCTACTTAAACTGTTGGCTGCAGAAGGGGAAACTGCTCAGGAATTGATACAAGTATTAGACATCTCAGGTGACCACATTCCCGTGCCATCCCCAGGTACATCTCCCGGGTCATCTAAGAGCTCCATACTAGCCCCACCCCCTATGGTCGTCCCTCCAATACAATTAGATTCCTATCGGAAATTGAGACTCTTCTCTGGTACTGTGCCTGTGTCTTCAGGGGAAGATGATTTGGAGACCTGGATGGACTATGCTACGCCTTTAGTGCAAGAGTGGTAGTGTTCTGAGGGGGAGAAGAGAAAATGGCTGATGGAAAGTTTGAGGGATCCCGCACTGGAAGCCATTCGGTTCCTACGGGCCACTAGTCCAGAGGCAACTGCAGCAGAATATCTTTCCACTTTAGAGGGGGTGTTTGGCTGCACTGAAACTGGAGAGGATCTGTTATGGAAATTCAAGTTAGCAAAACAGTGGACAAATGAGAAATTGTCTACATTTGTTACTAGAATGGAGAGGGCTCTGCAAAAGGCCCACCGAAAAGGGGGAGTGACTGCCCAAACACTAAACCAGGTCTGATTAGACCATATATTGAAGTCAGCCAGATTTTCAAGTGTAATACTGCTGAAACTCAAATTGCAAGACCGGAGGGCTGACCCTCCTGAATATTGTCAATTGATGAGAGAGATTAAGTAAATCGAAACTGATGAAGAAGGGTGGGAGCCCTATGCTGGGGCCGTGAATCTGTGCCAGGCTCCAGAGCAAAGTGAACCAGATGAGACTCATCAATTGAAAGGGTTGATCAAGGGATGGCAGAGACCTATCAGGAGCTGGATCTGTATCAAGCTCCCCTGAGCTAAAAGTGAGTGGGAGTGCATGCTGTTTCCTCTGACCCCTGGATTGAGAGAACTTGAGAGCAGAAATTAGAGACCTACAGGAAATGGTGAGGGAGCTGCAACAGGCTGCTATCACCCCCAATAGAGTTGATGAACCAGAGATATCACGGGCTAAACATCCCAAGAGCCATGTAGAGGCCCTGAAGTGCCCCCACCAGATAACAGATCCCTTCCTCCAAAGACAAGCCCAGACAGAGCCAACAGATTAGCACACTGGTACATGCCTACAACTGTACAAAAGTGATGCCACTGGGTTTCCCCTATTGATTAATGTTTGGAAGAAAGCCAGACTGCCAGTAGATGTTTGCTTTGGAGTTTCTCCCAATGGGGTTCAAACAGTTACTCATTTACAGTATGTTTCAAAACTAAAGGCCCAATTAAACCATGCATACCAGCTGGCTCAAACCATGGCTGCCAAAAATTCTAGCCAATAAAGAAAGGTATGACAAAAAGTGAAAGCCCTGGAACTCAGGGAAGGAGATCAAGAGTTGCTGAGGAACCTAGGACTGCATGGCAAGCATAAGATTGCTGACAGATGGCATCACCTCCCTCACATTGTAGTGGGCAAACTAGAAGGTCTGCCTGTGTACAAAGTATGGCCTGAGAATAATTCAAAAGATGTGAAAACTATGAATAGAAATCATTTGCTGCCCATTGGACAGATCTTGATAGAGTCTGAGCCTCCAGACAATGCCCCCTCTGGACCAGTGACTAGAGCCACTGCTAAGAAAAAATAAAGAAAGTCTGTGCCTACAGAAGCTAAGTTAAAGTGTTCCCCTCCACAAGTTTCAACTGAACATGATTGTCAGTCTGTGTCAGAGGACAGTGAGTGTAATCCTGACTATTATCCTTCTTATGAATTGAGTCAGCTGTTTCGGGGCAATCCCCTAGTCAACCCAGGGGATGAAGCTGGGTCTTCTGGACTGTCTAAGCCCTCAGCTTTGTCTCTGGAACCAATGCTCCCAGAAAGCAAATTACAAAGCATCAAATCAGAGGATGTGGAATCATTGTGCATGGTTGAACTGCTTGACTTTTCAGAAGGAGAGAGTGATGTATCGGAGCAAGCTGTCGATACACCAGAACCCGAACAGTGTGTTGAGTGCCCTGATAATTCCCTGCCAGTACCAAGAGTCTCCACAGTTGATCCAAGTGTTGTGGACTCAGAAATTGTAAACTATGGAGCTGAAAATGCCCCGAATTCTGGCCTCCCTGCCCCAATAGAGACCCCCCTTGGCGAGTACAGACAGTGCTGAAAGTGAGTCTAACTGCTCAGAAACTGTGCCCATTCCCCCAGAAGGACTGGTTGGAAGTGAGGCCTGTAGTACGCTGAGTTATGAGTCCCTGGGCAGACCTGTGTACCTACCCTCAATGTCGCTTCATAAGGGAGTGTATGTAACCCAGAGCTCGCTGCCCAAACTAAGCCTGGGAGATAAATCCAGATTACTTGTGTTACCCCCTGAGTATGGTGCCCCTGCCATTTCCAGCCCCAAGGTAGAAGATAGGGACAGGCCCCCTTTATCCAGGTTTCAGGTGCAGGAAGTAATGACCTGAGTTAAAATATTTGTATATATATATATATATATATATATATATATACTGTATATATGTTCTGTTGTATGATTGGTAGTAGAGTGCATAATACAGTGTACATGTATCTGTCAGAGGTTAATATACTGATTGCTGTTTGAAAAAGCAGGACAGTTCAAATGTTCTACCTAAAAGTGATTTAGGGTATCTACTTGGCGGACATCAAGCTTTTCAGGCTAGTAAGGTGTAACCCCCTACAAATGAGGGTTCCCAAAATTCTCCTAATAGCTTGCCTAAAGGCCCCAGCCTGGATGGTGTTCAGCATTTAAGCTGCCTATTTGTGAGTGCTTTTAGAGCCTCTGGTACTGTCTCTTTAAGAGCTGTCTGCTGACAGGCAGGACTGGAACCTGGGGGGACTGTGTGGTTCCTTGCTCAAGTCCTGTTTGAACTGCTGACAAATTGCTCCATTTCTGCCGTCGCTAAGTGGGCAGAGTGAGCACTATTCAGGGATGTAACTGTTTGCTAGCAATCTGTTAGAGTGATAGTGGAAATGTAATTTGTCTAACCTGCCTTTCTTGCAGCTGGGACTTTGTGTGCTTTGCCCCTTCATTTTGGATCTGAACTGCAGACTAGATCCAATCAGGAGGTAGGGCACCTAAAATGGAGTATTGAGCGACCAACCAGGATCAGGACTCTCTCGGGAGCCAGCTGGCCATGGGGGATATAGCCAGTAATTCTGGGAAGTGAAGTTCTGGACTGTGGCGCCTTTTCGCACCAATGGGGGAAGTTTTGAGTGACTGGCAACTGAAGCCCACCAATTGGACCAGGTGGCGCCTGACTGTAATTCCCTGCCTGGTGGCTGAGAAGGCAGATCTGTTGTGGCCGTGACTGGGGAAGGAGCTCTGGGCTTCTGCACTGCAGAGTTTTCGTGCAGGAAGCGCATGTGGAGGTGTAACAGGGTCCTGTTATGCAGAAAATGAAAAAATCCAAAAAGAAGAGAAATTCAAGATGTCCCCCCCCCAATTTTTGTTTTCATTTTCACTCTCTCCTGTCTACTCCTCTAACTTCCTATCTATACTAATTTTCTTGTCAGGGTGGCCAACCTGGCAATTCTTAAAGCTTTACTATCCCTGTTATCCAATTCTAGTTTGTACATCTTGATAGTAGTTATGGTAATGGGCTTTAATATAAAGAGTAATTGCCCTTAAAAGCATTTGTTAGAAAATTCAGACAAAGCAAAAGTATGTTGCTAAAGGAGCCTCCCCCCTGCTAAGGAGCAATGCTACATTCCCTAGCAAGTAACTCTGAAGTTCTGTTCTGGTGCTCGCTCCAAGGAAATAAAAAGGAGCTGAATTTATGCAAGGACACTGAGGGCATAAAGAAGCAAGCTCTGCAGTGTTTATATTCATTCAAAAAGGGGCTGTAATTGTTTAAAGAAGGTGCTGCCTTTCTATTAAAAGGCTGAAAAATAAACAGCTGTTGGCTGAGAATTGCAGCCATTGGGGAATCCCAATATTTGTTAACTAAACACAGCAAAACTCTGTTAGCTAGAATTACAGTATGTAAATAGGAGATCAATGTGTTTTATAAATAAAAACTGTTTTTTCCTTTGGGTTTGCACTAGAACATCAAACTGGCTTATTTATTAAAGAATCTAGAACCTTACAAGGAAACAAGATAGGGGCGCCCTCATCTGTTGCCCTTGGTTAAAGATTCTAGATTCTTTATATTTTATTTAGATTACTTCTCTTTCTCTATTATGGTTTACTTACCTGGGTAAAGTCATCTGGAAGCCCTTCTTATAGGGTTGGCAGCCCACGAAACAGGGTGGCTCTACACCAGGGCCTGCCAGAGCATGTGCCCGGTAAAAATGCTGTGCCCAGTTGGTGCCCCATATGGTGCAGAGCTTCCCCCATAGTAACAATATAGCAGTGCCCTGGCTGTCATCTGTTGTGCCCCACCTGTACCCTGGTAACCATTTGTGGCTAGAGCTACTGCTGCCACGAAATGGCTGCCTTTATAGCAACCAAATGGAGGTGATGTCAGAGAGTAGGTGGAGCCAATTTCAATCTCCGCCCCTTTTGAGTACTATATAAGGCCTCCACCAGAAGACCTTGTCAGATAGGGAGAGGAAGGAGACTGGTCAGTACCTTCTGATCAGGTGAAGGAATGGAAGTGTGAATGCCTACACACTAGCTTGGAAGTATTGGATACTGAGAAGAGCAGGGAGTCTGACTGCAAGACTTGCCTGGGTTTTTGTTTACTTGTGTTTTGGTGAAAGTTAACCTATTTCTTTTCTGTAAATAATTATTTTTTATTTTTTTTTTTCTGGAAATAAAATGATAAACACTATGCCAGCATTTTTATGCACTTCATTTTGTGACTGGTGTCTGTTATTGAACCCTGCAGCTTACATTGGTGTCAGAGTGGATTCAACCTGGTGCGTCGAGGCTGCCTGGGAGGCGTACTGGGGTGTTGCAGCATAAACACCCTAACAGATGCGAAGAGAACAGTCAGACAAAAGTGCATTGCATCTCACCAGGTCAGTGAGAGAAAGGACTGAGGAGCCTTTGTTGCCTGGGCTAAATCCTGGAACCAGACCCGAAATGAAGAAGGCAGAGGAAGAAGAAGAAGAGGTACTAGCTGCAGCAGCAAAGTCACAAGTACGACAGGTACCGCCAGCTGATGATGATCCTAGTGAACTGTTAAAGTGGCTATGCATGCGGCAGATCGAGATGGAGAACCAGAGGGATGAAGATCGGCGACTAAGGGATGAGGACCGAAGACTCCCAGCTGAAGAAAGGAGAAGACAGGACCAAAAATGGACTGACACCCTGAAGGTGATACAGGAGATGTCATAAAGGCAAGTACAACAAACTGTGCCAAGAGATATTAAGTTGACTAAATTAACCGAAAGTGATGATATAGAAGCTTATCTGACGACTTTCGAGTGAATAGCCCAGACTTGCAACTGGCCCCAAGATCAGTGGGTGATAAGATTGGTACCCTACTTGTCTGGGAGGGCTCAGCTTGTATATAGTCAACTAAGTGTGACTGATGCTGCCACTTATGCTAAAGTAAAGGAAGAGATTTTAAGAAGATATAATATCAGCACAGAGACTTACCGTCACGCTTTAGGTCACAGAAAATGTTCCATTATGACACACCAAGGAGACCTACACCAGACTTAAGGATTACTGTATAAAATGGCTACAACCCACCACAAAGTCTATTGACCAGATTATGGAACTTATTACCATCGAACAATTTATCCAGGTTTTGGCTCCTGATGTGCAAGTATGGGTGAAGGAGCACAAACCTGAAACTGCAGAAGAAACCATTAAGCTAGCTGAGGATTACCTAGCAGCTAGAGCAACCAGACCCAGAGGACAACCAGGTAACCAAGGACCACCTGCACCTCTGGTAAGACCTTTTATTCCCAAAATTTGCCGAATCAGAGACAATCACAGTATAACAGGAGGGATAGAGTGCTAGAATTCCATATTCTAAACTGATATGCCATGGTTGCCTTGGGAAGGGTCACATTGTGAGGAATTGTCCTAATAAAAGACTAGAGCCTGCTCATTTGGCTCTGGCCAATTTTGGCTATGTAGAGACAGTGGGGATTGGAGACCTACAAACCCTGGGATTATTGGATTCTGGGAACAAGCAAACATTAGTGCGAACTGATCTTGCCCCTGATTGTGCCATAAACCAGCAGGATACTACTGTCAGATGTGTGCATGGGGACATTCAGCAGCATAAAACTGCCCATCTTGATATTAAAATAAATAATGACTGTTGTAAAGTACTAGTTGGTCTAGTACCCCGGTTACCAGTACCTGTCATTGGACAAGATTTCCCCACTTTTTCAACACTGATAAGTAATCACCAGACTTTTATGGAGACTGTTAATGTGGTTACCAGATCTCAAACTAAAGCCCAATTAGACTCTGTTTTTCCCTTCAAGAAGATTATTTTGAAAGTGGGGGCAGAGATAGGAAGTCCCTAAAAGAAAGAAGAAGGAGAGGAAGGCTTGGCAAGAACAACACCAAAAGGGACAGAGTATATGGTACCAGGTTGTCTTGTAACCATATTTATGAAGATCAAATGGCAGATGATTCTTTGAAACCTTTATTTTCACAGGTGTCCAAAGAGAAACAACCGGGACAATCTTATTTCATACAGAGAAATAAAATACTATATAGAATATCTGTTGACCAAAAAAATGATTTAGAAACTGAGCAGTTGATGGTGCCCCAGAAGTATAGAGAACAGGTGATGTTTCTTGCCCATGACATCCCAATGGCTGGCCATGAAAGGAGGGATAAAACCATTCAGAGAATCCTGTCCAGATTTTGTTGGCCAGGGATTCATCAGGACGTGGCTGCTTATTGTAGAGCCTGTGCTAAATGCCAGCTAGTAGCACAAGGAGGGAGAAAAGATCAGGTACCCCTACAGTCTATCCCTTATGTTACCACCCCTTTTGATTGGGTAGCTATGGATGTGGTGGGACCCCTACTTAAAAGTTCTAAAGGAATCAGTATATTCTTGTAATCTGTGACTATGCCACCGGTACCCTGAGGCTGTCCCAATGAGGATGGTAACAGCTCCGTAGTGGCTGAAGAAACTGGCCAATGTTTTTAGTAGAATGGGAATACCCTGGAAATATTAACAGACCATGGCAGTAATTTTACATCAGCCCTGTTGCAAGAATTGTATAGACTACTAGGGGTTACAGCCCTTAGAACTTCCCATATCATCCCCAGACAGATGGGCTAGTGGGCGGTTTAATAAAACCATGAAAAAATGCTCCAGAAATTTGTGCATGAAGAGGGAAGAGACTGGGACAAATTTCTTCCCTACCTTCTTTTGCTTATAGGAGGTACCATAAGCCACTACTGGGTTCTCCCCATTTACCCTGTTGTATGGGTGCAACCCCAGAGGCCCCTAGATGTAGTGAAAAAACTGGGAGGTTGGAAAAATGTTGGGGCACAAATATTGTTGAGTATATAGCTGTCACTAAGGAAAAGATTGGTGAAATATATAGCACTGGCACATGAGAATGTGGAAAATAAACAACAGGCTCAGAAAGAAAGATATGATGTAGGGTAGAAAGAAAACAATTCAAGCCTGGGGAAAAGTATTATTGTTGCTACCTACGACTGAGAATAAGTTGTTAATGCATTGGCAAGGCCCCTATGAAGTTGTCAGCCAAACAGGGTGATAAATTATGAAACAGAGATGCCAGGGCATAGACCCTTAAAATGAATTTATCATGCCAACTTGTTAAGAAAATGGGAAGAAAACCAAAACTGAAGTAGTATGCTACACCCAACCAGAACAGGGTAACACAGAATTGATGTTGCATATGAATGGTTAGACCCTTTCATGAGGAGACACCCATTCACATTAATCCAGATTTGGCACCAGCACAATATCAAGAGATGACAATCTCTAGATTATTTTAAAAGTACTTTCACAAAAACCCTGGAAGAGCAAAGGTGTGGAGCATGAAATCAAACTGTCATAGACCATGCCCATACACCAGAAACCATATAGGCTTCCTGAAAAGTCAGACAGGAGGTAGTGGAGGAAGTGAAAAGGATGGAGCAAGCCAAGGTTATTGTACGTCATGCAGTCCATGGTCTTCACCCCTGGTAGTAGTTAATAAGAAAGAAGGTGGAGTGAGGTTATGCTTGGATTTTAGATGCATAAATGCTGTCTCAGAGTTTGATGGTACCCCACAGGATTGATGTTCTGTTGGACCAAATTGGATCTGCCCAGTATATCAGTACACTTGACCTCACAAAGGGGTACTGGCAGATCCCATTAGCAACCAAGCACAGGAACTAACAGCATTCTGTACTCCAATTGGGCTATACCAGTTTACAACCATGCCATTTGGACTACATGGGGCCCTTCCACCTTTCAAAGATACATGGACCATGTGTTAAGACCCCATATAGCATATAGTGGCTTATCTAGATGACGTTGTCATCTACAGCCCAGACTGGGACACCCACTTAGTTCACTTATGCGATTATTCAGAGTCTGAAAGATGCTAGCTTAATGATTAATCCGCAAAATGTGCCCTTGCTAAAACTGAAACCCGTTACTTAGGTTTTCTTATTGAAACGGGCTATCAAACCAGAAGTCAGTAAAATTGAAGCTGTGGCAAACAGTCCAGTGCCCAGTACAAAAACGCATGTCTGCTCATTTCTGGACCTGGATGGTTACTATCATCGGTTTATACCAGACTTCTCAACCATTGCACAAATCTAACAAGGAATTGTTGCCCCACTAAGGTGAAGTGGACAGCAGAGTGTGATGCCGCTTTTAGAAAAATAAAGGCGATATTATGTTCTGCGCCAGTATTACATAGTCCAGACTTCCAAACCATTCTGAGGTTCAAACAGATGCCCTCAGATACAGGCATCGGAGCTGTCCTTGCCTAATATGACAAACATGGGGAACATCCTATACTTTTTAAGAAAGCTCCATGAAAGGAACAAAGATATTCCACCATAGAGAAAGAGTGTCTGACAATGAAATGGGCCATTGAGGCCTTAAAATATTATCTATGGGAAATGAATTTACAATTGTAACTGATCACAATCCCTTATGTTGGCTTAATCTGATAATAGACAAGAATATGAGAATTATGATGTGGTACTTGTCTTTGCAACCTTGCAAGTTTTCAGTTAAACATCGAGCAGGATTCCAACACAAAAATGCAGATTTCCTATCTAGATTTGGGCGGATAAAGATGGCTCAGAAAGAAAATGGATGATGTTACATATAAAATGTTAAATAATAGTTGCAAACTATTAGATGCACACCTCAGGGAATTGTGATAACTGGAACCATATTTGTAATGTACATATTAATGTTTGGTAAATGGTTCCGATTTGTTAAGGGTCCCTGAGGTGGAACTTCTGAGAGTGGGTGGGCGGAAGTTCCAACCCTTCCAAGGGTGAAGTGTCTCAGTCAACAGAATAAAAGCTTATGTTGCCTTCTTGTGCAGGGAGGTATGTAACAGGGTCCTGTTATGCAGAAAATAAAAACATTTCAAAAAGAAGAGAAATTCAAGATGTCCCCCCTTTTTTGTTTTCATTTTCACTTTCTCCTGTCTACTCCTCTAACTTCCTATCTATACTAATTTTCTTGTCAGGGTGGCCAACCTGACAATTCTTAAAGCTTTACTATCCCTGTTATCCAATTCTAGTTTGTACATCTTGATAGTAGTTCTGGTAATGGACTTTAATGTAAAGAGTAATTGCCATTAAAAGCATTTGTTAGAAAATTCAGACAAAGCAAAAGTATGTTGCTAAAGAGCCCCTCTCCCCAGCTAAGGAGCAGTGCTACACTCCTAGCAAGTAACTCTGAAGTCCTGTTCTGGTGCTCGCTCAAGGAAATAAAAGGAGGTGAATTATGCAAGGACACTGAGGGCATAAAGAAGTAAGCTCTGCAGTGTCTATATTCATTCAAAAGGGGCTGTAATTATTTAAAGAAGGTGCTGCCTTTCTGTTAAAAGGCTGAAAATAAACAGCTGTTGGCTGAAATTGCATCCATTAGGGAATCCCAATATTTGTTAACTAAACACAGTAAAAACTCTGTTAGCTAGAACTACAGTATGTAAATAGGAGATCAATATGTTTTATAAATAAAAACTGTTTTTTTTCCTTTGGGTTTTGCACTAGAACATCAAACTGGCTATTTATTAAAGAATCTAGAACCTTACAAGGAAACAAGATAGGGAACGCACCCCTCATTTGTTGCCCTTGGTTAAAGATTCTAGATTCTTTATATTTAATATTTAGGTTACTTCTCTTTTCTCTATTATGGTTTACTTACCTGGGTAAAGTCATCTGGGAAGCCCTTCTTATAGGGTTGTCAGCCCACGAAATGGCTGCCTTTATAGCAACCAAATGGAGGTGATGTCAGAGAGTAGGTGGAGCCAATTTCAATCTCTGGCCCTTTTGAGTATGTTATAAGGCCTCCATCAGAAGACCTTGTCAGATAGGGAGAGGAAGGAGACTGGTCAGTACCTTCTGATCAGGTGAAGGAATGGAAGTGTGAATGCCTACACACTAGCTTGGAAGTATTGGATACTGAGAAGAGCAGGGAGTCTGACTACTAGACTTGCCTGGGTTTCTGTTTACTTGTGTTTTGGTGAAAGTTAACCTATTTCTTTTCTGTAAATAATTATTTTTTTTCCTCTGGAAATAAAATGATAAACGCTATGCTAGCGTTTTTTATGCACTTCATTTTTGTAACTGGTGTCTGTTATTGCACCCACACGCTTACAGGAGGCCGAAAGTCGGGCGGCGTGTTTTCCGTGGTGATTCAGACTGAATCCACTGTGACTGAGGAGAGGAGAGGAGAGGCTGTGTAGCCAAGAACCAGGCTTACCCTGTAGAGGACTAGAGAAACTGCTTCATCGCGCTCGGTCTGTCAGGAAAGTGAAGCTGCATCGCGAACCCCCGGGTTGTCTGTAGGTGCGATCGGGACCTGAGAGCAGCTGCCTGGTATGGTAACTTCTTTTACATATGAATGTGTGGGGTGTGTCCTGCTTACAGAACCCTCTTCCCCTGCTGTGCGAAGGATGTCCAGAAATCCACGCCACTCTTGGGGACAGCGTCCAGCCAAAAGTTAGTGAATGAAAATCAGGGTAGCTCCCTGCCATCAGTACCTTTAAATTGCAAGTGTTTCATCTGATTTTCTTTCTTGCTATATGAACTGAGTCAACCGGCTCCATATTACAAATTGGGTATTGTGCAAGTGTTTTCCATCTCAGGGCCCCAACCAGCTGCACCGATCCTGGCTAGCCCCCACCCCATCCTGGTTACCCAGTGAAAGTGACATTTAGGGACTCTGAAATTGTGCACAGTACTGTGAATATTAATGTGATTGCTCTAATTAACCTGATTTCCCCCTGTCCTTGTTGCCATCCCCTAAATAAATCAGATCTGGTTGTTACAGCAAAGTTGCACTGACTAAGGCATGTGTTTGTGTTAAAGTATTGTACAGTGGCTATCGTATTACATCCTCTTGCTTTACAGGGGGTCCCCAGAGTCAAGCTGACTGAACCAGTCCTGGGGGTAAGTGTACATTGTGAAGATACTCCTCACATATTGTGTAGGCCACTAGTGGGAAGAAAGAGGTTGCAGTATCCCAGAGGCTGTGACCTAGTCAGAAAAGACAGTATCAACCCTGACCTCTGGGTGGAGGCACCACGCCATAGAACCTAGGCCCCTCAACCTGTTAGCATTTGGCAGGCAAGGGTAGTAGCCCTTGGGATAGTGCCACCTGGGGGTTACACTAGCACAGGGCTGCTCATTGGCAAAGGTTACAGAGGACCAGAGATCAGGTGGGGTAGTGGTAGCGGGGATTAGAAGGAGGGAAGGGGGCTATACAGGAGATGGCTCTCTCACATATGTTTGGGTGTAGTTTTTCTTGAACTCAGGGGGTATGGCAGTTCGGGAGGTCCTAATGGCTTCCATGGGTAACTGAGTTGAGAGGCTGAATTTTGCTCTCCCATGTTCCAAATTGGTGCATAGGCAGAGGACCTCTTAAAACATCCTCTGGCATAGTCAGCCTCCAGGAGCATCATATAGGGCCAAGGGTTCAGGAAAGTCAGGATGCTGTGGACTTCATGGACTGGGGGGGGAGGATTCATTGGGCCATCCACTGCCAATGCTTGGGGACTCCTGGGGCAATGCTATTCATGGGTGGTTTGGGGATGGGGAAGATGTGCAGGGAGGGCAATGGGGATGTACGAGAAGGGTATACACAGTTAGATCTAGTGCATGTGGGGTACCCAGTGGGATAGCAGCAAGGGAGCCTAGAGGGAAGAAGGGGATGAATAACAATCCTCTCCTGCAAGTTTAGACAGACTTTAAAAGTATTGGGGAGGGCAGTACTGAGAACTAGCGGGTTTATTCTTGAGGTTGTAGGGTGGGTTTGTGGGGCGACGAAGTTGCTGTCTGTTTCTGCTTTTCTTTATTCCTGGCAGGAGTGGATGGATGCAGAGACAGTTGGAAGACACCCACCACCATGGCAACTTCAGGAAGAATATTGAGGCATGTGAATCCAGATTGACTGGCAACATTCTAAGCTATGGACTGAGGGGTGGGTATTTATTCAAGATTATGACGTGTATTTCTTTTGTACATCTCGGGAACTTTACCTTAGTGCATTGTTATTAGGGCCTGCTGGGGAAGGTTCTGGGTAGGTGTGGGAGGGAGGGGAATATTGGAGTGTGACAGGGTGTACTGGGATCTGTTTCCTATTTGTGGGAGTAATTGGTGGATGGGGGGGTGAAAGGAGGGAATGTAATTAAGGGGTTCAAGGGTGAGGAGCATGTGGCTCAGAAAGTACCTGGGAAGAGTATGCTAGCAGAGGGGGGATGGATGTTTTCCTCTATGGTTTGTGTACAGTTACCGGGTGGGAAGGGGGGGTTGTTTGGTTATTCATTCTTTACTGTTTGTGTACCTCTACGCTAGGAAGGGGGTAATACCAAGTCTCTGGAGTGGAGGGGCAGAGGGAAAAGACCCAGGGGAGTTGGGGGGTAGAGGATGTTAGGATGGCGGTGTATCGCTTTGTGTCCTGGAATGTGAGGGGGTTTATTGAGCCCATCAAGAGGAGAAGAGCTCTGGGACATATCAGATGTTTCGGTGGGCAAATTGTCTTTTTGCAAGAATCCCATCTCCTCAGCAAAGATGTGGTAAGGATACAAAAGGCTTGGAAATGTACAGTGTTTGCAGCCTCTTACTCAGCCAAGAAGCGAGAGGGTATTGATTTTAATTGCTCGAAGTTAAAATTGGACCACAAAGTCAGTGTCTTGGGACCCTCAGGGGCGATGGTTCCTAGAGACGGATATGTTGGATGGGCAGCTTTAGTTTCAGTGTACGCACCTAATGAAGATGGCTCCTCCTTTTTCAACAGTCTCTCTCAGGTGATACAGGAGAAGAGTGGGGGTCATGTGATAGTGGGGGGGGACTTCAATGAAGTCCTAGAATCATTGTGCGAAAGCCTTAGCACGATTGCTGGAGGATAGAGGGCTTAGGGATGTATGGTGATTACATTACCTGAAAGCGAGGGATTATACGTTTTATTCATCGGTCCATCAGTCTTATAGTCGAATTGATCTGTGGTTGGTGTCGCAGGTGCTTCTGCAGGGGTCACAACAGTGTACCATTGTACCTATTGTGATTTTGGATCATGAGCCATTGGTATGGACCTGCACTGGCACCCAGGACATTGACAAGGCAAATAGTTGGCACTGCAATGTCAGCTTTTAAGGAACCCTCCTTCCATGATTGGCTTCTGTTGGAGGTGTCAGAGTACATCAAGAATCACAGAGGGGAGGTTTCATCTCAATGGGTTTGGGAGAGATTGAAGGCATTTATTTATGGTAGATTGATAGCCTACTCTTCCACCAAGAAAAGGAGACAGTGGAAAAGCTGATGACCCTTTGGCCCAGCTTTCCTCCTTGGAGGTTCAACATAAGGCAGGAGAGGCAGGCCGGCACTAGTAAGGCAAATGAGGGAGACACGTTTTCAGATTAATGTCCTGACCTCTCAGCAAGCTGAGCTAGGTTTGTATTGTACCACCAGACATTTTGAGACTGGGGAACAGCAGGGCACCTTTTGTGTATAGGCTTAAAAGATGGAAGCAGAGAGGTGATCCGGGGATCAAGGGCCCCATGGTCTCACTTTGGATCCAGGTGGGATTAACAAAGAATTTGAAGCTTTTCAGGAATTTGTATTCTTCTGCATCCTTGGGCAATGGGAGGCCAAAATTTTGGACTTTTGGACTCTGTGAGGTTACCTAATCTGTCAGCAACCCAGAGGGAAACTTTGGAGCAACCGATAACAGAGCAGGAGGCAAGAATGGCGATAGGACAACTTCAGGTAGGGAAGAGCCCAGGTTCAGATGGCTTCCCAGTAGAATTCCACAGAGCGGTACAGATCAGGTTCTTCCATTTTTCATGGTGGTATTGGATTATGCCTGGAGGGATGGGCATCTTCCTCAAACTATGTATGATGCTATTATATCAATCCTGCTCAAAAAGGAAGGATTCCCTCCTTTGTACCAACTATAGGCCAGTGTAACTTTTGAATGTGGACTACAAGGTCCTAGTGAGAGTTTTGGTGAATTGGGTTGCTCCCTTGCTTTCCCAGCACATACATCCGGGCCAAGCTGGGTTTGTGGGAGGAAGAGATGGGCAGATCACCTGCGGCGTCTGATGGATCTCTTCGGGGTGGTCCCATTGATCCCCAGAGTTCCAGCAGTGGTGGGGTTGGATACAGAAAAAGCCTTCAACTCAATCAAGTGGTCATACTTGCTTGCAGTCCTGGAGAAGTTTGGTTTTGGACCAAGTTTCATACAATGGGTGCAGCTTATTTATAAAAACTCCAGGCCATCAGTCTTGACAAATGGCAGACTATCTCCAGCATTTGACCTGCCATGGGGAACTCATCAGGGAAGCTCCCTTTCCCTGGCTCTCTTTATACTGGTGATCGAGCCTCTGGCTCAGCAGATCAGAGACTCGGAAGAGATTGTGGGAGTGCGGGTGGGGTCAAGACTTTACAAAACTGTGCTGTTTGCAGATGACATCTTGCTCATGCTTGGTCATGTAGCTACCTCTCTTCCCCACTTAGCTAATTTGTTAGAGCAGTTTAAGGAGCTATCGGGTCTTGGTAATAATTGGTTAAAGACCTGTATTGCCCCAATAGGTTGAACCACTTCTGGTCTTCCTCAGTTAGGGGGAGACTTCAAGTGGACAGAAGGCCCTATAACTTACTTGGGGATACAGATCTCTTTGAAGCTGATGGACTGGCCAACCTTTAATTTTACTCCCTTCTGGGTCCCTGAAGGGATGTGGCCAGATGGTGCCACTTACAGTTATCTCTATGGGGCAGGGTTCAAGCTGTCTGCATGATGTTTGGGCCAAAACTATTTATCGTTCTCCGTTACCTCCCCGACAGTCCTTGAATCCTGGTGGAAGCAGCTAAATAAGGTTTATCTTGGTTTTACTGGGAAGGGCAAAAGCCCAGGGTAGCCAAGACTCGACTAATGGCACTGTATAGCAAGGCTGGGTTTGTGGCACCATAGTTTAAGGGCTATTATTTGGCAGTGGGACTTAGGCAGATATGGCTGTGGTTGCATGGGGAAAGGTTTGAAGACCAGATTAGGTGACTCAAACTTGAACAGTGCTGGTATGCTCCACATCCCCCGGAGGGTTGTTTACTGGGTGCCAAGCTATCCTCTCTGAGACTGACCACTGCAGATTATCTAGTTTATATTTGGAGCCAAGTTAAGAGGCTTTTGGTCCCCAGTGGGTTGTGCCATTATCACTTTGGCCCCTTTGGGGGAACCAGGGGGTTTCCACTGGAGGACAGACTCTTTTTTGGGAGACGTCGGAGAGGGGGACCTGTCAAGGGTGGGAGACCTTTTTCAGAAGGGATGGATTCCTTCAGATCCTTCCGGCATCTCCAGGAGCAGGCAAACCTGCCAAAAGAGGACCATTGGAAATTTCTCCAAATGCGGCATTTGGTACAAAACTTAGGGAGGGGGTTTTAGTAAGAAAGAGGTTAAGAGAGGATGGGAGGTGATATTTGGGAAGAATATCAGGATGCAGGACCCCCGGACTCTTCCTAGGGTGGGGACAATATATTGCAATCTTCATAATTGCATAACACCAAGCATTTCAGGTATTCAGCAGAAATGGGAGGGCCTCCTGGGGAAACAGCTTAGGGATGAGGAGTGGGGGGAGATACAGCAGAATGCTTCAGGTCAGGGACTTGGGTGGGAAACTGATGCATCTCAAGTCACTTTTATTGTGGTATGGAACGCTTGAGGTTTTGTTTCGTATGTGGCTCCTCTCACACTCGAATTGTTGGCATTGCAATGGTCAGGGGGATCTTTACTTCACATATTATGGAAATGTCCAGTTTTAAGGAGGTGGTGGCAGAGGATTCAGGGATAAGAGAACTGTTTCAAGAAGACTAATCCCATAGGGTGCTTTCTTTGATTCTGGGGAATACCAGAGTGTTGAGCACCTTAAACAGTTATCAGAAAGCTTGGCTCGAACTGCAATCACTGAGGCCAAAAGGTTGATTCTTTGTAGGTGGCAGAGACCGGACACTCTCTCCTTGGATGAGTGGTATGAGTGTATGTTAAAGGTAGCGAGCTTTGAAAGACTGCATATATTGCAGGGTGCAAACCTGATAATTTTTTGAAGGTATGGAGACCCTTCTTGGAATTCATGTAGGTCTCCATCCCACAAGGGAGGACTTGGATTCCTCACCGCTCACATTCCAGGACAACTGGTAACTTTCGGGACAACTGGTAACTAGGGATGATGGGGCATGTCCCGGAAGAGGTGGGGTTGTGGTTTTCAAGACCCTGCATCTCCTCTCCTCGGGCCCCGAGCTGTCCTTCTAGATTCTGGAGACTGGCTTAGGCGTATATTGTAGGACACATGATTGTTCTGGTAGTTCCTAGCGTTAGTTAACAGGGGAGGTGGGGGGGCATGGGGCAGAGGGTTTGGTGATCTTTAAGGTTTTTCTTCTTGTATGGTGCTTTAGATTGTATCTCCATGAGTTTACTCCAGCTAGGAATATTTAGAGGTAGAATTGATGTGTTTTTATATGTTTCACGTAACTTTAAATTTCAATAAAATGTTGACAAAAAATAAGACAGAACCAGTCACATACAAGCTCATCTTACTCTTTGACATACATTCTCACTACATGAATCACTCATCTACCTGTTGCATCTTACACAGCATTAACATAATTACAGTAAAAAACAAGCATTTGTCAATGCCGAATGCTGATTGCATTGGTCCTTTAGCTCGCTCACTACCCCTCTGTCACTTGCTCATTCTGTTTCTCCAGGTGTTGCAGGCTGCTCTTTTGTACTGGGCTCCTGCCTGCATTGGCACCTTTTTCTGCCCACAAAGAAATCTGCAGTTGTCCTGGCAGTTCTGTTGAGGTGGCCATTCCCCCTCTCTTACGCGCTCATTCTGTTTCTCCTGGCGCTGCAGGCTGCCCTTTTGTACTGGGTTCCTGCCTCTGTCAGTGGCTTTTTCTGCCCACAAAGAAATCTGCAGCAGTCCCAACAGAACTCCGTTGAGCTCGCTCACTCCCCCTCTCTCACTCGCTTGTTCTTTTTCTGCTGGCGCTGCAGGCTGCCCTTTTGTACTGGGCTCCTGCGTGCATTGTTGCCTTTTTCTACCCACACAGAAATCTGCAGCAGTCAAGATAGAGCTCCACTGAGCTCGCTCACTCCCCTTCTCTCACTTGCTTATTGTGTTTCTCCCACGCTGCAGGCTGCCCTTGTACTGGGGCCCCAGAGTGAATTGCTGCCTTTTTTCGCCCACAAAGAAATCCACAGTAGTCCCAACAGAGCTCCATTGAGCTTACTCACTCCCCCTCCCTCCCTCACTCACTGCTCTGTGTCTCCTGGCACTGCAGACTGCCCTTTTGTACTGGGCTCTGTTAACGTTGCTGCTTTTTCTGCCCACAAAGAAATCTGCAGCAGTCCCGACACAGCTCCATTGAGCTCGCTTCACCCCTCTCATTCGCTCATTCCATTTCTGCTGGCGCTGCAGGCTGGCCTTTTGTACTGGGCTTCTGCCTGCATTGCCGCTTTTTCTGCCCACAAATAAATCTGCAGCATTCATGATAGAGCCTGAGCTCGCTTCACCCACCCTCTCACCGCCTATTATGTTTCTCCTGCGCTGCAGGCTGCCCTTTGTACTGGGCCCCTGCCTGCATTGGCACCTTTTTCTGCCCTCAAAGAAATCTGCAGCTGTCCCGACAGAGCTCCGTTGAGGTCGCTCACTCCCCCTGTCTCACTCACTCAATCCTAATCTGTCCCAAACACTGATTTCTGACAGCGACTGTGGTATTCTGCACTGGAAGAGCGAAAACACATTTTGGCCAGGATGTGAAAAATGACAGCTGTATTGTTCATAAGGAGGTGTAAAAAAATGGCAGTGTTGAAAATCTGGCATGAAAATATTACTAATTTGCAAAGTTACAAGGGTGCATGGAAACTGTACAACGCACGCTCATAACACGGTCATTTTATGGAGTTTCATCACAAAATTTTCAACATAGGAATTTTAGGGCCTCTGCTCCTCAACAGTGTCACTGTGATTTTCTTACTGAGTCCCAAACACTGATTTCCCACAGTGCCTGTGTTATTCTGTGCCAGAAGTGCGAAAAAACACATTTCGGCCAGGATATGAAAAATGACAGCTGCACTGTTCATAAGGAGGTGCAGAAAAATGGAAATGTTGAAAATCTGGGTGAAATATTGTAAAGTTGCTAAGTTATGAAGTCGTGGAACCTGCATAATACTGCCTTTCGTAACACACCCTTTATGGACTTTGGTCAACTATTTTCAACAAGGCATTTAGGACCTCTGCTCATGAACAGTGTCACTGTCATTTCTCAATTTCTGAACACTAATTTCCCACAGTGACAGCGCTCTTCTGCCGAACTGTGAAGCTTTTTTAGCCAGGATGTGAAAATGACAGCTGTACTGTTCATAAGGAGGTGCGTAAAAATGGCAATGTTGAAAATCTGGGTGAAAATATTGCAAATTGGTGAGAGATTCTGACGTCGTAACAGCTCTTGCCTTTACTTCGTAAAACAGTCATTTTTATATTTTCCCCACCAAATTTGCAACATAGACATTTTGAGAGCCCGCCCATGAACACTGGCACTGTCATTTTGGTAACCGGTTCCGAAAGGTGATTCCATGCACTGATATCGCAATCACCTTTCAGGACCAATCAACATCATGAGAGTGCCTGAACTCATGAGAAGGGGGCCCAACAACCCCATGTTGAAAACTTGGTGCCAAAACTCCAAAAAATGCCTGAGATATGCAAAAAAGTTGAAAAAGCCCTATTTATGCCACACATGATTGAAAATCCCAGTTGCCAGACAGGAGAATGCTGCAAGCCCTTTGCCCCAAATGATTGGTGCACCGGGGGGAAGGTTGTTTAGGAGGGAGGTTAGGAGACACTTTTTCACAGAAAAGAGTGGTGACCAAGTGGAACGCACTGCCAGAAGAAAAAAATTACTCACCTTAGTAATGTTGTTTCTTCTAATGGAGTCTTGCTATATTATGACTATTGCAGTTTGTCCCAGCCTTAGAACTGCTCCGGAGGTGAAAGAGTTAACTTCCATGCAGAGCATGGAGCTTAGAGCGTGAGCTCGGTTCCGAAGCTCTGTTAGGCTGGTTTCAAACCGAAACCGTCAGATCTTTACGAGCAAAAACTCACTAAGGTTCTGTGTGGAAGCTGTAACCCACACTAGCCAACTGGCCACTAATATATTAACACATTTTCCTGGTCCCAACACAAAGACTCAAGTCAGTGGACCAGAAAAATAAGATAAAATAACTAAATAAACACAACACCCAAACATGAAAGAGGCATCAATAAATGCCAACAGAGACTACCCCCATACCCAAAGTAGGAGTTCTGAGAGGGCAGGCTGGGGGAGGGTCATAATATAGCAAGACTCCATTAGAAGAAACAACATTACTAAGGTGAGTAATTTTTCTTCAAACAACATGAAGTCTTGCTATATTATGACTATTGCAGACTACACAGCAGTACCTCCATGGAGGAGGGACAGAACCTACTTAGGAATAGGCTCTGAAGCACGGCTGTGCAAACCGAGCATCCTCCTGGCCTGAATATCCAGGAGTAATGCTTGGTGAAAGTGTACTGTCTTCCAAGTAGCTGCCTGACATATCTCCAAGATAGGGATGTCTCTAGCAGCAGCTAGAGATGCAGCTGTACCTCTGGTAGAGTGAGCCCTCAGGCCTGAGGGAACCACCCAGCTTTTGATAGCAAATTGGATACAAGAGACTATCCACCTGGCAATGGATCTCTTAGTGGCAGGTCTCCCTTTCCCAACCTCACCATAAGTGAGAAACAGTTGGAGGGAGTCAAACCTGTGACCCTTGGTACGCTCTATGTAGTAACTTAGGGCCCTCTTAACATCTAAGCTGTGCAGCCTCCTCTCACCAGAGGAGGAATGGTCAGTGAAGAACACTGGAAGTGAAATAGATTGGTTAAGGTGGAAATCTGAAACCACCTTAGGCAAAAACTTCCTGTTAGTCCTGAGGACTACTTTATCCCTGTGAAAGGAAATAAAGTCAGTCTCTACTGATAAAGCCTGTAACTCACTTACACGCCTGGCAGAAGTGATGGCTACCAGAAATACAGTTTTCCAAGTCAAATACTTAAGCTCTGCTGAAGACAGAGGCTCAAAGGGGGGTTGCATTAGCTGAGCAATGCATACATTAAGATCCCAAGCCGGGACAGGGCCCCTGAATGGAGGATTGGTGTGAAGCAATCCTTTAAAAAACTTGGAAAATACAGGATGAGCAGAAAGAGAAGAGGGCTTCCCTGCTGAAATGAAGGCAGAGACAGCAGCCAAGTGCACTTTCAGGGTAGCTGGTCTCAGTCCCAAAGAATTAAGATGGACCATGTAGTGCAATACAGTGGTTAGATCAGCAGATTCTGGGGAAACATGCTTCCCAGAACACCATATGGAAAACCTTTTCCACTTGGAGTTATAGGTAGCCCTGGTGGAAGGCTTCCTAGCAGCCTTCAGGATTTCGAGAACACTTTGAGAAAGTTGTAAATCAGCAAACTCTAACTGCTCAAGAGCCAAGCCTTGAGGTTGAGGGATTTGAGATTCGGATACCAAACTCTCCCCTGAGCACAGGTTAACAGATTGTGGTTCCTGGGGAGACACAGGAAGATGGACTGCTAAGGACAGAAGGAGTGGTACCAGGACTGCCTGGTCCAGTCTGGAGCAATCAGGATCATTTTGCAGGGCTGAGACCTGATTTTGACTAGTACTTTGAACAGGAGAGGGAAGGGGAAAGGCATAAAAACTCCCTTCCCAATCGAGGAGAAAGGCATCCAGGAAACTGAGCCCAACACTGGGGGTCTGCAACAAAACAGTGGAAGTTGATGATTGTCTGGGGCTGCAAAAAGATCTATCTGAGGAATTCCCTCTGGCAAACACTATCCCAGTACTAGGGGATCCAGTGACCATTCGATGGCCCTGGGAAATCCTGCTGAGAGCATCTGCCAGGACATTGTCTTTGCCTGGGAGGTGAACTGCTATGAGGAAGTGTTCAGGGAATAAGCCAGAGACCACAACTTCATTGCCTCGGTGCACAAGGCCGAAGACCGAGTGCCCCTTGTTTGTTGATGTACCACATTGTAGTGGTGTTGTCTGTTCTGACCTGTACCACCTTGTTCTGAACAGATGCAGAAAACCTGAAGTGCTAGAAAAACAGCTCTGAGTTCCAACAGATTGATGTGGAGCAGAGATTCCTGAGGGACCATAACCCTGGGTGGAAAGGTCGCCCATGTGAGCTCCCCATCCCAGGAGGGATGCATCTGTAGTAAGGGTCAAGGAATGGGACAGAGGATGAAAGGCACCCCTGTCTCAGATTGCTCTGATCCTGCCACCACTGAGGGCCTGGATCAGAGTTGAGTCACTGGGATTAACTTGGATAGAGGATCTCTTCTTTGAGACCAAAGCTCTCAAATGGAACTGAATGTCCCTCATCTGAAATCTTGCTCCTTGCACCACAGCTGTGGAGGCAGCCATGTGTCCTAGGAGCTGCAGGAAATGCCTTGCTGGTCGAGAGACCTGCAGAGTGAAGGAGGCGGCCAGGGCCACTAAGGTCCTTACCCTTTCCAAGGAAGGAAGGCTCTGGCCTGCTTTGTGTCAGTTCTGCCTATAAAGGTGAGTACCTGGACAGGTTCCAAAACTGACTTTGGAAGATTGAGAAGAGATCCCAGAGAGGCAAGCAGCTGCTGGGTAACTAGCTAGGTGTGATTTGACCTGGTCTGGAGACTGACCCACAATGAGCCAGTCGTCCAGGTGGGGAAAAATGGCAATCTTTGCCTTCTTAGATGAGCGACTGCTACTGCCAGACATTTGTGAACACCCTTGGGGCAGAAGTGAGGCTGAAGGGCATTGCTCTGACTGATAATGGCCTGAGGGCAGTTCGAATCTGAGGTACTTTCGATGGGAGCTTCTGATAAGAACATGGAAGTAGGCATCCTTGAGGTCCAGGAGGCTAGCCAGTCCCTGGCCTTAGGGAGGTAAAATCATTCCCAGTGTCACCATTTTGAACTTTGGCTTTAAAGGTGCTTGTTTAGATATCTTAGATCCAGGATAGCCGCCACTCTCCTGTCTTTTTGGGGTGAGAAGTACCTGGAGTACAGACCCTTGCCCTGGTGAAGGGAGAAACCCTTTCTACAGCTCTAAGAGCCAAGAGGTTGAGACTTCTGTTTCCAAAGCAAGAGTCTCTAAAGGGTTCATAGGTGGAAAAGATCTGGCTCTCATCTTTGGAAATTTCTTGAAGATGAGAACCAGACCTGGCTCACTACTTCCAGGACCCACCTGTCTGAAGTTAAAGACTGCCAGTCCTGGACGAAGTGAGCCAACCTGCCCCCTACAGGTAGTGGAGGCCAACCCTGGGCATCCCATCAGGGTGCCTGTTTGGCAGGGGCTTTAGGCTGAGGGGTGGGAGCAGGCCTGCTCGAACCCCGTCTGCCTCTCCCTCTGAAGAACCCCCTCTGTACATAGGCTGAAGAGGAGGAGGAGGCCTGGGTCTGGTAAAAAGGCCTGTGAAAAGGCCTACCCCTACCCCTTGGGGGCTGCCTCTGAGGAGTGGCTTGCCATTCCTTGGCTTATGCACTCCTGTAAGTGGTTCTATATTCATCCATTTCTTCATATAATTCTCTGTCTGCTCCCCAAACAGAGAATTTCCCACCACAGGAAAATCCATAGCTTTAGACTGGGTATCCTGTGACAAAGTAGTACACCTGAGCCAGGCCAATCTCCAAAAGCCACAGATGTAGCCATGACTCTAGAGGATACATTGTTAGAATCCACTGCAGCATGGAATTGCACATAGATACCTCAATACCATCAAGAGCCACCTGTTCCAGCTCCTTTGCAAGCTGGCCAGGGACCTGTTTAGCTAAGCCATGACAGTATCCATCTAGATTTCTGGTATCTACAACATAAGCCATATAGTTTGCTTGTCTGAGTCCCAAGGATGCTGCCATGGATTGTTTTTGGCCATGGCATCAATCTTCCTGGAATCCTTGTCAGGAGGATGTGAAGCCAGTGGAATATTAGCTTTATCACAGGCTGCAGCCTGAACTACCTAACATGACTGCATTGCTGTGAAAGAAAATCTGTATCAGGACCTGACAAAGTGTACCTCTGTCCATCTTTTTATCCACAGGAGGTACAGAATTAGAAGCTTTAAAATTTTATTTGTTTGTTTTCTAAAAGATTTATGTAAAGGGATGGACAACCTCCTGGACTCTGGGATATCCATCATCTCCACATAGTCAGGCTCCTCTTGCTCATCCAAAGCCTCCTCTAAGGGAAGCTGGAGGGTCTCAGGAACTTTTATAAAACAAAAATGAGAAGGGGACTCAGAAAGCCTAGGGGGAGACTCACCTGAAGGTCTGTCTGGGTAGATGTCCGGTTCAATGGGCACATCCAGACTCTCAAAGTCACATTCACACTGATCATAATCCTCATCCCTCTCCTCTGGTTCATAGAACTCTTCTATATCATAATCTCTAACCATTGGAACTGACCGAACCGACCTTTTGCCAGACAGTGGTGGTTCGGAGGGAACCGGGGACAGGGACTGGACAATCTGTATTGCCCTGGCTATCTCTGCAGCAGTTGGAGAAGGAATTTTGGACTCCAAACTTGCTGATTTCTTAGTTTTCTTTGCTGGAACTGGCTCCTCAGAGCCAGCTTTGTTTGGCCGAGGAAGTCTCGCCCTGGTCAGAGGGCACTCCCTCCGGTTCGGCTGGCACCGAACCGGGCTGGCCATCCGGGTCAGCGGACTTTTTGGCCTCTCATTCCCTGAGCCTGCCCACTCTCTTGTCCAGGGTGGCTGCAGGGAAATTTTTACAAATCTGGCAGTCTGAATTGAGGTGGTCAAACCTCGGACAATAGACACATGTAGTGTGTGGGTCAGCCTTGGCAAAGGCTTCCCCACAGACACTACAGTGTTGAAACCCAGTGGGCCCGGTTTTTCTTTTGGGTTTCTCAGACATGATGCCAGCCTAACCAACAAACTTGCCCTTTTAATGGCAGTGCCAGGCAAGACACCCTTAACGGTTCCAAACCGTGTCACGGGTCGTGGAAAAAACCGTAATGAAATCCGTCTTTTTTAGAACCGATAAGAACCGGGAACCACACTCTAAGAAGCCTTAAAAGGCTTTAAACTTAAATTTTATACAATTCGATCGGTTCAACTGACCGATAACACTTTACAAGTTCCACACAGAAAAAAACCCTATCTATTACTTACGATTACCATAGACAGAGCTTGAACCGATTGGTTTTGCAGTTAAAATAATTAAATCACGGTTAAATTAAACTGAGAAATAGCGCTTTAAACCGAAGAAATGAACCGAGCAACAGGAGGAATCTCCGGAGCGACTGTTCAGTGAGGCGGAGTAAAGAATCTGATGATTTCGGTTTGAAACCAGCCTAACAGAGCTTCTGAACCGAGCTCGCGCTCTAAGCTCTATGCTCTGCATGGAAGTTAACTCTTTTACCTCCAGAGCAGTTCTAAGGCTGGGACAAACTGCAATAGTCATAATATAGCAAGACTTCATGTTGTTTGAAGAGGTGATCTCAGTGAGGATTATGGGTAGTTTCAAGAGGGACTCGGATAGATTTGGGGCAGATCAAGATGATGGGAGGGGAGGAGGAAAGGGATGAAATAGTCAGGGAGGGGGGAGCAGGGACTTTAGCCTGAGATAAGCTGTAAACCCTGCACAACAAGCAGACTTGATAGACCAGAAGGCCTAATTCTGCTGGCTACTTTATATGTTCGTATGTACTCTGCTTTGTGGCTCCTGCAGCTTAGTGTGCCAGGCTATGAGCTAGCCAAGTCAGGAAGCAAACCATTTGCTATTTAGAACTTTTAAATTGGCAAGAACAAATACAGTAACCTTAATGGCCAAAACAAATTACATGATTGTGCATTCAGATACTGTTTATGTATAGACAGGTGCCAGACATCAAACCCTTTATGTGGTGCAGCTGTGCCAAACACCTGTGCCACAACTGTGCCCAGTTTAGTAGGTTGGGCAGAGTTACAATGCCTTACTCGATTGATGTCAACTTGTGCCAAATATTTGGCACAAGCCCCATAAAAAGGGTACCCGGTATTGCCACAAGCTAGACCAGTAAAAGTTGGTCTAACTTGTGACAACTGGTGCACAGGATAGAATGTCACAAGCCCTGTGCTCCATATGTTCGGCGCACCTGGGGTTTGCAGCATTTGGGGCCATCTGAACATCTACCCCCAATCTCATTTTTGAAGCAGAAATAAGAATGAACCATTTTAGACATGCAATACTACATTCATAAGTGTGCATTTAAAGCATTTGCAACGTACTTCTCAGAGGTATAATGACACCCCAGGGGTTGCAAATGCTTCACTGTGCACTGCATTTTGTGTTACTGCTTACATAAGCATGCAGCTGTGCAGCCTTAGCACATAGTTCTTTTCTGAAGGCCCTTCTCACCATATGTCCCCCAAATCTGCCTTGCTGCATGCAGAAATGTCAACACAGGTAGTTATTATTAAAAAAAATATGACAGCAATGACAAATTAGATTTTTTCGAAGCAGCAGCATTAGAGGGAAATAAATTAAGGTCCAGTAATGATGTACCTTTGTTTTTGTTGAATCAGACACATGCCGAGTGACAATCCAGTGCTACAAAGGGCACCAAACAGTAAAATGATATCTTTTTGCTTTAATTTACTGAGATTGTGTATACACTCTGAGATGGGGTGGGTGGGTTGCGCTGTGCAGTTACCAGTCCAGTCTTCCTTGGGGTCTCAAGGGTGGTGATAAATGTTTGTTCACCTTCAGCCATGAAGGTGAAAAGTGTCATGGATCATGATTCTCTCTGACAGGCTAGATAAGGAGGATTGCTCCCAGGTGTCACTGTGTAACTAGCCCAGGCTGACACTGCTCGTGGAAAATGTCAACTGCACTTAGGACTGAAACCCTTTGGCGAGTCTCCTGCCTCGTGTCCAGATTACCCATCACTTTCAATTTCAACATAAACTTGAGTTATGATTAATGGACAGTAAAGAAAGGGGCACTAAGGGAGCTGGATGGAGGAGAAGATGCAGAATCTAAGATCTTAACCCTTTGATGCCTAACAACTGATAAATATGTTGTTCCAGCATTGTGCATAGCGGTCTAAACAAAGTATATATCAGTTGCTCCTTTTCTGTTGTTGTGCAGTTTGTATCGCGTTACCCTGTCCTTCACACATGGCTTCTTTGCATAACTTTGTGTTATAGGTGCTACCACTGTAAAGTACATTGTCTACTAGTTAGAACGATGTAGGACATGTGTGCTGGGACCTGTGATAACATGGCATGGTAGATGCTGGAATGCGGAATGCACAGATGTGAAAGTACAATTCTCAAAAGTGCTTAGGCCAATAGGCACTTTTAAAGAGTACCAATTGTGCTCATTTTTAATTTTTTACTGAACCCCCAAAGCAGGAGCTTACCTCATAAGGACTTTTAAAGTCCACTCTTCGGAATTTATTACTTGGCGTATTGCTTACGGGAAGGGACCGTAATCCCTCCATCAGAGGAGCCAGATGCCTGATCCCTTCCCCTTCCTACTCCCCGAATCTAACAGGTGCTGCCCCCGCACTCTCATGTTTTGTGTATTAGTTTGGAGAGCGTGGAAGTAGGTTCTGTTGATAGCAAAGGGGGCCAGTTTTTAAATAATGTTTTTTATATTTTAGAGGGCCACAGGAGTCCAATCAAAGCCACAGCTCAACTAACAAGGTAGCTTTGATTCGACTCCTGTGGCCCTCTAAAATATAAAAAGACATGATTTAAAAACTGTCCCCATTGCCATCAATAGAGCCTGCCCCCTCACTCTCCAAACTAAGACATCACAAAACATAAGAGCATGGGGGCAGTGCTTGCTAGAGTCGGGGATCAGGAAGAGGACGGGATTGGGCAGCTGGCTCGTCCAAGTGAGGAATTATGATCCCTTCTCCTAAGCAATACAGTGAGAAATAAATTCTCAAGAGTGGATTTTTGAAGTCCTTATGAGGCAAGCTCCTGTTGGGGGGCTTGAGGAAAGCACCGAGACTGAAGCTCTTTAGTGTGGAAATGGTTATGCTCCATGAGGTTAATAGAGAACTGCGTTAAACCTGAAAGTCATTTTCCCAATAGAAGCGTTTTTTTTTCAATACTTCTTCCAATTCTGTTATTGTTCCATATCCTGTATATGGGCCTATTAGTAGCCATAGTGGATGTTTCTGAGTTCGACATTTGTGTCAAGTATAGTTTTAGAACAATTCCATCTTAAAGGAGAAGTACACCGAACCTGTAGGCATTCTCCCAGTGGCAGGTGTTTTTTAAATACTTTTTCCAGTTCTATTCTACCCATTAGTGGCCACAGTGGGTGTTTCTGATTTGCACAGTTGTGTTAAGTACCATTTTAAAACTGTGTGATGTATTGTATGTCCCTTTCAGCCATGGAGTTCTACGGTAGAACATGGGAGGGGGCACTGTGCCCCCATATTTTATTTTTTATAGAAACTGGTTCTGCAGAGGGAACTAGCAAGTGGTGCCGAGCACCAGTAGAGAGAGAGAGAGAGTGAGCCGAGGAGAGGGTCTGCTGAGTAAGCACTTCCTATATATAAAAAATGTAAAATCTGGTACAGAGAGAGTGACTGCGTGACAGTACAGAGAGAGCCAGCAAGTCAAAGAGATGCTGTGTCTAGTAAGCACTACCCCACTCTGAGGGGAATCCCCTCACATACCCTGAGGGTGGGCATCATGAACCACTAGTGTAGCTGAAAAGGCAGGCTGAAGCCTTCATTACCTTGCTAAGTGAAAACAAAAGCGAGTGCCAGGCTGGAGTCAGCACCAGCAGGTACACAGGTGCACTGATGATAGAATGCACACAAATTTTAGAACGTGCACAACAACTTTAGAGTAGCCACTGACTTCCATATACAATAAGCCCTAAACATATATTATAATTCAGTGTCAGATATTAAACCATCTAATAATGAAAATGTTGCCTGGTTCAGAACCTGAAGCTTGGTTTGATGACATGCTATAAAAAATGCCTTATCACACATCACTTGAACTTACATGGGCTGTAAGAATTTTTATTTTTTATTTGGAATGTTCCTTTTGATCAACACTGCTGTAGCTTAAAACATAAGATAATGCGACAGGAGCAGGTCCAATAGCCCATCGTGGCCGGGTCAGGTAAAAACGGTGAATGAAGAATGGTGTCGTCAAAAGACACACTTCATGGACACCAGAAAATGGGCATGGTCAAAACTATGATAAAATAAATAAACCAATTATGAAACCATGCACACTGCAATGTCAGTGCGGTTTTCAACCGCTCATTTCCTCCTTCGAGGTGTTGACCGGATACCTCATGACCCATACCTACTCCTTAGTACTTACACCATTAAGCTTCATCACGACACAGTGGGCCAGTATATCATGTCATTTTAATTATTAAACACTGGTATGAAATGTAGCCTTCTGATTGGCTGACATCATTCTATAAGGGTTAGCGTAATGACTAGAGATCCACGTGTATGATAACACACTTAGAATTTTAACCATAAAAACATTCATTTAAACAAATGAAAACATCTTAGTTGAATAATAGCATCAATACATTCCCAGATTTGGGTCATCTGACATTTGTTAATCTGTAGAAACCTTCAAGTACCTTGGCATCACCCTGAATGATACCTTATCTTTTGCCCCACATGTGGACAACATTGTTGCCATAGCAAACAGAAGACTGGGTACCCTGTATAGGACCAGCTTCAACCTTACAGCTGAAGCTAAATGTCTTCTTGTCACCAACACTGTCCTGTCTGTCACTGACTATGGCCTCACTGTGTATGCTGCTGCTTGTGACACTATTATGCAGGGTCATGGTAGTATGCAATAAGGCCTATCAAATAAGGCCCCTGAAAAGGGGCCTCACCAGTGGGCCTACCCGGTCATCAAAATTCAATAAATTTCGTTCTAGGGGCTGACACACTCACTCACAGCTGCACCCTCTACTCTCTTACTAAATGGATACCCCGTATGACAGATTACAATACCAAACCTGTCTGCCTGCTAAAAAGGCACTCTTGGGTCTTCTCCCCCTCCCCCCCGGCCATACAAAACTGCATCAATTCTGTTAACAATCTATATGGTACTAGAAGCATGACAAGATTTGCCCTTAAACTGTCTCTCCAGAGAACCAACCCAGGAAAGCATTCCTTTGCTGTTAGGGCAGTAGGTTGGATGAATGAATTGCATGAACCCCTACTAAGCCTTCCAAACATTGCCTAATTTAAAAGAACACTGTGCACAGCCCTCTCCTCCAACTCAAACTGTACTTGCTTCCAGTAATGTGTGTACTTTCATTACTGTATATGCACTGAAACTACATACTGTTTTGTTAATGTATGGCTTAACTTAATCTTTATATCTAACACATGCTGAGATTGTCTTGACTGTATTACACTGGAACTTATGAAGATGTTAGCATATTACTGTTTTGTATGTAACAACGTTTGATGTGGAACCTTTGTAAATGAGCACCTGTGCTCAAAGGTACTCTCCAAACATCAATAAATGAATGAATAAACAAACAAACAAATACATAACCTCAGGGGGGAAAAGGCCCTCAACTGTGCCTTCGGCTTCATCCTTCCCCCAGGGTTAAATTAACTGACGGTAACCCAGCCCCTGGTCATTCCTCAGTGCTTAATCAATCAGTCAAGTCAGTCAATCAATCAATCAATCAACCAATCAATAATAAATTATTTCCCAGTTAAGATGTTTTATTAAGAAATAGTAAAGCAGCAGTGCAATGAAAAAATGTTTTTCCAAAATGTTAGTTTCAGCTACAGTTAATAACAAGCATTTGTCAATGCCGAATGTTGTCGCGCTGGCAGTGGCAGTGGTGGAGCTAGAGACGCATAGCGCTGTGATTTTGTTAATGTGTCCCAAAAAGTGATTTTCCACAGCGAGCACGCCACTGTGCACCACAGCTGCGGAAACGCGTTTTGGGCAGGCTTTGAAAAATGGCAGCTGGACTGTTGACAAGGAGGTGTGCACAAATGCCAGTGGTGAAAATGTGGCATGAAAATATTGCAGATTTACAAAGTTACAAGGGTGCGTGGAAACCGTGCAATGCACGCTTGCAACACAGTGATTTTATGGACTTTCGGCACCAATTTTCAACATAGGCATTTTAGAACCTCTGCTCATAAATGGTGTCACTGTCATTTCCTCAAACTGTCCCGAAAACTGATTTTGCACATTGACTGTGCAATTCTGCGCTGGACGTGCAAAAACACATTTCAGCCAGCTGTACCGTTCATAAGGAGGTGTGTAGAAATGCCAATGAAGAACAGCTGGACTGAAACTATTACAAATTCACAAAGTCACGAGCGTGCGTGCAAACTGAGCAACACATGCTCATAAAACACTCATTTTACTGACTTTTGTCCCCAAATTTTCAACGTAGGCATTTTAGAACATCTGCTAATGAACGGTGTCACTGTCATTTTAATAATGTGTCTCGAACACAGACTTTCCACAGCAATCGCACTATTCTGCCGGAACTGAAAAAAATGATTTTGGTCAGGATGTGAAAAATGACAGCTGTACTGTTCATTAGGCAGTGCAGAGCAATGGCACTGTTGAAAATCTGGAGTGAAAATATTATAAGTTTGCGAACTTATGAGCATGCGTGCAAACTGCGCAATGCATGCTCGTAACAGTCATTTTATGGAGTATTATCACCAAATTTTCAACACAGGCATTTTAGGACCTCTGCTCATGAACAGTGTCACTTTCATTTTCGTAATTTGTCCAGAACACTGATTTCCCACAGCGACCATGCTATTCTGCGCCGGAAGTGCAAAAACACATTTCGGCCAAGATGTGAAAAATGACAGCTGTATGGTTCACAAGAAGGTGTGGTAAAATGCCAATGTTGGGAATCTGGCATGAAAATATTATTGAATTTGCTTGCTAACACTACGGTGCATAGCAACTGTGTGCGCTTGTGAAATAATTTTTGCCGTACGCCGGGCGCAGCAGTTGGATTTCGCATGCGACGCCGGCGACCCGGGTTCGGGAACGGACTCGGGTCGCTGGAAGGGCCGGCCGGGGGGAGAAGGATGGAGCGTCCCAGGGACTGCTCTCCTTCTCCAGGGGGGAGGGCGGGATGGCGTCCGGAGCACCAGCGACCCCTAGTGGAGGCCGGGAGTCGCACAGCTACCGGCGCAAGCGTGCTTGGAGGTGGGGCGGACGTCTGACATCATTGCACGACCCCGCCTCCCCGAAAACCTGAAAAAGGACGGCCGCCAGCCACCCTCAATGAAGCCCACCACGGCTTCAATTAGCTCCCCAGGCCAGCTCTCCGACCAATTCCCAATGTCTGCGGCAGCGTTCCCTTGCCTGCTTCCGCAGCCCCACCGTGGGGGGTAAGCCACGGGGTATCGGAGAGCCCGAGGCCGATTTGGGGAGTGGAAGCCGTGGCCCGTGACCGGTCGATACTACCGGGTGGCTGGCAGCTAGGAAGGCGGCATAAAGACGAAAATAAAAATAAAAAAAAAATAAAAAGAAGTAATTTTTTGGATTTTTCCCAACAAATTTGCAACATAGGGTTTTTGAGACCCCACCGCATGAACAGTGGCATTGTCATTTCATTATTTGGTCCCAAAGGTGATTCCGCAGTGACTACGAACTCACCTTTCGACTGACTAACGCTAATGACAGTGACAGAATTCATGAGGAGAGGTCCCAAAACCCCATGTTGAAAATTTGTGCCAAAAATCCCCAAAATGCTTGAGATATGCATCAAAGTTGAAAAAACCCTCTTTATTCCATTATACAGCTTACTGGCATTTCTTCAGTTCGCAGTCAGCTTTGAAGAGTGCAGACGTGTTCCCGGTCCACTGAAGATCGTCACTCCGGAGGTAAGTATGGGGTGGAGAGGTGTGTGAGGAGGAAGGGTGCGCAGAGGGTGGGTGCGAGTGGGGACAGGGAGACTACGATGGACAGTTTTCGTTTTACAGGTGAAAAAAAAAATTAAACATTGTGGGACAGTTTTTTTTTTAAGGGATTTGGCACTCTGGGGTGGGCTCCCAGTGTGCCACCTAACTGTTTGGGGAGATTCTGTAGCCAACGGGGGATTGGGCACCCTTGTTGGCACACAACACAAGGGGGGAGGAATTTATGCCAACAGGGATTAGGCTCCCCCATCGGCACACAAGGAAAGTGGGGGGGTAAGAGCCGAGGTGGATTTGGCACCCCCCTCGGCATATAACAAATGGCGGGGGATGCTTTATGCAGATGGAGAGTGGGCTCCCCTGTCGGCACATACATAGGGGACAGGGTAAACCGACAGGGGGATTGGGCACCCCCGAAGTCGGCAGTTTGGCGGCCAGTGTGCCGCCATGTTCATAATGTCAGTGAGCACGTCAAGGGAAGGTCCGCTGTATCTGATAAGCTTTGCTCGAATTGCAGCGGACCTTTTCTTAGATGTGCTTGCCACATTATGTATTCATGGTGTGGTGTCAGCATGCAGGCTGATTGGGGAATGAGGGACGCACCTACTGGTGCGTGCCCTTCATTCACCCAACAGGGACCACGCCTCCAAAGCTGCACTACCACAATATGTTGGCTTCGCAAGCGCGCCAATATAAAAATATTAGCATACCTGTCAAATCTGCTTTTCTAGGTACCTCCTATGCTGTGCACCATAGGTTTTTTCATTTTCTCGATCCGAACCCTTGCCAGGTTTACAGTGCTATTTCTAAGACCCATGTGGCGGCCATTTTTTTCTTCAGAATAAAACTAAATTAAAACTTTTATAAAATACTCAGACTTTGGTGGAATTAGAAAATGTGACTACCATATAAAACTGGAACATATCTGTAATCTTTTATAGTGAACAAAAGGTAAGGTCACATTTTTTGCCCAGTTTCATTGCACTGGTGCTTTAGAGACCACAGACATTAATAGGCACTTAATGTGTATCTATCCATTGGCACTTGTTACTGGCATGCTATTAAACTTCTTAAGGTGCAATTACAGGATGTTAATTTCTAGAAAACCATTTTTTCTTACCACACTTTCCCCGTCACACTCACTTGTGTCCTGGGCAGATTCTCTTTCCATCCACCAAACCCTCTAATCAATCTCGTTAACCATTTATTTGGAGATTCTCCACCAGCATGGCTATTGGCATCACTTACTGTGCTACTATTCTACTTGTGGAAGGAAGTACAAGAAGTTCAAATACACTTGACCTAGTTATTAGTAATATGATGGATTAAATAAAAGGGTGTTGAGTTAGGGAACCTTTGTCTGGGAGTGACCACAACATGGCAGAACCAGAGATTGAAATAAGATAGAATTCAACAAGGGACAACTAAAATCAAAATCTATAATAATGTAAATTATGATAAACTTAGCAAAATGGTTGGTGATTGAGACTGGAAGGTAAAGTTCTAGGGTCTAGGAACCACAGCAATGTGGAGGGAATTTGGTCTGATAGAAACCGAAATTCCTACAAAAGTAAAATATAATATAAGGGTAAAATTCCAACTTGGAATAATAATAAAATTCACAAGTTAATTAAAAGGAAAAATAGAGCCCATAAGCAGTTTAAAAGGGATAATAATAAGGTGTATAAAATGAAATATAAAATGAAATTAAGAGAGCTTAAGAGGGAAATACCCAAAGCAAAGGAAAAATTTTGAACTAAATCTAGAAAGTGAAGTAGCTGATAATCGGAAGGCCTTCTATGGATATATAGGATCCTTAAAACAAAATGATAACAAAGTGGGACCACTTCTGTCCTGAGATAATATGATAAGTAACTGTAAGGAAATGGCCAAAGAATTTAATAAATATTTTAATAGTGTTTATTCAATTGGGCCAACACCACATCATGTACTAATGAAAGAAACAGCTAATTCAATGAAAATATCAACAGGCACTACAAAAGAAAAAGTTGTAAACCTGAAAGTAAATACTCCCCCTCAACCACGTGAGTTGCATCCTAGACTACTTAAAGAATTAGCACCAGTATTATGCGACCCAATACAAGCTGTTTTCCAGTCCTCCATGGATGAGGGTGAAGTACCAGAGGGCTGGAGAATGGCTAATGTGGTTCCAATATACAAAAAGAGGGCCTAAATCAGAATATTCAAACTATCGACCCATCAGTTTGACAAGTACACTTAGTAAAGTTTTGGAGACTATTGTTAAAGAACACATCGAAAGGCATATATACAGGAAAAAGGGCATGGGAACATAAGTCAGCACGGATTTACAAAGGGTATGTCACGTGTGACACATTTACTGTGTTTTTTTGACTTAGTGAGTGCTGCCCTTGATAATAGTTTATCAGTAGATGTACCGTACATTGATTCTGAAAAAGCTTTCGATACTGTATTACATCAGGAATTAACACATTGAGTGGAATGGGGGTAGAGCTATGTCACTAGATGGATAGCTGTCTGGTTGGCTGGAAGAAAACATTGAGTATGTATAAAGGGATATATGTCCAATTGGTCTCAGGTGCCCAGTGGAGTTCCGCAGGGGTCTGTTTTGGGCTCAGTTCTGTTTAATGTATTGGCTGCATCCTTAAATTGCAATCCCAATGCAGGCTAGCTAAGTCTGCAGATGACATGAAACTGGGAGCAGTAGTCACAAATGCACAGGATACAAAACTATTTCAAGATAATATTTTTTTTATTTATTTATTTAGGGATATTGACCAATTATATAGTATGGATATGGGGAAAAGATTAAAATTCAATCTAGCAAAGTGTAAGGTCATGCATTTAGGAAGGAAAACCCCTAAATTTAATTACAATATAAATGGAGTCATTGTATTATCCACTGATGTAGAAAAAGACTTGGGAATATGGATCAATAAAGATCTTGAGTTTACTCATCATTCTTCTGTTACCACTAAAAAAGCCTATGGCATTTTGGCCTCTATTATGAGGAATATAAAAGGGAAAGGGATATAATTGTTCCTGTCTGTGTGTCCTTGATTCAACCCCACTTAGAGTATGCTGGTAGTGTATGGCAACCAAGATGGAAAGTTGATGTAAGACGACTGGAGGGGGTCCAGAGAAGTGCAACAAAGAAGGTTAGGGGATGAAGGACCTGCCCTATGAGGAAAGACTGAGGGAACTAGGTCTGTACTCTGCAATATAGGAGATACCGAGAGGATATGTGTCTGATATACAGGGCATGTAGAGCACCAGACATTTGGGAATGTTTAGGTTTAAAAGAAAGACCTAATATTGTTACCAGTTGGGGCCATCAGTACCAGCTTATAGGTGAAAGGTATAATAAAAATCAGAGGGGCCTGGTTTTCCCAACATGTAGTGGCACAGTGAAATGCACTACCTAAATCAGTGGTTTCTTGTGAGACCATGAACCAGATTAAATCAGCCCTTGAAAAATATAACACTGAACATGTCCACCAGTTGAGCTTATAAATTGTGCAGGACAATAATGGCCTAATGGCTAAAGTACCTGATACTTTCCTGTGATTCCTACGATACAAATAATGAACTTATAGCATTAGAGGACTTCAATATCAACTGGCTGGCTGAGACAGCTGCCCCACACATCGACACTGCAACTGCACAAGACCTTACCCAAGTAGTCCACTCCCCTATGCACCTGGACCAGTGCTCTGGGTCCTCCTCCCTCCTGAACCTTGTCTTCACCAACTGCCCCCACAAGATCACTAGCACCACCGTACTCCCTAACACCCTAAGTGACCACTCCCCTGTCCTCTGCTCCAGGTCATGCAAAATCCCCAACCCCCCCTCCAAAATAATACAACAGCATAAACTTGGACCCAGTAAACTTGCTCTCCTCAAATCTAATCTTCTGTCTTGGGACTGGTCTCCCTTAATGAATACTCTTGATCCCGACCGAGCCCTTGACCTCTTTGTTCTTACCTTCAATGCTATCTGTGACTCCCTTGCCCCTGTTACAAATAGGGTGGTCAAAGGGATCCCTGCACCTTGGATCTCCAGTCACCTACTGGCACTTACACAAACCCGAGACTCACTATGGCACCTCTCCAACGAGACCGGCCTGCCATCCAACCAACAAAGGTACAGGGAGGCCAGAAACAACTGCACGTGGGCCCTACGCCAAGCAAAAGCAGAGTATTACAAATCCTCTCTTACCTCCACCTGGGGCTCAGGACGCAAGTTCTGGAATAATATTAAAGACATCTGTGGCAACAGTCGTTACCCCCACCAAATCAGATAGAGGTCGACAGGTGCCTGACCACAGACCCCACCCATATGGCCTCAACCTTTAATCGCACCTTTACTAATCTCAGCCATTTCATCCTTTCAAACTTCTTCGATCCTCCCCCTGCCCACTCCCCTACGGCCCTTGACACCTCCTTCCTTTCGCTGCATTACCCCCAAATTAGCCAAGCCTTACCTAGAAAACCCTAAGCCATGCCCACTACAGCAGTGACTCACTAGACCCAAAACTCCTCCAGCTCACTCTCCATGAGGTACTTCACCCTCTAACCCACATTCTCAACCGCTCGCTCTGCCAAGGGAAATTTCCTTCCTGATGGAAATCTGCCTCCATTACCCCCATATTTAAAAGCGGGAATCGCACTGAAACCAACAACTACTGCCCCATCTCTATACTCCCCCCCCCATCCAAAGCGCTTGAGCGTATTGTCTCCGACCAACTCACCAAACACCTTAACAAACATGACCTACTCTGTAAGCAGCAACATGGCTTTTGCAAAGGGCACAGTACCACGACAACCCTCCTGGAATTTATCACCCACATCCACTCTGCCTTAGACAGAGGCCACATCTCAGGTGTGGTCTTTGTTGACCTCTCTAAGGCATTTGACACTGTCAACCACTCCCTCTTACTTAATACACTCACCAACATCAGCTTCTGCCAGGATGCCCGTGGCTGGTTCACGGACTATCTGTCAGATCAGCACCAACAGGTGAAAATTGGCATCACCCTCTCTAGCAGACTACCAGTCCGCTCTGGTGTCCCCCAGGAGTCCATCCTCGGTCCTCTACTTTTCAGTCTCTTCCTTAACTCTCTTCCCTCATACTGCACTGGCAATCTACTACTGTATGCAGATGATGCTGTCCTTTATTCCTCCAATCCAGACCCTACCCTATTACACACTTCCCTTCAGTCCTCCTTCGCTGATGCTGAAAAATGGTTCTCCACACACCGTCTGGCACTAAACTACAAGAAGACAGCTGTCATGTACTTCTCGCATCCACTGAACTCGCGGAAGGCACTCTGCCTGCATATCCTTACCACCAATCAGACACCCCTTAAGGAATTGATAACCTTCAAATACCTGGGCATAACACTTGACACTGCCCTAAACTTCCATCAGCACATCCATCTGTTGTCCACCACCCTGAATGTCCATATTGGAATCCTCTATCACCATAAACACTGTCTAACCCCTGACACTCTTTGGCTCACTGTCTCCTCCTCGGTCCTCTCCCTCCTGGACTACGGCATTCTTATTTATGGAGCTACAAACCCCTTGGCCCTAGGCAGACTCCGACTCTCCCCGAACAAAGCCTGCTGTCTTGTCCTCGGCTGTGATCGTCTCACATACACACCTGCTCTCTATACACTTCCACTAACTGGCTGAACCTAGACAGTAGAATACAGTTCCACACATGCTTTATGGTCAAAGAGATCGCCCTGGGTCTCGCTCCCGCTGGCCTTTCCCCTATTATCAAACCTGCCCTGACACATAGAACCACCCATAGCACGGGCAAGCTGCTTTTCTTGGTCCCCAGGTGTCGGACCTCCCAACTCCAAAGATCTTTCAGCCACAGGGCCCCTTCCTTGTTGAACTGCCTGCCTAATGCACTTGCCAATGAAACCAGAATCGGCCCTTTCAAAACTGCACTCAGAAACCACCTCCAGTCCTCCACCCCCTTCGACTGTCATTGATCCGCCTGCCTGCCCCTGACAAAGGCCTCTGGCCTGCTCTGCATCCTCCTCCTCCTCCCACTTTGCCCCTTCCTGTGTTGCCTACCCAGCTCTTTATCTTAGCCTCTATACTAAACTGCTTAGACCTGTCCAAATATTCCTTTGGACCAAACTGTTAGCCATTCACCGCATTCACTGATTCACTGTAACAAGTCTGTCTGAGTCTTGCTATGGAATTGTGTTTAACTATTATTGTACTATATGTGACGTGGAGCCTTTGTAAATGAGTCTTTGACTCAAAGGTACTCTCCGAATAAGCAATAAATAAATAAAATAAATAAATATATAGTATACTAAAGTACATTAATGCTGTAGGTATAGTGCCACCCTGTGGTTCTCGGTGTCTACTGCATCTTGACAGCAGGTTGAGAGTGTTAACCAATCAGAGTGGATTTTGTAATAAGTCCTTTCTTACCTCCCTGAAGTGTGTGTACTGACTCAGGAATCCATTACAGCTATTGCATCAGAGCCCAACCTAGTTGCTCGATGGTCAGCGTTTAATGCAGTTTGCAGTGTGGCTCCCATCAGCAGCAACACTGCACGAGGTCTCCAATATTGCTAAAATATAAACTCCTTTGATATGTCACAAGTCAAACCCAAGTATTTTTTATTTTTTTTAAATTGGTACTTTTTGCCGTTTTTGCATTTTTCTCCCCGGTCCCGATCCCACGAGTCCCCAGTGTGACACATGTGTGTGGAGGCACTCGCACATCATGCCCTATGAGATGACCCACCCTACCAGCTGTCCCTCTACCCACCTGTGCCACCACTGGACCTCCACCCAGTGGGGATGGGACTACGGGTGGGACGGTATCCACCCCAGGAGAGGAGAGCCGCCATTAGGAAGCCCAGACTGGATGGCCCACAGCTTGCCCCCTGTGACGGGGCTCCCTAGAGGGAGCACCAAGATCAACCAGAGGCCCCAACTGAGGCTTACACCTGGGGCATCATTTGGGAGTGTGTCCAGGGAGTGTCATCCCGCTGGAGTCGTGGACATGCAGTGACATCAGCGCATGGACGTGCGTGTTCCTACACACATCCCACAGGCAGCCGCTGTTGCCTCCACCCCTGCTAAACATAGTTCCGGGTGATGTACACCCAGTCTCTACTGGTTGTCACTTGTGCACCAGGAGCTCATGGCCTCCCACCCTGGAGGAGAAGGAGGAGGAGAGCTGTCCATAGGATGCTCATTGAACCTCCCAGTGGCCAGCCCTCTAATGCATGGGACTCATTTCTAAATCCAGGATGCCAATGTCGCAAGCTGTACTGCTACTGCTGCACCAGCAGGCTGGCTTGACTTGGCTTCAAATTGAAGTGACAGTCTGCAGATTAGTTATAAGGTAAACCAAGCAAAAGGAAGACCTTGGAGTACTGAGAAATGGCAACTTTAAATGGCAGCAAGAACACCGGACAGCAACTAACAAGGTATACAAAATCTTAGCATGCATTGTTGGTGTCAGCGGCTCAGCAGGCTGCAGACTCAGCTCTAAGACCAAAAGATACAAAGGCTGTGGGTTCTAGCCCCACACTAGGAACCTGGCCTAGACTGCCTTTCGGACAAGACCTGAGAATATGCAGAATTACCTAGCCCTCCTTTCCTGGTAAACCAAAACTAACTAAATTAATTAATTAATGCATTAAGAGAAACCAGACAAGAGATGCTATAATGCCCCAGGACAGATCCGTGGTCAGGAGCACCCCACCTCAAAAACAATTTATGGTTCTGCTTCTCCTGTCTCAGGAATGATAGTAACTTGATGAAAAAGCAAAGAGGAGCTCAACCAAACGGTTTTAGGTTTGAAAAATCCGAGGCTATGAGAACCGGAAAACAGAACTCTATCAGATTTCAATGGAAAAAAGATAGTATAGTGGAGACAGGATCACTGACAGGGATAACTCCATCAGACTAACTGCAGCTTTTCAGCATGTAAAAGGATGAAAAGACACAGAGATACTCAATATCACTGAAGGTAGGTAGTTTCTAGGGAAAAAACAGGAAGCAATACAAGCACAGATCAGGTATTTCCCCTTCTGTCTGTATGTGTGAGTCTGTAATGGGGGGCTGGTTAGACAAGACAGCAATCAGAAAAGATTAGAATGTCGGCCCAGTGGCGCTGGAGGTTGAGGTGCTGGATGCCACGCTGGCGACCCAAGTCCGGGAACTAACCCGGGCCATCGGGGGGGGGGAGATAGGATCGAGCATTTGAAGGACTGCTCTCCTCTCTAGGGGAGGGAGGGATTGTCATCCTGCCTGCTTGCTGCCCTCTGGTGGGGGCTGGGGTGTAGCACAGGTAGGGAGGGCACAGCAGCTGGTGATTGCGGTGTGCGCGTGCCCCCACATGAAGCGGCCATGTGCCGAGAGGGAGGGGGGTCCACAAAGAGGAAAAATGGCAGTCAGGGGGGCTTCATGAAGCCCTTCCCCATCCTGCTGCTCTGCTGCTGCCTCCCCAGATTTGGTATGTGCTCCGGGGAAGGGGAAGCTCCCTTCCTGGCCCCACCACAAGGGTCAAGCCATGGGGGGGTCTTGGGGATGGTTGGTGGTAGGCAGGGGTACAGGCGGGCGATATGGGGCTGAGTCCTCATCCCCCAGTGGGCGGGGGGTAAAACATATGAATTTAAAAAATATTAGAACACCAGCCACACCCATAGGAAACAAACTTTTCTTTTTCAAGCTTCTTATTGAAGTTCATTGCTCAGCCCAAAATTCCCCAGTCTCTGCTCAATGTTTCATTTAAATCTGACGTTAATTAGTAAAAGATTTAATTTACATATTTTTTCTGTGTCAATTCATATTTTCTTAGGTGGTGCCCCTTTATGGGTTCGGTTCTCAGTGCAGCAGAATTTCTGGCTGAGGAAGTCCAGCTTAGTGAGTGAAACACTGAAAAGAGAACAGGGAATTTCATGCTGAGCAATGAACTTCAATGAAAAGCTTGAATAAAAAAAGTTTGTTTCCTATGAGTGTGGCTGGTATTCCGATCTTTCTGGATTCTTGGAATAGACATCCAGCTCAGATGCAACAAGTACTTGAAAGGAAAAGTGGGAGAAATGGGATATTCACACCGAGCTGTTGGGAGGGAAGAAGCTGATGGGCCAGTGCTCTTCTTTACTCCCTAAAGCAATATGTAGGTGTGTAGGAAGGAGAGACTGTGGATGTCATTCATGCTTGAGATGGATGAATGTTTCCTTCTTTTGTTTTATATTCTATTTATCCCATCACTGGAGCTGCTTTCTGCAGCCTGTCCACCTCCGGTCCTTGACCTTCCTTTCTGTCACTTACTCGCCATCATGGTGTCCAATGAGTCATGCCTTCACCTTGTTGGTCTCCATGCTGGATTCCTTCTGGGACTGGAGCAACTTCCCCTCCAGTCTGTCAAATGGCCTTACACACCCACCAAACCAACATAGCTCACACATACACAATCCAGTATGCTTCACACCAACCAAACCAATATAGTTCACACACACACACACAATACAGTATGCTTCACACCAACCAAACCAATATAGTTCACCCACACAACTCCAATATGTAGTGTATGGTTAGCCTCTATTGTGTGTGGATTTCCATACACTCAGTTTTGTTGTGGTACAGTTCAAAGGTCATGAAAAGTTGTTGTGGTATCGTTTTGATGTCACAACGACACCATAACAACGTTTAAGCCATGACGTGCCATCTGACTGGTTCAAGACATGGATTTGAAGAAAAAAGTCGGGAGAAAATGGTGATGCCATTTAACAAGCCCTGAGCAGGTGACCAAGACAGTTTGGACATTGACAGCCATAGATGGCTCCATGGTAAAAATACTACTACTTCAGCAGTTTTTCTGTAAATAAACACCGTGGCCGTCAGGAGCAGGAGCAGCTGATCACCAGGAGTGATATGGCTGCAGAGTGAGGTGCTGGAGCAACCAGGAACAGGTATGAACAAATTGTAGAACAGTAAACATTTTGGGGAAAAAAACAATACACTATATAAAACAGTGTCTAGGTGCCCATACACAACTAGGACTGCATTTCCATCTTGAGCATGTGAAGGCATCATGGAGACCTCTTGAGCTTCACTTTGAAAGTCTCTATGATGTCATCACATACTCTTGATGGAAACACAGCCTTGCTGTGTATGGTAACCCACACAATGCAATATATTTTACACCAACAAAACCAATACAGTTCACACACAAATCAACATACTTCATACACAAACCAATAGTTTACACATAAACCAAAATGCTTCCCACACTACCAAATATAGCTTAAGGAAAAAACATAGATTGTACGCACTGACTCATATCCAAGATTTCAAATTCATAGTGAGATTTTAATGCTACATCTCATCACTCACCTTTTGTTTTTGAAGAAGTTGTAGGAAATGAATAACAGAAACTGACTTTTGGGTGAGTTAAATCCACCTCCCCTTGAATGCTGTGTTGAAACTGGTTAGGGAAGTTTGGGGGGCTTTGCCCCTCAATACATGTATTTTGCATAAGATTTACTACAGTATTGCATCCCATATTTTTGTATGAGTCAGTGTCTGAAGTCACTGCAATAAAAACAATATGTCGCATACAGATTACACCAGTACAGTGTCAATGTAAACCAGTATAACTAGTACCTAAACCAGTATTGTTGATCCCCAATCAATACACTTTTAAGCAGATTTAACTGGTCACCTCCAACTTAGATAATGGTCTCCCTGTGGATGTAATTTTACTTGATGTAGGAAAGGCATTTGATACTGTTTCCCATAACCTTCTTGTAAAAAATTACTCAAGGTGGGTTTTTCAAAATCCTTGGTTAAATGGATAAATGCATGGTTACAAGGATGCCACCAAAGAGTGAAAATTAATGGGGTGTTATCTGACAGTAGCGAAGTAGGGAGTGGTGTGCCCCAGGGGTCAGTGTTGGGACCCTTGCTAATTAATATCTTTATATCTGATATGCATCATGGAGCTTCCAATACATTTGTCAAGTTCGTTGATGATACTAAAATAGGTGGACATGTTAATACCCTAGATAAATACAATGCCTCGTCCAAATATCTCGACTTGATACATAATTGGTCCATAAGGAATAAAATGAATTTCAATCCTGAAAAATGCTCTATTCTTCATTTTGGGAGAAATAATCCATGTTACAATTAAGTTTTCAGCAATGTTTTATTAAAATCTGTTAACAAGGAGCGTGATCTTGGAGTAATTATTAATAAAGAGTTATCTTCAGTAGATCACTGCAAACATGTGTCCATAGTAACAAATCGAATCCTACGTTCGGTTCAACGATCATTCGTGTCACATAGTAAAAACTGTATTCTACCCATTTTCAAATCCTACATTATTCCCCACCAAGATTTTTGCTCACAAGTCTGGAGCCCCGGTCTCTGGAGAGATATAGAATTGGTAGAGAGAACCCGGAGAAGGGCCACCAAATGATCTCTGGTCTTAGGAACATGAGTTATTCTGAGAGACTGGATAAACTAGGCTTGTTCAGTTTGGAGGAAGGAAGGGCTGGAGGTGACCTTCTATTACTTTTTCAAATTTTGTACAATCCAGAATCATTTAAACAAAGTAACCCTGAATATCTAAATAGGGATCTGACCCTAAGGGCTCATAATATGCAACTAGTTGTCCGTAAAGCTTCAGCAAACAAGGGAAGTATTTTTTTCACTGTTAGGGCAGTTAAAACCTGGAATAAGCTCCCCAAAATGGTAGTAGAGCCAAAGCGACTTTCTCTCATTTAAAAGGGAATTAGACATCTTTCTCCGAAGCAAGAGAAATGTTATACTTTCTTAGCCCAATCAGAGTGGGAGGTAATCACGATGGGATATCAGCCTTCTATTACCTTTACCAACCAAGTAAACTGGTACAGTTTGCAAGCAAACCAGTTTACCTTGCACGGACAAATGTAATATAGAGTGCACAGAAGCCAGCATGCTTAACAAAGACCAAACCAATATAGTTTGCGTACAAACCAATGTGGTTCACGTGAACCAATCCAGTATAGTTCACACGATATCAGAAAGCCTAAGATCCACAGCGCACTGTAACAGAGCAGGGGGAAGGGCAAACAGGATGCTGGGATTAGTGGTGGGTGAAGTGAGCGAAATTCGCTTTGCGGAGTAATCTGCTAAATTCCGCCCATTTTGCAGAGCTAAATGCAAAATTTCACCTGGTGGAATGGCAAGATTTCGCCTTCTGTGGTAAAACTCCGACTTCAGTGGCGAAATTTCGCCTTATGCAGGAAAATTTTGTGAATTACTCCACCAGACGAATTTTGCCACTTCGCTGGCACTTCACCAGCAAAATTTAAATTCACTGCATCCCTAGTTGGGATGTACAGGGAAGGGGAGCAACAGAAGATGTTGTGGTGCAATTTTTCTGTAATTCCGGCACCACCTCCCAACGGGCCACTACCCCTGTCCAAGATGCAGGTTGAGGGGTCCGGGCTCTGGTTTGGCTGATAGCAGGGGCTCTTTACAAACAATAATACTATGTGCACGGTGCCTCCACCCAGAGTAACTTTCAACCAGGTTTGATGTTAACCTAGCAAAACCCTCTGGGATGTTGTAACTACCCACAGCCCCAACCAGTGATCCCACATTTGGAATAGCATACTCCACCCAGAGTAAGTTATAAATGGGTCAGGTGACTGGTTGGCACAGCCCACTGGGATGCTGCACCTATCCACCTCCCCTACCAACCACCCCACTCACTGAATACCCAACAGTTTCCCAATACTAATAACCATCAACACCTGGTAATGGACAGTCACAAAATACCCCTCACACAGCGATTCCAAACAAAAAAATCACAGCTTTATTGGGGGGGGGGGGAAGGGTTAGGAAAGGAGTACCTGGGCCAGGGATAGCTGTGGAAAGAAAACATGTTAACAGAAATAAGCAAGTCAGTAACATAGGGCCCGTAGGCCAAACAACCCCAGTTGCCCACCCCCACTGGTACATGTGCTACTAATAAACAGTCTCTCGGGGTACCCAAATGGTGCAGGCCTGGTTGATGCCATGTGTTGGCTGGTGGTTGGGGCCCTGAAAGCTTGAAAAAGTATATTTTAGTTAGGTTGATCACTCCCCTTGGAATCCAGGGCACGCCCTAGGTACTCATGACTTGAAGATTCTCAGCAGTCTCAGACTCAACAAGACTCCACTAGTCCGGGAGTGTTGGGCTCAGATTTCAGAGGGCTGAATATTGGGCAGCAGAAAGATGTATTGAAGTCTTGATCCTGATTGAAGGTCTCGCAGGTTGTCCAACTGATTGAAGAACTGACCGTTTGTCACCTTCAGCCTCTTCTGGCCTATTGTAGAGCACAAACACAGGTCCCATCCAGCCTCAGAAGGCCCAGACCCAGGAGTGACTCCACAGCCTGGCTCCCACCATGGGTCATAGGTGCCCTAGCACCCCAGCCAACACCAGTGACCCCCTTAAGCTAACAGGCCCCACTTGGAAGGGGTTAGCAAGTTCCCTCCCTGGCTCGGGGGGGGGGGTGCCTCCAAAATGGGTAGAGATCACTCTGGTCCTGCACCAATACAGCAATTCCAGGGGCAGCCAGGCAAATTTCAACTTCCGTAATGCAATGCCATTGGGCCACTGACTTGCAAGCTCTAAGCAACAGCTCCACTTCACACTGAGATGCACAGCAGTAGCAGGGATTCTGGAACAGGAAAACGACTGCTCACCTTTTGCTCACACAGTCTCTGAATATCAGGCATGCTTCCAGAGCAGCTCTCAGAAATTTGTACAGTCCTCCAAACACTTGCATCCAGTTCCACGAACATTTAAACTCTCCAAGCAGCTTCTAAAAGTTCCAAAAACAGTGCAGGATTTCTGCAGTGAAAAATCTCTTCCAGAAGACACAGCACAGTTCCACATACCCTGAGCCTTCTCATACCAACTCAGTTCCTCTCTAGCAGAATTCACTTTTCTTTCTCAGAATCAGCTCCCAACTTAAGTCCTGTGAAAGGCCTCAGAAGTTCATAGCTTTCTCAGCACAGATCCCTCCTGACTCGATAGGAGCCTGGCAAAGACTGCCCCAAATTCCTAAAGTCTCTCACCTTTCTCCCCACAGTTCTGCCTTCTGATTTGCTGCCTGTCATCATCAATGACAATCAATGGCCCTCTGATTGCCTGAGTATCTTGGCAGCTGAAAACAGTTTACACTCCTTCTCTCAGAAGTCATCTGTCCTAACTTTGGGTGCCCATTCACCTGATTGGCTGCTAGAAACAGGTCCTGGGGCCAGATATTCAAAGCTTTGCGCCGGGCAAAAAAGTTTGCGCGGGATTAGCGTGGGTCTGCTATATTCAAAAGGCCAAATAGCGTGGGCAAACCGCATTAGTGCTGGGCAAACCATAATTATATGCAAGGGGCAAAGTGAACATGAATACAGGCGCAATGAGATATTCAGCGACTAGTGTCGCCCTAAGGTGTTTAGCGTGACTTAGTGCGACACATAGCGTGGTACAAATTACCGCCCAGGAAAAGCTGGTCTTAACCCTGGGCAAACAGCTTTGTGCGACATTGTTGCTTTGCATGGTGTTAATGCGGCATTAGCGCAGCTTGCGCGACCCTAACATATGAGTATGACACTTAGAAACTGACAGATATGGATGACACATGCTGCTCACTGATGGCACCACCATGATGCTGACAGCTGCCACAGGTCCCAGCCATGCACAGGCAGTAAGGGGTGATTGGGCCCACAGGGGACATCATGGTATTGTGGCCATACAGCACACACCTGCAGACCATACAGCTGTGGTGGCCAACACATGCCAGCACACACAGGCAGCACTGTGGGCATGGTGGCCATTGAGGGGAGGGTGTACGGGTGGCCAGACCTCACCACAGCCCAGGTGTAGCCACCGGACTGGGACACAGCACACAGTGCACATGGGCCAGTAATGGGAATACCCCACTGCCTGTGTGCCTGTCGGATCCTACGTGCCCCCCCCCCAGCCACATACAGCACAACTGTACAGATGCCACAGCACACACAGCCAGCAATGTATATGTTACTGTGTGCATCCCATGCCGCAGGTTCAGCATCTGTGGATCACACAACAGCGTAACAGTAATGTCCACAGTCAGTAAACACCTGCAAGTTGGGCCTGTCACTGTGTACAGTGCAGTCAGCATCACTGCCCTACACACCATAGGCAGTGATGTGTCCCTCACACTACTGGCCCCCTTGCTACTGTAGTGTCTGCTGTGCACTGTAGGATGCCCTACAGTGTGACAGTTGCATGCAGCACCACCACCACCACTATGCTGTCTTGTCCCCTGGGGCACAATATGCTATGCTATGCTGTACTGATTACATGTAGCCTGCAACTGTCATCGTGCACTGCCAGACTGACCTACAGGTGGAGCTGCAGTTGGACCTGGCCATCCCCTGTACTTCCAGACTGACCTACAGGTGGCTCTGTGGGACCCTGCAGTAACGCTGGGCAAACTACATGCAAATCAGGGTATGATGAGATGCTAATCTGGATGTTTGCCCAGAGACTACCTAAGTGGGCTTATTTGCATGTCCCTTTTGAATATGGCATAGTTTAGCACCGGGCAAACAGCTTAGCTCCATGCTAATCCCACACAAACGCGTTAGCTCTGCACAAATGGTTCGGGGAATACTATACTGTTTTGCACACTGTACCTTCCCATAGACTGCGCCCTGCAGCTGTACTGGGATCCATGCATTTGTTGGAACACACATTGACCACATAAGTTGTCTCTAGATACCTTCACATCGCTGTGCACTGTGTTGCTGTTGTGGTCTGCACTTCCTGGTCGCTATATTTAGAGCTGTCTTATTCCAGGGCTAAGTTTGCCCTGCACTCCCAGTCCAGTTTGCCCGGCCTCATTCCCGTGCTATATTCAGAAGTTGTTTTCCCCTGGGCTATTCCTTCTGAATATAGCTTGCTTTGTGCTCCAGGCTAAGTTTGCCCACCGGGCAGTGCTAATTTAGCCCAGGGGCAAAGCTTTGAATATCTGGCCCCTAGTGTCATAACATGCCTGCTGGTGCACTATGGAATGCAGTCCCATATAGTGTCCCCTGAAATAAAGTTCTGGTGCAGCCATTAAAGTCACTTTTTATTTACATCGACCCCACAGTCTTGTAGCCCCAACTGTGCCCTTTAAAGTGACCACATTATTGAATTCATATACTTAATGTTTTTGCTGTCACTGCCACCGTAATACTAACCCCTCAGGCGGCAGGCAGTGACTCCCTTCACATATATGAGGGCTCATTAATATTCATGAGCCTGCGTAAGTTCCCAATTTCAAACTCTGTTCCTATAAATCCTAGAGGGCTTTCAGCACCCTCCTGCAGGTCACTGGACCCCAAATAAACTGTCAAGGGCACTGGGACCCCAAAAACACCTCCCGTTAGACCACAAACACGGCGGTCAAAAAGATCAAAATGCACTTCTCATGAATGCACGAGTGCCAACCAGCTCTGAGAAACACTAGCAGCTTGCGATCTCTCTCCATGGGGCCAGCATGGGCTGAAACAGCTATAGAGAACACTGGGGGGTCCTGAGAACACAGCAAAAGACTCAGGCTGTGTGTGGTGGAGGACATATCAGGGAATTACCAAGAGCGGAAAGCAAACAGGAGAACGGGGGAAATTAAGGTAAGCCCCAAAGGAGGGGGGTTACACCTGCAAAGAATGATCTTTAGCTATGACAATATATCTTCTAGCTCCCACAATGACCCAACACTCAGTAATAATATACTCATGGAACCCAGTTAACAAACAAACAATGAAACTGATTAATTCAGGGATCTCAGCAAGGGAAAGGGGATGCAAATTAGAGTCAGATTCAGAGCAATTTTTTGTCTTTTGTAAGTACATTCAAATTATAACCATGAACACCTGGTCAGTCTAGCTATAGCTACTGTGTACCCAGATTCTACTTAGTTGCAGGCCTGAAGCGTAGCAGCTGGTTGGCTAACATTTCAGCTGGTTGGGGCCCTTAGATAAAATATGATTATGGCTCTTTCTGTACTTGGCAGTAACAACATAAACAGTAATAGATCACCTTGCAATTTGCAATCCTCAGGCCTCATGGCCTTCAAGCTGTCTAAACCACAACTTTAACTTTAAGGCAAATCAGATGACAAACACTTTTTATTTTGTGGTGCAGGGTCAAACCCTGTTGTGCTCACTGAACCAGGACCTCGGGATCTGGGATGATTGCCAGGCTGGTTCCTCTTGAGGAATGGCTCCCTGTTTCTTGGCTGCAGGTTTTGTCCATCTTGATGTGGACCAGGATGCAGGGACCAGGGCTTACACGACTCACCCCCGCATCAAGGCTTTTCCCCAAAGGTGGCCGTAACCCGCAATGATCTTCTCCGCAGGAGCTGACTCACCAAATAGGTCTTTCAGCAGCTTTTGTCTCTCTGGCAGCAACAGTCTCTCAGTAAAGTTGTCTGACATCACATGTTTAAACTCTGGCACAGTCTTAGTTAGGCAGTTTACCCACTTGCCATCTGCAGTCCTGGGAAAGTAAGCTGGCACAACAGAAATTCAGGTCTCCCTCTTTTGGCAACAGAGCTGGAGACAATTCTGTTAGCCCCAGGCTTCAATTTCAAGCCACAGTCTCTGAGGCAAACAAATCTCTCACCAAAATACAGCTTGGGGATCTTTCAGGCACTCTGACCCCCTTCAGTCTGGAATTGCAACTCAGCAAAAATCTCTTCTGTTTTTCCTTTAGAGACGGTTAAGACGGTCTCCAATACTGGACAATTCCAATCAATCTACTCAGGATTTCAGGCAGGGAAGAGGTAAACAGGCCTCTCCCCAAATTCTCCAAGCTGAGAACAGAGACTCCTCATGCCAGAAACTCGAGCCAGACTGACTGTTCAGCCATTTCTTTCGACTGACTGAAAAGGGAATCCAGTAATCCGGTTGGCTGCCCAAGCTGTCGGTCATAGGTTAAGCATACTTATTGGGTTAAATGGGCGCTAAGCATACAGTTCACAGTTTCTCCCATCAGCCACAGAAAAAGGACCCATTAGGACCTCTTGAGTTCCGACTGGCCCAAAGCAGGGTCAAAGTATCAATATGGCAGCTGGCCAAATAAAATGTAAACATTCTCAACATTACAATTCATTTTTAAACATAACAGTTCAGATTTAGAAATAACATGCACATCATTCAATAGGGCTGCATCTATACTGGTAAGCGACTGTACAATGGAATCTGTGGGAGTGCTGCCTGGCCGGTCACAAGCTTTGTTTCCCTCGGACCCAGCACAGGCTATACACTGCATACACAGGCTGAGCCTCTTAAAGGCACAGCGCAGTGGCATTATTTCACACACACATGCATGAACCAGGAATACAGCAACCCTTTATATTTGTATTTGCATTTACAGTACTGGATTTAGCCAGGCTCTTAAAGGCAGAGCACCAGCTGGGACCCTCCCAGGCAGGAAGCACCACAGTGCCCAGGGAGCGACGCAAGGTAAGCCCACCATTTTATTTTTAACCAGGAGAGATACGCAAAAGTGAAAGCTTGTTTACAGGTGCAACCTGGGAGCACAAGAAAGTTAAGTGACTTACTCAGAGTCACACAGTATGCAAGTGGGAGCTGTGGGATTCAAACCCAGGTCTCCAGGTTTGCAGCTCAGAGCCTTAAAGGGGAAGTAAACATTGCAGGGGTCTCTTAAATTGTGAAAGTCCATAAAAAGATATTTCAAATGGGGTATGGAACTTCCTTGTAGATGTCAAGAGTTCTGAGATATGAATATCTAAATACTCTGTAAATCAAAACAAGGCAGCAGCCATTTCATGGGATCCTGAGACAGAAAGTGATGTCACTGAGGGGCAAGTTGTAATTAATAACATAGAGCTGGCCCCTCAGTGACGTCACTTCCTGTTTTGAAATTACATAAAATGGCTGCTGCTTTGCTTTCATTTACAGATAATTTGATATTCATATCTCAGGACTCCTGAAACCTACAGCTAAGCCTAGTACCTCGTTCAAATGGTCTTGTCTTGCACTTTCAGAATTTGAGTGAGCCCTGTAATGTTTACTTCCCCTCTAAACCACTGCGCTATACTGCCTGCTTTGGGGATGGGGGTGTTACACTTCCACTGCACAGGTCATTGGTGAGGCCACATCCAGAGTACTAGACAAGGTATTGGAGTCCATACCTGAAGAAACAAACAAAGAAACCCACGTGCTTACGATATTGAGCGGGTAATTAGCCAAAAGCAGAGGGATGAAACAAACAATCAAGCAGCACTCTTGTGATGGAAAAAATTAAAAAGTACTCACTTAATAGTGAAATCGACCACACAGTTTATTTATTACAGCACAAAACCCTGGTGCTTTGCCTTGTAAATGTGACGAATCTGTAGTGCCCCAGAGTTGGTGCCGCACAGTGATATGCCACTTGGCAGCCCCCTCAAAGGCAGTTGTGGGTGGGTGGTGGTACATGGCTCCCAGCAGATAGCATATGGGCCCAGAGAGAGAGAGAAAGAGTGCAGGTATCTAGATTGGGTCTTGTGCCCACAGTCAGGCACCAGTGCTAGCAACAACCCCCTTCTTTTGGCAGCATTGGGTTCCCTGTGTTTTTAGACCCACAGCCTGGGCTATGTTGAATTTTAAAGAAAATATGTTCCCCTTTGTGTTCTACTGCCTGTTTTTTGTGTAACACCCCCCCCCAAAGCAGGCAGTTCGAGGGAACCACAGGCCATGTGCTGGGGCTGCTGTCTCTGCCCAGTGCATGGGCATTTTTCAAATTCCTGAGATATGTCAGCGGCTCACGCTCGGGGTTTGCTAATGGAAGCCTGAGCTCTGAAGGGAACAATCGGCGCAACCATTGAGAGCTGAGGTTGGGCCGCCAAGAAGGGTGTGTGCAGGACCAAGAGGCTGCAGGAGACAGGGAGCGATGGACCTCAGGCTTACCTGAGAGATTGAAGCAGGTTGCATCAGCTTCGGCTGTGCTTCACTCCTTCGGTCGGGAGTCCCAGCAGCGTTAGCAGGTCTAGAGTTGCGACAGTTGGCAGCAGAGAAGAGTGACTGGTGTGGGCTCTGTATATCCCGGTTTATTCCTTTCTGTTAAATTTAAAATATGGTCCCTTGTCAGCAGCGAACAGCGTGACCAAGTAGGAGAAGTGTGACAAGAGATGGAGCAGCATGAGGAGCATCAAGCAGAGTATCGCGGTCTCACCTCCAAGACTTCCCCCACATCTCCATAGCCACTCCCACCAATGACAGCATTTGCAAGCAGCCTCTCTTCTCAGTACAACACCCTGGGTTGGGGTGGTGAGTCGTCGGTAGCACCAAGGGCGTATGCTGACCGCCAGGAAAATGTTACTCTTTAAAAAAAAACTTGGGCTTTACAAAGCACCAGATGGCATAAAGGGGCAAGCGGCGAGACTGCAAGGGGCAGTGCATCAGGTCAGAGGCCCTATGTTTAAATAAATAGGAGGGCAGGTCCCTGGACTAGAGGCCTTCACTTAAATTACAGAAGAACTCCTGGAGGGTGGAGTAAAGGATAGGGCAGCCCTGCAATAAAGGGAGAACTGCTCCAGACACATTTCTTTTGTTTCATTTTTGTTAAGCATCTCACATTGAGTGGCGCTAAGCCAGCAACCAAAGCTGCATGGTTGGGCGGGGAACATCCCCCCTCTAGGACCACCCACAGAGGTGGTGAAGAGGGAGCTCAATTTAGAGCCAGTTTGGGCTAGCAAGGCATTAGTAAAGGGATTGCCCGTAGGGCAGAGGAGTCACATAGGGAGAGTTGAGTGTCTATCACCCAGGCATTGACCTCATAACAACTGAAGTGTCAGTCCTGTGTTGTGCCCCATTGCCAATGAACTGCAATTCTGTATTATCCCCTATTGCAACTGAACTGCAAGTCTGTGTTGTGCCTTACTCCAAGTAAACTGCCAAACCTGTGTGGTGCACTGACTGCCATGTAAACTGCCAAACCTATGTGACGCCCTCATTGCCAAGTAAACTGCCAAACCTGTGTGGCACCCTGATTGCCAAGTAAACTACCAAACCTGTGTGGCACCCTGATTGCTGAGTAAACTGACAAACCTGTGTGGCACCCTGATTGCCATGTAAACTGCCATACCTGTGTGGTACCTTGATGGCCATGTAAATTGCCAAACCTGTGTGGCACCCTGATTGCCATGTAAACTGCCAAACCTGTGTGACACCCTCATTGCCAAGTAAACTGCCAAACTTGTGTGATGCCCTGATAGCCAAGTAAACTGCCAAACCTGTGTGGCGCCTCCCTTGCTAAGTAAACTGCCAAACCTGTGTTGCGCCCTGATTGCCAACTAAACTGCAAAACCTGTGTGGCACCCCGATTGCTAAATAAACTTCCAAATCTGTGTGGCACCCTCATTGCCAAGTAAACCTTCAAACCTGTGTGGCACCCTGATTGCCAAGTAAACTGCCAAACCTGTGTGGCGCCCTAACTGCTAGGTAAACTGCCAAACCTGTGTGGCACCCTGATTGCCAAGTAAACTGCCAAACCTGTGTGGTGCCCTGATTGCCAAGTAAACTACCAAACCTGTGTGGCACCTGATTGCTGAGTAAACTGACAAACCTGTGTGGCACCCTGAATGCAATGTAAACTGCCATACCTGTGTGGTACCTTGATTGCCATGTAAACTGCCAAATCTGTGTGGCACCCTGATTGCCATGTAAACTGCAAAACCTATGTGGCACCCTTATTGCCAAGTAAACTGCCAAACTTGTGTGATGCCCTGATAGCCAAGTAAACTGCCAAACCTGTGTGGCACCTCCCTTGCTAAGTAAACTGCCAAACCTGTGTGGCGCCCTGATTGCCAACTAAACTTAAAAACCTGTGTGGCACCCCAATAGCTAAATAAACTTCCAAATCTGTGTGGCACCCTCATTGCCAAGTAAACCTCCAAACCTGTGCAGCACCCTGATTGCCAAGTAAACTGCCAAACCTGTGTGGCACCCTAACTGCTAGGTAAACTGCCAAACCTGTGTGGCATGCTGATTGCCAAGTAAACTGCCAAACCTGTGTGGTGCCCTGATTGCCAAGTAAACTGCCAAACCTATGCGGCACCCTGCCAGTTAAACTGCCAATCCTGTGTGGTGCTCTGATTGCCAAGTAAACTGCCAAACCTGTGTGGTGCCCGATTGCCAAGTAAACTACCAAACCTGTGTGGCATCCTGATTGCTGAGTAAACTGACAAACCTGTGTGGCACCCTGAATGCAATGTAAACTGCCATACCTGTGTGGTACCTTGATTGCCATGCAAATTGCCAAATCTGTGTGGCACCCTGATTGCCATGTAAACTGCCAAACCTGTGTGGCACCCTTATTGCCAAGTAAACTGCCAAACTTGTGTGATGCCCTGATAGCCAAGTAAACTGCCAAACCTGTGTGGCACTTCCCTTGTTAAGTAAACTGCCAAACCTGTGTGGCACCCTGATTGCCAACTAAACTTAAAAACCTGTGTGGCACCCCAATAGCTAAATAAACTTCCAAATCTGTGTGGCACCCTCATTGCCAAGTAAACCTCCAAACCTGTGCGGCACCCTGATTGCCAAGTAAACTGCCAAACCTGTGTGGCACCCCAACTGCTAGGTAAACTGCCAAACCTGTGTGGCACCCTGATTGCCAAGTAAACTGCCAAACCTGTGTGGTGCCCTGATTGCCAAGTAAACTGCCAAACCTGTGCGGCACCCTGCCAATTAAACTGCCAATCCTGTGTGGTGCTCTGATTGCCAAGTGAACTGTCAAACCTGTGTGGTGCCCTGATTGCCATGTAAATTGCCAAACCTGTGTGGCATCCTGATTGCCATGTAAACTGCCAAACCTGTGTGGCACTCTGATTGCTAAGTAAACTGCCAAACCTGTGTGGCACCCCGATTGCCAAGTAAACTGCCAAACCTGTGTGGCACCCTGATTGCCAAGTAAACTGCCAAACCTGTGTGGCACCCTCATTGCCAAGTAAACTGCCTAACCTGTGTGATGCCCTGATTGCCAAGTAAACAACCAAACCGGTGTGGTGCCCTCATTGCCAAGTAAACTGCCAAACCTGTGTGGCACCCTCTTTGCCAAGTAAACTGCCAAACATGTGTGGCGCCCTGATTGCCAAGTAAACTGCCAAACCTGTGTGATGCCCTGATTGCCAAGTAAACAGCCAAACCGGTGCGGCGCCCTCATTGCCAAGTAAACTGCCAAACCTATGTGATGCCCTGATAGCCAAGTAAACTGCTAAACCTGTGTAGCACCTTCCTTGCCAAGTAAACTGCCAAACCTGTGTGGCACCCTGATTACCAAGTAAACTGCCAAACCTGTGTGGCGCCCTAACTGCTAAGTAAACTGCCAAACCTGTGAGGCACCCTGATTGCCAAGTAAACTGCCAAACCTGTGTGGCACCCTGATTGCCAAGTAAACTGCGAAACCTGTGTGGCACCCTGATTGCTAAATAAACTGCCAAACCTGTGTGGCACCCTGATTGCCAAGTAAACTGCCAAACCTGTGTGACACCCCGATTGCCAAGTAAACTGCAAAACCTGTGTGGTGCCCTTATTCCCTTGTAAACTGCCAAACCTGTGTGGTGCCCTGATTGCCATGTAAATTACCAAACCTATGTGGCACCCTGATTGCCAAGTAAACTGCCAAACCTGTGTGGCGCCCTGATTGCCAAGTAACCTGCCAAACCTGTGTGGCACCCTGATTGCTAAATAAACTGCCAAACCTGTGTGGCACCCTGATTGCCAAGTAAAACTGCCAAACCTGTGTGGCACCCCGATTGCCAAGTAAACTGTAAAACCTGTGTGGTGCCCTTATTCCCATGTAAACTGCCAATCCTGTGTGGTGCTCTGATTGCCAAGTAAACTGCCAAACCTGTGTGGTGCCCTGATTGCCACATAAATTACCAAACCCGTGTGACACCCTGATTGCCAAGTAACCTGCCAAACCTGTGTGGCGCCCTCATTGCCAAGTAAACTGCCAAACCTGTGTGATGCCCTGATAGCCAAGTAAACTGCCAAACCTGTGTGGCACCCTGATTGTCAAGTAAACTGCCAAACCTGTGTGGTGCCTTGATAGCCAAGTAAACTGCCAAACTTGTGTGGCGCCCTCATTGCCAAGTAAACTGCCAAACCTGTGGGTGCCCTATTGCCCAAGTAAACTACCAAACTTCTGTGGCACCCTGTTGCCAAGTAAAATGCCAGACCTCTGTGGCACCCTATTGCAACTGAAATGCCAGACCTATGTGGCACCCAGAATGGCAAAACAAACAGTTAAGCCTATGTTATGCTAATTTTAAATAGTAGTGACAAAATTCTATCTCTACAAAAGGACATTGAAGTAGTTGAGAAGTGGGCGAACAATAATAATATGTCCTTTCATGAGGACAAATGTGTAGTGATGCATTTAGGACAGCACAACTTGAATTCTGAGTATTTCCTTAATAATAAACTACTAAAGAAAGTTACTTCTGCAAAAGATCTAGGCATCCTAATCAATAATCAGTTACTTCCAGGTAATCACTGCAGACAAATTACTACCCGAGCAAATTACATCTTAAACTCTATAAAAAAATATTTTATTAGTAGGCAGGAACCATGTGTCCTGGCATTATATAACTCATATCAGAGCCCATTTGGATTACGGAGCAGCCTTCTGGACACCGTTTACGACAAAGGACAGGAAGCTTTCGGAGGGTGTCCAAAGTTAATTCCAAGACTGAGAAATCTACATTATGAGACCAGATGTAATGAGTTGAATTTATACCCACTAGATATCAGGCATATGAGAGGAGACTTGTTGCTTCTCAATAAAATACTCCAAGATGGACATTGAATGCAGGAATGTGGGATGAAATATGCTTCTAAACCAACTAAACTTTGATGCAATACACTCCGGCTCTTTGTACCAGGAGCAGTAAAAAATAAAAGAACATTTTTCTTCTCTATAAGATCAACTAAACAATGGACTAAACTGCCATAATCAGTAGTCAGTTCAAACACTATGGAACAATTTAAAAACAATTTAGACAAACAGTTACAAAATTGGATAAACCGTTGATTGTCCCACAAAGAGTTGGGGGTAGACTCGATGGGTCAGATGGCCACCTTCTACCTAAACAAACCGTGTAAACCATGTAAAACTGCTAAATCTGTGTTGTACTCTGTCTTGAAGAAACTGTGTAAACTTACACCCTTGTGGATTAAAAAAGTGGGGCAGTAGACCCAGTTAGAGTGAAGGTTTGTCAGGCAAGGCACCTTCAGCCGGTCATCTTTGCTGTGCCACTACCCCATTAAGGCAGTGAAGAAAGTCCAGGAGCTGCCCTGGCTCATTAGTTAAAGACTCCAGTGTGCAGTGGAGTGGAACTATTTTTGCAGGAGCAGCAAAAGCTGCAAAACTGGGAGCTGCAAAAGCAAAGTAAACTCCAGATTGCAAATCCTTGTGTGTGTGTGTAAGTAAAGCAGCCCTGGTTGGTGGTCTGCCACAACCTCCCTACCAATACCTGGAGGGTCCAGTAAAAGGAATCGGTCTTCTTCCTTGATTGACGGTCTGACATGACCTATCTACTGATACAGCAGGCTTGGACTGCATTCAGCCTGGTGGTCTGTCACAACCTTTTCCAGGCATTGAAATTCTTCAAACCGGGGGATGAGGAGAATCCTCTGGTGGTCCCCTCTTGGAAGTAAAATTGTCTTGTTCCATTTGGAGGTGTCTTTCTTTGATCCATTCTAGTGTATTTGTACGCTGAAATCCCTTCTTGTGCGCATTGTGTTGCTTGTAGAGTCTATCTGCAGGTCACCCTTCACAGCTGCAACAAAGGTTAACCAGACTATTGTTTGGGTCACCGCTGGCCAGAGTTATAGAGTTTAGAGTTCTTTGGCATTGTCATAGGACTTGAGAATTGTTCGCCATTGCCTTAGAGCCTTAGGGATGGATTCATGGATTTTCAAAAGCTAGCACAGGGCTTGCATCCAGTGTTTTTTTTTTTAACCAGGAGAGACACACTAAGCTGAAACTTGTTTACAGGTGCAACCTGGGAGCACAAGGAAGTTAAGTGACTTGCTCAGGGTCACACAGTATGCAAGTGGGGGCTGTGGGATTCAAACCCAGGTCTCCAGGTTTGTAGCTCAGAGTCTTAAACCACTGCACTATACTGCCTCTTTGCGCTAGGGCGCTTGGGTTCTGGTGGTGCGCCAAACCCTTTGCTGCAACTGCACCTGATTTTACAAGCTCGGGCGCAGTTGCAACAGTTTCTACATATTATGGCAGCTTGCACCAAATATCTGGAGCAAGCTCCGTAATAACGGCCCCCAGGATTGCCACAAGTTACAGCAGGTCATGTCACTTTCCGCTGTGTTTCATTCCTTCGGTCAGGAGTCCCAGCAGCGTTAGCGGGTCCAGAGTTGTGACGGTTGGCAGCAGAGAAGAGTGATGCATGACAGGTACTTCCTGTGGGAATTTTGGCCAGTTTAGCACCTCACAGAAGGAATCATTCTTTGTGCATCATGGAAACATAGAAACATAGAATTTGCTGGCAGATAAGGACTGTTTGGCCCACCTAGTCTGCCCACTTCCCTACCTAACGGATAAGCTGCAGATCCTAGTTAACTAACAGCCTACTTCCTCCTACCCCCCACTAGAATTGCCTTATGTCTGTCCCATGCATTCTTGAATTCCCCCACTGTTTTTGACTCTATGACCTCCTCAGGAAGGCCGTTCCATGCATCTACAACCTCTCTGTGAAGAAATACTGTCACATTACCTCTGAGCCGTCCCCCATCTTCAAATTGTGCCCCTTGTTCTTGCACATCTCTTTTCTAAAAGATGCTACCCTCTTGGACTTTGTTGACTCCTTGAGGTATTTGAAAGTTTCTATCATGTCCCCCTCCCTCCTTTCCTCGGGCTCTACATCTTAAGCTCCTTTAGTCTTTCTTCATACGTCTTCTGGTGCAGATCCTGTGCCATTTTGGTTGCCCTCCTCTGGACAGCCTCCACCCTGTCTATGTCTTTGTGGAGATGGGGTCTCCAGAACGATACACAATACTCCAGATGTGGTCTTACCTACTGTCCATACAGAGGGCATCCTCCATTTATATTGTGTATGTTTAAGCTTGTTGACATCAGTGGGTATCAGGGATCAATTTAAATTATTAATTTTTAAGATGAAGAAGCTTAAATTCTTCACGAACCCACCACTGCTTCCTATACTCCTCCCTTCCCCTCCCCCAAGTCCAGACGCCTTGCCCATTGTGCTTCCTTTATTATGCTGTCTTGCACTTGTGCAAGCAACATCTTGTGGTAGTAGGAGAAATGCAGAGGTGTGTCAGTGTTGGTGAATGCACGGCACACTTTAGTAGGTGCGTCCCTCTTTCCCCAGTTAGCCAGCATGCTAGCACTGACACATGAATTATGTAAAGTGGACACAACTTGTAAGAAATGTGCTGCTGCAATCAGAGACAAGCTCGTCATGCAGCAGCACAGATGACATGCCTCCCGTATGTGCCTTTCCTGGTAAAACATTTCAATAAACATGGGGGTGGCTCCTCGCCACCACACAATCCTCAAAGAAGGCCGACATTGGGGGTGTAATCCCCATGTCGGCATGTCCATAAACCCCTTCAGGAGCCCTCCCAGTGTGTCTCCACTCACAGAAAGCTAACCGTGTCGGCATGTTCCTCCCCCCGCCCCCACTGTGTGGCACACCCCCAGTGTGGCCAACATCAACCCCCACTGAAAGTTATGGAGCACACTGGGAGCCCACTCCAGTGTGCCCAACATTTGTTTTATTTCACCTGTAAATAAAGAAAACTGTCCCACATCACAGTGTCCATTTTTTGCTTTTTTTTTTGTACCTGAAAAAAAGAAAATGGTCTGTTGTCCATGGTGCCCCTCCCAGCCCACACCACCCTGTGCACACCCCACCTCCCACACCCCACCCCCCAAACTAACCTCTGGAGGTCTAGCGCTGCAATCTTTGGTGGAGTGGGAACACGTCTGGACTCTTTAAAGCCGAACTGCAAAATGAAGAAGTGCCAGTAAGCTGTATAATGACATCAATGGGGGGGGGGTCAACTTAGGTGGATATCTCAGCTATTGTTTTGAATTTTGGCTCCAAATTTTCAACATGGGGTTCTTGGGACCCCACCTCATGAACACATGCACTGTCATCTCGTTATTCAGCCCGGAAAGGTGATTCACAGTCACTGCACAGAATCACCTTTTGGGATTGAGTAATGAAACAACAGTGCCACTGTTCATGAGGCAGGGTTCCAGAAAGCCTATGTTGCAAATTTGGTGAAAAAATTCCCAAAAATAACTGTGTTACGAGCATGCGTTGTGCAGTTTCCACGCATGTTCTTAACTTCAACAATTTTTAATATTTTCACTCCAGATATTCAACACTGCCATTTTTTCACCTCCTTATAAATGGTACAGCTGTCATTTTTCACATCCTGCCCGAAATGTGTTTTCACTCATCTGGCGCACAATGGCGTGGTTGCTGTGGGAAATTAACTTTTGGAACAGATTAACAAAATCACAGTGCCACTGTTCATGAGCGGAGGTCCCAAAATGCCTATGTTGAAAATTTGGTCAAAGAAATCCCCCAAATAATTGCATTACGGGCATGTGTTGTGCAGTTTCTACGCACGTTCGTGACCACCAGTTTTTCATATTTTCACTCCAGATTTTCAGCATTGTCATTTTTTTTACACCTTCTCGTGAACAGTACAGCTGTCATTTTTCACATCCTGCCTGAAATGTGTTTTTGCACCTGTGGAGCCAAATGGCGCAGTCACTGTGCAAAATCACCTTTCAGCTAATGAACTGATAGTGCCACTGTTCATGAAGTGGGGTCACAAAAAGCCCACGTTGAAAATTTGGAGTGAAAATACCAACAAACACCTGGGGCGTTAGGGTTTCCAACCGTAATGCCCCACCCTGTAGAGACTGACATGTATCAGGGGTGTGACTTGGGACTGTCGGCTGTAATGCTCACGCCATTCCACCCCCACCACCACCCTGCAGTAAGTGACAGGCATAGAGGTGTGCCTTGGATTCTTTGGCCCCAAAGTTCACCCCATTCTTCTATACTGCACCCTTCTCAGCGTATTTCCTTATGGAATGGGGTGAGTGTAAGGCCCGAGGACCCCAAGGCACATCGCGACACTTGTCCCTATCTGCAGGGTAGGGTGAGGTGAAATGGCATGAGCGTGAAGAGGACCCAAATGCACACCCCAATGCCTGTTAGTCTCTGCAGGTTGGGGGGTAGGGTTGGCATCAGTTCAATACTTCACTGCCATTCCTATTATGCATCTCTCGAACTCCTGCACTACCTATGCCAATGCCAATGCCAGCAAGACAACATTCAGCATTGACAAATGCTTGTCTCTAAATACTGGCTTGGCTCCTTCCCCTCCTACCTTGCTTCTGTCTTCACCTCCCCCCATCACTTCCTACCCAGTTTGCAACTTGGCTCTCACTTTCTCTCACACTCCCCTCAAGGAAATCTACTGCTGATCAAGCTGCCTTCTCTTTCTGGTTCCCCAAACATTGGGGTTCTCTCCCCCATGCTATCCACTCTTTCTTTTCCACCACTTACTAACCTCTATCCTCTGTGACTTAATTACTCACTCCTGCAGTTGCCACTGATACTGGACCCAGGGCTGCTGCCCTTAACCCTCCTAACCCTGTTTCCCCAGTCACCCCCCTTTCACCCTGCACTTGCACTGGTGCAGTCCCCTTGTCCACCCTCCTTTTCCCATAACAATTGGCCCTCTCCTTAAACTCAGTATTACGTTCTGCACATTGCAAATGTTGTTATCCTCCAGGACTTTATTGTACTGTAGTGTATTTCACTTACACAGAATCTGTGTCCTTACACAATTGTTATTTATAATGCTTACTTACTTATTTGTATTAATTGTATTTGTATTAACTGTATTTGTATTTATTGATCTTCTTCGAGGATCTCTCCCTGCACTGAGTCACATCATGGAACTGTAAGCCATCAGAGTTAGGATCACTCAGAAAATGTTGCTATCTGGGGCCACCCATGTTGACATGAATCATCGCCACCTATATAATGTGGGAGGCCCCATCTTGTCTCGGTTCTTTCTCCCACCATTAACTGCTCGTCGATCCACCACTGCTGAAGATCGCCATTGAATTTTGTAAGTATCACTAATGCTGCTACTTCATTATTATTTATACAAGTTTTTATCGTTCCCGTGACAGGCTGGGCAGCTGTCTCAGCCCATCCTGATGACTGTGGCCATCCCATGGCTTCTCCAGTCTCCGGGAGGTTGTATCCCCCACAGATTGCCCCCCCCCCGTGACAGGGCCAGGAAGGAGGGCTGACCTCCCCACCTGGAGCACAAATTCAAATGTCCCCAAGAGCCAGCAAGACCAGGAGGGCCATCAGTACACGAGGAGGGCTTCATTAAGGCTAACCTCCAGTTTTTCCACCTGATTTTCTACCTGGGCTTGCACAGACGTGCAATGAGCTCAACTTGCATGCTCCATCTCCGCGAAGGTGCCACCAGTGCTCTAAATGTGCATCCCTCTCACTTACAACTGCCATCGGGCTGCCCCTAGATGGCAGACAAGCGCCAAGACATGCACCCCCCCTCCGAGGGAGAAGAGCCGTCCTACGGATGCTCAATCCTCCCTCTCCTGGCTGACCCCCAAGCAACCTAAGTCCGTTCCCAAACTTGGGTCGCCGGCATAGTGCAAGGTGTGGCGTCCTGCGCCTTAACCCTCAGTGCAACTGGGATGGCTTACTTCTTTATTTTAAACTTAAAACATTTATGCTGGCATTGAAAGAAAAGGAACCATTCCTCCATTATTGTCGAGGATGCGACATTAAGATATACAAGGACAACAATCACCCCATGTGCATTCACTGCTTGGGCCTGTCCCTCAACGTGAAGCCCTATAGCATTTGCCAGGGCTTTAAAATCAGACCACTAGGTGATGTCACAACAAGGCCTTGGAACTGTATTTAAAAATCAAGACTATGGAGAAGCAAAGTGCGTCGAATGTGGCCTCATCGTCATCAGCTGCTTCCTCTTTCCTGGCTTCATCGTCGCTCCACCATTCCCTGAAGTCGAGGGCTTCTGCTGCTGATTCAACAAAGAAACAGGATAAGTCTGCTAAGTCATCAGTAAAGCACTGCCATGCAGACAAGGAGAAGAGGCACAAGGAACAGGATGCCTCTACAACCCAGTCCTGGTCTCCTCCGAACAGAGGTAAGTCAAGTGACAAAGAGACGGAACCTAGGCCAGGGCCTCCGGTTCTGCTGCTCTCCCCCAACCATCTTTCAGACACCAAGGTCAGGGTCTGGCAGAGGCTCTACTCCCCTGCTGGGGGATTCTCAGCCAGTTCCATCATTGGACACTGTTCTGTTGATGGTTCTCTCGTCATTGACCCTGTGAGGGGCTGTTGATGCGCAGTTCCTGTATCAGATGATGTCTGAGATGTTTCGAAGGTTTATGCCTTCGCCTCCGTTATCAATGCCATCCCTGTCAATGCATTTGAAGTTGCCATCATTAACCTCATCAGTAATGCAGGACTTCCCTCTGCCTGCAGTATTGCCTGGCAAAGATCATCCCCCATCGATTGTAAGTCCATCGATGGTTCCTCCATTGCAGCCTTCTCTGCTCGCTGAACTGTTTATTTTAAATAAGGAGTTTATGTATTGTTGTTTTTGCATTGCTTTCATATGCTGACATATGTTTTGTTATTTGACATATTTCATTTATTTAAATTCTTGCTTGCTTGTACAGCGCCCAGAGCCTCTGGGATGGGGTGCTTCATAAATAAATGTTACTTACTTACTTGATACCAATGCTCGTCAGTGAGGAGGAGCAACTGGAATACGATCCAGAATCTAAGAAGAAAGACTATGCAGAACACATGGAGGAGGACCTGCATCATCTGGATGTAGTGGGTTCCAGCTACAGACTGTCCTCCTGTAGTAAAGAGAGTGTGAAAATTACTTCAAGGTCACTTCCTGAGGATGCCTCTTTTTTTTGTACATTTTACTCCTCCTCCTCCATGGAGCGGGCAGGTGGCTCCAGCCCCTCCCTTGGAGGGGACTCATCTCTTCGGATGGCATTTCCCACACCCATTCCACCCAACCATCCCCCATGGGTTACCCCCCCATGACAGGGCTGGTGCTGAGGGGTGCCAGCTCCCCCCCCCCGGAAGCCAACATCCAGTTTGTAGGAGGGGCGGCGTGGGTGCAGCTGGCCATCATGGAGCCTACCAGCTCCGTCCTTTTTCCTCCAGTTTTCTCCCTGAACTCACACACGTGCAGTGGGCAAGGGGACTGTCGCCACCTCTGCAGAGGCAGTCTTATGCCCTGTGCGTTGGTCCACCCCTCTGCTAAGCATCGCCCCTATGCTGAACCCCAGCTTCTGCTAGGTGTCAGTCTACAGCACAATACTGTGACCCTCCCACCCCCAAGAAAGGAGAGTGGTCGCCGGTGTAGCATGAGGTGTGGCGTCCAGCGCCGCAACCCTCAGCACCAGCGGGCCAGCTAGGATGCCTCTTTTCAGGCTTTCCTAAGGCAGGCCCAATCCAAACTTGGATTCACAGCTGAAGAGGAGGACTTTTCTAAGAGAAATCTTTATGAGTCCTCGGAGGTGTCTGCCTCCTCAACAGTGCTTATTTCCCCAATTCATTCAGCTCTGAAGGATGCCACTCTAATTGCCTGGCACAGACCTAGTACTCTGCCTGCAGTCACAAGGAAGGTGGATAAACAATATCCAGCACTTCTAGTAAGCCATATTATTCCTCTTAGCCAGAAACGGAGTCTGTGGTGATAATGGCTGCCCATGACAGGTCAAAGGCTCCTAAAATGTATGAGCTCTCCTACCCCTGATAAGGAGTTGAGGATGCTTGATGTGATGGGGAAAGGACAGATGCTTCTGCATCTGTTAGGACTACGAACTGCAGATTACCAGGCATACAAGGTTAAATAGCAACACTGCCTGTGGAAATCTGGGGCTACTATGGCTGCCAAGCTGCCAGATGACCCAGATAAGCTAATGGTCCAGCAAATCACTGCTAATGACCTCACGGCTGAAAAGCCTTTCCTAAGATCTGTGTATGAAGCCTCTGATGCAGCTGCTTCTGTGGCTGCCTCCAGCATTTGCCTGTGCCATCACTCTTGGTTACATGTTGTTGGTTTTACACGTGATATCTAACAGTCAGTACTAAATGCCTACTAAAGGAAAGCAGCTTTTTGATGTTAAAGTAGTTTCTCCTATGGGACCATCAGATATCCAAAATGATCCAGAGGTCTCTGCACACTCTGAATCCTAAGCCCCGAGGTAGGGTTGGAGTTCACTTCATAGGCTCTATGCCAATCCCAGACAAGGTTACTCCTGGGGTCCCGGCTGTGGCTCTCTGTGTCCACAGGCATTTCCCCAGGCTAATTTTCCACAAGAGCTCCTCTCTGTCCCTCTGGTACACGTTCCGTTGCCCAAATGTTACCCTCCAAGGCATCTCACCCTCCTGCTGGAGGAGATTCAAACCCTACTCAGCAAGAGGGCATAGAGCCATCCTGGAAGCAGTAATGAACCTGGGCTATTATTCCCAGTCGATACTTATTACTCGGTATTACTCAGTTGTAATAGGGCAGAAGAAGGCACTAGGCCCATTGGGACTGCCCTCCCCACACTTGTGGGGGAGATTTAGCTATCATATCCAATGAGATACCTGTCAAGTTCATTTTTGAACCTTTGGAAGTTATTAATATTAACTAGCTGCAGTGGGAGTGAGTTTCATAGTCTGCACGATCAGATTGTAAAATAATGCCTTCTTTTATTGGTTGCTGCCATCTGGATTTGTAGCTGTTTGTTATGACACCTTAAATTATTTGGCTTTGGGGATAGGGTAATATTGCATTCCTCAGTAAGTCTCGTGTCTTGCAGTATATTGAAGAGCATAGGCAGATCTTCCCTGTCCCTATGCTGTTGTAGGTCGTATAAATTAAATGTTTTTACCCTGTCATGAGAGTATAGCTTCCTGACCCTCGGGATTAATTTGGTTATTCTTCTCTGGATACTTTGGATTAGTTTTATATCTTTTGATAGATAAGGGTCCCAAAAGAAAGCCACATAGTCTAAGTATGGCCTGATGTAAGATTTATACAGAGGAATTATACATCATTCACTTCTTGTGACGAAGGCTCTCCTGATTGCTGCCAGGAGCCTGTTTGCCACAAGTGCTACCTTTCTTCAACGATCCCCTGGTGAAAGAATATTATTAACCAGAATGCCCAAATCAGTTTCAGTGGTGACTGGTTTTATTTTATTACCCTTTAAAAAGTAATTGGTTTGTGGGGTATTTGAACCAAAGTGAATAATCGAGCATTTGACCACGTTAAAAACCATCTTGTTGTTCAATGCCCATCGGTCAAAGATTTCCAGATCTTTGAATACTAGGTTGATTTTTGCACTGGTGTCAACCTCAGCGGCAATCTTAGTATCATCTGCGAATTTGCTCAACATACTTTTAACCCCCTGGTGTAAGTCGCTAATAAATATACCAAACAGTGATGGTCCCAATACAGAACCCTGTGGTACCCCGCTTGTACCCATAATCTCAGTTGACCGTATGTCAGATATTTTTACTATTTGGCTTCTATTGAACAGCCATTCCTCAATCCATTTTATTGTGTAGCTATTTAGACACAGTTTTATCATTTTTTCTATATGTAGTGTATGTGATACTAAATCAAAAGCCTTTTTAAAGTCAATAAAAACAATGTCCACTGGGATGGTCCTGTCAATACTCCTACTGACTCCTTCATAAAAGGAGATTAGGTTCATGGTGCATGAGCGCCCTGCTATGAACCCGTGCTGTATGTTGTCTTACAGATCTTTGTTTATTATTTCTTATTTTAATCTAAGCTTTACTATTCTTTCCATGGTTTTACCGAGTATGGAAGTAAGCCTAATGGGCCGGTAATTTTCAATATATTTTTTGCTATCCTTTTTGTGGATTGGGACAACATTTGCCTTCTTCCAATCATCTGGGATGAACCCTTCCCTGTATGATTTATTAAAAATAATTGTTAAGGGCATATTTATTTGATCTATAGTTTCTTTGAAGAAGGTTGGATTCAAACTGTCTGGCCCTGGGGTAGAATTTATCTTTAATGTTTCTATTGCTTTTATAACGTCATCCCTGGTGTTGTTGATGCAGTTTGATTCAAATGGGAGATGTGCTTTTGTTGTACCTTTTTTTGTGAATACAGACCCGAAGAATCTGTTAAAGACTTATAATTACTGGTTCGCATTTTTTCCCCATAGCAAAAGGCGGTTATAATTTGCCGTTATAACAGCAAACACGCACCGCTTTACTATGGTAAAAAGCACAAGCAACAACTGCTCCACTTCTTCGGAGCTTTTCTTTTTTGTACTGTCTGGGATTGTAAATGAATTTACTTTTTTTTTTTTTTTTGTCAAACATGTCGGCGAGAGGCAGACTGTGTGTATTTTTATGGTGGCATAGTAAAGGGCAGCTGGGGTTGTTCAGGGGCCTGTCTGTTGTGCCTGATGCTCTAGTCCATTTTTATTCACCGCCACGGCTCAGCTACTGTCTGTGCCTCCTCCTTGGCTCCATCTCCCTCACAGCTCCAACTCTTTGGCAGGCTACTACCGAAAATTGACCAATTTTAACTTAAAAAACAAGATTTTCAGCACCCTCACTGCTGGATCGCCTTTGCAATGGAACCACCTTACAGGTACTGCTCCTTCCCTTCTTGTCACTGCCTCTCACCATATTTTATATAATTGCTTAGGCGAAAAAAACGGGACCCCAGCAATTATAAAAAATAAAATATGGAGTGGTGTGTAAAACTCGATTTTTATACGCACCATCATTGTGGGATGCATTTCATAAACCCTTCGGGCTTCGCCCTTGGGGCTTATGTAACATCACACAACTCGGGTGTGTGTAAAATCTCACTACACACATCACCCCATATATTATTGTCTATTTGCTACCTCCTCTTCTTCATGTATTTCAGCCCCCTTATCGATTATAGATGTTATGGAGTTATCACTTTTTTTTATTATTGTTTATATAGGCGTAAAATGCCTTATGGTTGTCTTTGATGACTGATGATTTAGCTCTAATTTTCTTCTCTCCTTCCTGATCAGTTCTTAATTTTTTTTTCAATTCAGTCTTATATTATGCTTTATTCCTGGTACCAAAATGGACTGGGGATTTAAGGCCTGACCTGGACCTCTGAGGCCTCAACCTGTTTACAGAGTACAGAATGTTTCACATGGTCTCTCTGCGGTTCTTCCTCCCTCTGCTTTTAAAAGGGGATTGGATGATTGCTCTGGATATGTAGTAGTAGTAGATTTTATTTTTATGTGCCGCCCTACCTCTGAGGCCCAGGGTGCCATTACAATAGACATACAACATAAAATACACAAACAATACACTAATGATTATCATAAAGAGATACAACAGTACAATATAAAACAAGTAACATTATAAACCATATTCACTAAAACCTACGCATCTATAACAGCAATGCCAAAATTCAATTAAAAGACTATGGCTTTATGTGCTTACGATATTATAACATTTGACCAAATGCTTGCTGAAAACATTTTTAACCCCTTATTAAAAGCCTCCACCAGGGGGCTTCCCACGGGGACCTGGTCAAGGAGTTCCAGAGCACTGGGCCCACTACGTCAAAGGCCCGATCACCTAAAGATTTCAGTCTTGCCCTTAGGGCCATCAGGAAGCCCTCCTTGAAGAAGCGTAGTGACCGAATTGGGGTGTACAGGTGCAGGAGCTCACTCAGGTAGTCTGGGCCCAGTCCATGCAGGGCCTTGTAGGTTAACAGACCTAATTTAAATGAGATACGCCACTTCACCGGCAGCCAGTGCAGGTCATACAGCACCGGAGAAACATGACTAGATCTAGACAAGCCCGTAAGTAGCCAAGCAGCTGTGTTCTGCAGCTGCTGCAGGCATTGCAGCATGCCTCCATTGAAATAAAAGGTATAGAGCATTACAATAGTCCAACCTCAAGGTCACGAACGAGTGGATCAGTGTGGCCAGGTCTTGGGGAGGAATCAGGGATCTGATCTGGTGGATGTTCCAAAGATAAAAAAAACATCGCAGATGACAGCCAACACCTGGGCCTCCATTGTCAGGCCATTGTCCAGGATGACTCCCAGGTTCTTCACCCTGGGGCAGTCCGGCAGAACCGAGTCAGCAAGCCGGAGCCCAGTAACTCCCCCACCAGCCAGCAGTCCCTCCTTTTGGCCTGGCTCCACCACTAATACCTCAGTCTTCTCTGGATTTAATCTCAGCCAGCTAGAAGCCATCCAGTTCCGATTTCTGCCAAGCCCTTATTAAACATATCGACGGAAACCCGAAAAGACAGAGAGAGCTGGGTATCATCCTCATAGCAGTTAAATCCCGGCCCAAGCTGTCTAATGACCATGCCCAGAGGAAGCATGTATACCACAAACAACATTGGTAAAAGGACTGAGCCCTGGGGCACACTGCAGGATAGAACTGTCCAGGTTGAGGAATATTTAAACCAGTGGATCACAATGCCAGCGAATCCAGCATACTCCCTGAGCCAGTCCAAAAGTTTGCCATGGTCTATGGTGTCAAATGCCACAGAGAGATTGAGGAGGACAAGAACTGATCGCTGTCCTCTATCTTTTGCTCTGAACAGGTCATTGAGCACCCTGACCAGGGCCGTCTCCATGCTGTGCCTAGCTCTGAAGCCTGACTGGAATGGCTCATAGATGTTAGAGGCCTCCAAGCGTTCCTCAACCTGCAGCACAACCTCTTTCTCAATAACCTTACCTAAAAAGGGAAGGTTCGAGACTGGATGGTAGTTTACCAAAACATCCAGGTCCAGAGATGGTTTCTTCAGCAGGGGTTGCACCACAGCACACTTAAATACCTCTGGAACCAGTCCTTCCTGCAAAGAACACCGGACAATTTTAGCAAACACTGGGCCCAGCTGGACAACACAACCCACTAAGAGCCGTGCAGGGCCCAGGTCCGGATCACAGCAAGTCAGTCTTAGCAACATGACTGCCCGGCAGACCTCTTCCACTGTTACTGGATGAAATTCCTCCCAAGAATCCCTCCTGCATTCTTGGCCCAGACGTAGACTATTGCTGGGAACATAAGACCCTGTTGGAGTAATATCGGCCCTAATGGCTGACGCCCTATCTTAGAAGAAGCGAGTGAACTTCTCGCATCTTGCAGGTGTAATCTCTCCCATGGACTCTAGACAGGCTGGGTGGAACAGCCTGTCCACAGTCCAAAAGAGCTGAGCTGGTCGGTTCCTCCTGGCAGATATGAAAGATGCTTATCAAAATCTGCAAGTCTCCCAGACAGTGCCTGTGGTTTATGCTCCAGAGCTCGCACTGTCAGTTTTGTGCCTTGTCCATTGGTTTGTCATCTGCACCGTATGTCTTTACCAAATGCTTTGCACCAGTTGCAGCAGCCCTCTGAAGAGAGGGCCTGTATGTCTTCCCGTATGTCAAAATGGCTTTTGAAATCCCTGTTGAGGGATACTATTGTTATACACAATTCTGCACTAGACAACTGTTCGAAGAGCTGGGCATTCTAGTGAATGAGCCGAAGTCAGTTCTCACTCCATGCCAGTATCTCCAGAATATAGGAGCCATTCTGGACACTCGGCTGGGCCAGGCTTTCCTGCCCTCAGATTGTACTACGTTGCTGGTTGTCCAGGCTCAGCTGGTCTATTCCAGAAAGTATGTCTCAGCCAGATGCCTCTTATGTCTCAAATGCCTCATGGCTGCTGCCATTTTGACTGTCCAACTGATGCATCTGCACATGAGGATTCCACAGTGGTTCCTCTGTGCCCAGTGGGTTCAGCATTCCAATGAGCTGGAGTGTCTCATAGAAGTGATTTTTTCACTCCATCATTCCCTTCTGTGGTGGTTGGACCACTCCAACCTTTAGATGGGACCCCCCTTTCTCTGTCCATCTGCTCTTCTAATGATGATGATGGTGGATGCCTGGGTTTGGGGTGGAGTGTCCATCTGGGCCCCTTCTGGACTTAAGTCAGTCCCCCTTGGATATGGTTCTACACAGAAACACTTAGGAAATTAGGGCTGTTCTGCCTGGCCTACAGGCCTTCCCACCCTCCTTCCAGGTCATCAGCTGTTGATTAGGGCTGGGAGAACTATGTGAAGTTCTGATCCTTATTAAATAAGAACCAGAACATGGTGAAGTTCTGATTTATCCTGATTAGTTCTGATTTATTGACCAATATTTGACAAAATGTGAAAAAAATGTATAAAAGTGGCCAAAGTCGCTCACATTTGACACAGATGCCCAAAGGAAATAATTTAATGGATTATTTGTATAAAAATTAAAGTAGAACTGCTAAATAAAAAAGCAATCTGTCACTACTAGCCCCTTCATGACATGAGTGTACTGGGAAAGATGGAGAGAGATTGAGACAGACAGACAGATGCAAATACCCATATCATAGCACCACCAAGCATTGCAGACACTGCCAGGCAGCTAAGATTTCTTTTTTTTATGGCTGTGGGTGGAACCTATAGCCATCTTACTATCTGTAGCTTGAAAATGGAGTACCGTGGAACACATGTTTTGAGACTTTTCAATGTATCCTTCCATGCCAACTGAAATAAAATACTCCCTTCTTTCTATTAAGAATGTTGGAGACATAACTCCAAACTGCTTATCAGATGCCATTAGGAAACTGAAACAGCTTGTTAAATATTTGTTAAATATTTGTTGCCTATTAAACTGGAGATTTGTTTACCCCCTTCGGAATGCAACAACGTGTACATTTAAATACTTAGCATTTAAACAGCTTCATCCTACTAATTTCACTTGGGAATGTATTGTCTTTCGCGAAAGATTCATACCTCATAAATGTCTTCCCTTTCCCAGCAAATCTATAATTTACACTGTTTTTTAACCTCTAAAGACACTATCAGATAAGCACTGTCTCAGACATATGCCAAGTCTTCAGTGAACTACCCATGCTACATATGTAGCAATCAGCAGACATTTTCTACTATGCTTTTTGGGAAAAAAATATATTGAGCTACAGCAAACACACACACACACACACACACCCACACACTCACTCTGTACTCACCATCCTCATTGAACTACCCATACTAAATATGTAGCAATCAGCAGGCATTTTCTACTATGCTTTTTGGAAAAAAATATATTGAGCTACAGCAAACAAACACACACACATACACTCTGTACACACCATCCCCATGGCCACAGCATTCAAAATAAATAGCATTCTAATATGTTATAAAACAAGAAACTGTTTGTTTATGTCAGTGAACACAGTGAAGTTCAGTTTAGAGTAGACTTCCTTTAAATATTTCTTATCCTATATTTTGTATCCTGGATAGCGTAGGGGAGCTGCTACATCTCATTGTCACAGGGATCTTCACATACACATTTTTGCACTGTATTTACTCAGGCTGTCCCAGATTAGATTCATTATCTTGTTTTCAGTGGGATCATGATTTTACCATTTTGTTAATGTATTTCTTCAGAGTAGCCTAGTCCAGGGCCCCCATATTTAATGAAGAGGCACGGCGTATCCTGGTGGAAAAGGGAGCTGTACCATGCAACTCCAACAACACACCGCAGTGTAATATTCAAATGTGCGGGATGCACCGGCCACAAGGAAATGGGCCAGAGTACACACAAATAGCATGCCATGCAAGTTAAGAGTGCGTTCCCATGCATATGCCGCACTGCCGCATACTCAGTGGGAATGCGCCCCTCACACTTCAGAGCAGTGCAGCCCACAGTTAGACCATGAATAGCTGGCCTAACCCGGCCAGCCACCCACAGGTGGACTGCAGAAGTGCACCCAGGTACACAGCAGCCTGGCAGCCCTGGTGGACTAGAGGTACCCCCTTCCATCCCCGATCGATCCAACTCCATCCCCGAAGAGCTCCATACTGTAGGGCCCCCCAGACCTAGTCACAACAGAGGAAACCACGGTCCATATCCATAGCACAGAGGACCCCCACCTACCACCTTAGTACATAGACACCCCCGCTCCCCCTGTACCCGACCTGTTGCAGAGACTGGCACTGCCCACCACACCCTGCCACAGCCAGCCACTGACTGCAATGGACCCAGGCTGGGGACCTGCACTCCTGAATGACCTGAGTGGTTGTACCATGCACTGGGGCACTACGCAAGCTGCAGACCCACCAGTGTATGCAGCCGTGTGTATGTCCCTGGCAAACTGTAAGAGGGACTTGACATACCTCCAATGCATGCCTTGTTGATGCTGTATCTTCCTGCTGTCATACACCACTGCAGCCCCACACTCTCTCCCATTCCCCTGTGTAACATGCCACCCTCCAGACTGCTGAGGTATCCTGGGTGCCATGGGGTGCGGTATCCTACAATGCCATTTGCAGTATATGCTCCGGGCTATGGATAGTGCATCTGTGGTTCCCTGATTGTACAAACAAATGGGAGGTCGGCTGTAACATGCCTGTTCCGGGACCTGTGTGAGTGGGTACAGCATCGGCTGTCACCCGCACTGTGCAGTGCAATGGCACCAGGATGATGGATCCACATGTGAGAGCCTGAGGTGTATGGCCACTGGGCATTATTGCCCGCACACAGCTCGTGCCTATGTATAACACATTCCAGCATCCTACTGTCAGTGCTCTGCCACCTGAAAATAAGATGCCATTTCTTCTGTGAAATATCCAGGCTAAATATATAGCAATCATCAGGCATATTCTAGGAAAATACATTGTAAAAATGTGCAAAAGGAAGACCACATTGAAACTGCCTCTCAGCAGATCTGTATTGTGTAAATTAACTAGAAATAATGGGTAAAAGCATCCCAAAAGCTCTCCACAACCATATCGGCTCTGACCAAATCTTGTTATTAATGGTGCTGTGTGGGTATTATCTTGACGGATATTCCAGTCAGAGCCGAACAAGCCAAAGGAATGGATATGAATGATCAAATGAGCAGCGCTAAGAGAGACCACCCACCCTACCATGTGAATGATGCAACTGCTTTGCATGCCCCAGTGTACTGTGGTATATGGTACACTACCTGGTCCAAGAGGGGGTAATGTTTTCTAGTACTACAACTACTTCTGCTGAATCTGATCAACATGCTGAGGATGATGAATTCTTTAAGAAGAAAAACAAAAGACATAGTGATCACCACCCAGGCAAGCAGTCACACATCGCATTGGTCAAGTGCAGAGCAGTCATAAAAAAGTTTGCCACTGCCACCTGAAGACCTGATGACACACAACACAATAACATCCTTCTTAGTTCCACAAATGCTTGCTGCCAGCCACTGCCAAGTAATTTAAGTATCACAGATAAAATATAGTGATATAATGATCTCAGCCCAGTTACTGTAAGTGAGATGTAACCAGGCTAGCATACCACACAAACAATAAAGAAATTACTGTATATGAATTTTCAATTTAGTAGCATTTTTTTCTTCGAAGTATTTGCAGCCAAATATTGGGGATGTGTGAAATATACAAAGAGTATTCAGATTCTGAACTTTTAGGCATCTGCTAAGCCATGACTGTACGAAAATTAAAACAGTACAGTCAGGACTCAGGATCAGTTGCTGAGGGCAAAAAAGGTGACTAGTAGTAGTAAGGAGTAGGATTGGAGTAAGGACAAAAAGTGATAAATAAGTAGTAGTCGTGACTCGTGAGGGCAAAAACTGACAGTAGTAGTAGTAGACAGCAGTATCCTACTTTCCAGATCAGATAGTGGTACCAAGTACCACCAAGTAAGTTTGTGACATGAAATGCAATTGCTTGCTGTATTTGGACTCTGAACCCACTGATGTTATTTTTATGTTGATTGCACGCAAGTGCAAGAAACATATTGCAGCAGCTTTTGCAAGAAGCAGGTTGTGGAGGCACAGCACTGTTGTGGCCAAATCCCTCACAGCCTTTAATGGCTAGGCTCTCTGTCTCCAGTGGTGTGGCACGCTGCTGCTGACACTAGTTCAGCCAGCGTGCCACAACCTTGTAAAAATGTAGCCGCTGCAATCAGGGTCTGCCTCGTCATTGCAGCATCATCCGCTGCAATGAGGAATCGACCCTTCATTGCAGGGCTGTTCCTTGAATTCCCCATCCAGCTTGCCGATGGGGAGCCCAGTCCCAGTCGGCATGCCCCTCCATTTCTTTTCTGTGCTAAAGGTGGTGCCCAATCCCCTCAGCATTATGTGCCCCTCAAAGTTTTATTTGCGAAGAAGAGGGGCCCACGCCCGTCTGCATTATTCCCAGCAAAAGTATTTGCAAAGAGCCCACTCCCCATCGGGCATAATTCTCCTAAAGGTTAATTTGCCAACGGGGAGCCCACTCCCATCGGCATAATCCCCAAACACCAAGTAGACTTGTGCTGAGGGGATGCCCAATCCCCCTCGGCTCTTGTGCCCTCCTCCCTTTTGAGCCGACTGGGGTGCCCAATCCCCTGTTGGCTACAGCTGACCCCCCCATAAAAAATACTGTGTTGGCATGCTGGGAGTGCACCCCAGCGTGCCAAATGGTCCTGAAAGAAAAAAAAGTCCCGCGACTGTTTTATTCTTGAAACCTGTAAAAAAAAAACAAAAAAAAAACAGTCCCTCACTGTCTCCCCACCCCCTTCCACAACTGGCCTAAATATGTTTTCGCACATCCGGTGCAGAATAGCATGGTCGCTGTTGGAAATCATTGTTTGGGACAGATTATCAAAATGACAGTGACACTGTTCATTGGCAGAGGTCCTAAAATGCCTATGTTGAAAATTTGGGGCTGATACTCCATAAAATGACACTGTCATGAGTATAAGTGCTATAGAAGTTTCCACACATGCTGTACCTTCGCAACTTTGCAGCAATATTTTCACTCCAGATTTTCAACATTGCCATTTTTCCATACCTCCTTATGAACAGTGCAGTTGTCATTTTCCACATCCTGGCCGAAATGTGTTTTCGCTCTTCCGATGCACAATAGCACGGTTGCTGTGGTAAATCAGTGTTTGGGACACATTAAGAAAATCACACTGACACTGTTCATGAGCAGAGGTCCTAAAATGCCTATGTTGAAAATGTTGTGATGAAACTCCATAACATGACTGTGTTACGAGCATGCATTGTACAATTTCCACGCACCCTTGTAACTTCGCAAATTAGTAATATTTTCACACCACAATTTCAACACTGGCATTTTTCCACACCTCCTTATGAACAGTACAGCTGTCATTTTTCACATCCTGGCTGAAATGTGTTTTCACGTTTCTGGCGCAGAATACCGCAGTCGCTGTCGGAAATCAGTGTTTGGGACAGATTAGGATTGAGCGAGTGGGGGGGGGGAGTGACCAAGTTCAACTGAGCTCTGTCGGGACTGCTGCAGATTTCTTTGTGGGCAGGAAAAGGCACCAACACAGGCAGAAGCTCAGTACAAAAGGGCAGCCTGCAGCGCTGGGAGACACAGAATGAGCGAGTGAGGGAGAGGGAGTGCGTGAGCTCAACGGAGCTCTCTTAGGACTGCTGCGGATTTCTTTGTAGGCAGAAAAAGGCAGCAATGCATGCGGGGGCCCAGTACAAAAGGGCAGCCTGCAGCGGCAGAAGAAACAGAATGAGTGACTAAGAAGGGGAGTGGGAGCTCAATGGAGCTCTATCATGACTGTTGCGGATTTTTTGTGGGCAGAAAAGGGCAGCAACGAATCGGGGGCCCAGTGAGGCGCAGCCTGCAGCGCCAGAAACAGAACAAGCGCGAGTGACAGAGGGGGAGTGAGTGAGGTCAACGGCCTGGTCGGGATTGCTGCAGATTTCTTGTGGGCAGAAAGTGCCAACAGAGGCAGGAGGCCAGTACAAAAGGGCAGCCTGCAGCACCAGGAGAAACAAAATTAATGATGTAAGATAGGGGGTGAGCTTAATCTTTAGCGGAGCTCTCTGGTGGACAGCTTATGATTTATTGGTGGGCAGAAAGTGGTGCCAATGCAGCAGGAGGCCAGGGCATAAAAAGGGCAGCCTGGCAGCACCAGGAGAACACAACAGAGCTGTAGTGAGAGAGGGAGTTAGCAGCTTAACGGAGCTCTATCGTGACTGCTGTGGACGGTTTGTTGGCAGGAAAAGGCAGCAGTGCAGGCAGGAGCCCAGTACAGTGCCAGCTCTGCAGCACCGGCAGAAACAGAATGAGCAAGTGAGAAAGGGGGAGCGAGCTGGCTCAACAGAGTGAAGGTCAGGACTGCTGCAGGCTTTCTTGTAAGGTGAAAGGCAGCAATGCATGTAGGGGACCAGTACAAAAGGGAAGCCTGCAGCATGGGAGAACAGAAAGAGCGAGTGAGAGAGGGGAGTGAAGGTAAGCCTCAATGGAACTCTATCATGACTGCGAGATTTTGTGGGCAGAAGGCGACAATGCGGCAGGAGCCCAGCACAAAGGTCAGCCTGCATCACTGCAGAAACAGAATGAGCGAAAGGAGAAAGGAAGGAATGGAATCTCAACCTGAGGTCTATCGTGACTGCTGCAGATTTTTGTAGGCTTAAAAAGAGCAACTCAAAGCAGGAATCATCACTACAAAAGGCCAGCCTCAGCACCAGCAGAAACGGAACGAGTGGAGGAGGTGAGGTGGAGTGAACTCAGTGGAGCTCTGTCAGACTGCTGTATTGTGGGCAGAATAGCCGCCAATGAGTGCAGGAACCCAGCATAAAAGGGGCAGCCTGGCAGCAGCAGGAGACAGAACAAGCGAGTGAGGGAGGGGAGTGAGTGAGTCTCACCAGAGCTCTGCTGGGACTGCCGCGGATTTCTTTGTGGGCAGAAAAAGGCAGTAATGCATGCGGGAGCCCAGTATAAATGGGCAGCCTGCAGCAGCAGGAGAAACAGAACAAATGAGTGAGAGAGGGGGAGTGGGTGAACAAACTCAACGGAGCTCTATCGTGACTGCTGCAGATTTCTTAGTGGGCAGAAGAAGGTGGCAACACAGGCAGGAGCCCAGTACAAAAGGGCAGTGCGCAGCGCCGGCAGAAACAGAACAAGCAAGTGAGAGAGGGGGAGTGAGCAAGCTCAACGGAGCTGTGTTGGGACTGCTGCAGATTTCTTTGTGGGCAGAAAAAGGCGCCAACAGAGGCAGGAGCCCAATACAAAACAGCAGCCTGCAGTGCCAGGAGAAACAGAATGAGCGAGTGAGACAGTCGGAGTGAGCGACCTCAATGGAGCTCTGTTGGGACAGCTGCAGATTTCTTTGTGGGCAAAAAAAGGTGCCAATGCAGGCAGAAGTCCAGTACAAAAGGGCAGCCTGCAGCAGAGGAGAAACAGAACAGACAAGTGAGAGAGGGGTGAGTGGTGGGCAGAGCTCAGCCGGACTATAATGCATGACTGCAGCAGATTTGTTTGGGCAGAAGAAGGCAGCAATGCAGGAAGAAGCCCAGTACAAAGGGACAGCCAGCAGCGCTGGCAGAAACGGAATGAGTGAGTGAGAGAGGGAGAGTGAGCTAGACCGCTGCAGATTTCTTTGTGGGCAGAAAAAGAGGCCAACGCAGGCAGGAGCCCAGTACAAAAGGGCAGCCTGCAGCAGCAGGAGACACAGAATGAGTGATTGAGGGAGGGGGAGTGAGTGAACTCAAATGAGCTCTGTTGGGACTGCTGCGAATTTCTTTGTGGGCAGAAAAAGGCAGCAATGCACACAGGGGCCCAGTACAAAAGGGCAGCTTGCAGCTGCGGGAGAAACAGAAGGAGTGAGTGAGAGAGGGGGAGTAAGTAAGCTCAACGGAACTCTATCGTGACTGCTGCGGATTTTTTTGTGGGCAGAAAAAGGCAGCAATGCATGCAGGAGCCCAGTACAAAAGGCCAGCCTGCAGCGCCAGCAGACACGGAACCAGCGAGTGACAGAGGGAGAGTGAGCAAGCTCAACTGACCTGTATCAGGACTACTGCAGATTTCTTTGTGGGCAGAAAAAGCCACCAACAGAGGCAGGAGCCCAGTACAAAAGGCCATCCTGCAGCGCCAGGAGAAACAGAATGAGTGAGTCAGAGAGGGGCAGTGACCCACCTCAATGGAGCTCTGTCAGGACAGCTGCAGATTTCTTCATGAACGGAAAAGGGTGCCAACGCAGGCAGGAGCCCAATACAAAACAGCAGCCTGCAGCACTGGGAAAAACACAACAAGCGACTGACAGGGCCACTGAGCGAGCTCAACGGACCAACGCAATCAACATTCGGCATTGACAAATGCTTGTTTTATGTTTGTCATCGAACATCTTGCTTTGCTAGTTGGAGTTTAAGAGGAGTAACACTGTCTGTCCAATGCGAATCAGTGTTTTAGGGGCAAATCAGTGCCTCTCCAATCATCATTCATGCTGATAATGACAGCATTTGGGCTGGGTGAAGCAGAGACTGCATGAACTTCAAAAGAAATAGCCGACCCAATCCTGTGACAGCTCTTTCGTTTGATGTAGCAGCATAGCTATCTGTGTGATAAGCCTGGAATTTCAAGCATGCAGGGGCTTAGACAGGCTGTAATAGAAAAAAAAGCCTGTCTGTGTGAGTATGTCTCTCTGTTTCTCTGTCTTTCCCCACTACGCTAGCTGTACTTAAAGGAAAGCTGTCCTTTGCAGGGACTCCTGCCCCTGCAAACCTTACCCTCCAGTTTAGCTTTATTGAGAAAATCGCCTTTTTCCCTGGCCACAAAGTAGTTTATTTTAATTCTGAAAAGTCCGCTACCCAGAACTATGGCGGACGCTGGGCTAGTTCCATAAATTGTAAAGGGGCAGTGCCGCACCGTGCACTTGAAGGATAGCTTTCCTTTAAACATATTCAAATGCCAATAACTTTAAAATGATAAATGACAGCATGGTACTGTGAGCAAGAAAATTGTTCAGCACCAAAATACCTACAAAATGAGTTGCATTTCATTTGCAAATACCTTTTAGTTTTTTTATAATTAGCTAAAAAGACAGCAGAAAATTCAGTTTTTTTCACTGTCAACAAACAAATGTGAAGAACTTTAAAACAAAAAATGACAGTATGCTACTGTGAGCACATTTGGTCAGCACAAAACTATCTACAAAATGAGTGGTGTTTTCTTTATTTATATCTTTTAGTTTTTTATAATTAGCAAAAGACAGCAGAAAATTAAATTTTCTTTCACTTGTTGCAACATACGTATGCAATAGCTTTAAAATGAAAAAATTATAGCATGGTACTTTGAGCACAAAAGTTGTTCAGCACAAAAATATCTACTAAATGAGTGGTGTTTCATTTATAGATACCTTTTAGATTTTTTATAACCAGCAAAAAATTGCAAAAAAAATTAATGTTTTTTTCACTTTCTTGGAGATATGGGCATAAATGGAATATGCTACCCCCACTGGGAACATTGTGGATATTTTTTGTTCTACTGCTGATTGACTTGATAACATCAGTGACATCATGAGTGGCAAGCACCTCTAATTACCAGTAGTTGCAACAATGGTCATGAAATTGCTCAGAGTATGTTTAGTCTGGTTTCCAGCCAGTCATGGGACCTCCACTGGACACATTTGGACCACTCTTGCCACAGTCTGACACTATTCATGAATTATTGGTGAGCACCTTTAATTAACAGAACTTGCAACAATGGTCACAAATTTCCTCAGGGTAGGACCAGTCTGGTATCCCACCAGTCATGGGACCTCCACTGGACACTTTTGGACCACTCTTGCCACGGTCTGACACTGTTTGTGAATTATCAGTGAGTACCTCTAATTAGCAGAAATTGCAACGATAGTTGCAAAGTTTCTCAGGGTTGGTCCAGTCTGGTTTCTAACCAGTCATGGGACATGTAGAGGACACTTTTAGACCAGTCTTGCCACAGCCTAACACTGTTCGTGAATTGTTAGTGAGCACCTCTAATTAGCAGATGTTACAAAAGTGTTTGTGAAGTTGCTTAGCATAGGTCCAGTCTGGTTTCTAACCAGTCATGGGACATCTACTGGACACTTTTGGACCACTGTTGCTACAGTCTGACACTATGTGTGAATTATTGCTGAGCACCTCTAATTAGCAGAGGCTGGAAGAATGGTCACAAAAAGTACAGTTACGTTAGAACTTACCATAACAGTAGATCTTCGAGAGAGGTTCCTTCAGTAGGCCATCACATATAGGACTGGCGCCACCTGGTGTTGGGCCGCACAGCAGACTTTTCTAGCAATACCTAATGGGGGACCGCCCACCCGACGTCACATGACCGAAGTCAGCATAACTGTATATAGAGGGTGGTCCCCATGCCCGCCCTCCAGTTCTCCCACCGAGCCAGAAAGAGGCCTGACAGCAGGAGTGAACAGGAATTGGAGTCCCTGTAAAAAACAAAAATTAGGGGAAGGAGGGAGGGAAAAATAGGACCTACTGAAGGAACCTCTCTCGAAGATCTACTGTTACTGTAAGTTCTTATGTAACTGTACTATCTTACTTCTAGAGGGTTTCTTCAGTAGGTCATCACATATAGGACAGAGTCCCAAGCAGTCCTTCTAAGGAGAGACTGAGAGAAACTAGGGAGGGGGAAAAGCTAACTCCAGCAGAAAAAACTAAGTCCAAAATGGGCCCAGTCTTAGGACAGAAGGCCCTGCAGGGCGGCAATGCCAAAGCCAGCCCTCTGCCTAGAAGCAATGTCCAGATTGTAATGCTTGATAAAGGTATGGACAGAACTCCAAGTAGCAGCAGCACATATGTCGGCCGCAGGAACGTTCTGTAAAAAGGCTGCAGAGGCAGCCATGACCCTAGGAGAATGACCTCTGATAGAACCCAGCAGAGGTTTATTGTACTTATGGTAACAGAATCTAAAGCAGAGGAAGGGTGAGTTTTTCCGGTACACAGTTCAAGTCCCAAGGTGGAGTTGGGCTGCGGATGGGGGGTTTCAGATGTAGACTCCCTTTCAGAAAGATTTTTGAGACCTCCAACTGAGCCATGGGTTTACCATCCACTAGCTCGTGGTACGCTGAGATATGGACCTTCAAAGAAGAGTATGACAGACCAGAGTCTGATAAGTGAAGGCGGTATTCCAAGATCTATGGGGCTGAGCAAGAGAAGGGGTTCCAACCCTTAGCGGTCGCCCAAATGGAGAACTGCTTCCACTTCATGGCATAAGTGGAATGGGTAGAGGGCTTTCTAGCCTCAATGAAGACTTGAGCAACCCTGGAGGAAACCATGAAGCGAGACATCGCTATGTCTGCAGGAGTCACACATGGAGATGCAGGGTTCTGAGCCCCGGGTGCAACAGTCGACCTTGATTCTGAGTCAGAAGGTCGTGAGTCACTGGAAGTGGAACTGGTGGCTCCCTGGAAAGCTGCTGCAGCTGTGGGAACCAGAATTGTCTCGACCAGAGAGGAGCGATGAGAATCATTCTTGCCATCTCTGCTTGAAGCTTGAGAAGAACCCTCTGCAGAATGGGAAATGGAGGGAATGCATACACAAATTTCCCTGTCCAAGATAGAGACAATGCGTCGTTCCAGAAAGCACCATGCCCTGGAATGAGCAAGCAAAACCTGGGAAGCTTTGCGTTGGATTAAGAGGCAAAAAAGGTTGATTTCCGGATGCCCCCAACGTTGGAAGATGAATTCCGCCACTTCTTGAAGCAGTTCCCACTCGTGAGTTAGGGTCCGAGATATGCTGAGACTGTCCGCCACGACGTTTAAAACACCTGGAACATGCACGGCCACGAGAACCAGATGGTGCTGGACTGCCCAGCTCCACACCCGCGTTGCCTCCCTGCACAGGGGGGACGACTGGGTTCCTCTATGTTTGTTGATATACCAAACTACTGACTTGTTGTCCATTTGGATTAGCAGTGATCCCTTTGGAAGCAGGGCCTGAAATGCCTGTAAGGTGCACAGGACCACCCTCCACTCCAGAACACTGATGTGCAAAGGAGTCTCCACGCTGGACCACAGTCCCAGGGCTTGGTGCTCCCCAAGATGAGCTCCCCACCCCATATTTGAGGCACTTGTGGTGAGGGTAGCTAATGGTGCAGGGCTCTGAAAGGAGAAGTCCCACAGAAAGATTGAGAGACTCTCTCCACTACTGCAATTCTTTCTGAACAGCAGAGGAGACCAGAACCAGATGGTCCAGGTCATCCAGGAGTTGATCCAACTGCACTCGTAATGACCACTGAGTGACCCTCATGTGAGGGCGTATGACCTCCCGAGCTGGGATGGATCTGTGAGAAGCCACTATGGAGGCCTGGCAGATAAGGATCTCCACCCTGTCTGGAGGCAGGAAGGCTTTGCACTGGACCATATCCAGGACTGCCCCAATGAATTGAAGTCTCTGGGCAGGGATAAGGGATGACTTGGGAACACTTACTGTGATCCCTAGTCTGTTGAAAAGGTCCTGGGTAAAGGTAAGAGCCTCCAACAGAGAATCCATGGATGGAGCTGAAATCAACCAGTCGTCCAGGTAAGGGGATAACACCAATACCCCTGTGGTGTAAGAACACCGCAACCACCGCCAGGCACTTGGTAAAACCCGTGGTGCCAAGGACAGACCAAAAGGGAGCACTCAGAACTGGAATTGTTCCCCTTGGAAGTGAAAACGCAGGAATCGGCGGTGGCTGGGGAAGACGGGGATGTGCAGGTAGGCATCCTACACATCCAAGGTGCAGAGCCAATGGTTCTCCATGAGGACAGGGAGGAGGCTCCGGAGTGTCAGCATTCGAAATTTTTTGTACTCGGCAAACTGGTTTAGTTAGCTTAGGTCGAGTATGGGTCTGAAGTCCCCCACCTTTTTTGGAATTAGGAAAAAATGGGAATAAAAACCCTTTCCCCTTTGCCCAAAGGGGACCCGTTTGAATGCTTCTTTGAGCAAGAGTGAGTTTACCTCCTCACGAACTAGGAGGGTCTGGTCCCGAGAATAGGAGGACTTCCAGGGAAGAGTTTCCAGAGGGATTTCCAGAAATTCTATGGTGTGTTCGACGGACAGTAGTTGCAGGACCCATTTGTTGGAGGTCATCGCTCTCCATTCCTACCATGGAGGGCGACCCTCCCCCCAACCTGCTCCCCATCGCGAGACTGAGGAGGCAGTGGGGCTGGGGAGTCAAGAAGTGGTGGGACGTTCAGAGGGAGGGCCTCCTGAATGTCTCTGATTTCTGGAGGCAGAAGGGGTGGCTGTACCCGTGGCCTTACACTTCACTTGGCGGTGCACCTGAGTGTTCTTTCTCTGCCTCCAGGTCCTTTTCCGAAAGGGCTGCTGCTGCTGTTGTTGGGAGCCCAATTGGTATATTGACCTCACAGACCTAAGGGCAAGACCCTTGTCCTGTAGGTCTGTGATAATATCTTTGGTGTCCCCACCAAAAAGTACTGAGCCCCTAAAAGGGGCATCCTGAATCGTGGACTGGACTTCATTGGCAAGTCCAGAAAGGCGAAGCCGGGTATGTTGTCTAAGGGCGACGGCCGTTGCCGAGGAGCAAGACACCGAGTTGACAGAGTCATAGGTGGCACGTAAGGCATGCCTACAGCAAACTTTGGAGAGGTGGAGATCCTTGGCAAGTTCCTCCTTCAAAGGTGAGGGGTCCCTGGACTGGACTCACGCTCCGAGCCTGGCCAAGGTAGCCTTCTGGTGGGACACCATGTGGGCCACGTAATTGAGGGACCGAAGGGTGTACGTGGCCAATGAGTATATCTTCTTTCTGAACTGGTCCATCTGCTCAACTCTTCATCAGGAGGAGCGGTGCGCATGTGCTTTGGTGTTGAGGAGCGATCATGAGCTGCAGAGATGACCACAGAGTCAGTCTTGGGATGAACCTTCAGGAACGGGGCATCCTTCGGCACCCGGTAAAGCCTGTCCGCATGCTTGGGAACAGCCAGGAGGGTGTGAGGCATCTGCCAGATGGCAGTGGTGATGTCTTGGTGAGGTTCCATCCAGGGAGAAATGGGGACTGGAGACAGAGATTCTAGGTCGAGATGCTCCGCCAGTCTCTGTCTCATGGGGTCCTGTTCCTCCGACTCCCGGTCAAAGTAATCCTTCGTGGACCTCAACAAATCTGCAAAGGCACGGTCCTCTGGTGGAGACTTTGGGGACTCCTTGTCTTTCGTGTCCTCGGGGTCCTCCTGAACCTCTTCAGAAAAATCATCTGCCCCCTCTGAACTACTGTCGTCCGCCTCATCGACAGGACGACTTTGGTCCGGGAAGGCAACGTCCTGCTGATTTTTCCCCCCAAGATATGGACAGGGGTAATGGAAGAGCTGCTCGGGGAAGGAGACCTGTGAGACCGTGGTTGTGGGAGCCTAGTCTCCAGCTCTGTGACCAACTCCGACCTTGTACCCTGACGCCAAGACTGGATTACAGCCTTGAAATCCGAGGTGACCGGAGGGGGTGGTGGAGTAGGTAGAGACTGGGGGGGGGGAGGAACAGGAACCAGTGGAGGATAATAACCCTGGAATCCCTGAAAGTTCAAGTAGGGATTGGATCCAGGGTAGAACTGCCCCAAATTACTCCAGTCCAAAGCTGGGTCCGCTGGGTAGAAGTCCCCAGGATACCCTTGCGCGTAATGCTGGACAGTTATAATAAATTCCTGTCATCAGATCTGGCATCGGGGGTACCCATGTCGGACCCACCATTGTGTAAATAGGCAAAGAGTCCGGTGTCAGGACAGCCCACATCAGGGAAACCAACGTCGGGGCCAGCACCACCCGATCCAGCACCGGAAGGGATCTGGCATTGGAGGGGCAGGCGTCGGATCCAGATGAAGGGGCCCTGGTGGCGGAACCTGATCCGGCATCGGGGCCAGAGACAGAGGCCGGACAACTGGTCCCAGCTACAGAACTGTCATCAGGACAACCGGCGTTGGAGGTGCCGGGAGCCCGCCAGAAGGTGGAGAGGGGCCTCTATAGTAAGGCCAGATGGCCAAAGAGGAGCCTCCTTCTCCTTGACCCTGAGCGGGGAAAGCAGAGCAGACCCTGAGGCATCGACTGAGTCGAGGGGTTCTCCGTTGTCATTGCTGGGGGTACCCGCTGGAGATGTGGAGAGTACAGATGAGGAAGGAGGAGGAGGAGGGAGAGGGGCTTTCTCCCTCTGGTCCCACCGGACATTGGGTGAGGCGCCGTCAGGCCCCATTGGGGGAACCGTACCCGTGCAGTTGTCCAGGATGGCCAACTTATCGAGTGGAGTCAGGCAGACGGGGGAGGAGCCCCCAGCTGACTTATCAACTGGAGCCGGGCCAGTACCCAAAGCCTGGGTAGTTGTCTTACCGGCCGCTACGCAGTCCGTGGAGTAGCTGAGGGCCAACTTATCAGCCAAGGCAGTGCGGTCGCAGGAGGAGCCGATGGCCGAATGACCCACCATAGATTTACCAGACTTACCGTCCTTGCTGGGCAGCTGTGGGGCCTTGCTCGTCGAGGGTCTGGCATCATCCGTGGAGCACTCCCGCTCCCTAGATTTCTCCTTATGTTTTTTAGAGGGAGAAGCCTTGTCAGATGAAGAATGTCTAAGCTGATCCATTTTCTTCTCGAAAGAAGCCAGGCGGGCTTTTAGCAGATGGGCCTCCAAAGCCTGCTGTCTCCTATTTTTTGTGGCCTGATTAAAGGTCTGGCATTCAGGGCAGGAGGAGACTGGATGGTCTGGACCTAAACAGATGATGCACTTGAGGTGACCGTCTTTGTGCGGGATCTGCATGCCACAGAACGAGCACTTCTTCTTTGGAGAAGACATCAAAGATAAACACAAAATTATTGGAAAAATTAGTGAGGGAAATTCTGACGCAAGGCACTTTCTCGACGATGGCTATATGGAAGTCTGCTATGTGACTGACACGAGGTGATGGTGGGAAACAACTGGAGGGTAGGCGTGGGGACCGCCCACTATATACAGTCATGCTGGTGTCGGTCACGTGACGTCGGGTGGGCGATCCTCCTCAGGTATTGCTAGAAAGGTCTGCCTTGCAGCCTGATGCCAGGTGTCGCTAGTCCTATATGTGATGACCTACTGAAGGAAACCTCTCGAAGTAATATCTGCTCAGAGTAGGCCTGGTCTGGTTTCTAACCAGTCATGGAACCTCCACTGAACACTTTCAGACCACTTTTGCCACAGTCTGACACGGTTCGTGAAATTTTGGTGATCACCTCTAATTACCAGAAGTTGCAACAATGGTCAATAAACTGCTCAGCATAGGCCTGATCTGGTTTCTAGGCAGTCATGGGACATCTATTGGACACTTTTGGGCCACTCATGTCACAGTCTGACACTGTTCATGAATTATTGCTGAGCACCTCTAATAAGCAGAAGTTGTAACAATGGTTCCAGTATTGCTCAGTGTAGATCCAGTCTGGTTTCTAACTAGTCATGGGACCTCCACTGGACACATTTGGACCACACTTTCCATGGTCTGACACTGTTCCTGAATTATTGGTTATCACGTCTCATTAGCAGAAGTTGCAACAATGACTGCAAAACTACTCAAGGTAGGCCCTGTCTGGTTTCTAACCAGTCATGGGACATCTACTGGGAACTTTCAATCCACTCTTGCCACAGTCTGACACGGTTTGTGAATTATTGGTGAGCACCTCTAATCCGTAGAAGTTGTAATAATGGTCATAAAACTGCCTAGGGTAAGCCCAGTCTGGTTTCTAACCAATCATGGGACCTCCACTGGACACTTTCAAACCACTTTTGCTGCAGTCTGCCACTGTTCTTGAATTACTGGTGATCAACTCTACTTACCAGAAGTTGCAACAATGGTCGTAGATTTGCTAAGGGTTGGTCCAGTCTGGTTTCTAACCAGTTATGGGACATGTAGAGGACACTTTTGGACCAGTCTTGCCACAGTCTAATACTGTTCGAGAATTATTGGTGAGCACCTCTAATTAGCAGAAGTTGCAACAGTGATCATGAAATTGTTCAGGGTACACCTTGTCTGGTTTCTAACCAGTCATGGGACCTCCTCTGGGCACGTTCAGACCACTCTTGCCACCGTTTGATACTATTCATGAATTATTGGTGAGCACCTCTAATTAGCAGACATTACAACAATGGTCATGAAATTGCTCAGCATAGGTTCATCACCAGGAAACTGAGGTAATATTCCAACTTAAATGGCATACAGCTGAGTGACACAAAATGAAAGCAAAAAGTGGAAAATGACAGCAGAGCGAGATGTACCTCTGGGTAGTATGGAGAAGGCAGTTTTCATGTGCACTGACTAAATACAAGGAAGAAAAGGGAGTGTCGGTGGGTGGCTGTGAGTGAGACATACAGCATGCCCTATATCACTTTGCTTGATAATGTAAAGTGGGAATTCAAGAATCTGTGTCTCACACTGTCACAGCAAGGCAGCACTGACAGAGCAGGAGGAAAATAGAAATGGAAACACTGAGTGTACACAAGTTATGCACCCCACTCCCCTCCTCCAGAAGGCAGGAAGGCAGGGACACCAGCCTATACTGGCAGGATGGTCTGCATCTGTCCAGGATGGGAACAAGTCTTTTGAGCAATCGGTTTAAATGCTTCATTGGCAAGCTTTTAAACTAGTCAAGGGGGGAGGCACTGATATGCAGCAGGAAAATCCCAGCCTCTCCCTACAAAGCAGGGTACTAAATGAGAAAAAGACCGAGGTAGAAAGGTCAGTGGGGGATGCTGCAACAGAAGGTAAAGCCATCAAAAAATGGAGAGCAATGAGTACCAATGCCCGTAGTCTGGGTAACAAGCTTCCTGAATTAGTGGCCTTGATGGAGGAGGAACATCTGGATATCGTAGCAGTCACAGAAACATGGTACACACAAAACCATGACTGGGATGTAAACATACCAGGATACACTATCTACAGGAGGGACAGGGAGGGTAAAAGGGGAGGAGGAGTAGCTCTTAACATAAGGGAAGGAATCAAAGCAACAGAACAAAAGGGTAAACAGGGAGGAGAAGAAGCACTGTGGGTCAATTTGAAGACAAGCAATGGCACCACAATCTGCACAAGGGTTGTATACAGACCCCTCTCTCAGGGGGAGCAAATGGACAAGGAAATGATAGAAAGTATACTTGGAATGGCAGAAAACGGGGAGATATTGCTGATGGGTGATCTGAATATGCCAGGTGTTAACTGGAGTGCAGTTGCAGCAGCCACTTCAAAGAGTGGGGTTATTCTAGATGCCCTATGGGGGCATGCCTTAGACAACTAGTATTGGTACCCACTCGAGAGGGAGCAATCTTAGACCTGGTTCTCTCAAATGGAGATGGAGAGAAGATCACAGATCTAGAAGTGGGTAGCCATCTGGGAACTAGCGACCATCAAACAGAATGGGTCACAATAAACAAAGCAATAGAGTCAAGCCATACAAAGGCAAAAGTACTGGACTTTAGGAGGGCTGACTTTGTCAAAATGGATGAGTGCCTAAGGAATGCACTATGCAAATGGGCAGGAAGGAGGGTGGAAGAACAATGGGAATAATAAAACTGCCATCACAGAGGTAACAAGCCTTGTGTGAAGCAAATAAACAAAACAAAACGATGTAAGAAACCACTATGGTACTCAAAGGAAGTGGCAGTGAAGGTTCAAGAGAAAAAGAAAGCATTCAGGAAGTACAAAGAATTACAAAAGAAGCAGGACAGAAAACTGTATCAGTTAAAGCAAAAGAAAGCTGGGAAGGCAGTCAGAACAGCAAAGGCCCAAACCGAGGAAAAGATAGCCAACTCAGTTAAGAAGGGGGATACAACCTTTTATAGGTACATCAGGGAGCGAAGGAAGACCAAGGAAGGGATAGTGAGGCTTAATAAAGGGAGGGAGGGTGGGCAGAGGGTGACTGTGAAAAGGCAGAGATTCTAAACAAATATTTTGCTCAGTATTTACAAATGAAGAGGGGGAGGTACCTAAAACAACCAACAGAAACACTCTGGATACAGAAGTTGATACCAGCCCATTTACAGAAGAAAGGGTTCTGAAAGAACTCTTAAAACTGAAGGTGGACAAAGCAATGGGGCCTGATGGGATTCATCCCAGAATTCTCAAAGAACTAAGGGTAGAACTAGTGACACCACTGACTACCCTCTTTAACAAATCATGGGAGGATGTGGTGGTACCCGAGGACTGGAGGAGGGCAGATGTGATTCCCCTTCACAAAAGTGGGAGCAAGGCAGAAGCAGGAAACTACAGACCTGTTAGTTTAACCTCAGTGATAGGGAAAATGATGGAATCACTTCTGAAGGAAAGAATTATCAAGTATCTAGAGGCCAGAGTGGCACAGGACCCAAGGCAGCATGGATTCACAGCAGGAAGGTCATGCCAGACGAATCTGATAGATTTCTTTTTCTGGGTGACCAAAGTAGTAGATCAGAGAGGGGCTGTGGACATGGCCTACCTAGACTTTAGCAAGGCACTTGACACAGCACCACACAAAAGATTAATATGCAAGTTAGCCAGCCTGGGAGTGGGTCCCAAGATGACAGCCTGGGTAAAGAATTGGCTGGAGAATAGGACACAGACAGTAATAGTAAATGGAGTCCTCTCTGAAGAAAGGGAGGTTACTAGTGGGGTACCACAGGGTTCAGTATTAGGACCAGTCCTCTTCAATGTCTTTATAAGCGACATTGCAGAGGGACTAGAAGGAAAAGTATGTATCTTTGCAGATGACACAAAGATCTGCAACAAAGTTGATGCACAAGGTGGGGTGGAAAGGATGAGAAGGGACTTGGCAAGGTTAGAGGAATGGTCAAATGTATGGCAGCTTAGATTCAATGCTAAGAAGTGCAAGGTAATGCACCTGGGAAACAAAAACCCAGGGGAAGAGTACAAAATGGGGGTGAGATACTAACAACAACAAAAATGGAAAGGGACCTGGGGGTGGTCATATCAGATGACCTAAAGGTGGGCAAGCAATGTGAGAGGGCAGCAAGGAGGGCTGGGGGGATACTGGGATGCATAGGGTGAGGCATCACCAGTAGAAAACAGGAAGTTATTATCCCTCTGTACAGACAGCTGGTGAGACCCCATCTGGAGTACTACATGCAGTTCTGGAGACCCAATCTCTGCAAAGACATAGACAGGATGGAATCTGTCCAGAGGAGGGCAACTAAAATGGTGCAGGGTCTGCACCAGAAGACATATGAAGAGAGACTAAAGGAGCTTAATATGTATAGCCTCGAGGAAAGGAGGGAGAGGGGGGGACATGATAGAAACTTTCAAGTACCTCAAGGAATCAACAAAGTCCAAGAGGTAGCATCTTTCAAAAAAAGGTGTGCAAGAACAAGGGGCACAATTTGAAGATAGAGGGGTGGCTCAGAGGTATTTAAGGAAGTATTTTATCACAGAGAGGGTTGTGGATGCATGGAACGGCCTTCTGGAGGAGGTTGTGGAGTCAAAAATGGTGGAATTCAAGCATGCATGGGACAGTCATAAGGCAATTCTAGAGGGTGGGGGTAGGAAGAAGTAGGCTGCTGGTTAACTAGGATCTGCAGCTTATCCATTAGGTAGGGAAATGGGCAGACTGAGTGGGCCAAGCAGTCCTTATCTGCCATCAAATTCTATGTTTCTATGTTAAGTGGGAGCTGTTTGAACAACAAATTGCAGTTTGGATAATTGGCAGAGAAGTATCCTCAAATTGTTTCTGATATCCGTTCCCCTGTAGAGGTCCCACCTGCCGCCAGATGGAACTGACAAGCAGTTTTAGATGCACAGGCTGCCCCCCCCCAACCCCCTTCTAATCTGCCCGAGCCTGTCTTATTATGGGACTGTGCCCCTACCACACCATTAGCCATTCCCCAGAGTTGTGTGACCATGTCCCAACCCTGTTTACAGGCTGTCTCAGTCTGATATTTCCCTGTTTCCCCCTGCTGAGAAGCATAATAACCCTGCCTCATCTTGGCAATTCCTATTTCGTAAGTGTAATGCAGCTACGGCACTTGTTTGGGAGTGTGTATACTCTACACTCCCTGTTCCTAGTCTGCAATGCATGGGTGTCAGAAACAATCTGAGGATGTCACTCTTCCAATTAACCAAACTGCAATTTGCTTTTCATATAGCTCCCGCCTTCTCAATGGGTTGGGGGGGGGACCTGTTATATGCTTAATGTTTCCATTTCTGTTTTCCCCTGCTCTGTCAGTGCTGCCTCGCCATGACAGTGCGAGACACAGATTCTCGTATTCTCACTTCACATTATCAGTCAAAGTGATCTAGGGCACGCTGCGTTTATCATGCAGCCACCTACCAACACTTCCTTTTCTTCCTTGCATTTAGTCAGTGCATATAAAAACTGCCTTCTCCATGCTACCCACAGCTACATCTCACTATGCTGCCATTTCCCTTTTTTTGGTTTCATTTTGTGTCATTCAGCTGTGTGCCTCATGTAAATTTGAATGTTACCTCTGTTTCCAGGTGAAGAAGCCATGGACCTGGTGCTCTTCAAAGCAGCCACCTGCTGACTCTCCCAAGTCCTTAGCATGTGCTTCCATTGCAGCATAGGTGCCTTCAGCACCTGAGTGAAGGCATACACACTACCCAGGTGGTTGAGGCACTCAGCTGCGTCTCATGCCTCACAGCTCACCTGAGCTGTGTGGTAGTTTAGCATTACTGCCCTCCCTGTGGTGTGTTATTACTTACTTACAATTTATTATTGTAAGTAAGCACTAGAATGCTGGCCCAGAGATGATCTGCATGGCCACAGGTGAGAGCTGCATGGAGCCATGAGTCAGAAGGTGAAACAGAACCATTTATCAGCTGCTACTGCCTATAGACTGCACTTTATGAACTGCTTCAATACACTTTAATTTACTTGTACCTGCTGTTGTTGGAGACTGTTGTGTTCAGTGCAGGAGGGGGTCCAGCGGCAGACCAAATGATGGGCTGAACTTTAAGGGGGCAGGGGCTATAGTCTACAAAGTACCACACTGCCCACGTCAAAGGGCTGCACTAGAACACCAGCCCAGAGACAATATGCATGGCCGCAGGTGAGAGCTGCATGGAGAAAGTGAGTTGGGAGGCAGAACAGAACCATTTATCAGCTGCTACTGCCTGTAGACTGCACTTTATGAACTGGTTCAATACACGTTAATTTACTTGTACCTGCTGTTGTTGGAGACTGTTGTGTTCGGTGCAGGAGGGGGTCTGGCGGTAGACCAAATGGTGAGCCAAACTTCGAGGGGTGGGGGCTATACCCTACAAAGTCCCGTGCTGCTCACGGGTGTGAGTGCCGTGGCGTGAGCACCACTTGGGGGAGAAAAGTTGTTAGTTAAATTTGTTAACCCCACGTTTTTGTTTGTTTAAAGATAGGATGGGAACGAGTGTGGTAATAATTCTGGGGGGGTGGCTGATTTGGAGTGTTTGTATGGCGAACCTCCAAGCCATGAAGGATGATTGTAATAGCGTGAACAAAGGTATAAGTTTGATGTCAATGGGAGGGCTTACCTATTTGAAACACAGACATTTGGTTCATTTGGTTTATCGCAGAAACCAGTTCCCCAATGAACAAAAACAACTCACCAAACAACCTATTCCTTTACAAATCCCCTGTAAAGTAAACAGCCTAGGGGTCAGTAGCTTGTTTTGCACTTCACTCCTAGTGCAAAGTGGGGATATTGAATTAAACTGGGGACCAAACAAAAGCATAGGCATCACTATAACACATGAAAATGTGAGAAGCCTAGTAAATAAAATGGACAAGTACCGGGTTTGGGCAGCAGAAACTAAACAAGATATTCTAGCCATTTTCAGAGACATGGTTACACCAAGGAGTGGGAAATGATGAGATTCAACTCACTGGCTACAGCTTACAGAGAACAGATAGGGGCAAAAGGGGTGGTGGGGTCTTGCTTTATATTAGGGATAGCCTAGGCCCTTACCAGACAGTCTTAACAAATCATGAAGGAATCGGCCGTCTGCTGATAGAACTGCTTTCCTTCTGGCTAACAGTAGGAGTATTCTATGCTCCCCCAAAACCGAAAAATGAAAACTTCGACTCCTTGGCTGACCTCATCATGGATAAAATAAAAGATCATCAAGTCATAATAACCGGGGACTTTAATGCCAACTGGTTTCAGACCAGAGGATTAAAGTTAAAAAACAGTTTGAAGTGTTAGGTGAAGCGCAAATTATTCAACATCCAACTAGATGCACAAACAATGGAAAACTAGTCTCCATCCTGGACTTATTTTTCGTCTCCCAGAATATAGGGATTAAAAACTGTGAAGTCCTGCCTTTGAACTTGGGAGATCATAACCCTATAACTTGCAGAATGGATTTACAAATCCCCTCATAAAGACAAGCAAAAACATACTGGGCTAGAGACTTTGCAAAGTTTAATGGGGTAACCTTTAGAAATAGCCTAAAATATTTTAACTGGGAGAGAGTGTTCTTAGCACCCAACATTAACCTAGCTGTCTCGGAATTTAATGACTCCCTGGAAATGATCGTACAGCTACATGCCCCTAAAGTGTTAAAGAGAGAGAAGGAAGGGGAGATGCCTTGGATAACTGATAAATTAAAAAAACAACCAAGGATAAGGGACAGAGTATAGAAAAAAGCACGGAAAACTAAAAACTCTGAGGACTAGGGGAGGTTCCAAACTTGGAGAAAAAAATGTAAGAGAGAAGTTAAAAATGCAAAAACACAGTATCATTTAAATAAACTAAATAAGGCACAAGATCCCAAGAAATTTTGGAAACATATTTCAGAACTGAAAAACCTAGCCAGAACTACAAATACGATTAGCCTCATGGAAAGTGGGACTCTTGTAGAAGACCAAAAGGAAGTAGCCAATATATTTAATTCTTACTTTTTAGGCCTTCCCGACCTAAAAGTAACAAAACCCAAAGAAAGTGGAGCTGAAATCTCTATAATAGAAATATTAGTGGGTACAAAGATGAATCAAAATAGTGAACAGAAACCCAGATTTAGATTTAGGAAGTTAGAAGTGAAGGAAGTAGAAAAAGAGCTACAAAAACTGAACACTGCTAAAGCAGGGGGTCTGGATGGAATAGACGCAAGATTTTTGAGGCTAGGTGCTGAAATTTCTGACCCTATAATAACCTTTTTAACTGGAGCCTTTGCAGCTCCATTGTCCCAGATATATGGAAACGGGAAAGTTATACCTATCTTCAAAGAGAGTGACAGTACTGTCCCCTCTAACTATAGGCTGATAGCCCTTCTTCCCACCCTGTCGAAGATATTGGAAAGAAGGGTGCATTACCAACTTAGCCATCACCTAGAAACAAATGGAATGTTAACCGATAACCAATATGGCTTTAGAACAGGAAGGTCCACGAGCACCGCACTGATGGACTTCAATAGCCTAGTGGCGTCATCTTTAAACCAGGGAAGGAGTACCAGGGTGGTGTTCATGGACCTTATCAAGGCGTTCAACCTCGTTCAACACAGGGTTCTATTGGAGAGACTTGGAGAGGTGGGGGTTCAGGAAGGGCCACTACAGTGGATAAGGTCCTATTTGGCTGATTATAAGCAATTTGTCGCACTGGGAGCCTCAGTATCAAGCTTTGGGGAAGTAACCTGGGGAGTTCCTCAGGGCTCAATTATAGGCCCTCTGATGTTCAACGTGTATGTGAACACTTACATGATTCATAAAGCACAGTGAAATAAAGACTGTATGCTGATGATACCGTACTGGTGGCATCCGCTGAAAATCAGGAGAAAATGGAACATCAGCTACAAGTAGACATGGTGCAAATGGAAAAGTGGTTGGGCAGCTCAGGCCTGCTCCTCAATTAAGAAAAAACTCAATGCATGCTAGGAGGAGCAGACCTGAGCTGCGGCTCCAACTCCATAATGGCACCAACATTAAAAATGTGGCCAGTTATAGATACTTAGGGGTCCAGGTGGACTCTGGGCCAACTTATGCAAAGAGCATACTCTTCTGCAGGTTGGGAAAGTAAACCAATGATTGGGGGCACTTAGAAGGGTGGCTGACTGTCTATCCCCTGAAATTAGGGAGAGGGTGGTTAGGCAGTTACTTATTCCTGTACTGGAATACGGTTCCATCCTATATATGCACTCCACCCAAAAAGTATTAAAAAAGATAAATCAAACCTACTATAGATTAAATAAATTCATTATTAGAAGTAGATACAAGACCCACCACTGTGAAATTTATAATAATTTGAGTTGGTTTCACCCAGAAGAACAAAGAAAATACATTTGGCTTACAACATGTCACAAGACACTACATGGTAAACACAAATATCCCCTGTTGTGTCTTGTGTCGTGTGCACCCTCTAATGGCCAAAGAGTTACAAGTAGCATCTAGCAGTAGAATACCAATGCACAGATCATTTAACAGGATTGGTGACATAACATTACAAAATAGTATAGCAAGTCATTGGAACAAGTTACCTTATGAACTGAAGAATACCATCAGTTTGACCATTTTTAAGTTAAAGTTATATGAACGATTGAGAACTACCTATATATGTTTTAAGTAATGATTTTTATTGTGTAGTGATTCTGTTTGTGGTATATTGTGTTTAAGTTTTGTTATCAATGTTATAACACAGGACTTTGTTGAAAATGGGATTTATATCCTAACACATTGCTTCCTGTTTAAAAAGAAATTTTATCAAATCAAAAAATCAAATATTGTGATTCTATGGGAATTTTATATCACACTTCACAGGTGGTTGAAGACACACTATGTTAACCCTCTGCCAGCGTGTCCTTTACCACCATTAGTACCGCAGTCACGCTTCCATACCACTGACGGACATCCAGCATTGACAAATGCTTGTTTTCTTTTCTGTGCTGCTCATGTGATCATAGTGGCCTGGCCTAGTCCAACCTGACCTGACTTGCTGCAATTAATTGCTACCTCATGTAGTAGATCCTATTTACAAAAGATTTTCATCACAGGCACAAATTATTGAAAGTGTTTTGTGCATAGGGTCTGCTGTATGTTTTATTCAGGTATCATATTTGAAATTAAAGTGAGGAATGTTGACTTTGAGAAACGTGAGGCACTCAGCATTTTCTGGTGTCAAACAGGATCGTGTGTCAGTAATGATATTACCAGCTGAAGTGAACAATCGTTCTGAACAGATGCTAGTCAGAGGGCAATTCATGAACTTCATTGCAATGTTTACTAAAGCAGGCCACATATTTTGTTTGGATTTCCAGTATTTCAAGGGATCACCGTTCCAGCTGATATTGGGCTCTGCCAGGTACATTTCAACAATGGTCTGTGTTGAGGCTGTGTTACAAGAGGCAGATGAAGATGTTACAATAACATCTTCCAAGTGACTCCAGAGACATGAAGCTGAACCAAATGACTGTGGGACAGTGATATGCTTGGCTGGTGGTGAAGAAGAAGATTCAGCTGCAGTGTCTGAGGAGGAAGAAGGAGAAAATACTGCAACAGTAGAGGATGGGCCACCTGATGCTGTGCTGCTGTGTCGTGAAGAGGATTCTGAATGTGGTGCTGCTGTTGCACTCTTGTTCCATGACAGCACACACCTCATCAATTATTTCTTGTTTGTTTCTCTCGAAACAAGTGTCATCATCATCACTCAATAGTTGCTTCGATTTGTAGCACGGGTCCAAGATTGTTGCTTTAATGTAGTACTCAGAATAAAGCATTCTACATAGTTTGTCATCTTCTGCAACTTTTGTGATCACACGTCTCGTTGGATCTTCTTGTATTCTGGAGGGCAACTTACACGTGTCAGCACCACTGACAGCCTGTATGATCATGGAACTGCCTTGCTTCTTTAACTTTTCCCTAATCAGATTCAATCTGAATTTTAAAATTTTTATTAGGGGTATCACCTGGCTCAGAGTTGCCACGTTTGTACTAACCTCCCTGGTGATTTATTCAAATGGCTGGAGCAGGAAAATTAGAAACTGCAGCATGGCCCACTGTGGTGGAGTAATATAGACATCTGCATCAACAATTTTATTTTCTAAGGTGTACTTCCTGACAGCTTTCTTTTGTTCCAGCAGCCTTTGGAACATATAAAAGGTCGAATTCCATCGAATAGGAATGTCTTGGTTCAGTCTGTGCAATGGTAAACTGTGCTCCTGCTGTATTTTTTCAGACAAGTGATGGGCTTTGCTTGAGTGACTGAAATGAGTGCATATTCTTTTTCCAGTGCTAACGAGAGCCTTAATCTCCCTGTCGTCATCGAGAAAACTGTGAACTATTAGATTTAAGCAATGCGCAAAGCAGCGGATGTGAACAAAGCCCCCCTCCTCCAAGGCCTTCCTTCTGTTGGACCCATTGTCTGCAACTATAAAGCCAACTGACAGTCCCTGTGAAGTGAACCATTGCTGTATTGGTTTTTGGAGCTCTTCATTGATGTTGTATGAGGTATGTTCAGATGGAAAATAAAACATTCTTAGGACGGCAAACTGCGATGCTTCACTGTCCCCAGTCCCACGTGAATTATCGAAACATGCCCAATGTGCCATGACAGACAATGAAGGGTTCAGGCTGACAGCTTGTTCAGATATCTGTTGTGAGATACACCACCCTCCCAACAGCACTGCACAACACGCATCTTAATTTTTTACATACAACATCGTAAAGATCTGGAATCCCTGTTGTTGAGAAGTATTTCCATGATGGTATACTATATCAAGATTCGAGGTACTCAAGCAGCCGCCTGAATCCTATATGTTCAACCACGTTATATGGTAGCAAATCAAAAGCTATCATTTCTGACATTTTTTTGGTTATTGTAACAGCAACAGGGTGAGTCGAGGCATATTTGGCTTTACGCTCACATGTTTCTGAGATGGTAAGCTGTCTCCTTGAAGGAGGAGGGCTTTTGAACATATGGTCACTTTCAATAACAGTTGGAGGAGTCCTTCGAATGGCAGAAAGTGGTGGTGGAGGTGTAGTGCTGCGGGGGCTGCCACTGCTGTTGTCATCTATGGGCATTACCCGAGTGTAGTGAGCTATCACTGTCACTTTCTCTTCGAGACTCACAACTGAACTTCTCAGTAATGTTATGACCTCTGTCTAGGTGCCTCTTCAATGCTGAAGTTCCCAATGCTCCTTTCTTTTTACCCCTGCTGATTGGCCATTTACAAATAGCGCATGTTGCTGTCAACTCATTGGAAGCACTAATGGAGAAGTATGACCAAACAAGATATTTTTTTAGTTTTTTTTCCCAGGAAGGCACCACGCCTCGGTCACCTTTTCAGGGCCCCCCCCGGATTTTTCTTGGGCCTGTTCCTCTTGTGGTTTATTCCCACTACCCCCCTCCACAACAAAACACCTCTGCCTGTTTCTTCCTCATCTGCAGTTTCCATCCCCTCCAGTAAACCTTGTGCTGCCTGATCATTCTTTTCATCTTTATTATTACCCTCATCAGGTTCAACCTCAGAAGAATCAGATGAGGGACTGGCAGTAGCATAGTATGCAATTGTTCCATACTGTTGGGTGCCTCTGCTGGTGGTACCCACCACGCCTTTAGTTTTTTTAACTACATAACTTTTTTTTTTTTAACTTGGGATTGATGATGATCTGAGATATTCACCTTTTTTAGATTCAAGCATTCGCTTGGAGACAAAGCCTTAGATGTGGAAAAAAAAATCACTTTTTGGGGTGTGATTTTGTCTTCCCTTTTCAGGTGGATTACCGTCTTTTGCAGTGCCACTGCCTACCTGAGAAACAGAATGTGCCTCATCAACACTTTGATCCATTTGGAACAAAAGATCCCTCTGACATGATGTCCTTCTGATGACTCCCACCCATGGGCTAAGGACAAATTTACTGTCATGACTTGTGACTGTACAGTGTACACAGCACAACAACAGCACAGCAGTCCACCACCACCACTTCCTTTCAAGATTACCGGACTGGCTCCTACAATACAGTTACTGTTAAATTACCAAATTCAGCAACTGTTAAGTGTGCCTCAGAATTTGAATTGGAGATGCAGACACATCTGGTGCATTAGCCGCATGCAGCACAGTCCCACACTGGGGGCTGGTTAACGCTTAAACGTAACGTAAGTTTGAAAACGTGATACACTATAAAACTAATGATAATAAGCAAGGCCACTGATTTACGGTGATTAAAACAATGAAATTCCATTTTCAAGACATTAGATTCCGGAATTGCACTGGTGATTGTTACTCTAATTTCCAGATTTTACCGGGATTCTGCTGTCATTCTTTTAGTATGTGCATAAATAATAAAAATAAAAGAAGGCTTAATATACAGAGCATTAAATAAAGCAAACTAAAAATAGTACAGGAAGGAATTATAAGAAAAATACAAGTTTTGTAGATTTACTGATCTGATATAAAATGCCAGATTCCATTAAATCTTTATTTTTACCGGTGTTCAGGCAGCTCTAATTCCAGAATTTTACCGGGTTTTCCGGTAAAAAACGAAAATCAGTGGCCTTGATAATAAGGAATAATGGGAAATGAGTGATGATGATGACACTTGTGTGTAGTGCTTGTGCTTTACTTGTGGTGTACTGTAAACACTCAGCCTGCTACAAGTCACAGTGAGATTATCCCCTGGGCCACCCACAGTCAGCAGCACAGGGCATGTGCATTAACTTGTATGTTGTTTCAACAGTATATTTTTTGTCAATACATGAAATTGTGGTTTGTGAATGAACATAGGTGATGAAGATTGTATTCGTGATTGGATGGTACAAGTCAAAGATTTATATTGCCACCCTGCTGCACTTGCTCTGTACACACAGCAGCACTGAAGCCAGGAAAAAAATGTCATTTGGGATTTCTAGGACTGTTACATTTATTGTGGGCCACCCTGCAGTATGTCCCTCGCCCCTCTGAGTATGCACTGGATGTCACAAAGATTTCTTTTACCACCCTGCTGCCCTTGCCCTAGTGTACACACAGCCACAATGAAGCCAGGAAAAAAATTGGAGATTTTATGTAACTGTAAAAGGTTTCTGGTACCCGCAGTAGTCTCTCCCTCTCTTCTCTGGATCTGGAATGGCACAAGTCAAATTTTGTCAGTCTGCCTATTTTGTACACACAGGTACTGTCTGAGGTCAAGAAAAAAACAACTTTCATTTGGGATTTTCTGCAACTGCAATCTCTGCCCTCCCCCCAGTACTCTGGATCTGGAATGGCACAAGTCAGATTTTGCCAGCCTGCCCTTTTTGTACACACAGCTACTGTCCGAGGCCAAGAAAAAAAAAAACTTTCATTTGGGATTTTCTGTAACTGTAATGGGCCCCAGTACTCTAGTTCTCTCTCTCTCTCTCTCTCTCTCTCTACACACTAGTCTCACTCTCTCTCCTCTGGAATGGCACAAGTCAGATCTTGCAGCCTATCTTGCTCACACACAGTCACCAGCCCAGCATTGCCAGAATCCCGTCACCTGCACCACTATTCTCCAGTCCTGACTCACTCCCTAATCCGACTCCTAACGCTCCCTCCCAAGTCCCGTCCCCGACCACCTTCACCCTCTCCCACAATCAGTTCTCTCCCCCTTCCTAACTTCTTCTTTGTCCCACTCCCTTCCCTTCCCTCTGGCTGGTGAAACTCTTAATTTTATTTTTTAGGGTGCTTTTCTTTTGGTTTGGTTTGGCTCTGCTGCTCAGCGCAGCTCCTCCACTCCTCTCTCTTCCTGGTCCTCCTCATTCTGGGCCATGTGGCACACTCAACATGGTTATATACCATGAGTGTGTCACGTGACCTTCTGTTGCCTGATTGGATGCCACTGGCCGCCTGTATGTGCCGATGGCATCCCCATGGCAACAGAAAACAAAATCGGGAAAACAGCATCTCCACGGACCCGGAACCAGACTTCTACCACGAAGTCCGTATTTATCCAGGTCCGTGGATTGCGGGTTCGATCCAGGGGTCCAGATCTCCTGCGGAACAGTCTGTCCAGCTCTACTGTTGATCCATACAGACAACATTTTGGTGATGTACTACACCAACTGTCAAGGTGGTGTCCATTCATTTCCTCTCTCTGGAGAGGCAATAAGAGTCTAGCATTTGGCTGTGGAACACAATATATTATTGTTGGACATCTTCCTGCCTGGCACCCTCAATGTCCTTGCGAATCATCTCAGCTGGTCCCAGGTGCTGTGACATAAATGATAGTTACTGGACTCCATTGTGGACAACCTCTTCCTAAAGTGGGGTTACCCAGATGTAGATCTTTTTGCATCTCCATGCAATGCTAAACTGTAGCATTTCCACTCGCTCACTCCAGGGCCTGGAGTTTTTTGGCAAGATGCATTGTTCCTGTGTTGGAAAGGGAAGTTCATGTATGCCTTCCCCCATTCTCTCTCATACAGAGGATTCTGGAGAAGCTGAGGGCTGAGTTGGCCACCCTGATTCTGGTGGCCCCATTCTAACCCAGACAAATTTGGTTCCCTCTGCTTCAGCAACTGGCAGTGGAACTCACAGTCTGGCTCCCTCTACAAGTGGGACTACTGTCGTAGGAGCAGGGTGCTCTGGTGCATCTGGCTCTTCAGTTCCTGAACCTCCACATCTGGTTCCTGAGGATGTTGGGCACTCCTGCTTTGGGGTTTCCCTGGCAGGTGCAGCTGTTCTTCTGGTGGCTCAGATGTCTACTGGTACACCCACTCACAAGAATGGAAATCTTTTACAGAATGGTGCGCTTCCCATCAGCTGGACCCCTTTATGTGTCCAATCAGTCTGGTGATGAACCACCTCTTGTCCCTTATGGACTCGGGCCTCGGGTATTCCTATGTTAAGGTCCACTTGGCCACAGTGTTGGCTTTCCATGCCCTCATCAATGGAAAAATGGTGACCCAGCTGGATGTATCTCAGGGGTATTCTGCTTCTGCACTTTCCAGTCTGTGATTCATTTGTGGTATGGGACTTTAATTTGGTTCTGGAGACCCTTACTGCACCTCCCTTTGAACCTGCTGCTACTTCTGAGCTGCACTTCCTCTCTTAAAAAACACTGTTCCTAGTGGCTATGACGTCTGCCAGATGCATTTGAGTTGCATGCTCTGGTTGCAGGCCCTCCCTTTCTTATTTTCCACAAGGATAGGGTTACCTTATGTACCAGCCCTCATTTTCAGCTGAAGCTAATGTCTGAGCAAACACTACACCAGATGATTGACCTTCCGGTTTATTTCTTGACTCCATGGATAGCGGGAGACATCGACTGCATACACGTGATGTCTGTTAGACATTGTGTTGGTACCTGGATCGTATTAAGGATTGTAGAAAATTCTCTGCTATTTGTGGTTTTTGCCCCCAGAATGGTGGCCTCCCCTATTTTAAAGCAGGGCCTTTCCAAATGGTTAGCCTGCTGCATTTCTTTCTGTTACTAGAGGCGTGGTCAGCAGCTTCCTGGTCCTGTGCATGCTAATTCCTCTTGGAGTACTGTTCATACATTTACTAAATATTACAGTCTGGACAACGCCTCTTATAGATGTGCTGGATTTGGCATTACTGTCTTGCAAGGCCTTCTTACTCAGGGCCCTTAGATGCTTCTTTCCTTCCTCGATGCTTTGGTACTGCTTGGGAATCATTCCATTATGTTGTTCAATGGAGGGAGATATCCTCAAAGAAGATAGAACTGTTACTTACCATAGCAGCAGATCTTCAAGAGAATCTCCGTCATTGAGTTACAGCTCTCCCCCTCTTCCTCCCTTGTCGGGTGATGGGTGGTTGTCCTGCTTGCTCTCGCATGCTGGTTCTCCTCTTATTCCTGGATTTTGCATAGTTACAGATTCCATAACCTCTCCTGTGTGCCTGCTTTGGTCCTGGTTGCTTCGGTCCCTGACGGTCTGATGATCGTCCGAGCTTGTCTCCAGCAGGGAACTGAGGCATCATGGGACCACCCACTGCCCACATTACAAGGCATGTCGATGTGGGCAGCTCCAGCTAGCAGACTTTTCCAGGTGCTCCTGACACTGACAACTTACAGTTCCATGATGTGACTCAATTGAGGAGATTCACTCGAACAGCTACTGTTCCATTTAACAACTATTCTTTCTTAGTGTACCTCTGTTCCTCCCTTCCCTCTCCCCATGACACATTTGAAAGCAAGCTGTTACCAGCCAAGTATATATTTCCTGATAAAACTTTAGAAATAAATATTTATATTAGTTTATTTATTTTTTGTTGACCGGAAAAGGGAGACTAGGCAAGTCTAGCTATTTTCAGCCTCGTCCCAGTGGAGGAAGGGATACAGATGGAAACCAACCGACACTGAACCAGATTAAGCTGTTGGGGGTATTTTTAGTAAATAAATACTAATTAAATCAATAAATAGTGGGTTTGTGAAACAGCCTTCCCTCAACAGTCACTGAAAGTAAATGTAAATGAATCTTTCAAAATAAAAATTGACAGGTTGATACTACAGGGATTTGATGTGAGCTACTACCACTGAGTTGTGGGGGGACATCTTGTTGGACCTCTTGGTCATTTTCTGTCTTTCTAGCCTTAATTAACCCTAGTAAACCATACTCTATAAAACCTTAACACTTCCTGCAAAGCATCCCCTCACAGCTACAGTATTGACCCGTTCCTATCCATTGACCATTCACCTTTCCTTTTAACTCTTCTAATTATGCTGTCAAATTATTCTGAAATAATGCAACTCACTTTAACTGACCTTCAGCTTCTTCTGTTTGGGTTGCAATTGTATCTGAAGAAGGGACCTGTGAGGCCCTGAAAGCTTGTGCTCGGTACCCTCATTGTACTAGACCATTTGTTGGTCCAATAAAAGGTATCAAACTATCCAGTGACTCCTTTATAAAAGGTTGCAAACTGAAGCCATGTCCCACAGTAATGTTTCCCAATTTCTAATGCATCACCAAGCACCAGGGTTGCCCCTCTGAGCAGGAGTGGAAATGGATAGAGAAACAGGAAAGTAGTGCTGCATCCTCATTCTTAGCTTAGGGATAGGGTTGTGGTAATTGTTTTTTCAAATGCTTTGAATTGAGAAAACGTTCACAGTGCTGGCCATCAGCAGGTCCCCACTGAAAGCTGTAGTGTCCAACAAAATAGTTAAAGCATCATTTCCTTTCATCCCCCTGCAATGATGGCTTGGTGAGGATAACTGATGCGTTAGTGCATACCAGATTTTGTCTGTGCCATGACAATGTGAAAAGTCACACACGCTGGTTATTCATCAGAGTGATTTATGTCTGTGATTGCTTTGTCGCTGTCCTCACCAGCCTGTCTTGTAACTCTAGTAATTACTTGTTCAATATGGATTAGGCATGCCTTTTGCTGGAGATTACATTGCTATTTCGGTGCCCGAGGATTTCTTGGTTGGTTACATGGTTCTGTGATACCGTTCTAGGACCTAGGCTCTAGGACTTAGAACAGACTTAACCCAGGCTCCAGGACTTAAAGTAGACTTAATTAAACAAGGATTATGATCTCTGGGGGATCGGCAAGACTCTCAGAAAAGAAAGCCATAAGCAGCTCCGCAAAGTGTTGTTTTTTTCACTAGAAGAGCAATAGTTCTATAGGGATTCAAATGTTAGTTTTCAAAATGTAGCTAAATTATATATATATATATATATATATATATAGTTTTACCTTAGCTAAGTGACTACTATCTCTCAAACAGATTTTTCTTGTCAGACTGTTTTTGAAAGATCACTGGCAACTTAACATATTTGCTGTTTTTTAGGCTGGCCCACCAGCACAGTGGAAATGCTACCCCTTGCAATGCTGCCAACCCGGGTTTGGCAATGACCCTGGGAAATCAGAGGGCGGGCTGGGGGAGGTGGCAGAATGAGCATTTGCAGGATTGCTCTCCTCGTCTGAGGTGTGGGCATGGTTCCTGGTGTAACTGCGACTCCTAGCACAGGCTGGGAATACAGCATCATACCGGGACCGCACAGTTGGGAGGAGATGTCTGTAGGGTGTGTGCAGGAGTACGTGTGCTCCATGCTGACATCATTGCATGTCCACATCTCCAGGGGGCAACTTAAGCAGAAAAACCCTGGAGCCAAACAATGACACCAGGGTCCTCGCAAGTACCACCTCTAGCCCACTCTGGGGGATGCCGGGGGGGGGCCGGATTAGCATCTGAGTCCTCCCCCTTGGAATCTGGGGGAGCCCCACCATGGGGAGGGCAAGCTACGATCTCCCATATTCGCCCAGTAAGTCCTCAGAGCACAGCACAGAGGTGAATCTAAAAAGGGGTTCACTGGCAGATATGGGGTACATCCTCAGCCTCCTCCAGGAGAAGAAACAGAGTTAATTTAAAAAAAAAATATATATATATATATATATTTATAAAATGGAGAACATCCTCCTCCAAATCCAAAGTTCTGATTGTATAAAACACATCACATGACCGTGCATATATCAGCGCAACTGCACACCTGCAATTTTACCCCCCCAAAAAACAATTTTACCATTTTATAAGATAGATAACCCACTCTAGGATGTGCAGTTGCGCACTGATATATGCACGCCTTAGGTGGTTGACGTACTCAGCCTGCGGCCTCATTCTTACAATGCACACCAAGGCATGCGTATGTCAAAGCGTGACCGCACACCTAAGAGTGGGTTATCTATTACATATATGTAATATATGCTGTTTTCCCTCTATGTGTACCATTGTACAGTTTGCTGCACTGTTCTGCACTATATTTTGTGTATAAGGGAGGCAGTATATCCTAGTGGTTAGGGCAGCAAGTTTCAAACCCGGAGGTGCAGCAAACCTGGGTTTGAAACCCACAACTGCCATTTGTATACTGCATGACCCTCAGCAGGTCACATAATCTCCCTGTGCTCCTGTGATGCCCCTGGAAAAGAGCATGGCTCAGTGTGCCTTTCCTGGCCAAACATTCTAAAATTAACTATAGAGTGCAGAAGCATCCCCAACCAATCACAAAGCCTCCTTCAGTTGTGTGTGAGATACTCTTATTGCCATAAGAATACCTCACGTGTTGAGCACTTTGATGGGTGTTTCGATGACCGCTCCTGGCACTAATGTTATTAAATAAAAACTTTCTTTTTTATTTAATAAAGTTAGCCATCTAAAATAATCTTGTGGGTCCAGCTGGAGGGCCTCTTATGGCTATAAGAGTGTCGCTTCTTGCGTCCTTAGCACCACAGAATTGCTCACCTTCAGTTCACAGTCCTCTGGTCCTACGAATGTGTGAGGCAACACCCTTATAGTCATAAGAGGCCTTCCAACTGGACCCATAAACTTACAGAAAATATATATATATATGCAGAGTGAGAATAATCCATGAGGTGGTGCGCATTATGAGACTTTAGTACACACCCGAGGTGTGTGGTGCTGCATAAACCCTGAGAGTGAAGCTCGATGTGTTTGTTCAAGCATCACACACCAAGGGTTTATATCAAATCTGAGTAATAACACCACCCCATGTTTTATTCTGAGTCATTTCTGATCTTCAGTTTTTTCCTCACTCCCCCTCCCCCAATGTTAGTTATGCTGTTTTGTTAAATGATGATTCTGTACACAATTTAGTGCATATTGCAAATCATCTAAGATCAAAGTCTATGGTCATGCTATGTTTCTAGGATAGTATTTTTTCTATTTTCACATTTATGGTTGGCGCTCTGGTAATGCCTGCAAACTGAATTGTGTTGCCATTGCATTTTTTCTTCTCACACAAGCCATTTTGATGTCAGTCACTGACTAGGATTCCACACCTCGTTTTCTGGCTGACAAAATACTTTTACTGACCCAGTTTCAAGTCAGCATGGAGACACAGCACACATGACTTTCTACTGTTAGCAAACAAGGTTAGTTTCTGTATTTTCTGCGTGAAAATTGTAGCAGTTTCTCACTTTTTAGAGTGGCGCGGTTTTCAGAGGAAAACTGTCATCTAAGAAACACTGTACTCTAAAGTGTCTCAAGAAAGAAGCAGCTTGTTACTATGCGCGTGTGTGCAGTAATAACTGGCTAGTTATTATAGTACATAACTGTCTCTCTCCATTGAAAAAATTGATGGTCAGTTATTATATATAGGGGATACATGATGGTTGACTGTGGAATATGGAAACTGTTAGCATGAGTGCAGAGTGAACTGTGATAATATCATGAGTGGTGAAGCCACTAGTGATATTATCGCGATTCACTCTGCACGAGTACTAATATTTGCCAAATTTCCAAGTCGCACATCATGTGTACAATTTATACAATAAGGTCTGGGTTTTGAGTTATGTTTATTTCTTTACCTGGCGTTGAGGTTCTATGTTATGTTGCAGTGTGCTTCCTCAGTTGTGTGGTCTTTTTATTAATGAACTTGGTGCTGCTGTGTCTTGAATGGGAAACGTGTAGCTTTTGATTTGTTTGTTTGTTTGAATGGATATGTGAGAGTATATTATTGGTTGCTATTGTTGTTTGTGCGTGTTGCGTTGAGCATTATTGGTTTACAACTGTTTGGTGGGTGGGGTTGTCATAGGAGCAGAGAGTCTCAGCGTTTCCTGAACTTTTGTGTTTTTACAGTGTTTTTTCATGTATTGGGGGTTTCTTTCACTTCATTTTTTTAGGTTATTTGCTTTTTATGATATTGGGCTTTACTGGTGACTGCACTTGTCCATTTTTGGGGAGACCGCAGGAACGAATGTTTTTTTGTTTTACTTTTGCCTTTTACAATCTGAGCAGGAACGTCTTTTCCAGTCATGCAGCTAGCAGCGTCTGAGCTACAAGAAGTCACAAGGGCTTCTCGGGATTTCTACTGCTGTTTTCACTAGTGGGATAAATTACTGTGGTTTGTACTTATTTGAAAAAAATTCCATGAGCTTGTTTGTTCTATGTGGTGCTTGGCTGACGTAATCAGTGTTGGAATATCAGGTACTGATGTAGTCATTGTTGGTATATCTGTCTGAATATATCACAGTGTCTACGTCAACTCCCTGATATTCAACGCTTCTGAAAGTAACACTATTTATTTGGATGGTTATTCCTTCACCCCTATTGTATAAATAGATATATACATATCACTAATTTGTACTGTAAATATTATTGTACTTGCCTGCTTTTAGCAATTATTGTATAGTATTCATATCATTTGAGGCATGAATAACATGAGGGAATACAACTGTTATCGAAGTATTATTTCCCGCTAGGGTGGATAACATAGAAGATAATGTATGGTCATATTGGTAACTGGTTTGTTAACCATCGAGAGGTTGCCATGGCAACAATGTAAACCTCAAGAGTGAAGCTCGAGAGGTTTACGTCTCCATGGTAACCTCAAGATGGTTACACAAACCGGTTGCTGATATATGACCATACATTATATTTCATAGTGTATGGTCATCATAATTGGAGGGCCCCGCCCATGGTTCAGTGGACAGAGATACCCTCCGACAAATAACCTACAAGCCCAGCCACCGGCGCTTAGCCATCACTTCCGACACTGAGCCAGGCGCGTGATTTCTGCTCGCACTTGCCTTTTCTTTGCTCAGCCTCTGGCCTCTCCCTGCTCTGTTTTTGTCATTTCTCTGGCTGCTGGTGTCTTCCTGCTTGCTCTTCTCCTTTTCTTGCCACCTGCTTCTGGGCTCCGTCGGCCATGCTCCGTGGTCCTCCTCCTTGGTTCACCCACGGCTCTGCTGCTCAGTGGCCCTTTTCCTCCCCCCTCTCTCTGTTGCTCCCTTGCTCTCTCTGGTGCCTACTTACTTTTGGGGGTTCCTCTCTCATCCTCCTGGTGCTACCTCTGCTGCTCTTCTCTAGTGCTGCTCTCACTCCCTGCTGGTTTAGCTTCTTGCTGCTACTTCCAGGTGTGCGTGGCTGTACTTCTGGTCCCCTCTATTCCTTCCTGCACCTTCTGTTCTTCTGCAGCCAGTGCTCCTTGTCAGTGTACCGTCAGCAGTTCCTACCAATGACAGCATACTGCTTTGATATTTTCTAGCGAGTCTGAACTTCTCTGCACCTGATTATCCTATATCATTGCCAGAGTGTATAGCTTGTAGGCTATTTGTAAGCTTCCATGTACCTACTAATTTAGCCTACTGTCCACTGTTATAGCAGGTAGGCATCTTTGTAAGACTTTTGAATGCTGAAACTTGTGCTTGCAAAACTGCTTTGATTCCATTATGTGTTAGTTACCTCATCTTGAGGTATGTTATCAAATCCTATATTATATGTGTTACTCTGTACTATTGCTGTTTTTGTACATTGTCACCGTTGATTATGGGGGTTGTGACTGAAAACGTCCTTTGGAACAGTGCACTTGCCTGGTTACCAAAGACATACATACATGCATACATAAATAAATGCTGTCTCCTGGACCTCGGCAGCATATTACCGAGCAGCTGCTTTCTTCTTCTTCCTAAGAAGCTCTACCATCCTCTCTCACAGTTTGGACTATGGCTTCAGGACATTCACCACCTAATCGACTCTGCACCAAGCAACTGTGCTGCACCTATGTGGAGGTTGCAGTTCTTCCTAGTCACTACTGCGCGGGCCCTTCGAGCTGCACCTATGTGGAGGTTCCAGCTCCTTGCTCACCTGCCGTCCGGTGGCTACGTGGGGGTCACCGTACCATCTGCTCACATCTCACTTGCCTACCTGCCTGGTGCCTATGTGGGAGCCACCAGTCCACCTTCTCTCTTATTGTTCGGCATCTACGTGGCGGTTGCCAGGCCCCTCATCTTCCTCTTCTTCAGCATCATCCTATACCTATGTGGAGGTCAGGATCTTCCCACACTCTCTCATCCCACCGCATAGCTGGCCTTCAGTTCTGATGCTAGTAACGTCCTCCCAGTGTGAGCCTGCACTCTATCCTGCAGAGCCCTCCTGCCAGCACAATGGCCTCTCCTGATCCTTTTGGAAGGGCCTGCACCTGCTCCCTCTGCTCCTCGGAAATGCACTTCCAAATCAAAACACTTTGTTAAGGACTGGACTGTTCTCCAATTGATAGCAGAGTTAAAGAAGCTTGGCATTGTCTACTCTGCTAACACCAAGAAGCAAGAACTGTGTGATTTACTCCTGGAGGCATGATCCCAAAGGGTTCCTGATTCACGGACTCCACCTCCACGCCCGGAACCTGGTGCTCTCACCAAAATCAAAGATCTCATCACCCAACTTGCCACTTCTGTTTGACATACAATCTCATCTTACCGTCCTGAAGAACAGGCAGCCTGCTCTTCTCGATGAGCAACCGGCTCCACTGGCCATCCCCATGCCGCAGTCTGTTCCACTTACTGTACCTCAGGCTCCTCCAACTATCGACAACAACCAAGGTCTTCCTTCCCCGACTGCTCCGGCCCCGCCGGTTCCTTCTTCCAGCTCAAGTACGCAATCCCAGAGCTCAGCCTTGCCTGCCACATGACCTATTCACCTAGTTCCCAGTCATCTCCACAAGGACATCATCGACGGGAAGGATGTTAATCTTATATCACTACTCATATCCTCTCATGACTCCACAGAGAATAGAATTATCTCACGTGGTGATGTCTCTGTTGTTTTGAAATCCAAGGACCCTAGACTAACCAAAAAACTGACCATTCCTGAGTCCATTTTAGCTTTTAGCCTCTACAGGGGTATTTTATGCTCCACCTTCCTTCATGCCATGAAGAGCTGGATGCCCACTTGTGCCTGGTCGTTGACCTAGGTGTGCGCTATGGTGGTACGCACGTCTTTAATTATCATAAAGCATTCTCCTCCAAGGCCGCTGCTGCCTTTGCGCACATTAACATATGACTAAACTGAGGGTCTCTTGAAAATGAACTGTTCCGCCACTTCGCAGGACAGCAAGCGTTAATCTGCCAACGGTGTGGCTCCTTCTCACATTCAGCTACCTTATGCCCCTTGACGGTGCCTGATACCTCATCTACTCATTCCTCATCATAAGCCACTCCCTCCATTACACGCACCATCCGTAATCCAGCAACATTACCACATTCCTCTCATGACAGGCAAGGCTGCCCCATCACTTTCATCAAGGGTCGGCCTGTATGCAATAACTTCAGTGCTTCAGGATGCAATCTGTACAGCTGCCTTAACTTGCACGTTTGCAGTCATTGTGGGGAAGCACATCCCAGATCCATCTTTCCCAAGCTGCGGCTCAAGCCTCGACAATCACAGCATCCATCTACTTCCATCAACATTGGAGCACTGACACGCTTGCTCTCCACTCATCCATCACAATTCCTGGTCAACTTTCTCATCTCTGGTTTCTTGGAGGGCTTTCATACCGACATCTCCGTTCTCCCAATGGAATCTCATGAATGCAGGAATTTACTCACAGCCTTAAGTGACCCTGATGTGGTCTGGCCGCTTCTTCAGAAGGAACTCAATAAAGGATTTCTCATATGACCATTCAAGCAGCCTCCTTTTCCCATTTTTCATGTCAGTCCCGCTGGAGTCTCTACGCAAAAGTTCTCAGGAAAGAAGAGGCTCATATTCGACCTCTCTTATTCCCAGCTTTAATTCCCTGCTACCCTCCGATGACTTTTCCTTAAGCTACGCTCATATTGACAATGCCATTGCTACTGTCAAGCAGCTTGACAAAGGCTCTTGGCTGGCTAAGGCTGATATATCAGACGCCTTCAAGCTTCTCCTTATCCATCCCTCTCTGTGGCACCTGTATGGTATTAAGTGGGATGACTCCTATTACTTCACAATTCAGGTGACCTTTGGGTGCAAGGGCAGTCCTAAACTATTCGATTTCTTCTCTGACACCTCATGCTGGTTATTGCTCAATTACTGTCACATTTCTGCTGTCATCCACCTGCTTGATAACTTCCTCCTTATCGAACCGCCCTCAGTTCCTCCTGCTGTAGCCCTCTCTTCTCTACTTGACCTTTTTCATGACCTCACAGTTCCCATATCAGTTGAGAAGACCCTGGGTCCATCTACCACTCTGAAGTTTCTTGGCATCGTATTGAATTTGGCTTGCATGGAAGCCAGACTGCCCCGAGACAAATTGGTACACGTCCAGGCCTTGGTTCTATCATTTTCTGCCAAGTCATCCAGCACGAACCATGAACTGCTCTCCTTGCTGGGTTATCTCAATTTTGCGATGCGCATAATTCCCCAGGGTCGCTCATTCATCTCATACTTGCTCAAACTGGTCTCTTCCATCCCCACACTGCATCATCATATCACCCTTACTGCCTCAGCAAAATCTGATTTGTCCATGTGGTCCCTCTTCCTGGAACAGTGGCATGGCTGTTCCATGTTTTACAAGGATGTCTCTCCTAGCCTGTCTCCTCGGACTTGCACCAAAGCCTCGTCAGCTTTTGGGTTTGCCACAATATACAAAACATCCTGGATTTTTGTCCCTTGGCCTCCTGAAATCTTTCGACTTCCCGATTTTTGCAATCACTTCACCATCGTTTGAAATGTATCCCATAGTGGCTGCCGCTTTTACATGGGGTCATCTATGGTCCTTACGAACCATCTCGGTATTTTCAGACAACCAAGTGACTGTAGACATAATCAACAGAGGCAGATCATTATCCTGTTCTGTTATGCTGTTCCTATGGAGTCTGACATGGCTTTCCTTGATACATGATTTCTCAATACGTTGCTTCCATATTCCAGGGCTCCTCAATACTGCTGCAAATCATCTTTCTCATTTTCATTTCCAGGACTTCAAGCTCCTTCAGCCATCTACGGATCCAACTGCTATTCCAGCTCCCCAGTTCCAGGACCTCATAATGCATTAACAGACTACTTATGTATGGCTAAGACCATCATGTGGTCTGCCTTATCAGCTAATACTCAATCTGCATATTCCACAGCCTGGAATACAGACCACTTCTCAGTGTAGCTCAGCCTCTGCTAGGCATATTTTTAAATCAAGGATGGAAATGAGAAATGAGAAAGAAAAAGTGTGGCCCACTGGGAATTGAACCTCAGACCCCGTATGCCATTCCAGTGCTCTAACCATTAAGCTGTAGGCTCACATACTTAGCAGACCTGAGTCTTTCCTTAAAGTCACACAAATTCCTGGAAAAATAAACCACATTTTGTGCCATGACAGTGACACCATCGATACCTGTATCTACTGTATTTCAACAATTCTAGCTGTTATCACATATTGCCATATGTCTTGGAGATTAACGCATGGCACCATCCGACAATACTTGTCCAGTATCCGGTTTTTTCTCCTACAGTCAAATCCAGCTTCAGACTCCATCGTCTCTAACCCAGATGTCAAACTGCTCCTGACAGGCATTCTCAAGTCAACAATCAGAAAGCCTCCAACTCACCAACTCATTGATGACCACATTTTCCGACAGCTATTCAATCTACTACAAACTAACCCACTAGATGTCTTCTCTACTACCGTCTTATCTGCTGCCATTTGTCTGGACCTTTACGAATTCCTCCACCCAGGGGAATTCACAGTTCCGTCTCCATCTGCTTCTACCTTTCTCATGGCGAAACACCTATGCAAGCACAACGACACTACATTCTTCACCTACCTTCCTCCAAAATGGATAAACTCAAGAGAGGAATCGACATAACTTACTTTCCTACATCCAATGCTTGGTGCCCTTTCGCCACGTTAGATCAATTACTCCAATTTCTCAAACGGTCCTCACCATCAGATCCATTGCTACCTACTTCAAACCATACTCCACTAACCACTACGGAATTCATGTACTCAGTCAGACTTCTTCTCCAGCACCTAAGATGTGACCCAGCATCTTTTTCTGGACACTCCTTCTACACGGGAGCTGCAAGATCCACCTCCAGGAAGAACATACCAGCCCACATCATCAAGAGAATGGGAAGATGGACTTCATCATGTTTCAAAACCTACATCCCTAATCCTGAGCATGGTTACATTCAGCTTTTCATTCCATCTCTTCTTAGTATGCCAGAGGAAGGGCAGCCTGGTGGCCATGGTCCCTCAGAGGTTTCCATTAAGCTATATGCTCACATAGTTAGCAGGCCTGAGTCGTTCCTTAAATCCACACAAATTCGTCTCTCAAGTGTTGCGTAATACTGCAACATAGAAACATATCAGAAATACAAACAGACTACTTCTCAGTGCAGCTCAGCCTCTGCCAGGCATATTTTTAAATCAAGAATGGAAATGAGAAAGGAAAAGTGTGGCCCACTGGGAACTGAACCTCTGACCCCTGGTATATCGTTCCAGTGCTCTAACCATTAAGCTATAGGCTCACATAGTTAGCAGGCCTGAGTCTTTCCTTAAAGCCACACAAATTCCTGGAAAAATAAAACACATTTTGTGTCATGACAGCGACACCATCAATACCTGTATCTATTTCAACCATTCTAGCCTTTGTCACATATTGCCATACATCTCGGAGATTAACACACAGCACCATCCGACAATACTTGTCCGGTATCCAGTTTTTCCTCCTACAGTCAAATCCAGCTTCAGACTCCATCGTCTCTAACCCAGATGTCAAACTGCTCCTGACAGGCATTCTCAAGTCAACAATCAGAAAGCCTCCAACTCGCCAACCCATTGATGACCGCATTTTCAGACAGCTATTCAACCTACTACAAACTAACCCACTAGATGTCTTCTCTACTACCGTCTTATCTGTTGCCATATGTCTGGCCTTATATGGATTCCTCCACCCAGGGGAATTCACAGTTCTGTCTGCATCTGCTTCTACATTTCTCGTGGTGAAACACCTACACAAGCACAACGACCACTACATTCGTCACCTACCTTCCTCCAAAATGGATAAACTCAAGAGAGTAATCGACATCACTTACTTTCCTACTTCCAATGTTTGGTGCCCTATCGCCACGTTAGATCAACTACTCCAATTTCTCAAACGGTCCTCACCATCAGCTCCATTGCTACCTACCTCAAACCATACTCCACTAACCACTAAGGAATTCATGGACTCAGTCAGACTTCTTCTCCAGCACCTAGGATATGACCCAGCATCTTTTTCTGGACACTACTTCTACGTAGGAGCCACAAGATCCGCCTCCAGGAAGAACATACCAGTCCACATCATCAAGCAACTGGGAAGATGGACTTTATCGTGTTTCAAAACCTACATCCTTAATCCTGAGCATGAGTTATATTCAGCTTTTTGTTCCATCTCCTCTTAGTATGCCCAGAGAAAGGGCAGCCTGACGGCCATGATCTCACAGAGGTTTCCTCCAGTAAAGGCTTTTTTTTCCTCTCCTGGGTGCCACCAGGTACACTTTCTGTGATTTGGAGGAGGTGGTTTACAAACTTTCTTTTTGGACCTTCATTTCTTCCACGGCTCTTCCAAGGGTGGGAATGAGCAAGGCCAAAAATACAGGTTACTTACCTGTAACAGGAGTTCTAGGAATGGTATATGTTGTTCATCCACACTTATTGGCAGGCTCCTTGCCACTTTAATTGTTGCTGGAAGGTCTTCAAGCTGGCTTCTCCCACCCACCCGGGTGGTAAAACTCTCGGCTCCACCCCATGATGCCAGATCTAGCCCGCTGGAAGCCAGGTCGTGCGTCGAAGCTGGGAGGTCGGGTGGGTCGGGGATGAACAACATATACCATTCCTAGAACTCCTGTTACAGGTAAGTAACCTGTATTTCTAGGGACATGGATATGTTGTTCAATCCACACTTATTGGCAGATTCCTAGCAGTTCTCCGGGAGGAGGGAGGCAAGGCGCACACCCCCGATACTTACTTGGGAAATAAGGACCGGAGAACCGAGGCCCCAAAACCAGCATCCCGGCGTGACTCAAGGTCGATGTGGTAGTGGGTAATAAAGGTATGTGCCGACTTACAGGTAGCAGCCCTGCATATATCCTGGATAGGGACATCCCTGGAAGCAGTCACCGATGCAGCGGTATGGCAGGTAGAATGAGCTCTTATCCCTCTGGGAGGCTCCATGCCCGCCAACCTATAGCAGAGATCTATGCAGGAGGTGACCCACCTGCTTATCGTCCGCTTGGCTGCAGGTCTGCCAGGTGCAGCTTCAGCGTAGGTGACAAACAGCTGGCGAACCTCCCCCCGAACTCAGCCGTCCACTCCTTATAATAGCGGCGCTCTTCAGGTCCAGAGTATGGAGCCTATATTCGCCTCCGAGGTGTGATTGGGGTAGAACACCGACAGAGTCAACACCTGGTTAAGGTGAAACTCCGACACCACCTTCGGAAGGAATTTCGGGTGGGGCACAGGACAACCTTGTCTCTGTGGAAGACCAGATAAGGAGACTCAATGGAAAGTGCCTGGAGCTCTCCCATCCTTCTGGCTGACATGATAGCCACCAAGAAGGCGGTCTTCCACGACAGGTGGGAAATATCACACCTGTGCATCGGTTCAAATGGCTTGCCCATGAGCTTGGCCAATACCAGTAGTAGATCCCATGGAGATGGAGGTTCTCGCCCCGGAGGGGAAATATGGTCAAGGCCTTTAAAAAAGCACCCAACCACCTTCTCCTGCACCACCAACTGCTTCCTGGCCCGCGCCCGGTAAGCAGAGATGGCTGACAGGTGCACCTTAAGGGTCGACAACCGAAGCCCTTGCTGAGATAGGGACCACAGATAGTCCAGAATGCTTGCCAAGGGACAGGTGGAAGGGTCCAAGTCCTTCCCCTGACACCAAATGGAGAATCTCTTCCATTTGAAGGCATAACATTTCCTGGTCGACTCTACGGGATGCTCAATGATGTTGAGGACCTCGTCGGAAAGACCCAAGGCCTGGAATTCTGCCAGCTCAGGAACCAGGCCATCAGATGCAGGGATTGAAGGTCCAGATGGAATACCTTCCTCTGGTTGACTGAGATCAGGTCCGGTGGACTGGAAGCTGCCTCGGAGCCTGGAGCTGAGGCTGGGGGATCTGGATACCAGAACTGGCGGGCCAGTCTGGGGCTACCAGAATCACCTGTGCCTTCCCTCCTCACCTTGAGAAGCACCTTGTGGATCAAAGGAAATGGGGAAGGCGAGAAGAGGCCCGGGTCCACAGCCTGAGAAGGCATCCCCTGCAGTGAGCCCTGCTGAGGGGGGCGGCATGGAACAGACTCAGCCAGCATTCTCCTGGAGGCAAACAGGTTCACCTGAGGCATGCCCCAGTGGGAGAACAGATCTTGTACTACCTCCGGCAGGAGAGACCACCCGTGAGACACAGACCCTATCCGGCTTAGGGCGTTGGCCAGGGTGTTGGAGGCTCCTGCACGTGAATGGCTAGGAGATCCACCTCCAGGCTGCACACGAGGGACCATATGTGGAGAGCTTCCTTGCATAACAGCATGGAGCACATCCTGCCCTGACGGTTCAGATAGTACATGGTCGTGGTATTGTCCGTCTGGACCTGAACCACTTGACCCTGTAGAAACGGAGCGAAGGCGGTGAGAGCTAGGTGGACCACTCGGAGCTCCAGCAGGTTGACAATGCATCAGGACTCCTGAGGGGACCAGAGGCCATGGACTCTGTGCTCCCCCAGATGGGCACCCCAACCCATCAGAGATGCATCGGTCGATAGAGAGACTGTCAGCTCGGGGTGGACAAACGGGATGCTCTCCTGTAGAGGTGCCAGAATGGTCCACCACTGGAGAGCATTCCACATCTCCTGGGTCACTGTCACATGCTGGTCCAACGGATCGCAGCGCTGTGACCACTGGCTGGCCAGTCCCCATTGAAGGGGACGCATGTACCAATGGGCCCAATGGACCACACTGGTGCAGGCCTCCATGAGGCCCAGGAGGCACAGGAAGTCCCAGGCAGGGCGCGATTGCCCAACCAGAAATGATTGGGCAAAGGAGGAAAGAACCTCGGCCCTGTCCGCCGGGAGCCGAGCTCTGGCTCGAAGAGAGTCGAGTTCTGCCCCGATGAAGAGTATCACCTGCTTCGTCATGAGTTCCAACTTGGCCTCGTTGATGAGGAGGCCAATCTGAGAGCAAACCTGGAGGACCAGATCTCTGGACCGCTCCACCTCTGCTCTGGAGGGGGCTGCAATCAGCCAGTCATACAGGTAGGGGTACACCCGGACCCTTCAGTGCCACAGGAATGCTGTCACCACTGTGATGCATTTGGTGAAGACCCTGGGAGCTAGAGAGAGGCCAAAGAGCATGGCCCGGAACTCATAAAGGGACCCCTCTGCTCTGAAGCAGAGGAATCTCTGATGAGATGGACGGATCGGGACATGAAAGAACGTGTCCTGGAGGTCCAGGGAACAGAAATACATGCCTTGTTCCAAGGATGGTATTATCTGAGCCAGAGTGACCATCCTGAAGGTCCGAGACCTTAGGAACTTGTTCGGGTCGTGCAGGTCGAGAATGGGGCGCCAGCCCCCCGTCCGTCTTGGGACCAGAAAATACCTGGACATAAACCCCGGGTCTGGAGGAGGATCCGCCACCTTCCTGATCACCTCTTTTTCGAGGAGCAGGGCAATATCAGCTCGGCGAGCCAACAGTGAGGCTGCAGACCCCATGGTCCCCCAAGGGGCGACGGCTTGAAAGGGTGGAGCCTGCCCGAACTCCAGAGGCAGGTCTTTTCCTACCACCTCCAACACCCAACGGTCCATGGTGATAGCAGACCAGGTGGAAAGGAAGTGGCGGAGCCATCCCCCCATGGGGGGAACCCGGGGGGAGTGACGAGGCTGGGGGTGGCACCCCTTAACACGTCACTGGGCAGGCTTGGAGGAGAAACCAGAAGAGGGACCTTCTGGGCCTTTACCTCCTTGCTTCCTGTTGGAGGGAGCCACCGACTTGAGTTTGGGATGCCAAGCACGAGCCTGCTGGCCCTGTTGCTGGTGCTGTTGGGCCGGTCGAGCTGCAATGGCCGAAGGATGAAAGGACTTATGCTGTTGCTGACGGCGGCTTTTGTCCCTCTGGGCAGAGGTGACCGAGTGCAGAGTGGCATTGGACCTTTCGATCTGCTGGAGGTGTCCCTCCACTCCAGGGCCGAGGAGGTCAGTCCCCAAGAAGGGGACATCCGCCAACTTGTGCTGGGTATCCGCCGTGAAGGTGGATATCCTCAGCCACGCCCTGTGGCGCATGGACACTGTGGCTGCTACTGACCTGGCACAGGAATCACCTATGTCCAGAGCAGTCTGAAGCTGCTGCTTCACCACCGCCCTACCCTGGTCCTGCACCTGGTGGACCATGGTCTGCAGGTCGGTCGGGAGATGAGGGACAACCTCATCCAGGGAGCCCAAGAGGGCGTGGGAGAAGTGTGCCATCAGCACGGCCGAGCTGGCCTGTCGGAGGCCGAAGGAGGATACAGCGTACACCTTGGGCCCAGCAAAGTCCAGCTTTTTGGACTCTTTGTCAGGGGGCTTATCCACGTCCCGAGCATTACCGGAACGCCGGAAGACGCTGTCAGTGACTAACCCCTTGGCAGAAGGGTGTTCCAAGAAACCGGGCAAAGAGCTGGTAGGGACCACATACTTCCTGGCCATCCTGGCCGAGGGCAGAGGACAGGAAGCAGGCTGCTGCCAGAGCTCCAAGGCTGGGCCAACAATGGCCTCAGCCACCGGAAAGGCCTCTGTGGGGAAATCCCCTCGGTCCAGAATCTCCATCAGGGGATACTTGGCCCATCTGGACACGGGCTCGAGCTGCATCCCGGTGGACTCTGAGATGAGTCGAAGCAGACCCAAGAAGGACGATGGGCTATCGTCCAATGACTGGCCCCGGAGGACTCCAGGTCGACCTGCCTGGAGAACAGGGAGGAGTTGTCGTCAGATTCCGAAGAGTCTGCGAAGAGCTGCCTCGGCCCTGAGCCACCCTCTACCTGCCGAGGATGGTCGGGAGTGAGGGTGACCGACAACCTGTGGGGCAGGCCGTGACCCGACCGAGAATCCTTGGTCGGTGCCCCAGACTTCGGTTGTGGAGGCGGAGGTTCCACCACAATCGGTGGAGCAGCCGGTTTTGGCCGAGCAACCGGTCCTGGAATGGTCAACTCGACTGGGGTGAGTGGTTGCTTTGATCGTTCGGGCGACAGCCACTTAATGGCTGGGGTCTGAACCAGAGTCAGTTTAGACCTGGACAACAGTAACTGCTGCCACATAAGCTCCTCGTAGCGCCAACGTAATTTACCCCGAAGCCTCCCCTCATCCGAGGAAGAGGACGAGGAGGAACGGTGTCACCACTTACTTCAGTATCGAGACCGAGACCGCTGATGTCGATGGGAATGGCTTGACCGAGATGAGGTCCGAGACCAAGACCGAGACCCTCGGGGGGAACGAGGGCGGGTCTCGGAAGGGGCGGGGGACACCCGCTCTTCCCTCTACTCGGGCACTTTAACCAGGGACTATGGCCCCAAAGGCACAGGCAGATCCTCAGTCTCCATCAGGGGAACCGGTGAAGGTGGGTTGTCTGCTTCACCAGTCGACGGCCTGTCTGACGGATCGAGAAAAATCTCGACTGCGACGACAGGAGTCTCGGTAGGCTGGCCTGACGGGGACACCATGAAGCCAGTGGCCTAAGCCGCAACTTCGACCGAAGTCGATGGTCGGCTGTCTGGGGAAGGAGACCTCTCCCGCTCCCACGAACGTCGATGGTGGGACTTACCCTTCGACTCCTTCTTCTTGGGCCAAGAAGAATGTCCCAATGGCCCCTCTCCCTTCGTGGAAAAGGACTGACAAAGCTCCTTGAACAAAGCCGTGTACGAAGAACTCAGAGAGAGCGGGATAAATGCCGCGGTCATGGAGGAGGAAAATGCGGCCTGGGCTGCCTCCTCCTCGAGGGCGATCATCTGCACGAGCTGCTCAGCCGAGCCAGCCACCGCGGACACCGCCCAACGAGCCTCTTTTGATTTTACCGGCGGAAAATGCTTTTCGGGGCACCTGAGCTGCAATCGGGCAGCGTGATCATCCAGGACGTTGGCAGAGAAAGAACGGCACAACTCGCAGGCCTGCGGGTCGTGATCAAGGCCTAGGCAGTAGACACATGTGGAGTGCGGATCCGTCCTGGACATTTTCTGCCCACAAGGGCACCTCCAAAAGCTGGGAATAGATTTGTCCATTGCAGCCGCAAGGGAAGATGAAGACCGAAGTTTAGAAAACTTCAAAACCAGTTTCGGATGAACCAAAGAGTTAGGATCCAGTCTAAAATGCAGAGCGCTAAGAAGAGAACCTGAGCTTCCAAGCGGTAAGAAAGATCTGGCATCATGGGGCAGAGCCAAGAGTTTTACCACCCGGGTGGGTGGGAGGAGCCAGCTTGAAGACCTTCTGGCAACAATTAAAGCGGCAAGGAACTTGCCAATAAGTGTGGATTGAACAACATATCCATGTCCCTAGAACCAAAGTTACATCATGCATTCAGAGACATCAAGCATTCAGTGACTCATGCAAGCACTTTATATCCCCGCACAGTGAATTGGAGGTCCCTGCCAGTGGTTCAGTGGGTGGGGATATCCCCCTACAAATAACCTACATGTCCAGACACCGGCGCTTAGCCATCACTTCTCCTCCACCCTCCCCTCCACCTCCTTCTCCGGCACTCGTCTCACCATCAGGTCCTTCATTTCTTTCACGGCTCTTTCAAGGGTGGGAATGAGCAAGGCGAAAACCAGTTACACCAAGCATTCAGTGACTCATACAAGCACTTTATATCCCCTCACAGTGAACTAGGCAAAAAAAAAAAAAATCAAGCAGGATCCCTACTATTGGAATTTTCAGTCACTGCTGCTCTGCTCCAGGTCATGATTTTACCGCTGTGGTAATTTCAGGAAGGCCATCGTTTCGGGCTACATGCATGTGCAGAGTAATCCCCGTTGTTATACCATCGATGTGATATACCACTGATGGGATAACAACATAGTGTCGTCACATCGATGGTATAAAAAGATAGAATTTGACATATAACAATGTTCCACCATACATTGTACAGTGGTGTCCCCTAGGATGAAACCCACTTTTAAAGCACTCTGCAGTATGCTACAGCAGACCTACTGAATAAAGCAATGTAATTCCAATGTCAATTAGTCCCTTATGTCATGCAGGGAACTGTGGTATTCACTTCATCCTGACAGTTTCACATTTTCCTGAACGACTTGGGACCCATTGCCATTGAAATTACATTGCTTTATTCAGTAGGTCTTCTGTAGCATTCTGCAGAGTGCTGCAAAATGCTGCAGAATTGGGTTTCATCTTGGGGGACGCCACTGTATGTTATTCTCCCTACAGTTGTCAATCATTTAAGCACTCATAATTCTACTTTTCTCTGTGGAACTGTTTGTTACATCTTAATTCCATTGTCTACATTACCTACTGTTGTGGTGAGCTGCTTTCTGTCCACTTAAATGTGCAGGATTTTCCAACTTGTGCTACATGTCTCTCTCTCTCTCTCTCTCTCTCTCTCTCTCTCGTGCGCTCTCTCTCTCTTTCTCTCTCTCAAATTATAAAAAACAAGCAGATTTAATCTGCCAGTGAAACACAGATACAGATTTTGGAGTCCAGTGGTATAAATAGGATATTCCATAGGACACACAGGAATAAGCTTTTTATATACACTCTGAAATACTGCCTGCAGTACTGCTCTAGCACATGGGGCTTTGCTTTTCTCAGTCCCTCGTTGCTGGGCAACATTGTTGGCAGCATTCCAGAGTGAATAAAAAGCATATTCCTATGTGCCCTATGGAATATCTCCTATTTATGCAATAGGTGTGGAACCAAAAGCAATTGCATAAATCCATTTATTTCTACTATATGTGGGATAAATCTAACCACCCTAGATTTATCCCACATATGTGGGATAAATGCAAACTGTCAATCAAAACTTTTTTGTTCTCTCTTTTGACAAACAAATGTGAATAACTTTAAAATGAAAAAATGATAGCATGGTACTGTGAGCAAGAATATTATCAGCACAAAAATATCTACAAAATGAGTTGTATTTCATTCATAGATACCTTTTAGTTTTTTCATAATTAGCAAAAAACAGCACAAAATTCAATTTTCTTTTCACTTTTTTGACAAACAAATGTGAATCACTTAAAAACTAAAAATGATAGCATTGCACTATGAGCACGAAAAATGTTCAGCACAAAAATATTTACAAAATGAGTGGTGTTTCATTATTAAATACCTTTTAGTTTTTTTGTAATTAGCAAAAAACAGTATAAAATTCCATTTTTGTTCACTTTTTCGACAAACAAATGTGAATAACTTTAAAACAAAAGAGGTAGCATGATACTGTGACCATGACATTTGTTCAGCAAGAAGTTCTCTACAAAATGAGTGGTATTTCATTTAATAGCAACCACCATGCTAGGCGGACATACACTAGGAAAGTTAACCTAAAGTCCCAGAAATTATCATTTAAAAAAAGAAGATAAACAGTCAAAACCAAATGTTCCTGCACTGATAAGAAGCATCCCTATTGCATAAATGAAATACACAATGGTGAGCTGTCAGATAAATGATTTATCTACACTTGTGCTGTTTGACCTCGGACACCTCACTCGTAACTGCGCCACTCGTGAAGTTACCGAGGTCAAACAGCACTTTGTAGATAAATCATTTATCTGACAGCTCACTATTTATATCCTATATATATATATATATATATATATACACACACCACACTAGTGGTGAACAGATTAGGTAAACAAATCATGTTATTTGGAGCAAACTATTTATTTGTGCTAAGAACATGTGTTATTTCACTTAAAATTCTACATTATAATAAGGAAGGCATAATTAGGATTTGTATGATCATGTGTAACTAGCAATCTAGTTTTAAATGCTTGGTATTACATACTAGGTATTACAGAGTCCTGGCTGAAACCCTCAATTCCAGATTCGGCCTGCTCACTTCCTGGCTATGAGTTTATTAGACAAGATCGGCCAGGAAAAAAGCGAGGGGTGGTATCCTAATTTACTATAAGAGTCACCTTAGTGTATCTGCGGTAATCCATCAGCAGTCCTCTCTGTCTACCTGCGAGCTGCTGCACACTGTGCTGCTGCTTGGAAATACAAAGAAACTGCATGTTGTATGCACATATAATTCCCCCAGGGGTGGTCTGCCTGGACTTACCCACCTCCTGGATACCATTGGCCCTTCTGTTGGGGATAATGAACTTTTGATCCTAAGTGATGTGAACTTAAACTGGACAGGAAGTAACTCCAAGCAGTTTGAACCTCTGTTGGTGAGTCTTGCCCTGACCTCAGCTTATCCAGGTGCCCACTAGAGAGGCTGCTAAAGGTGGCACTAGCTCCCTACTGGACTGGGTCGTATCTAACTGCCCAGATAGGATCAGCTCAGCTGGAACCCTACCTGACTCCATCTCAGATCACACCCCGGTGTTTTGTGTGTGGAAGGTCCCCTCCCCAAAAATTCCCCACAAAATCATTAATGTTAGGGATTTCTCCAAGTTTGATCTGGGGTCTTTTCATGATGATCTGAGGACCACTGACTGGTCAGGAGTGCTCAGTGCCCATGACCAGTCCACAGCTGTCTCCCAGTTTCTCACGGTTTTCGGCACCCTGCAGGACAAACATGCCCCCCTCATTAGATGGAGAGTGAGGGGGACTGCCATAAAATAGCTGCATGGGAGCCTTCTAGTCCTTATGCATGCAAGGGACAAGTGTTGGGCTCACTTCAAATGCACGTTGGATCAGTCCATCTTCCAACAGTATAGGAAGCTCAGAAACGAGTGCAAAAATGCCATCAGGGTGGCAAAAAGTGAATATTGTAAATCTGCCCTGCTTAGCTCTGCTAAGGACCCACGAAGGTTCTGGAGGAACATAAAAAAACTTAGCGGCTCCTCCAACTCGGGAGTTTCTGACATGATCATTGGAAGCTCAAGTTGTAATAATCCACTCACGATTGCTAATGCTTTAAATTCCCACTTTTCGGACTTGTCTGCACTTACCTCCTCTTCCCCTGCTGTAGGGGATATTAGAGGCTCCTCGGCCGCTGTCCCTCAGGAGGCTCACCCCTCTCACCCATTAGTTTCTCTCAGGGCTGTGTCTATCAAGGAGATGCAGAGACTTCTCTCTGGTCTCTCCCCACACTCCAGCGCTGGCCATGATAACATGGAACCCAAGCTTCTGAACGTGGGTGCTCCTTACATTGCCATCCCAGTGGCACATATCTTCAATCTGTCCCTTGCCACTGATGTTATTCCTGGTATTTGGAAAGTAGCAAGGATTGTCCCTGTTCCGAAGCAAGGTAACCCCAAAGTCCTGGACAACTATCGTCCAATTGCCATCCTGTCAGCCATTAGTAAACTCCTAGAGAAAACTGTGGCTGAACATCTTACAGAGTATATTCAGACTCATCAGTTGCTGTCCCCTGCACAGCATGGATATCAAAAAGGGTATGGCACGACCACTGCCCTTGTCTCTGTCTCTTCCAGCATCACGGCAGCCATGGACCAGGGCGAACTCTCTGGGGCTATATTCATTGCCTTATCCAAGGCCTTTGATCTTGTAGACCATGCATTACTCTGCTCACAGATGCAGTCCTTAGGCCTGTCCCCCCCGCCTTTGGTTGGCTGAGAAACTACCTCCAGGGCAGAACACAGCAGACTAAATTCAACAAAGTCCTCTCTGACCCCTCTCTGGTGTCCTCTGGTGTCCCACAGGGATCAGTTTTGGGGCCCTTTCTCTTTTCTACATTTGTTAACAACCTCCCTGCTGCTGCTTCCAACTGTAGTGCCACCCTTTATGCAGATTATCTTGTCATCCTTGCACATTCCCGAGACATTGGGGTTCTTAACCTTCAGCTGAGCGAGGCCTTTAAGAATACTCAAGCCTGGGTAACATCCCACAAGCTGGTCCTCAATCTGAAAAAAACTCAGGCCATGCTCTTTGGGTCAGCAGCCAAGATCAAGGCCTCCCCTGTCCCTCTATGTGTCAGTGGTGTGGATGGCTCTCCCCTCCTAACCACAGTTTCAATAAAATACCTTGGGGTTACACCTGACCCCCAACTCGACCTGGGGAGTCACATCCTAAATGTTTGTAGAACCGTAAACTGCAAACTGGGTCTTGCCTACAGGGCAAAGAAAAACTTGACGTCTGCAGCTCGCTTGGCACTGACCAGAGGTGTGCTGCTCCCTTCACTAAGCTATGGCTTTCTCCTGTTTGCTGGCACCTCCAAGGTCCACCTTGCCAGGTGGAACATGATCTATAACAACATCTGTTGCTTTGCCTTGGCTGTCCCACGTCTCACCCACCATTGTCAATTATACAACAAACTGAGCTGGCTTTCCCTGGTCAATCACTTGAAATATGGGTTGGGCTGCCTCACAGGAAAGATGCTCAGAACTGGCACCCACCGGGGCTAGCGCAGCTTCTCCTGCCTGCTGTACCCTCCTCCTACTCCCTCAGGTCTCAGGGTCTGGTGGTGCTCGAAGTTCCATATACTCAAACCCTAATGGGGGATAGGGACTTTGCTACATGTGTTCCAAGGCTATGGAACTCCCTTCCTGACCATGTACGTTCCTCCCCCTCCCAACTGTGTCTCTGAAATTCCCTGTGGGAGCACTTGAAACTGTCCTCGGTATGTGGGTGTCCCAAGCCGCCCTAACCAGGTCTCCAAATTGGTCCCTATCTGATCCACTGCCTACTATCCTTTAATCTCTGGGTAGCATGTGATTGATTGACATCTGCTTATGAATTAAGTGGCCCTGGTAAACAGAGCCACTCATGCAATGTAATTACCATTGAATGTGTTAGTCTATTTATTCTGTATGTATATGTATATTTTACCTATTACTGCTCACTGTAGACTATCTATGTTTATCTTGCTCTCTTGTAACTCTGTACATTGCCCCTCTTGTTGTTATGTACCTTGTTTGAAACTGTATTTTCATTGTACTCTCCTGGGTCGTACCTGAAAATAGGCATACAGATTGTCTAGTGTACCTACCTGGTCAACAAAAGCTAAATAAATATATAAATTACAGAATTCATTATTAAATAGTCTTTTGACTTGTAATATATAGTAATTTACAAAGCTTTATATTTAATGTGAATAATTTGCTTATATTTTTATTTTTATCAGAGTGGAAACTCAAATGGGGCCATTTTGTAACACTACTTAATTAATAGGATTAATATGAACCTTAGAAAGGTACTTTAGCTGGCCCGGTGGCACTGAGGGTTGAGGTGCTGGATGCCATACCTTGTGCCATGCCAGTGACCCGAGTTGGGGGAGGGAGAGGATCGAGTGTCTACAGGACTGCTCTCCTCTCCTGGGGTGGGTAGCAGGGCTGCATCACTCTGCAGTGGCCCCCAGTGGAGACCGGGAGCACTGCATGAACGACGCAACAGGGGAACACTAGAAAAGCGAAAATTGCTCCAGGACCGGACGGATGACGGCTGTTGGTCTGCCGACAGCTCTGAAGCCCTCAAAAAGGAGCCATGTCCACCTCAGCAGTGCCCTGGCCCAAAGGTTGAGTGCACTGGCCAGTCCCCACCGGTGCCTTCCCTCTCAGAGGAGAGGGACCCATCCAGTGAAGGGTTACGCCGGGTTACCGTGGGGAAGGCTGCAATATGAGGTCAGGAGGCTCAAATGGGATAGTAGGAGGCATGCCGGGGACCATGGCAACCCAAAGGAGAGGTGGGTTCTGGAACATGCAGGGAGGAAAACAAATAATGCAAAAAAAAGGAAGGCACTTTATTTTCAAATTTGATACAAAGTCTAAAACAAACAATAATAATATATGGTTCTTAATATTACTGAAGATGAATGAAATGTTTTAGCCATTAGGAATGCCAGCCTTGAAAAAGCTCTAGCAGCGAAACGTTGGCAGTTGGTGATGTCGGTAATGTCAAATGAATAATAAAAATAAAATGATAGACTGAACTAATGTGTACTTATTTGAATGGGTGAGTGAAACCTAACCCCCCTGTTCTTGCAATTAGCTTTTGGACCACCAGGAAGGGTGGGACCACCACCAGCCACTGGCATGCTTTCACTGTGGTCTGACGTGTGGGTCATTGCATGGCTGGTGTCCCTATGGGGAGGAAAAATGGAAAATCACCCCTGGTCTGCTAAGGGCAAAGCTGGCACCCCCTGCAGGCCCAGGCATCACTGACATGGCAGGCCGCCCACCACAAAAGTGGTCCTGGGGATGTGATGGATAACAGAAAAGTCCATGAGAAGGTCAGGGCTCAGTGGGGGATGCCATCAGTTGGAGGTGGACAAGAGGCAACAGAGAAAATGCTATAGTAGGAAAGGTTCAAAGGTTATCATAAAGCTTCCTTGTGTATGTAAAGGCTTGATTCTCAAAGGGTGATGCAGGGCTTGCACAGGCCCTGTGTCAAACCCTGTACTGCGCTGGACACATTGACACCTTGTGCCCAATTCTAAAAGTTTGCGTGCATTTGCGACACTGAACCCTTTTTACAGTGGCGCAAACCCTAAAAATACCACCAACAGCTTAATTTGGTTCAAAGTCAGTTGACATTCATCTGTATCCCCCTCCCCCCCGGGTCGTGCCTGAAAATAGGCAGAATTTGTCTAGTGCACTTACCCGGTCAACAAAAACTAACTAAACTAAACTAAACCAATACCCCTGTAAAAAGGTCAGCAAAGTTTGACCAGAAAAAGCTAGTCTAACTTGGGGCAAGTGGCGCACAGGATCAAGAATCCCGATTGCCAGCCAGAGAATGCCGCAAGCCCCCTGCACTGCATGATCAGCTGTTTCACTATGCCAGCAAGTGCGAGAGCACTTTCCTTCACTAGAGGGAAGCCAGCCATGGAAGAGGGAGGGCTGTGTCAGTCACATTCTAGCTTCTTTTATCCAGTTGTGTTTCATGATATGAGTGCTGGTGGGAAGAGGGGGAGAAGGGTGCTGCTGCCCGAGTGGGGGTGGGGTGGGGGAGGCATATTTGTTTTAGGGCAACAAGCACTGAAAGACAGTGGCAGGCTGAGGAGGTGGGTGGGTTGTGCTAGTTGCCCCTCATTGGAGTTTTTTTTTTTATCAAATTGTGTGTGCTGAAAGGGAGGAGGGTGGGATTGGGGTTCAAACTAAAGCTGGGGGGACTGACTGGGGCTTATATATTTGAAGGGATTTCGGTTGGGGAGGAGGGTGGGGGGCTGTTTCCTTAACTTGTTTAAAAAAAGTATTTCCCGAATAAATAGGCACCATTAGTGCCAGTACTTGTTATTCAGGATCTAAATAATGAATAGTACATTATTTATGGTATTCGAGAAATAATGTTTGTTACTCGCACACCCCTAGTATTTACAAACTGCTTGGTACAATTTAGGGGGGGCTGAGGTGTGAAGCTGTGACAGCTTCATTATTTAAATTTTTGAGGTGACTGGGGGAGCTAGGGGTTGTGCGAGAGGATGTAAAGCCGTGCTAGTGTTTCAAAAGGAATATGACTGGTGGGGAAGAACGAGCATGGAGGGATTTCTTTATCTAGTAATGCGGTCATGTGTGTGCCTGCCCTAGATACAGTGATGTTATTGCTTAATAACATCACTGTCTCTAGGGCATGTCAGTCAATCAAGATTCTAGGATTATCCTTGCCATTGTATAACAGTCTGTAATACACCTTTGTTTTACTCTGGCTGCAATGTGTAATATACATATATGTACTTATAGAAAATACTTAGCAAGCCATTAGGGCTGTAGTCCCTAGCCATAGAATTGTAGTCTTCCTGTAGAACTTGTCTTGCCCAGTGGGCACCCTTTTGTCTTTGTCCAGTGTAGAATAAACATGGCCACAAGCAAGCTGCTCTGCATCCGAGTCTGTCTGTCAAACACCCAGATTACTACAGTGGAGAGTCAGAAAGATGAAAAAAGCAGCACACCACTACAGTGGAGATGAGGTTACGAGATCCACCAGGTGCCAGAACTGGCTGGATAAGCCTGCTCATTTAACAAACAAAACATCTGAGCCAAGAACGTCCAGGACCCACAGGTTATTAATGAAGACTAAACCCTCCCAGCTAACGTGCGCTTCTGAACAGCATGTCTTCCTGATACCCACCCAGCTGCTGCAATCCTCCCTCCCAATGGCCGCAGGCTGAGACCTGGCATCAGTAACAAATAAGAGAAAGTGCCTTTGTGGCCATGAGTGAAGCTGCCAGTAGCACGATAGTGCTACAATGAAATAAAGCAGAAAGTGAAAGTGCTTCTTTGCCTCCACTCCTCAGCTCACACTAGCGTGCGATTCTGTCAGACCTACACCACTAATGAGTACAGGCACTGCAGTCTATAGGGACATACAGATATATATTATATATGAATGCACTGTACCTGCAAAATAAGGCAAAAAGAATCGAGGGCATATCAAAGGGAGCCATAACTCGTCCATCTGCTGGACAACACTATTGATGGGCAGAAAGAGCAAGCAGACACCACCTTCATCCAGCCTTCACAGCAACAGCTCAGTGCAACAATGCCCTCTAGGCAGGAGGACTGAATTGCAGGTCTCAGCATCAAATCAGCACAGCATCAACACCCAGTGGCCAACTGAAGAATTACAGCCAAGTAAGTGCAAGGAGCACAAGATTAAGAAACTTGTTTTTCTTCTTTTTTGCAACATCAGAGCTACAGAGCAGTGTAAAGTCAAATGCCACTTCATGAATTACTGGTGACATGGCATCAACTAGACGTGTGCCAGAATTCAATGAATCAAACGAAGACTTTGATTCTTACTTGGAGCGTTTTGAAGACTAGTTGGCGCGAACACAATCAAAAAGATGGATGTCTTCCTGGCAGTTTTGAGACCCAAAGTCTATGGACTTCTCAAGAGTCTCACCACAGCTGCCAAGCACATGCGGTATGATCAACTCACCGAGACACTTGCTCTGTATTTCAAGCCCAAGTCAATTCTCATTGCAGAATGTTTTCATTTTCATAGTCCGAACCAACAGGAGGGGGAAACTCTGGCCAACTACATCCATGCCCTGAAGTGTCTAGCGAGCACCTGTAAGTTCAGGCAGTTTCTGCATGATGCCCTAAGGGATCAGTTCATCTGCAGTCTGAGAGGAGAAGCCTATCACACATGTTTTTTTGTTAGAAAAGTCTTAACTTTCAAAACAGCCTGTGATATTGCACTCAATTTGGAGCTTGCCTGGAAAGACACTAGGGAGCTAGACAGACATTCTGAACCACCAAAGAGTGGGGTTCATATGGTCATCCATATTCCAGGACCCAAGGGACTTTCCAGACCACAAAGTGGTCCACCATCAGTTCATCAGAAACCATAAACATCTTGGAAACTGGTAACACAAGCCAGTTCCACAAATGTGAAATAACTTTTTTACCAATGTGGGGTAACCACCAGCAAATAACGTGCTGATTTCAACAAGACAAATGCCACAACTGTGGAAAAGTGGGTCATCTACAGAGAGCACGCAAAAGTGCATCACGGACTGCTCGTGCACTGTATGTCACAGTCACCATGCTAGAAACTGAAACTGAAGATGATTCATTGAAGTTGTCCACTGTCTATGCAAGGCAAAGAAATGGAGAGTGAATTTGCCTCCAGATCAAGTTGATGGGCAAACTGATTAGTATGCAGCTTGACACCAGCTCATCAGTATCTATGGTGCCAGAGCACATCTACAAAGAGAACCTTAAGAACTGCCTATTACAACCATCGCATGTTCAGGTCAAGTCTTATACCGGAGACCGAATCCTTGTACTGTGGGAGAGTCAGGTACCAGTCACCTACAAGAGAGGAGCATGGACCTTGCCTCTGGTGGTACTGCAGGGAGAAAGACCTACATTACTGGGAAGAAACTGGCTCAAAAACATCAAGTTGAACTGGGAGAAGATCTTCACCTAAAAAACTGTGACCAAAGCACCTCAAGATGTAGTGAGAAAAGTACTGGACACATATGGTCCTATTTTCCAGGACAGCTATGGCACAATCCTGGATTTCAAGGCAAATGTCTGAATGTGAACCGGAGCTGCTCCAATTTTCCACAAGCCTTGACCAGTACCCTGCACCTTAAAAGAAATGTTACAGAAGGAACTAGATCATCTGGTAAGCCTTGGCATCATGTCACAAGTAGAGAGGAGTGACTGGGCTTCCCCTATCATTGTAGTACCAAACCAAGATAAAGCAGTGATGCTGTGTGCTGACTACAAGGTTATAGTAAATTGTTGTATAGAGTCAAAAGCATACCCATTACCCAGTTCAGAGGGCTTGTTTGCTACACTAGCAGGTGGAACATTCTTTAGCAAGTTGATCTTATTTTTTACATACCAGCAGTTGGAATTGGAACCAGTGTCAGAGTCCTATCTCATCATAAACACCCACAAGGGACTCTACTGATATCATCACTTGGCCTATGGAGTTTCGACAGTGCAAGCAATTTTCTAGCACACAATGGACCAGATACTGCACAGGCTGGACCGTGTAGTCTGCTTTATGGATGATATCTTGGTAACAGCACCCACAGTGGAACAGTACCTGATAATCCTGGACAAATTCATGTCCAGATTGCAGTGGTATGGAGTGAAAGTGAAGCTAGCCAAATTTCAGTTTCTATGAGATTCTGTTGAGTACCTGGGCTGAAGGATTGCCAATCAGGACCTACACCCATCAGAGAGCAAAGTGGAAACAATTGTCAGTGCACCAGCGCCAACAAATGTGACTGAGTTAAGATCATTTTTGGGCCTGTTGAACTACTATGGATGTTCACTTGTCCATATTGTTGCAATAAACAGCAAGTGGCTAGCGCACTATGACCCAGCAAGACCGCTGAGATTGGCGTGTGACATGTCCTCAAATGGGGTGGGTGCATTAATCTCTTATGAGTTATCTTCGGGGAAGAACACCCAATTGCTTTTGCTTCAAGGACCCTGTCTCCAAGCAAAAGATTTTATACTCAGATTGAAAAGGAAGCCTTGAATGTAATCTTTGGAGTCAAGAAGTTTCATAAGTATCTGCATGGACAGAAATTCAGTCTGCTAACAGGTAACGTGCCTCTGCTGACCATTCCAGGGCCAAAGGCAACAATACCCACTTTTGCAGCACTGAGGATGCAGCAATGGCCGCTGATTCTGTTGACCTATCATTATGACATCTAATAGAGACATTCTCAGGATCATGCAAATGTGGATGCTTTTTTTTTTTACCTTTGTTTTACCAGAAGAGATACACTAAGCTGAAAGCTTGTTTACAGGTGCGACCTGGGAGCACAAGGAAATTGAGTGACTTGCTCAGGGTCACACAGTATGCAAGTGGGGGCTGTGGGACTCAAACCCAGGTCTCCAGGTTTGCAGCTCAGAGCCTTAAACCACTACACTATACTGCTTCCTAATTATTAAGACTGCCATGCAAAGATGCTACAGAGAAGGAAGACAAGCAGATGGTATTCCACTTTTACATATCAAGGAATTACCGATTGCTTCATGGGATGTAACAGAGGAGACAAAATGAGATCCAGTCCTCTCTAAGGTCCTAGATTTCACCTTAAATGGTTGGCCCAACTTCACAAGATACCAGACTCTCTGACCTGTCATTGATAAGAAGGACCAGTTGTCCACAGATCAAGGCTATGTTCTGTGGGGTGCTCGAGTCATGCTACCACCAACGTTTTAAAGGAGGTTACTTTTCAATTTACGTGAGAGTAATTCCAGAAACTCTTGGAGGAAGGCATTAGTCTGGGGATACCTCTGGTGGCCAGGACTTGATCAAGATATGCAGCATCTGGTGGCTTAACATAAGAACAGCATGTAGTTTAATGTAAGAACAGGGCCAGAATCAAACCACATGAGAATGAGGGTCCTGAACTTCAGGACGGCCGATTTAAGAAAATGGGAGAATGCTTCAGGGACGCCCTGGCAGAGATAAGGAAACTATAGGAAGTAGAAGAACAGTGGGCTACAATAAGAGAGGGAATTGAAAAAGCTACTAAGCTCTGTGTCAAGCAAGTGTAACAGCCCTTTGACTCATCTTGGCTGTTTCCGGGGCCCTCGGGTCTCGCCTGGACACACCTTCAAGGGGGCCGACCTTGGTTCAGGAGTGAAGAGAAGAAATGGTGCAGTGCCTCCACCCAGGGTAATGGCAGGGAACACATGTGAACAGATTGTAGGTTACCATCCCCCAGAACATATACAATAGCTGCCCCAAAGACCCTCCCCCACACAATGACAACTAACCCCCTTGCAACAATTCACAGTACCAGAATATAACATGAACAATTAACAGTATTTATTTTGGGGGAAGGGAAGAAAAGGGAGGAAAATGACACAATAACATTAACATCTGGCTGAAACAATTTTACCCCACACAATCCCCACCTCTGGACGTACCTGGCTTCCCAATGACAGCTGCACAAAATGTCTCTAAAGTCCCTTTGATGGGTACCACACCATGGTGTAGACATAGCTGGAGATATTTCGTTGGTGCCCAAATAACTTTAAACAATATGTACCCCCCCCTTCAGGTGGGGCTTACCTGATCCCACAAGCCTGTCCTTGTTCTGACTCCCTCCGGTGCCTCCCACTGTCAGTCTGGGTCCTGGTTTGCTTACAGGATCTCCGTCCAGTCCATATAGTCGTTTGGTTGTTCTGGACTGCAGGAGTTCACCATCATGGGGCCGCTGCCTGCTAGCACTCTGCAAGTGTCTGTGGGGTCTGCACATGTATGATAGCACACCTTTAACATACTGCCACACCGGCGGCTATCTACTGTCAGGGCCCCTGGTGTTCTGCGGCAGAATTTTCTGATTTCTGCGGCATGATTTATTCATTTCTCTGGCAGAATGCAGTCCTGTCATTGGCTAAATATGATGTGATGTCATCGATGACATCATGTGCTGAGCATAGAGGAGGGGCTTCAGGATAAACGAGTTGGGAAAGAAAGCCTGACACTATGGAAAAACAGTATATTTGTATGAAAATTTGCCAAAAACAATGAATTCTGCGGCACTATATATATTCTGCGGCATGATGCAAATTCTGCGGCAAATTCCGCAACTACAGAACCGCAGAATTCCAGGGGTCTTGTCTACTTTAATAGCCTCTTCAGTGCTCTTGACCCCCGTAATAAGTTAACTGGGGGTCGGACACCTGAAGGAGGCGCCCAAGAAGTGGTTCCAAAGTTATTTTAAAAAGCGCCAGTAAGCGCTACAATTTGGGGGCGGTTATGAATATTAATAAGACTCCCATGAATAATAATGAGCTGGACCACTGCCTGGAGAGCGGTACATATCAGAGGCAGTGACTAGCCGAAGGAAAGATCTATAAATATGATGGTGCAGACTCTTTACTGCTAATAAAGGCTGCTACCAGGATAGGGGGGAATTGCGCTTGAAAACTGTACCTTTTGGTGGCAGGAACACTTAAAATCTGGGACTCCTGTGTGGAACTATATGAACTGTGTGTAAGCATCCATTTTGTGCTCCTTTAACCCCCAGGGGTCAGCCAATCATTGTATTAGGTGCCCAAAAGCTGGTTGAAATACTTGTGGAAGTCGTGCGAACTAAATCTAGGTGCCAAAAGACCCTTACCAATCAAAAATCGAAGGAGGCTAATGATTCTTAATATTTTTGAGGAACAGCAAGAATCAGCCAATGAGAAGCCAGGATTTTTGTGCGAAACCCCAGGGACTTTCAGCAGTTTGGGCAGTCTGTTTTGGGCTCTGCTCAAGTCAAGAGGGGCTCATTGCTGTGCACTGGAGATACAGGAGGCCTTTTATAGGACTTGAATGGTTGAAAGGTGTATAGTTCAACGATTGGGGGAAAAAAGGATTCATTTGAAGAAAAGAACTGTGGTGTTACAGTTGAATGGACAAGGTACTTTGTGAAAGTTCCTGGTGTTAGTGGAGATGAGTGCTGCAGTGATCCTGCATCAGCTGGAAGGAGAAAACCCTGAGCCAGTGAAAAGGGGTAGTTTGGAACTCTATGTGTGTGCTGGAGCTAAAGGTTGGTACTGTACCTGAATCTAAGGACTTTGGAAAGAAAAAGGTTTGCAGGTATCCAGCATTCAGAAGCCTGCTGTTGTTGCTGAAAGCCAGCTGTGAAAAGGTAGAGGTTTGGTCCAGAGACTGCAAGTCACTAGCCAAAGGCCACTGGAAAGGTAGAAAATCGAAGAATTTGTTTGCTGTGCACTGGAGCTGATTGTTCCTGCCCAGGAGGAAAGGGAAAACTGAAAGTCATTTATAGCTGCAACTGGGAGTCAGGTAGGGAACCAGCAAACCCCTACCAAGTGAGGCAGACGTGACTGCAGGGGTCACGGGCACACGCCTGAGTGCTAGGGCACTCTGGACCGACTAGGGGAGTCGAACTGTGGAGTCACTCCCTGGTCTTTTTTTTCTTTTTTTTTTTTAACCAGGAGACAGACACACACTAAGCTGAAAGCTTGTTTGCAAGCGTGACCTGGGAGCACAAGGAAGTTAAGTGATTTGCTCAGGGTCACATATTGTGCAAATGGGGGCTGTGGGATTCAAATCCAGGTCTCCCAGTTTGCAGCTCAGAGCCTTAAACCACTACACTATACTGCCTCCTAAGGGTCTGGGTTCCTTGTGGCCTTGTAGGCCTTGCATTTGGGCTCTGTGATGCGGTCTGTGCAGCAGGCTGAAGGGGACAAGCTGCAAGAATCACAAGCAAGTCAGAAGGTGACAAGCTGCAAGAGTCTTCAAGCAAGTCTAAAGGTGACCAGCATTCTTCTGCCCCATCCGCTTGCTGCCCTCAGTGTGATCATTTGATTGATCCCTGGACTGCCAGAAACCTACTGTACCAGTAGCCAAACCCAGTGTGACAGGACCATGAGTAACCCAGGGCTTGCCCTGTCAAAAAGGGAGTAAAAGTTTAAGAGTTCTAGCATCTTAGAAAAAGCTATACCAAGGGCTCCAATGCCAGCAGCACCTAGCAGGCCTTCGCTAAAGCTGGGTACCCAGTCAGGACATTGGGGGTTTGCACTGGTACCAGTGGGGGTGGGCATTGTGAGTGTTCTGGCCTCCAGGCCCTGTTAACTACTTTAACCCAATTTTTCTCATTCATAGCAATCCTGTTTCCGGTACCCCCTTTCCTAGCTCTCCCCCCCCCCCAAAATAAAGCTGTGGTTTGTCTGTTGCAATTCCTGTGTTGTGGGCATTTTATTGGTATTAGCTGTTAGGTATATGTGTTTTACAATATTGGCGCACAACATGGTGTCCAGCGTGTTGGGTGACTGGAAGGGGAGGTGGGTAGGTACAGCATCCCAGGAGGTTCTACCAAACAGACCCCCGGCCCACTGTTACTTCACTCTGAGTGGAGGCACCACACTACTTTCTTTCCATTCTGTGATAGAACCCCCAAACACCATTGCAATGGAACCCAAGTCTCTTAACCTGTGGGGTAGTCAACAGGCAGGGGGTAGTAGCCCACTGGCACACGGCACCTGGGCTACATGTAGAAACAATGAAACTTCAGGTTTGGGCACACTTTTCTGGCAGAGTCCTGCCTAGGACCTAACCCCCTAATTTTAACTAAGTAGCTAAATAAAGACTCCCTGAAGGCACAGCTCAGGGTACTTACAGTTCAACAGTTTAAAGGGGATGGCAGAAACTTGGTTTACGGTACCATGGAGGTATCTCATTGAAGGTGCACCACAGCAGCTGCAGGATTGCTTAAAGAGATGGGGATTGCTGGTCTTCATCTGCCTGGCCTTGCCAACTTCACCTTGGAGGCCTTTGTAGATAGTGCTCACCAGGCAGGACTCTCGTCGTCTTCCTCTGCTGGTCTTCTACTTCGTTGGTCTAGGGACAGGGTAGGTGTGGTCCCTTAGACTTCGACTGGCACCCACTTCTGCTCAATACTCTTTCAGCTGGGCTTTGGCTCAGTCTCTAACCCCAGCACACAGACAGTCACTCTAGCTTGCAGCAATAACAAAATCTCCAATGCTGTAGCCCCTCTAAGGGGGAACACTGGCCACTCAGGCTGTTCTCACACAACTGCAGCACTTTTACTTCTAAACAGCAAAACGTACAGTCTCTGTTCTCTGCTCTCACACTGCAGCTCTTCCCATTTGCAGCAACTCTCTCTGTTTCAGGCTGCGCTCACTATTTTCCTCTGCAGCCACTCTCTCTCTCTCTCTCTCTCTCTCTCTCTCTCTCTCTCTCTCTATACTGCTTCTCTCTCCTTAGGCTGTAGGACTTCCACAGTTCTCTCTCTCTCTCTCTCTCTCTCTCTCTGGCAGGAGATTTTCAAGTACTCTATCTCCAACTCTTGGGTGTCTCAGGCACTCTGCCTCTGCAATCTAGCTGGGACCGAACTGGCTGTGGGGTCCAAAGTGCAGGCCTTAGGATATGACAGCCCACCAAAGTCTCCCCTGAACTCTCTGGAGTCCCAAAACGAATCCGCCTTTGGTGGGCAAAACAGTCCCTTATATCAGTTTCACAGTCTCCCACTCTGGCCGCAGTTCTCCAGGGCAAATCTGGTGCCTTTTGACATTGTCCCAGCAGCCCCATTGCCTGTTCAGTCCATGGGGGCTACCATTTTTATTTACTTGTTAGTCTCAAGAAGTTCAGCCCTCAATTATTAATTATAGGCCCTGACAAGGGCAGAAAACATTCCCCCTAAGCCTGGAGTATCTGCGCTTCTGATCACCGGCTCCGCTGCCTGTCCTGGAGTCAGAGATAGTATTAAATATTGCCCGCCACCAAACCACATCCAATTGAGTGGTGGCTCCTTTAAATTTCACTCCTGGTGACCGCACATGCGCAAAGTGATGCAGGCCGTCATATTTTTTATTTACATTCCACAGTCCGGTTTCTAGCATTGCCGGGACTGAAATGACGCTCCCAATTGCGCCCGGAGACACAAAACAAAGATTGGACCTCGGCCCCTCTCTGGACATGAGTCAAGGTCATGGGAAATCAGCAGCCACAGCCAGGGAGCCACAGAGGATGTCAGGGTTTGAGTCCCACCTGGAACCATTTACAGGACCACTGGAGCCCACAGGTAAGCCCAAATGGGGGGCTTACACAGGTAAGCAAGGACAAGAGGAAAAAAAAAAAACTGCTATGGTTCTCTAGAGAGGTAGTGGAAAAAGTAAGAGCAAAAAAACTAGCCTTCAGAAAATACAAAAGAATGCAGAAGGAGGAGGATAGGGAGAGTTATCAGGAGAAACAATGGGAGGCAGGGAAGGCAGTTAGGAACACAAAAGCAAAAACAGATGAAAATGTAACCAACTCAGTAAAAAATCAGGTTAAAACATTTTTAGATACCTTAATGAAAAGAGGAAGTCCAAAAGGAGGAATAGTAAGACTGAAAGGGGAAGGGGGGGTTCTGTAAAAGAGGACCACCAAAAAGCGGACATACTAAACAAATACTTTTGTTCAGTATTCATGGAGGAGGGGGTAGGAAATAGGCCATTTTTACAAGACAAAGGTATAATGGGTTGAGTGGTGGACATTAGCCCTTTCACATTGGAAAGATTCCTAAAGGAGTTGTCAAAGTTAAATGTAGACAGCGCAATGGTTCCAAATGCGGTGCACCCCTGGTTGCTGAGGGAGCTCAGGGAGGAGATGGCTGCACCTCTGGCAACCCTGTTCAACCTGTCACTAGAAACAGGGGAGGTACCGGGGAACTGGAGGAGGGCAGATGTAGTCCCACTCCACAAAAGTGGAAATAGAGAGGATATGGGAAACTACAGGCCAGTCAGCCTGACTTCGGTAGTGGGCAAAGTAATGGAATCATCGCTGAAGTAAAGGATTAGAGAATACCTTGTTACCAGCGGTCTAGAGGATCTAAAGCAACATGGATTCATAGGGGGAGTTCCTGCCAAACAAACCTGATCGAGTTCTTTGACTGGGTAACAAAGGAAGTGAACCAGGGAAGGGTGTTTGTCGTGGCCTTTCCGGATTTCAGCAAGGCCTTCAACACCATTCCACATAGAAGACTGGTAAACAAACTGAGTAGTCTAGGAGTAGGTCCTAAAATAGTACAATGGGTGGAGATCTGGCTTAGTGGTAGGAGCCAGACAGTGGTGGTAAATGGGGTACGCTCTGGGGAAGGCAAGGTGACTAGCGGGGTGCCACAGGGGTCAGTATTAGGCCTGGTCCTCTTCAATGTCTTTATTAGCAACATTGCAGAAGGACTGGAGAGGAAGATATGCTTATCTGTGGATGACACAAAAATCTGCAACAGAGTAGACACACCGGGGAGTGGAAAGAATGAAGGAGGATCTAAAGAGTTAGAAGAATGGTCATGAGTTTGCCAGCTAAGATTCAATGCAAAAGTGCAAAATTGTGCACTTAGGCACAAAACCCTGGGGCAACGTACCAACTTGGGGGGGGGTATTAGCAGTCACAAAACAGGTAAGAGACCTGGGGGTTCTCATTTCTGATAATCTGAAGGTAACAAAACAGTGTGACAAGGCAGTGGGAAAGATGCATAGGGAAGGCATCACCAGCAGAAAGAGGGAGGTAATAATATCCTTGTATAGATCGCTGGTGAGACCCCTCCACGAGTACTGTGTACAGTTCTGGAGGTCCCATCTCCAAAAGGACATAGATAGGGTGGAGACAGTGCAAAGAATGCAATCAAAATGGTGCAGGGCCTGCATCAAAAGCCATACAAAGAAAGACTTAAGGATATAAATATGTACTCTCTAGAAGACAGGAGGGAACAGGGAGATATGATAAGAGACGTTCAAATGCCTTACAGGAATAAACAAGGTACAGGAGGGAGAACTTTCCAAAGAAAAAGATGCTCAAGGACAAGGGGTCATAATATGAAGCTGGAGGGGGGGCTCAGAGGAAATGTGAGGAAGTACTTTTTCATGGAGAGGGTGGTGGACACTTGGAACAGACTCCCAGAAGAAGTGGTGGGGGCTAGAACAGTCACAGGATTTAAGAATGCATGGGATAGACACAAGAGAATCTTAGAAGCAAGAGGGGGCTGTAAGCAGGAGTCCAAGTAGGGTCTCCGGTGGCACTGTAGGTAGAGAATTTAGGGCAGACTAGGTGGGCCAAGTGGTCCTTATCTGCTGACAACTTTTGTGTTTCTATGCTGTCAGCCAATGTGCACCATGTGTGGCTGTCGGCAACCAACCTGCAACTGCACCCCTGGTCCTGGGCTACCAAACCTTGGACTACATCTATGTGAACTATGCAGACATGGACGAACAGTACTTCTTAGTGGTAATCAACATTCACTCCAAATGGATTGAAGTGCTTCCCACACCAGTGGCAACTACAGAAAAGACTATAAGCCTTCTGAGACAACTCTCTGCCTCATATGGACTGCTATGGGAGCTAGTGTTGGACAATGGTCCCTAGTTTTCTTCACAGGAGTTTAAACTGTTCTTAGAGTAGAATGGGATTTGATATATTTTGTCTCCACCTTACCATCCAGCATCAAATGGTGCAGCTGAATGAGCTGTATGACATTCAAAAAAGCCTGGACCAAACAAGGTTCTCAGCAATACCTGCAAAGGTTGGCTTGTTCCTTGTTCACTTACAGAAACACTCCTCACACCGTCACTGAGCGAACACCTGCTGAACAGTTCCTTAAACATCAACCATGTACCCTTTTGGCAGTGCTCAAGCCAGATTTGTATGATACTGTGGCAATACATCAACTGCAACAGCAGAGGATCATGACAAGTCTACAAACCAGTATGGCTCTTCCATCTTTGGGAGAGGGTGATGGTTTGAGACTGTAGATATCCCAAGAGTCTTTGGATTCCTGGTGTGGTGACTGAAACACGTGGACCCTTGACCTACGGAGTTCATAAGGGACACTGCCTTGTTCACTCTATACCTCACCTACAGTACTGTGTCCTGCTCTGGAGACCACATCTCAAGAAGGAGACAGAGTTGAGCGTCAGGGTCTGCATCAAAAGCCCTAAGAAGAGAGACTGAAGGACCTCTCTCTCTCTATATATATATATATATATATATACACACACACACACCCCCCGGAGGAAAGGAAAGAGAGAGGGGATATGATAGAGACTTTCAAATACCTCAAGGGTATAAAAAGGCCGGTCTGCCTCACCTTAGTAGTGGGCAAGACTATGGAGGTGCTGCTTAAGGAAAGGATTATGGAACATTTGGAATCCAGCAGAGCGCATGATCTGAGGCAGTATGGATTCACAGCAGGAAGGTCATGTCAAACAAATCTGATGGACTTTTTTGACTAGGTGACAAAGGAGGTGGATTGGGGGGAGCAATGAATATCGCCTACTTTGATTTCAGCAAGGCCTTTGACACCGTTCCACATGGAAGACTGGTTAACAAGTTGGGTAGCCTGGGGGTGGGCCACAAAGTGGAGAACTGGGTAAGAAATTGGTTGGCGGACAGAAAGCAGAGGGTAGTGGTTAATGGGATCCAATCCGAGGAAAGGGGTGACCAGTGGGGTGCCTCAAGGATCAGTCCTGGGGCCAGTCCTTTTTAATGTCTACATCAGTGACATTGCTGAAGGGCTGGAAGGGGAGGTTTGCCTATTAGCAGATGACACCAAGATCTGCAGCAGGGTAGACATGGGGGGTTGGGGTCAAGAAAATGAGGAGAGACCTAAGAAAGCTGGAAAATTGGTCCAATGTATGGCAATTAAAATTTAATACAAAGAAGTGCAAAATCATGCACATAGGGTGCAGAAACCCTGCAGAGAGTTACAGAATGAGGAAGGAGTTGTTGAGGGTTACCAGGGAAGAAAGGGATTTAGGAATAATCATCTCAGATTACTTAAAAGGTGTCCAAACAGTGTACCATAGCTGTGGGGAGGGTCAGTAGCATGTTGAGGTGCATAGGAAGGGTATCACTAGCAGAAGAAGAGAGGTGGTGATGCCATTGTACAAAACACTGGTGAGGCCTCATCTGACGTACGGCATACAGTTCTGGAGGCTGCATCTTTGTAAGGACATTGACAGGGTGGAGGCGGTTCAGAGAAGGGCAACAAAGATGGTACAGGGCTTGCACCAGGAGACATACAAGGAGAGATTAAAAGACCTCAATATGTATACACTGGAAGAGAGGCAGGAACGGGGAGCTATGATAGAAACCTTCAAGTATCTTAAGGGCATAAACAAAGTGCAAGTGGGCAACATCTTTCAATATAGGAGGTGTACAAGGATGAGGGGGCATGATATGAGATTGGAGAGAGGCAGGATAAAGGGGAATGTGAAGAAGTTTTTCATCACAGAAAGGGGGGTAGATGCATGGAATAGTCTACCCCAAGGAGTAGTGTGAGCTAGCACAGTGGGGGGATTCAAACATGCATGGGAAAGGCACAAGGGAAGCCTAGGGGTGGGTAAGAAAGGTTAAAGCCAATGACCAAGTAAGGTCAGCGACCACTGATGCAGGCCGGGAATATGGACAGACTGGGTGGGCCTAACGATCCTTATCTGTCATCAGATGCTATGTATGTATGTTACTATGTATAAATAAGGTCCAAGAAAGAAGCCTTTTTCAGAGTAAAAGATGCTCAAGAACAAGGGGTCATGCTGTAAAGCTGGAGGGGGTAGACTCAGGGGAGATGTAAGGAAGTATTTTTTCACAGAAAGAGTGGTGGATGCCTGGAACAGCCTCCCAGCAGAGGTGGTAGGGGCAAAAACTGTAATGGTATTCAAGAACGCACAGGCTAGCCAAAAGGGAATCTTAGTGGTGGGGCGGGAGGTAAAGCCAGAGATCAAGTAGGGTCTGCGGTGTTACAGTAGGTAGAGAAAATTGGCAGACTAGGTGGGCCAAGTGGTCCTTATCTGTCATTAAACTCTATGTTTCTATGTGGATAACCTGTTACATTCAAAGGTTCCAGCTCATTCAGCAGAAGGCATTACTCCAGAAGAGGACAGTAACACAGAGGACTTCAGTTGTATCAGCCCAAAGATACCCCGTGCAGCAGTGAAGAGCACCACTGAGACTTGACCTTGAAGTCATGTACTGAACCTGTGCTCTGTGCAGCTAGACTTGTTACCTGTTGTGTTACTTAGTAACAAGTTCTACCAATGGGGCAGAATAATCCCCCAAACTTGTTCCTTGGTATCAAATAATTTACTTCAGCTCAGACATTAAGGAATGTTAATGTTGGGTATTTTAGACTATGTTTTGTCGAAGGTGGTGGAGTGTAGTATACATGTATTTATTTATAAGTGCTTGGTAAGCCATTAGGGCTGTAGTCCCTAGCCATAGAATTGTAGTCTTCCTGTAGTTCTTGTCTTGCCCAGTGGGCACCCTTTTGTCTTTTGTCCAGTGTAGAATAAGCACGGCCACAAGCAAGCTGCTTTGTGTGTCTGAGTCCGTGTGTCAAACTCGCAGATTACTTTACAATGTTTTTTTTTATGGTAAATGTTCAAATGCATTTCACATGTTTTATCAACTTGGTTTCAGGCCGTCAAGTCTTTTTTTTCTTATTACAGTATTTTCATGTGAGCATATAGGTGGTAGACTGTCAAGTGAGAAATCAGTGTCACCAATGCCTTCAAAAGTATATTCAAGTTTATAATCAGCAGGGACGTCCAAAATTCTTAGATGTCTGAATTAAAATCTATTCAAATTGAAAGTATGTATACAAGAAAAAAATACCCTAATAGAAAAAGACTTAATAAGCACCGTATGTTGGACCAGAAGATTCTTTAAACCATACCAGACAGTGAATTAGATGAAATCAGTGTCAGACAGAGGTATCCCATCAAAATCAAGCAGGGAGAGGCACGCAGTCAATAAACGCATAGTCAAAATGGCATGCATGGGATCGGAGTTTGTATATTTCATCTAGTGCAGTTTTCAATCATGCTAGATTACACTGTCCGTGCAGCACGTGTTTAGACCACGCTGGTTCTGACTGCACGATTTTATGGGTAACCCTCAAACAGAACCCCTTAGAGGACCTCTTCCCCACCTCACACTGTATTGTCTGGGCCAAACACAATTCATGCTAAATTGGCAGTATGTTTGAGCATCTTTCTTTGAATATGTCAATATGTTTTACAAAATGTGTGGCAAAAAGTCAATAAATTGCAAAAAATTGTGAAAATACCAATTTTTGCAGAGACTGGTGAAAACTGCAGATTCCAGAATATAATTATGGGTGTAATTTTCCAGTGGCTCTAGTCATTAACTACAAAATCAGTACTAGTTGTTTTAAAAATATCTAAGGGTAATAAAATACACTGGCGATAAAAATAAGTATGACAGAAATACATTATTGCCCCCCCCCCAAAAAAAAACACGACATTTTTTGCTGACAAACAAATGCAGCACTACTGCCTTAAGAGTCAGAAAGCTGGGTGTGCAAAAGGTATTAAAACCTAAAGTAGAAGTGTTTGCTGGTGAAAAGAAATTTCATCATATATATTTTTTCAGTAATAATGTATTTCTGGCAAATATATTGCTATATCTATTTTTATTTTAATTATATTTTATTCCTGAACTAAGGTACGGAGTTTTAAAGCGTTTAAAGTCCCTGCTCTCTGGCCATGCCCACTATAATTCAGTTACACAGTTAGTTGTGAGGCAGTGCTGTTCACCACTGGAAATGCATGCACAGTGCTAGCACCCTCCAATATATCTGCAGTATAAATCTAGTATGTACGGTCAAAAAGTAACCTTAAGCAAAGGACTTTTTAAAAACTGATAGTGGCAGACATATTGAAAGACTTTTTTTTTTTTGTTTTATTCTTTGGTAACCAAATAAGGCCCACTAGGCGTTAAGTGCTGGTTTTCAGGGGCAACCAGGGAAGTTAAGTGACTTGCTCTGAGTCGCACAGTATGCAAGTTGAGGTTGTGAGAATCAAACCCAGGTCTGCTGGATTACCAAGCTCGTACACAGCTTATTACTTGAACCTCTAGGCTATACTGCCAGCCCAGACCTGGGTCATTAACTACAGAGTTGTTAATAAAAGCTATTGTAAAAACAGCTGAGAGAAATAAAAAGTATGCTGACGATGAATCTAATTATGTCAGAAATATATAAATGTGAAAAAAAACAAATGTTTTTACCAACTGGCACATACTGCTGCTTTAAAAGGAATACTCTCTAGCACATCATTGATAAGCAACTATTTTTGAGTTTTGTATTATTATTTTTACTTCAATTAATTTGTTTAATCATTTAATAGCTTTGTATTGTGTGGCTGAATTTATACGTGTTGTGTATTTTGTTCTTTGCCAAAGTGCTCAGAGACTTAAGGGTGAGTCACTAAAATAATGACAATTTGCCTTACCTGTCATTCTTATCAGCCTCTATTCACAAACACGGCTATTTACACCTGAAGTAGGCATAGTGATGGGTGCGCAGGTGTGCAGCCTTGGAGGCACGCAGATTACATGGAATTCACCAATGCCCCTATGGGTGGATAGTGTGGTGCGTAGAGACATGCTAAAGTGTGAAGAGCAAGGTGTGGAAGGGACCACTGGAGGCAGGAATGCCCCTTGATGCCACCATATATTATGAACTGCGGCATGGAAAACACATGGCCCAACGATCTGCACACATGGAAGTGCATGCAGAGTATGAGGGATGGACACAGCTACTTGTCTCTCACTAAGTAGCAGCCAGGGGAGCCAACCCATTAATGGCACACCTGTCCCCAGGCAGGATGGTGTGGTGCACTATCAACAAGTGCCGGAGAATGAGAGCCCACACGTAGCTGTGGCCGAGAGAAGGGAGGCATGCATGGGGCATGACATTCCCATTCGTTCAACTTCAGAACCCAGCAGGTGGCCATGCTGGCAACCAAGATCCAAAGTAACTGCAGTACCCTGTATGGTACCACTTGATTCAAGGCACCAGTGGAGGAGAAGGTGCAGATCTGGCTGAACATGCAGACTACCATCAATGCCTGTGGCACTGAGCCACAGACCCTGTCTACCGTCAAACACAAATGGCATGACCTACGTGCCACTGCCAAATGTAAGGTGGCCAGAGCATGCCAGTACAGCAAGCAGACCAGTGGCGCCCCCCTCCCACAGACCTCTAACCAATCAAGGCCATCGTGGCCAAGACCATAACTGAGGAGGTATAAGACGGGGAGGGGGGCAGAATAGACAGCCTGCCATGTGCCAGCCACCTGGGGCACAGCGTATGAGAACCCCAACACCCTCCCACAGACGCTGGGCATCTAGACCCTGAGTGCCCCCAGGATGTGCCCATACCACTCTCACCCGCTGCAGACAGCACATAGTGGGTGGACATACCAGGTAAGGTTTGCCAGTGCAAATTGCATCCCACAAATTAAGCAACAGATGATCCCCAATGCAAGACAGACAACCACTACCCCCCTCCACAGGCTTGTCAGATTTACCATCAATACAGGTGCAGGTGCATGGTATGCCAGTGGAAAGACCCAGAGGAACATGCCCTGTGGAACAGGACATGGTGCAGGAGGTGCCCATGGCAGCTGTGCCGAACTGAGTCAGATCAGGGACATACTTGAAAGGCAAACCATGCATTGTGCACAACTGCCACTACTACCCACTGCAGAGGCCAGCACCCAGGCAGATGCCCACACACAGATCTCTCCCCAAGGGATGTGTCTGCCTCAGAGAGGCATCCCACAGAAGCACATCAACGCAGGGCACAGTCTGCTCATGGTGCCACCCATGTCAGCGGAGCGAGTGCAGGTGCCCAGCACCTTGGTACACATTCCTTGACCCATATTAAGAGGGGAAAGTAGTCCCTCCCTTGTAGCAGACCGTACCATCCTCCCCAGCCGTGTGGTTCACATGTGTGGAATACTGTCTTGTAGCCAGCATGTACACCAGCCACCACTGCCCATGTGTATGTGTCCCTGTGTGGGGCTGTAAATGTTGTTGTACTGTGAATAATGATTGGGACATGACCCCACTGTGCAGCCCATTTGATTTCCCAATACCTTGTGAGATCTGTGGTCACCCCCTATTCACACAAGCCATAGCACTATGTACCGCTGTGTAACCACACATGTCACATCCCTGTAATACATATGTCATGTCACAGTGCAACCCCCTCCCCAGAGATTGTACCACTCAGTACTCTGGCCACATCACTGTAGTAGTCACTGGTGCCTCCTCATCAATCATGCAATGTTCACATGCCTCGGGGCACATCTACCACATAGTCCTCCCTAACCGCTGAATGCACTCTGCACTAGATGATGCCATGCCTCCCTCCAGACATCCACATCATGATGCCGAGCCCCTGCTGCAAGCACTTCTCCAGGACCAACAAAGTCACCAGCAGGATACACCACAGCAGATATGTCCTCTGGCATGGGTAAGCAGCATTGTACAGCCACGCTGTGCAGCATCGTCTGTGCGATGAAAATGCAGCACACCATCCCTTGTGCCAACTGCATGCTGCCTCCTGTCTTGTCCAGGCAGGGTAAATGCATCTTCAGCATGCTAAATGTATGCTCCACCACCAAAAGGGTCTGATGTTGCACCTAATTGTACCTCTCCTCAGCTTCGGTATTCAGGGACAGGAAGGGTGTCAGAAGGTATGGCCAAAGGGGGTATACATAGTCACCTGTGGAGTGGACTAGAACACAGTTAGGTATGGTATGCTACATCAGTGATGGACAGACATTAACCTTCACATGTGCACTAACCGATCAGCCGCCCTTCACAGCCACCATATGTCTCAAACAGTGCTTGTAAACATGACTGGTCAAAAATGTAGGCATTTTTGCAGGAGCCAGGTTGCTTTGCCAGCACATTGGTGGTGGCAGCATTGGCATTGTATGTCACCTGCACATTAATGTGCATTAATGCTGTGGAACACCTTCCTGTTGTGGTATGCCTCCTCATTCCATGTTGAGGATAGTATGGCCATGTGTGTACAGCGTGTAGTCCCGAGCACATTAAGGAGGCCTTGCATTGCATGGATCCTCACCTTGGTGGCCCACATAGCCTGCTCAGTGGCCAGGAATGATATGTAGATGGAGGCATGGTGGACAAGGGTGTAGGTCACCTGGTGCAGTTCACAAGATACAATTGACTCACATCTATCACATCCCCGGCCACCTTCTGGAAGGAGCCCATAGCATAGTATGCCAGGGCTCACAGTACCTTCTGCTCCACGGTCAGTGCACAGGACTGTGCCATGGTGGGAGCAATATCTGGCTCTATCAGGTGGTAGATGTCATGAGTGGCGTCATGGTCCAGATGGAAATGACTGAGGCAATGTATACATGTGAGGGAGGACACCTACAGGTGTGGACGGTACAGCTGTGGCCTGCGTTGCCTTCAATGCTCCTACTCCCACTGCATTTAATCCTCGAGCACTAGTATGTGTAGGAGGATTGAGGAGCACATCATGCATGGTTCAGAGGCATTGTCCTGATATTCCGGGTCAGGATCCTATGGTCCGAGGCATGGATGTATCACCCACTTATGTACCAGTGTAGTGGTGGTGGTGTGGCCCATAGGCACCTCCTGGCCAAGCCCATATCTGGGTGTGCATCCCACAAAGGGGGCATGGCATGCACAACTTCAGAAACACAGAACTTGCCAGCAGATAAGGACCACTAACCCCAGGCCGTCTGCCCGTAGGCCCTATACATTGTATATGGCCACTGACGCTGTGTGATCAATGGCTTTTCATCACTCCCCTCCCCTCTCAAGCTTCCCATATGCCTGTCCCAGGCATGTTTAAATCCCTCCACTGTGCTTGCCTCCACCACTTCTTGTGGCAGGCTATTCCAAGCATCAACTACCCTCTCTGTGTTGAAAAATATCCTCACATTACCCCTTAATCTACCCCTCTCCAATTTCATATTATGCCCCTTGTTCTAGTACTTTTTCTCCCTTGGAAAAGGTCCCCCACCTGCACCCTGTTTATGCCCTTTGAGGTACTTGAAAGTTTCTATCATGTCACACTGCTCTCTCCTCACTTCCAGTGAGTACATATTGAGGTCCCCTAGACTCTCCTCATATGTTTTGTGGTGCAAGCCCTGCACCATCTTAGTCTCCCTCCTCTGGATAGCCTCCACCTCGTCAATGTCCTTGTGCAGGTGTGGTCTAAAGAACTTCATGAAGTACTCCAGGTGTGGCCTTACCGATGTTTTATACAATGGCATCACCATTTCCCATCTCCTGCTAGTGATACCTCTGCCTATACACCCCAGCATGCCACTGGCCCTCCCTGCAGCCTTTGTGCACTGCTTTGATACCTCAAGGTCATCAGAGATGATAACCCCTGGGTCCCTTTCCTCTTTGGTCACAGTCAGCACCTCCCCATCCTGTAGGTCTCCCCAGGGTTCCCTCTACCCAGGTGCATTATTTTGTACTTCTTTGCACTGAACTTCAGTTGGCACGTTTCTGACCATCTTTCAAGTTTCTCCAGGTCCCTCCTCATTCTCTGCACCCCTTCAGGAGTATCTACCCTGTTGCAGATCTTGGTGTCATCTGCAAATAGGCAGACCTTTCCTTCCAGCCCCTCTGCAATGTCACTAATGAAGACATTGAACAGGACTGGTCCCAGTACTGAACAATGTGGTACTCCACTGCTCACCCCTCTCTCCCAGGCTTGGATCCCATTTACCACCACCCTCTGCCTCCTGTCTGTCAGCTAGCTTTTAATCCATTGTATCACCTTTTGTCCCATGCCTAGACTTCCCGTCTTGTTAACCAGCCTTTTATGTGGGACGGTGTCGAAGGCTTTGCTGAAATCTAGGTAGGCGATGTCTACCACTTCTCCCTGATTAACTTCCCTAGTCACCCAGTCAAAAAAAATCAATCAGATTTGTTTGACATGACCTTCCTGCTGTGAAACTGTGTTGCCTCAGATCCTGGGCTCCATTAGATTTCAGGTGTGCCACTATCCTTTCTTTCAGCAGTGTCTCTATGATCTTCTCCACCACTGAGGTGAGGCTGACTGGCCTGTAGTTCCCCACCTCCTCCCTACTGCCACTCTTGTGCAGCGGTACTACATGTGCCCTCCTCCAGTCCTCTGGAACCACTCCCGTGTTGAGTGACTCTGAACTGGGCCACCAGAGGCACTGCCAGTTCACTTTGCAGCTCCCTTATTATCCTCGGGTGTATACCATCTGGCCCCATGGCTTTATCCACCTTCAGCTTTGTGAGTTCTTCCAGGACCCTCTCCACTGTGAATGGACTGGTGTCCACTTCTTCCCCTCCATTGCCTCTGCCAACCAACTATGGTCCTTGACTCTTCCCTTCCTTTGTGAATACTGAGCAGAAGTATTTGTTCAGTATTTCTGCTTTGTCTAGATCCCGCTCCTTACACTCTCCCTCCTCCCCTTTGAGCCTCACTAGCCCAATTTTTATGTTTGCTTGTGTGCATGCACAAGAAACATTATGCAACAGCTCAGGAGAGAAGTGGGTTGTGGAGGTGCAGCAGTGTGGCGGCCAATGCCAGTACTGCATTTGTGGGCTTGGTGGTGTGCACACAATGCAGGCCCAGTGTCCTGATGACACTGGTTCTGCAGAAATGCCACCAACTTGAAATGATTTGGCCGCCGCAATGAGGGACCGCCTCATCATTGCAGCATCAGCAATTCTCATGAATGAGAGAGCGACCTGTCATTGCAGGGCGGCACCTCACCTGGTGTAACAGTACCAGGAACATGGCGGCTCTATGCAGCTGCCTCAGAGCCAACGGGGTGCCCAATCCCCCTGTTGGCATGCCCGACCCCCTTCATTTGCTGATGGGAAGCCCAGTCCCCATCGGCATAATGTCTCCACCCCCAAGTTTCTGTTGTGTGCCGAGGGGGAACCCAATCCCCCTCTGCATCATGTACCCCCAGCAGCATTTCTTTGCCGATGGGGTCCCACTCTATTATCTTCAGTCCCCTACCCAGTTCAATTTGCCGAGGGGAGGGGCCCTCCTGTCGACATATTCAACCCCTTGATTTCTGCTGTGTGCGAGAGGTGCCCAATCCCCTGGGCATCATACCCCATTTCTGTGCTGATGGGGGCCCAATCCCAGTCGGCGGTCTCCCTCCCCACAAATGCAGGTGGCACACTGGGAGCCCACCCCAAGTGTACCAAATAGCACCACTTTTGAAAGGAAAAAACCGACCAAGCGTTGCCTTTGGTTTTAACCTGTAAAACAAGAAAATGGTCCCTTGCAGTCTGTCTTGCCCCTTCCCAACCCACACCCACCTTCTCGCACCCTGCCTCCCCACCCCTCACCCATACTTATCTCTGGAGCCCAAGCACAGCGATCTTCAGTGGACCGGGAACACGTCTACACTCTTCAAAGCCTACCACGAGCTGAAGAAATGCCAGTAAGCTGTATAATGGCATAAATAGGGTTTTTTTTCAACTTTGGTGGATATCTCTGGCAGTTTGGGGAATGTTTGCACCAAATTTTCAATATGGGGTTATTGGGACCCCTCCTCATGAATTCAGCCACTGTCATGGCACTATTCGGTCCCAAAAGGTGATTTCGTGGTCAGTGCGCGGAATCACCTTTTGGGACTGATTACCAAAATGACAGTGCCACTGTTCATGAGGAGGGCTCTCAAAAAGTCAATTTTGCAAATTTGGTGAAAAAAAATCCAAAAAATTACTGTTTTGCGAGCATGCGTTGCGCAGTTTCCACGCACACATGTAACTTCGTGAATTTCTAAAATTTTCACTCCAGATTATCAACATTGCTATTTTTCCATATCTCCTTATGAACAGTACAGCTGTCATTTTACACATCTTGGCTAAAATGTGTTTTCCCACTTCCGGCACAGAAGAGCATGGTCGCTGTGGGAAATCAGTTTTAGGGACAGATTAAGAAAATGACAGTGACACTTTTCATGAGCAGAGGTCCTAAAATGCCTATGTTGAAAATTTGGTGATGAAAGTCCATAAAATTACAGTGTTACAAGCATGCATTGCACAGTTACCACACACCCTTGTAACTTCGCAAATTTGCAATATTTTCATGCCAGATTTTCAACACGGGCATTTTTTCACACCTCCTTATGAACAGTACAACTGTCATTTTTCACACCCTGGCCAAAATGTGTTTTCACACTTCCGGTGCAGAACAGTGTGGTTGCAGTGGGAAATCAGTGTTTGGGACAGATTAACAACAAGCAAGTGAGAGAGGGAGAGTAAGCAAGCTCAACGGAGCTCTGTCAGGACTGCTGCGGATTTCTTTCTGGGCAGAAAAAGGCACCAACACAGGCAGGAGCCCAGTACAAAAGGGCAGCCTGCAGCACCATGAGAAACAGAAACGAGCGAGGTTGGGGGGTTGTGAGCAAGCTCAATGGAGCTTTTGGCCGGGACTGCTGTGGATTTCTTTGTGGGCAGAAAAGGATTACCAATGCAGGCGGGCCCAGTACAAAGGGCAGCCTGCAGCACCATGAGAAACAGAACGAGCGAGTGGGGGGGGTGTGAGCAAGCTCAATGGAGCTTTGTCGGGACTGCTGTGGATTTCTTTGTGGGCAGAAAAAGGTGCCAATGCAGGCAGGAGCCCAGTACAAAAAGTGCAGCCTGCAGCGCCAGGAGAAACAGAATGAGTGAGAGAAGAAGAGTGCGCGAGCTCAACGGAACTCTATCAGGACTGCTGTGGATTACTCTGTGGGCAGAAAAAGGCGCAAATGCAGGCAGGAACCCAATACAAAAGGGCAGCCTGCAGCGCTATGAGAAACAGAATGAGCGACTGAGAGAGGGGGAGTGAGTGAGCTCAATGGAGCTCTGTCAGGACTGCTGCGGATTTCTTTGTGGGCAGAAAAAAGGTGCCAACGCAGGCAGGAGCCCAGTACAAAAGAGCAGCCTGCAGCGCCAGGAGAAACAGAATGAGCGAGTGAGAGAGGGGGAGTGAGCAAGCTTAGCCGAGCTCTGTTGGGGCTGCTGAGGATTTCTTTGTGGGCAGAAAAAGGCACCAATGAAGGCAGGAGCCCAGTACAAAAGAGCAGCCTGCAGTGCCAGGAGAAACAGAATGAGCGAGTGAGAGAGGGGGGGTGAGCGAGCTCAACGGAGCTCTCTCGGGCCTTTAGAGTTGCCCACCCACCTGCCCAGGGTCATGTGTGGTCCTATATTACAGTAGGGTCTGTTGGGTGGAGGCAAAACAATGGTTGTGTACTTTTACAATTGCTGTAATAATACAGATTTAGTTGTTCTGTTTATTTCTCTAACTGAGCTAAGCACTGTGCTATACTGTTAGGATTGCTGTAATAATACATATTTATTTGTTCTGTTTATTTCTCTGTGCTGAGTAATACTTAGAGTGCAATACGATTTCTAACTGGGCTAAGTGAAACTATGATGGCTGAGAACAGTAAGTATAGTAGCTGAGGGTTGAAAAATGGACAAGGAGGCTTTAGGATTGCTACAGTAATACAGTATCTATTGGATGAGATTTGAGACTGAATTAACCTGGTCGGCAAGGGGGCAGTAGGGGGACTAGTGTGGGAGAAACAGGAATTTGAGTTAATATGGCCCTAACAGTTGTAGTAGGGTACAGAAACTGGGAGTAAGAGCCCATAACATAAGATGGGACCAAAATGGGGTAGGTGCCAATGGGGCTGGCATCTTTGAAAGGGCGCTGGGGTGTACAGGGTGTGGGTACTCTATAATCCTGGACTGGGCTTGGAGAATGAAGGGGTGTATGGTCTGTAGACGACTGGCTAGTTTGAGGGAGGAACTGTGGAGGTTAGGGAGGAGTCTAAGTGGCAGGGCAGATGAGTATGGTAGGCATCCTGGCTGGGGGAATAGGGATGGCAAGGGGGACAGGGGGAAGAACAACTAGGGACTGAAACTGACCCCAGTATCAGAGACACTAGCAGAAAAGAGAGGAGAAGGGTGGGTGCCCAAGGTGAGGGAGGGTCCTCCTGATGGGGAGGAAGAGACCACGAGGAGTACCAGGGGAGAGAGCAGATGGCTGTGGGTAGGGAGGGACCAGGGGGGCACGGAGGGGAACAAGTAGGAGGGGGGAACCGATAGGGGGAAGAGATCCAGGAGGGTATCGACTAGGAATAGATTCGAGCCTCTGCTATGGGAGAGAGAGGGAGCAGGAACATACTGAAGGGGGAGGACAAGCAGGGCATGAGAGGGATGGCAACAGGTAGGGGAAGAGGTAGCAAGGACAAAAGTGTAGAAGGGGGCTAATAAGGAAGGAGGGGGCTGACTGGAGGAGAGAAGGCTATGGGAAGGGGGAAGGATGGAAGGGGCATCACTATCGGGGTCGAAGGGAATAGGAGCTCTAAATCGACAACAACAGTGATAGGAGAGGAGTTGGAAATTAGCAGGGGAGGATAGGAGGTCAACATGGGAAGCCGAGTAGGAAGTAGCCAGGCTGGGAAAGGGTTCAAGGGGGATGGGAGGAATAAAGCAGGGAAAAGGGGTGAGGCAGAAGTAGGGGGTGCAGATACAGAAGTCACAGAGGGTGCAGCTGGTGGGGATAAGGGGCAGGGAAGAATGAATACTGGGGTGGTGGAAGGGGGCATTAGAAGGAAAGGGGTAGGGATGGGAGTACTGTCCTGGGGATTCTATACTGAAAGAGGTGAGCTAGGGCAGAAGGGGAAAGGCACAGCCGTATTTCAGCTGAAGCTATCCCGGGTTGACTGTGGGAGGGCAGGCACTGCTCAAAATGTGCAGCGAGGGGAGAAGAAACTCATTTACTGTTGCATGTGGTACAAATGACTTGGCAAGAGAGACTGTGGAAGTAGTGAGGGAAGGTTGTAGGAGTTGGGCAGGCAGTGTGAGGAGTGGGGGAGTCAGTGACATTCTCAGAGGAATCCCAGTACCATGCAAGCATGGGGAGGAAGGAGTAGTATCAAGGAGTTCAGCAGTGGCTGAGGGATTGGCGCTACCAAAATGATGAGTTAGTGACTTAGTGGGGTGAGGGTCTGGGGAATAGTGACTGCAAGTACAGGACAGGCTACACTTGAGCAGGAAGGGGACTGGAGTGTTAAAGGCGGGATTAGAGGGGTATATCTCTACTAAGGTGGATTTAAACTAGTGGGGGGGGTGGCCAACAGACTGAGGTTGGTAGAAAGGTCCGGACAGGGGAGCCTAATGAGCTCACCCCCTGGATATAGGTAAAGGCAGAGGCATAGTAACCCTGGGAGGGGGTGGACAGAGTGGTCCAAGTGTAATACAGAAGAAACCACCACCCAGTAAGAATAACGAGGAGAAAGGGTGCGGACTACCAGGAGGAGGGACACAGGCCAAGGAGAAGAGTGAGGAGAAGGAGGGGTACGGGTGGAAGGTGGTCTCTCTCAATGCAAGAAGCCTGGGGAACAAAACTGCAGCACTTCAGGTGCTCCTTTCAGAGGGGAAGTTAGACACTGTTGCAGTGACAGTGACTCGGGACACAGAGTACCATGATTGGGACTCGACAATCCCGGGATACAGGATATACAGCAGGGACCAGGGGACTGGAAGGGGGATGGGGTTGCACTCTATGTGAAGGAAGAGATCAAATGTATAATGGACAAGAGAGAAGAGGAGAAGAGAGGACAGAGGCCCTTTGGGTGCAACTCCTGGACTCCAAGGGCAGAAAGCTGAGGCTGGGAGTGGCGTACAGACAACCACCCCAATCCAGGGAACTGCATGGGGAGTTGGGAGAGCAGATAAGGAGGGTCTGTAGAAGGAGGAGTGTGGTGATGGTGGGAGATTCTAACCTACCAGGGGTTGACTGGAGCACCCCAGCCACTAGCAGTACCAGGGAGCAGGTGCTCATTGATGCATTCCAGGACGTCCTTCTGATGCAATTGGTAAGTGGGCTTACAAGGCTTGGTAGCACTCTGGACCTAGTACTGGCAATGGGGAGGCAGTGAGGGAGGTAAGGGTGGAGGACTCACTAGCGGGTAGCGACCACCAAACAGTGTGGCTCATTCTCGCGCTGGGCAGGGAGACAGGAGGCACAGGCACTAAGGTGGTGGACTTTGGGAGGATTGGAGCAATACTGTGAGTGAGACTCCAGGATATAAGGCTGGGGATGGATGCAGAACAAAAGTAGGGAGTCAACGACTGGGCTAACAAAGGCCACAGTAGCCTGTACCAGGGCCAGGAGTAAGAAGAGCAGAGCCAAGAAACCATGCTGGCTGAACAAGGAAGTGCTGCAAGGGGCAAGGGCATAGGGGCTGCATACTGGAAGTACAGGAGGACAGGGAAGGAGAAGGTAAGTGAAACTACGGAGAGTTGGTCAAAGGAGGCCACGGAGGGTAAAAAAGCTAAGGCCTCAGGGATTAAGGTTAGCACAGAGCATAAGGGAGGGAAAAGGATTTTTTAAGGTATGTCAGGAAAGAGGAAGTGCAAGGAACATATTGTGAGGATAAAGTGGGGAACGGTTGGGTGGAAAAGGAGATGAGCAAGCGGAAATTGAAATGAGTACTTCTGCTCCGTTTTCACTAAGGAGAGGATGGTCCACTACCAGCATGGGCTGGGGTGGGGAAGGGGGTGACTGACAAAGTGATGACAGGGACTAGGGTGCTAGAGGGGCTGAGGGCAGTAAGGGTGGACAAGGCACCAGGTCCTGATGGCATCCACCCAGGTGCTTAGGGAGATGGCGGAGCTGTTGGCTGAGCCACTGGCAGATCTGTTGAACACCTCCCTGGAAACAGGGTGTGTGTCCAGGAGTGGAGGATAGCCAGTGTGGTGCCCATACACAAGAGTGGGCCTAGGGAGGAGCAGGAAATTATTGGACGGTCAGTCTCACGTACATAGTGGGTAAGCTTATGGAGGCGATACTGAAGCAGAGGCTGGTGGCATTCCTAGAGAGTAATGACCTCCAAGATGGGCAGCAACACAGGTTCATCTCAGGGAGGTCTTCTCAAACCAGCCTAATAGAGTATTATGACTGGGTGACAGAGAGTTGGACAGGGCTATCACAGTACATGTCCTGTACTTGGACTTCAGTAAGGCCTTTGATACAGTGCCTCATGGGAGACTGGGGGGGAGCTGATGGCAGTGAGGGGGGGAAGCTGACTACATGGATAGAGACCTGGTTACAGGGGAGGGTGCAGAGGGTGGTGGTGGTGGGGGAGCTCTTGGCCCCTTAAGCAGTGACAAGCAGGGTGCTGCAGGGGTCAATGTTGGGCCTAGTGCTATTTGGGCTCTTTATCTTCGATATAATACATGGAGTGAGGAGCAGGGTTAGTCTGTTTGCAGATGATACCAAATTGGGGGGCAGTGGTGGACAAAGAGGACGGATGGGAAAAACTACAGGGGGACCTAACCAAAGTAGAGACATGGTTGGTGGAGTAGCAGCTAGGATTCAATGCAAACAAGTGTAAGGTGACGCACTTCGGGCCCAAGAACCAGAAAAGGCACTATTGGTTGGGGGTGGGTGAGTTTGGGGATCACAGAGAAGGAGAAGGACCTAGGGGTGTTGGTAACTGGGAGCATTAACAATTCAGCCCAGTGTACAAGAGCAGCAGCAAAGGCAAACAGGATGCCAGGGTGCATCGCAAGGAGGTTCTCATCCAGACACAGGGATGTGATTCTATCTCTCTACAGATCATTGGTCAGACCGCACCTGGAGTACTGTGTGCAATACTGGAGGCCATACCTGAAGAGATATATAGTTACTGGAGGGGGGTACAATGGAGGGCGACAAAAATGTTAAAGGGTATGGAAGGAAAGGAATATGAAGTTAGGCTGAACGAGCTGAACATGTACACACTGGAGGAGAGATGGGATGGGGGGGATATGACTGAAGCATTTAAATACCTGAAGGGAGTAAATAAACCTAGCACCGAGGGGGTGTTTAAACTGAGGAATGGAAGAGAGACAAGGGGGCACGGACTAAGGTTGGAAGGGGGATGTTTCTAGAGGGAAATGAGGAGGCACTACTTAACTGAGAGGGTGATGTCTAATTGGAATGCGCTGCCAGAGGCGGTGGTAACATGTAGGACAGTCAATAGCTTTAAGAAGGACTGGGATAACGCAAGAGGAAGAGTCAGGGGGGCAGGGGCTGGGACAAGTGGGGGAGGAACTGAGGGGGAGGAGGCTGGGGCAGCAGCAATCTAGGGTGTTAGCTGGACACTCGGGCAGATTTAGATAGACCGATTGGTCTGTTCTGCTGGCAGATTTGTATGTTCATATGTATGTTCATATGTAAAATCACAGTGACTCTGTTCATGAGCAGAGGTCCTAAAATGTCTATGTTGAAAATTTGGTGACAAACGTCCATAAAATAACTGTGTTACAAGTGTGCATTGTGCAGTTTCCACGCACCCTCATAACTTGGCAAATTTGTAGTACTTTCACTCCAGATTTCCAACATTGCGATTTTTTCAGACCTCCTTATGAACAGTACAGCTGTAATTTTTTTACTTCCTGCCCGAAATATGCGTTTACACATCTGGCGTAGAATTGCGCAGTTGCTGTGGGAAATCAATGTTCAGGACAGATTAAGAAAATCATAGTGACAGTGTTCATGAGCAGAGGTCCCAAAATGCCTATGTTGAAAATTTGGCGAAATAATTCCATTAAATGACTGTGTTACACTCATGCGCTGCGCAGTTTCCACATACACTCAGAAATTCTAGCACTACCGATTTTCAACATTGCCATCTCTTCACACCTCCCTATGAATGGTGCAGCTGTCATTCTTCACAACCTGACCGATCTGTGTTTTAGTACATCTGGCGTACAATGGCACAGTCGCGGTGGGAACTTAAAGTTCGGCACACATTGACAAACTCACAGTGCCACTGTTCATGAGAAGAGATCCCAAATGCTTTCATGAGGTGGGGGTAACAAAAAGGCCATGTTGAACATTTTTAGTGCAAATACCAAAAAACACCCAGAAACCCTAATGTCCCACCCTGTACAGACTGACAGGCATCAGGGGTGTGCCTTTGGATTGCCGATTGTAATGCTCATGCCGTTCCACCCCTACCCTGCAGCCAGTGACAGGCATCGAGGTGTGCCTTGGACTGTTTGGCCCCAGAGTTCACCCTATTCTCCTATATTGTACCCATTTCAGCGTATGTCCTCATGGAGTGGGCTGACTAAAAAGCAGAACACCCCAAGGCACACCTCAACACTTGTCAGTGTTTGCAGGATAGGGCAAGGTGAAATGGCATGAATGTTATGGGGGACAACCCAAACGCATACCCTAACGCCTGTCCATCTCTGCAGGTTGGAGGTGGGGTTGGCATGAAGTTCAATACTTCACTGCCATTCCTACTCTGCATCTGTCAAACTACTGCACTTCCAATGCTAATACCAGCAAGCAAACATACGGCATTGACAAATCCTTGTTTCTTCTGTCGCTGATGTACCTATAGAATGTCTTGTCTCTTTTTTTCACAATTTGTGTTAAACCCTCCTCTGTCTGTGCCTTAGCTCTCCTTACAGCTTTCCCTGCTTCTCTTGGACATTCAAGGTACACCTCCTTGTCCTCCTCCCTTGGGGTCCCCTTATATTTTCTGAAACTCAGTCTTTTAGCTCTTTTTTGCCCCCCACCTCTTTAGAGAACCATAGTGGTTTCCTTCTTCTTTTCCCTTTGTCCACTATCCTAACACATTGGTTTGTTACTGCCACTACGGCTCTCTTCAGTTTACCCCACTTTTCTTCCACCCTACTATTGCCCCTTCCTTCCCCAGGATTGCTCTTATACAGCTACCCATTTCCATTAAATCCGCCCACCAAAATCTAAAACTTTTGCCCTTGTGTGACTTAATTGAGTCCCTGTCTCCATGCTAAACCACACTGTGTATTGGTCACTGGACCCCAGCTGTCCTTACACCTGTACTCCTTTGACTCTGCTTCCATTGATCCATACCAGGTCCAGAATCGACTTGCCTCTGGTTGGCTCATGCACCAGCTGCCTGAGACCAACCCCTTGCAGGGATTCTAGAATGGCTGTGCTTCTGTCTGAAACAGCTGCCTGGATGGTCCAATCCACGTCTGGCATATTGAAATCCCCTAGTAGCAGGATTTCACCTTTAGCTACCATGTCATGTATGCCCTCCACTAGTTGCGGGTCTACCTCCTCCCTCTGTGCCGGAGGTCTGCAGATCACCCCATTTCGTACTGCTGTGCCATTACCTGGCTCAAGGGTGACCCACATTGCCTCAGCCTCCCCTGACTTCCCTGAACTTCTGTAGCCTTTACACCCTCTCTGATGTACTGGGCCACCCCACTCCCACCCTTCCTACCCTCTCGATCCCTCCTGAACAGTGTATAACCTGGTACATTGATGTCCCAACCATGATTAGTAGAGTACCATGTCTTTTTTTTTGATGCAATATCAAGGTCTGAATCTGCCAACAAAGGCCTCCAGGTCTGGAACCTTATTTACCAGGCTATGGGTGTTTGTTAACATAACCTTCCAATGTTTACAGTCTGCCCCCCTCTGTTCCTGTTTTTGCTCTCTTGCCTCATCCCCCCACCCCGGTTTCCCCCCATGTGCTCTCGCTTCCCCTGTACCTCCCTTTATACACTCTTCTCCTGCCTGCCCCTCTCTGCCTGATTCAGCTGTTACTGTGTTCCTCTTATGTTCCTGCCTGTTCCCTTGGGGGAGGGGTTCCTAATCCTCCTGGCTGTCCCCCCTTGGCCAGTTTAAATACTCACTGCTAAAGTAGTTAAACTTCTTACTAAGGACCGAGGTTCCCTTCTCAGACAAATGCAGGTCGTCCTCCTTATATAAGCTTGCATCTGCCCAGGTCGGGCCCCAGTCCCCCATAAAGCCAAAACTCTCCCTCCCACACCAATCCTTCATTCATGAGTTGAAGGTCTGGATGTGGCGTGCCCTAGCCTCCCCTATGCCCTGGACAGGTAGCACCTCCAAGAATGTGACAGAGCCTGCTATCCGTTTCAGGCTTCTCCCCAACTTCCTGATGTCCTCCTGGACCCTAGCTAACTCCACCTTTCTCCCCACCAGGTCACTGGTCCCCAGGTGACAATCCTTTAGGGTACTGGCATCTGCATGGCCTTTCCAGATGGTGTGCACTGGTCATGGAGGGCTCAAGCAGAAGCGATGTACCTGTAGGTGGTGTGGTGGCTGGTGGTCCTGTGAATGGGCATCCAGCATGGTCCCGGGTGCCTGGGCTGTCCTGTAGTCTCAGAGCTAGCTTGATGACCTACCAGGAGAACATGGGTGGGCAGTGGAACATCACATGGCCCCTGCAGGTGAGCATCATGGTTGAGGGTGGGGTGTAAGGATATGTGCAGTATTGTGATGGTGATGTATGCTCCCCTTCTACACCATGCAGGAGTGTGCTGGAAGGCCAATGAGGCTGTCACTGCAGCTGGAGGTGTGGCATGGGGTCAGTGTTGTGGTGCACAGACAGGTCCATTCACCGATGTGGCTACCAGAGGTCGGGTGGAAGGAGGGCCATGCCTACCGGGATGACTACCTGATACTATGGAGGATTCTTGAGCCATCACTGGTAAGTGTATGTGTGCACGTCATGAGGAGATATGGCCATGGACAAGACTGCCATGCTGAGGGAGCAGTGGAGGCCAGGGATGGGACACCATGAGTGGCACAGGTCACCTTAGTGTGGCGAAGCATGCTGATTGCATATGTGGTCCCTTCACGGGGCACTGGTTCTGTGGGCATGGAAATCCTTTTTCCATTGTCGCTACTGAGTACCCTGTTGAAACAGGGATGTGCTGCCTGTTGAGCGCGACATGCAAGGACACAGTACTGATGCTGTACTCATTATCTGTGTCATTCTAGGCATTCTGAGGACCCATGTGCAGGCTCTTCTTGAGGGCTGCAGATCCATTTGGGTTGGACCACATCACCCCGCCATCCTCAAGCCTGTCCAGGGCCAGCAGTATGAAGTCTGATGACGTCGTTATTCAGAGTAGGATGTGGCAAAGCTACCATTCTGGGGCTGCACTGGACATTCCAGGTTTGCTTTATTGCCACAAGATTCTGCTGTCCATTGAGCAGGTACTGAGGGCACTGTATTACATGCCTCACTGAGGGTATGTGGTGCAGCCAGTGGTAGTGGGATGCAAGCTGCCGTTTACAAGGCCGTGTGTGGTTACCGTACTTACTGTGCCCAACACTGCGGACTGTTCATGGGGACATCGGTGCCCTGTCATCATGGAGGGTGCTGTGTGGTATATGCAATTCATGTTTGCTGTCACGCCTGAGTCTCATGTGCACATAGTGGGCCCTTGGAATAAATGACATGCACTGCATCATGCTGTGTCTGTGTGGTCTGTGTGATCCTTGTATGCGTTGCATGTGCTACTTGCGTGCTGGATCGCTGGTGGGCATTGCCAGCACAGTGTGTGAAATGGAGTACATGCATTGGCTGCAGGTGTGTGTCTGGCAATGCCCATGGTGCGAGGACATACACGGTGATTCAACAGGGGCTGTGTGTGTGTACGTGGTTGGGAGTCTGTCGTATAGCCATGCCAGATGTATTGGGACAGGGTACCTGTGTTCAGGCACATGTTTTTGCCCGTGTGTGTGCTGCCCTGGACATCCCCTGCTCTCTGAAACAGGCTACTGCTGCGTGTCCTGCAGTCGGATGCTGCTCAAGTGGGTCACTACATGTCCTGGGTCATGCTATGGGGCACACTGTGTGTCGGGGGGGTGAGGCTCATTGCAGGTAAAGGGGTTCATGAGGTTGGCAAGTACCAGGGAATGGCATCACATGGGTGGAGTGTGGAAAGGTGGGGTGGCATAACCTCCATCAAGGACGTGTCCTACTATGGTGTGACCTATGTTCCTAGCATTCAGTGAATGCTGGTATCTGTGGTACCGTCCCAGTTGGATGGGTCTGGTATGTCTTTGGTTACATGGCCCTTGGCACACAGGGCCTGCATGACATGTATATGGGTGGCCAAGCATGACTGTACTGCACATTCCGGTCTATCCTTGCGTGGCTGGATGCAGTCAGTTTTATGGCAGGGGTCTGCCTAACATAAATATGCTGCAGCCTCCACATGTGCCCTTCGTGGTGTGAATTGGTTGGTACATCCACATTATGCCATGTGTGCAGCACATATCTGTCCGGCACACCCACGTGCGGAGCCTCCATAGGTGTGTTCACACACCATGCTTACACACACTGTATGTCCTGGCTGTGCATTCTGCTTAGGTGTAACATGTACATGAGTTGCACATATGGCCCACCACAGGGCGCTTATGTGGTGCATAGTGTGCTATGCATGTTGCTGAGTAGTGGCCATCATTAGTTTTTCCTTACTTTGCCCCTTGGAACCCTTTGCCCCAACCCCAATGTTTGGGGCCACCTTGGCAGCACTCCTCATAACATTTGAGTAGAGTGGTTGGCAGGTGGCTGTCTTCATAGCCAATGCCAATGCTGATTTGCTGGTAGGGGGAGTGCGGGTTGGGGCCGCACATCAATGTGGGGTGACCCTCACCCTCCCCAGGAGCTGAGTGTCTCCCCTCCAAGGTAAACCCATGCCCCTTCCCCAGCCAGCCTCAACATAGGAGTCTGAGGCTCAAACACAAACCCCCGTCTCCCAGCTGACCATGTAATGTACTGAAATTAGAAAGAAAAACACAGAAAGCCATGGCTCACATACATGAATCATAATATTTTTCCCTTGTAATTTCATTAGACAGATCTTCATAAATAAATGTAGTTTTGTAAATGCCTTCACCCTTTCTGCCACCCACAAAATTCGAAAACTACTTTAGAACTTCCATTTAAGTGAGTAGTTATGCCTGTCCCCTCTACTTGGGCAAAATCTAATCACTTTTCACTAGTGAAGCTTACGTGACACCTAACAAAACGTTAGCTGTTTTTCAGATCACTTTGACATCATCAGTCACTGCCGTCACATTCTGAATGCCAGACTGTCGTGACCGTGTAAAATTTTTCCACAACATTTAACAAACGGTGAGTTATTTATTCATCACACCATTGTTGTGGGTGCTGGTTATTACTTCTTTCCTTTTGGTCCCAGTGTTTAAACGTAGCACCACAACCAAGTCCCAGTATTAGCCTGCTGTTCTTTGTTTACGTTTCTCTTGCACACAGAATTTTGAGCAAACACAATTATTTGCATTTTTTTTAAATTAGACAAGGGAACGTCTTTTTATTTTTGTAGTGTTCTATCCTTGTAACTCAAGAGATTTTTAGAGAGTGCAACATGATAGTGTATGAATAAAGCAATAAATAACTAACAACATAAAAACAATATTTAGTAAATTGGGGTATGCAAGTAAACTAAACTGCATTTTTGAACAATAGATTCTTTCAATTTTATTGAAAAAAAATGTTCACACTGGGGCAATTTCCCCTGTCATGATATAAAACTGATTACAAAATGGTTAGCAAAAATGCTGAAAGCCGATTGGTGGAGGGCCAGTTTCACCTGCAATGTTAACCCACTGCTTTTATTTTTGCCTGCTTGTGGCTAGCCCATTTTATCTGAGGAAGATCGCAGATCTCTGGCCTTGAAAAAGAAAGATCACTGGTCTTGAAAAAGTGCCCAGTCTTTAAATGTTGCTACAGTATTTGTGCAAAGAAAAAAACAAAACCTAAACCTGTTTGAAGATGTACGCAGAAAACACAACTCTGTTTCCTACATTAGTATTACTCTCATCCTACAGAAAAAGATGCAGCGCCTGCTTGAAAAACAAAATTCATTTGTGTCTACCTGGGACGCTGCTATTTCAACAGTACTGTTAAAAAAAAAAAACAGTGACAGAAATCTCTGGAAAACCAAGGTGGCATGATGTGCCCTTTCTCCCTGACACAATATTTCTGCTATGAGGTATGCATGTTAACTAGTATAGAGACTACCCAATATCAACAGTGGTGCAGGTAACCAGACCCAAACCTGGCCATACATGAAGGCTTTCATACCTGATGGTATTTGCTAATGAAATAGTCTCAAAAGAATACCAACTGGTACCCAGCAGAGGAACAGAAATAAGCATAATTATAAGTCTAATTAAATTATTCCTGAGCTAAAGTAGCTCACTGATTGGCTGCCATGCTCACTGAAATCTCTTAGAAATGCCTGACACAGCAGAGACGCTTAGCTGATGGCTCGTACTACTCTGCTTAAAATCTTAAGAAATTTAAAAAAATTAATTGTGAAAAAGAAAATTGTTATTGTGATTAGACTTATAATCACAGTAACAACCTCAAAGCTGGTCATTTCCTTGGATTAACGACTGGCTGGAAGGAGGTGGCCCGAGGCATATCCCCCCAACCAGTCATTAATCCCTGAGAAATGACCGGCTTCTTGGGCTTTATTGCTTAATTAAGTATGCTGCTTTGGAAGTGCTCAGAGTTGTTTTCTTTTTCCTTTTGTTTTTCCTTTTTTGTGTTATTTTTCTTTATCTAGTGTTTGAGTGTAGAAACAATCTATGTATACACACACACACACACACACACACACACATATGTATGTGCAAGCAATTATATTTGTTACTCTTCTCTGCTGTACATGGAGTTTTAACTTATATTTATGTGAGTATTGAAAAAGCTTTTACCTGATCAATAAAAAGTACCTGTAATAGGTATGAGGGGTGCTCATTGTAAACCTCTCTTCCAAAATCAACTGAAAACTGTACCCAGTAAAGTTTTTTTTTAGTCAAGCTTTGTCTCATTAACTGGCTTACCTGATGCCCCCCAGCCCCGTCAGCAGCCTTCTCATGGACTGACTGGTTATCCACCACTTACCCAGGACCACAATAGTGGTGGGTGGAGTGTCATATAGGTCATGAGTGAGTCTGTGGGGAAAGTGCTGGCACAACAGCAGCCAAGGGCTTTTTCCTCCAGCTCCTGACTTTCTCCCTGAGAGTAGCAGCATGCAATGATGTGCATACATGGGTGCAAAGGCACATGCACATACACGCATGGGCACAGAGCCATGCGCATGCACACGCACACACACACACACCTGAATAGATGCAGAGTCATGCATGCATGCACACACATGCACACATACATGGGTGCAGAAGCATGCACACACATACACACATGCATGGGCACAGAGGCATGCACTCAAACAGAGACACACACTTACACATATGGGTGCAGGGGCACGCACACACATATATACATATACATGGGTGTAGAGACACAAACAAACACACACACACACACACATATGCATGGGTGCAGAGGAACACACAAACATTTGAGGGTGCAGAGGAATGTGGCCACAAACACACATGCATTCATAGGTGCAGAGGCATGCATGCATACACATGCATGGGTGCAGATGAACACACACACACACACACGGTGCAGGGGCATGTATACACACACACACACGCGTGGGTGCTGTGGCATGTACACACATATGGGTGAGTACAGAGGCATGCACACAGACACACACAAATGCATGGGTACAGAGGCACATGCATAGGTGCAAAGGCACACACACATGCATGGGTGTAGATGCATGCATGCACATACACATGTATGGGTGCAGAGGCATACCCACACATATACACATGCATGGGTGCAGAAACATGCAAACGCACATGCATGGGAGCAGAGGCATACACACACACACACATATATGCATGGGTGCAGAGGCACACACGCTTTCATGGGTGCAGATGCATACGCATGCACACATGCATTCATGGGTGCAGAGGCATGCACACACACACATGAATGGGTGCAGAAGCATGCACATGCACACACACACGCATGGGTGCAGAGGCATGCACACACACACACAAAACCCGCACACGTGCATGGGTGCAGATGCATGCGCACACACACACACACACACACACACAGGGGTGCAGATGCATGCACACATGCATGGGTGCAGAGGTATGTGCACGTGCACACACACATGCATGGGTACAGAGGCACATGCATGGGTGTAAAGGCACACATACACACGTGCACTCACATGCGTGCACAGGCACCCATGCATGCATGCCATCCAGTGGCTGGCTGGGTCCCTTCTATGTGCTCTGACTGAGCTGTCAACTGGCAGGCATGCAACTGGATGCAGAGTTCCCCTGCCCATAGGGCAGTGAGCTATCCCTGGTATGCTCAGTCCTCCCTCCCCTTGCAGGCCCAGAGTGACCCAGATCTCTTCCTGAACCCATATCGCCTGTGTAGTGAGCAATAATCATACTGCTATGATACTGGGCAGGCCTGAATCCAGTAATGGTATTCTCAATTTCAAACTGAGCTAACTTGAGTTTAAATATTCAACACTCCTAACTTGCACCCCTTCCTTTTGCAGCTTGTGACATTGGTCTACCACTCTCTGGGTGAAGAAATACTTCCACATATTACCCCCATACTCTATCCCTCTTAAGCATAGGATATGCCCTCTAGCTCCTCTGTCCTGAACAAGCTGACAAAGTTTCCCCATGGTCCATCTTATCTTTTCCCTTTAAAATTCTAAGTTAAATTCATATCCCCTGTTAGCCTTCTTAGTCCAGGGAAAAACATTACTAGCCTGACTAAATGTTCCCTATAGCAAATCCCTCCATTCCCTTAATCAAAAACAAGAACAAGCAAAACAAGAATTCATTTTATAAATTGCATAAAAATCTGATTAGAGATGTCAGCTTTTGTTTCATGTCCCTTAATTTGTCTAAATGCAAATTATGTTGTTTAAAGCAAAATTCTGATTACAAGAGAAAAATAATTTAGTTGATTAGTAGTACTGATTTGGATGAGGTAGCGGACCGCAATATTCGATGACATTTAACTATAGATAATTCTCTGTAAGTTCAGTGCCAATTGATTGAGTTGCTGCCAGCATATTATGAAACTCTGCAGCTTGCTGGAACTCATTAAAGAAGAAGTGACCCTTCTCTGTAACACACTTACAATCACAGCAAATCAGGGTCCACGTGCTGTCAGACTGATACTGTTTAGTTATAAAACAAGCATTTGTCAATGCCAAATGTTTGCTTGCTGGCATTGGTAGTGTAGAAGTTGGAGAGATGCATAATAGGAATGGCAGTGAAGTATTGAACTGAAATCAACCCCCCTCCCCCACCCTGCAGAGACTGACAGGCATTGGGGTGTGCCTTTGGGTCGTCGGCCATAACACCCAAGCCATTTCATCACACCCTACCCTGCAGATACCGACAAGTGTCACGTGTGCCTCGAGGTCTTTGGGCCTTACGCTCACCCCATTTCATAAGGAAATCCGGTGAGATGGGTGCAGTATAGGAGAATGGGGTGAACTTTGGGGCTGAACAGTCCATTGCACACCTCAATGCCTCTCACTGGCTTCAGGGTGTGGGTAGGGGTGGAATGGCATGAGCATTACAGGCAACAATCCCAAGTCACAGCCCTGATGCCCATCGGTCTCTACAGGGTGGGACGTTATGGTTCCAAACCCTAAAGCCCCAGGCTTTCATTGGTATTTTCACTTCAAATTTTCAACATGGGTTTTTTGTGTGACCTCAATTCATGAGCAGTGCCAATATCAGTTCATTAGCCGAAAGCTGATTTTGCACAGCGACTATGCCATTTGGCACCACAGGTTCGAAAACACATTTCGAACAGGATGTGAAAAATGACAGCTGTACTGTTCATGGGGCGGTATAATAAATGGCAATGTTGAAAATCTGCAGGGAAAATATAAAAAAAACTAGTGAAGACACAAGTGTGCGTAGAAACTGTGCAGCGCACACCCGTAATGTAATTAGTTTGGGGATTTTTTACAGCAGATTGTCAACACAGGCATTTTGGGACCTCAGCTCATGAACAGTGTCACTGTGATTTTCTTAATCTGTCCCGAACACTGATTTCCCACAGCGACTGCGCATTTATGCGCCGGAAGTGCAAAAACACATTTCGGCCAGGGTGTGAAAAATGACAGCTGTACTTTTCATAAGTAGGTGTGGAAAAATGCCAGTGTTGAAAATCTAGACAGAAAATATTGCGAACAGCGCAATGCACGCTCATAAAACAGTAATTTGGGGGAATTTTTTCACAAAATTTTCAACATAGGGTTTGGGGGGCCTACCTCATGAACTGTGACACTGTTGTTTCGTTACTCAATCCCAAAAGGTGGTTGCACGCAGTGACCATGAAATCACCTTTTGGGACCAAATAACAAAATGATAGTAGCTGAGTTCATGAGGTGAGATCCTAGAACCCATGTTGAAAATTTGAGTAAAATCCGAGAATAACCCGAGATATGCACGAAGTTGAAAATAAACATTTATGTCATTATACAGCTTACCAGCATTCTTCAGTTAGCAGTGCGGCTTTGAAGGTGCAGATGTTTTTCCAGCCACTAAAGATTGTAGTACTGACCTCCGGAGAATAGAGAGTATAGGAGTGGGCAGTGTGGGAAGGTGGGGTACACAGAGGGTGGGTGTGGGTTGGGGAGAGGCAAGAGAGTCAATGAGGACCGTTTCTTTTTGTTCTAGGTTTTTTTTTTAAAGACAATGTGGGAATTTTGCCACGCTGGGGTGGGCTCCCAGAGTGGCACCTGGAATTTTGTTGGAGGGGCAGTGGAGCTGATGGGGGATTGGCATCCCCGCACAGACCTTTGCCACGCTGGGGTGGGTTCCCAGCTTGGCATTTGGAAGTTTGCTGTGGGGGGGCAGTGGAGCCAATGGGGATTGGTCAACCTCGCTCATACAGTGTGCGGGGTGGAAGCGAGTGCATGAGCACACTGGGGTGGGCTCCCAGTGAGCTACCTAGCTTTGGGGAGGGTGTGGAGCCGATGGGGGATTGGGCACCCCTGTCTGTCATACATTGTGCTGGGTGGAGTGGAGCACATGAGCATGCTGGGGTGGGCTCCCAGCATGCTACCTAGGTGTTCGTGGTGGGGGGGTCCGACATCAGTATGCAAATTTCCTACATGTTACCACTGCTGACTGCAGCGGTGGTTTTCTCAGATCTGTACAGCACTGCATCTGAATGGCTGTCATAGATAGCTCGGACATTCATTGGTGCTGTGCGTCCGTGGCTGCAAAAATGAGCAGGGCATTGGATGTGTGAGTGGCACACCTACGAAAACTCGTATGGTGGCACTATGTTTCTTGCACATGCGTGCAAGCAAACATAATAATGACAGCCCTTTCAGCTTGGTAAAAGTTAGGGAGTAGGGACCCAGTTCAGGATATTCACCACTGAGTGATTACTGGTCTGTTCCACAGTCAGTGTATTATCACTGAGGTTGTTCAACTATCATTTCATTTCATTTTTATTTTATACTGGAAAGGCATGTGAGCAAAATTGCCTGTTTTTACAAGCATCCGGTGTATCAGAATCAAGAAGAAACAGTACAGGCAGTGAAACAAAACAGTTACAAAAGCATACAAAACATACATACAAAAAATATACTGGAGAATTACATACAAATACATTGACGTAAAACACAAGAGTTTACGAAGAAGTATGCATAAATCATGGAAATTATGTACAAGTCATTGAGATAGTAACACAATAATTTACAAAGGTTTGTTGGGGAGGCTTAGGAAACTGTGGGAAGAGCAGGGTAATTATGGAGAGAGTCAAAGGAAATTGGAGAGAAGGGAAAGGTAAAGGTTAAGGGCAGTTACATGAAGAGTTGTGGAAGAGGGGGTTTGTTAGAGTGCTTTTAAAAATAGCAACAGGTGGGCACTGGGTGAGAGACTGAAGCAGAGCATTGAAGAGTTTTGTGCCCTGTAAGCAAGTGAGCATTTTCCGTGAGAGGCACAGTATAGTGGAGTGGCAAATGAATGACCGGAGGAGTGCCTGGGGGTGCAAGACTGAGCAGGCCTGGGAAAGAGGGAGGCGGTACTGTCGGGGAGGAGACCCTTAAAGGATCTGAAGAGGAAGGTGCAGGTTTTGCTGTTGAACCTAACCTCAAGAAGGAGCCTATTTGCTGTTTGATAAAGGGTGCAATGGTGGGTCATCCTAGGGAGAACAGTGACAAACCGAAGGATGCTGTGGTAGGTGGACCTCAGTCTGTCAAAGTTTTTTGAGTGGAGGATAGACTAGGGCACCATAGTCAAGGATGGAGGGCAGGAGATTGCTAGCAAGTCAAGCCCTGGAGTCTGTAGTGAGGAATTGTCTGATACAGTACAGCATCCTGAGTCTTTGATGCACTTTTTTGATAAGAAGATTTATGTGATTATCAAAGGTTAGGTGACTGCCAAGGAGGATCCCAAGATATTTGAATTCAAAGACTCTTTCGATCAGGCTGCCGTCATTGTCCGCAAGGGTGAAGTCAAAGTCAGTGCTTTTCTTGATACTCGAGAAAACCATGGATTTGGTTTTGTTGGCATTGAAGACAATGCCCTGTGCAGAAAACCAAGAGTGGAGTCTTCGGACGTCAGATAAGAGTTTGTGGCAAAGAGCAGAGGTGTCTTTATCACGGCAGTAAAGTGCTGCATCAGCCATATAGAGTATGAGCTTGGTGGAAGTGTGCATGCCTGGGCCATACAGCAGTGTTTGTTGGGATATTACTAGCAAGTGCTAGAGGGGCCGGGCGAGGGTTGGCTTTTAATGACCATTTCTCAGTGAGGGGGACAGAAACATTTAAAAAAACAAAAAAAAACCTTTGCAGGGATCTTTTGAAAACAACACTGAAACAAAAAGTCAGATAACAGGACTGTCTTGAGGGCCGCAATGTCGGCTGACTAGGCTCTCAGCTAATGGTGGAGGAGCTGAGTAGAGCATTTTGGTGACCCTTACAGTAAGGGTGATGTAACAGAATCATTGAAACAAAAAATAAAGTTTCCAATGATATCTTGGAGAAGAAAGTAAATGAACCCCCCAAAAACCCTCAAGTATCGGTTTGGCTCTCTGCAAGACTAAGTGCTGGAGGGAAGGGGTATTGACCAGTTTAACCGGAGTAGAGAAGAAAACTAGTGACTTTTTCATGATCTTTTTATTACTGTAACTTAACATTACAAGGGTATCAGCACAGCTATGTCTCTGAAGAGAAAATTGTCTGGTGCAGAGCTTCACAAGGCCAGATCACGACAATTATTGGAACAGTCTGCACAAAGCAGCAAGACAATATCAGATTTCTTCAGAAGCGAAACTTCTTGCCTCTCCATTGAGCAGCAAGTGCAACCTAGACTATCTGAGTCACTTTCAAGGGGGGGGGAAGGGGAACAATATGAAACAGTTACTGAACCACACCCCATATTGCCCTCCTGCTCCGAGGACAGCAGTGAAAAAACTGGTATTCTGAAAGTGCTGCAACCCTCTGGTGAACAACAAAACACAGCGGATGTGGCACCAGCATCTCCATCACCTATGCGGTCATCATTGTCCACGTACAATGAGTACATTGAAAGCACTGAATGTTGGACTGTAAACGATGATTCATCATCTGTGACCAGCACCAGCCATGATTTACCGGACTGTTGGACAGCTAATCAGGGCAAGTATTTTAAGAACGCACACACATGGTTGTTCATCTGCAACAAGAAGCTTGGCTGCTCTACCTGCAAGGAAGCAAACCTGATTTCTGATGTTTCATTTGCCAAGGAATGGGCTGCTGGTGAAATCTCACCTTATGGCACAGACAAAGCAAGACAGCTACTCTCGCTCCGAAAGAAAGTTTCAAAATATGAGAAGTCACTAGGACACCAAAATGCTGATGAACTCTTAAAGAAATGTGATGAAAAGTTATTGAGAAGGTGGCTGAAAGGTTGACTAATGACCATGTGGAAGCTACTGCATAAGTAATGAGAACAGCATGTTATGTAGCCAAGGAGAACTACCCATTTACTGACCATCCAAAACTACTTGAACTCCAAACACTAAACGGAGCTTCTGTTGGCTCATATCTGTAGTTTAACGTAACCTGTTCAGAAATGACTGACACAATTTCTGAAGAAATGAAAAGGAACCTAATGAGATACATAGTACAGACCAGATGCTCCATATCGGTTCTGGTTGATGAAAGTACAACGGTTAGAGACAGATCGACTTTGATCATTTACATACGTGCACACATGGAAAAGGAATCCACTCATGTTATGTTTTTCCTTCAACTGGTAGAGTTGTCTGACACTACTGCACATGGAATTCATGATGCAGTCTTATCCTCATTGTCAGGATATGGCTTGGGAGAGGAAAAGCTAAGGACAGTGTGTGTGTGTCTCACATGTGATGGTGCGAGTGTGATGCTCGGTAACAGAAGGGGCCTTGGAGCATTGCTGCGCCTCAAATATCCAAATCTGTTTGTGTGGCACTGCCCCAATCACAGATTGGAACTTTCAGTTGCTGATGCTGTTGACTGCTGCAATGCTGTGAATCACTTCAAGGTATTTCTGGATAAATTGTACTCATTTTACAGCTGTTCACCTAAGAACGTATGAGAATTACAACTGATTGCCGAGGCTGTCTCCACTCAGGTGGCTAAACTTGGTAGGTTTTTGTCAACCAGTGGGTTGCTAGTAGCTATCGTGCCGTTTATGCTGTATGGAATTCCTTGGTTGCACTAAGTAAACACTTAAAATCAGTTTGTGACAATGCTAACAGAAGCTCCAACAATAAGCAGCTCTATCGTAGTCTGCTGAGCAAGATGACATCCACTACCTTCGTCCTCAACATGGGCATACTGCCTGATGCTCTTGATGAACTACAGCTCTTGTCAGAATGTCTACAGAATCAGGGCGTGACAGCGTTTGACACTGACAGATACATTAAATGTTGCATACAGGTATTCAACAAGATGAAGGATCAGCCTGGCACATATAGAACAGAAGCTGAAGTTGCAGTTGAACACAAAGAGTTCCGTGGTGTCTTGTTGGTAGAGGAGAGGAGGGGCAATGCCATTTATCATCAGCAGCTGTACCACGCCTTGACAGACATGATGGCAACAAGACTGACATCAGAGAAAGTATTAGTAAAGTGTATTGCTACTCTCCATCCTGACTCATGGCCTGAGGATGTAGAGGTTGGCTTTGGAGAAGTGAAGTTATAGACGCTGGTTAATAGATTTGGGCACCTAGATCAACTCCCGGAATGGAATGCTGTAAGGAGTGACTTTGATGACTTTGTATCATTCAGAGATCACAGGAATGGACAGTCCCTATGCAAGTTGCTGTTTAGAATTAACCCAATCCCTGTGAGCATAGCAGACTGCAAACACGGTTTCAGCAAAATGAACATTGTTGCCAACCTGATATGTAACAGACTTACAGTTGAGCATCTGTCTAACTTGATGTTTATTAGCCTCACTGGCACAACAGTGAATGAATTTGATGCCATCAAATTTGCCAAAACGTGGCTGAGAACACACTGATCAGCCATACACCAGCGCAAGTGGAACAGAGAATCTACCAGTGATCCACATGTCTGCTTGTTTAAATACATGATGTAATAGTATACACTGACTGTCTTTACTGAGAGAGATGTGCAAAATAGCAAAACGTTTTGCACTGTCAGTCACACACATATCCAGCCTATTTTAAGTCAGAAGTCACATTGCAGGATGCTTAACCCAGCTGGAGTTTCTCTCGTGTACTTTTTCCAAGAACAAATATCTTACAGGATGAAAACTTACAGGAGAGGGAGTGACTTTTTTTGACCATTAATCACTCAAAAAACATTGCTGTTTACTTTACCCCTGCATTCTGCTGCCTTTCAGTAGGCTGGTATAAATCTGCTTAACCGCCTGGTAAAAGCCACCGAAATGCACCATTTTACATCAGTTTTCAAAAACTTTTCTGGGGGGCATGCCCTCAGGCACCCCCCACAGATGTTGGGATTTTATGCTGCTCCCTCACAACTTTATGGTTGCATCATGACACCTTCGCCCTGTCATGCTGGACTGATGGTAGGTATCCTTCTTACTTTTATCTGTACTTTAACAAAATATATGAATAATACAAGATGACAAGCTGCAGGAGAGTGGGTAGTGACTTTTTTTTTTCTATTAATCATACAAAAAACCTTGCTGTTTACTTTACCTCAGCATACTGCTGCCTTTCAGAAGGTTGAGGCTACTGAAAGGCAGCAGAATGCAGGGGTAAAGTTAACAGCAATGCTATTTTGTATGATCAACAGTAAAAAAAACAAGCATTTGTCAATGCCGAATGTTTGCTTGCTGGCATTGGCAGTGGTAGTGTAGAAGTTACAGAGCTGCGTAATAGGAATGGCAGTGAAGTACTGAACTGAAGCCACCCCACCACTACCCTGCAGAGAGTGACAGGCATTGGGGTGTGCGTTTGGGTTATTTTTAGGAATGTTTTCACCAAATTTTCAACATAGCCATTTTAAGATCTCTGCTCATGAATAGTGTCACTGTGATTTTCTTAATTTGTCACGTGCATTGATTTGCTTTGCAACCGCGCCATTAAGCGCTACATGGCCAGAAAGACATTTTGGTGAGATGTGAAAATGACAGCTATACTGTTCATAAGAAGGTGTGGTAAATGGCAATGTTGAAAATCTGGAGTGAAAATATTGAAAGTTTCGAACTTACAAGCATGCGAAGGAACTGTACAACACACGCCCGTAAAACAGTCATTTTTTGGAATTTTTTCACCAAATTTTCAACATAGCCACTTTAAGACCTCTGCTCATGAACAGTGTCACTGTGATTTTCTTAATTTGTCCCGTACATTGATTTCGTAGACCGACTGCGCCATTGTGTGCTACATGGGCAGAAACATGTTTTGGGTGAGATGTGAAAAATGACAGCTGTACTACTCAAAAAGTGGTGTGGTAAAATGGCAATGTTGAAAATCTGGAGTGAAAATATTGAAAGTTCACGAATTTACGAGCGTGCGTAGGAACTGTGCAACGCACACTCGTAAAACAGTCATTTTTAGGAATTTTTTTACCAAATTTTCAACATAGCCACTTTAAGACCTCTGCTCATGAACAGTATTACTGTGATTTTCTTAATTTGTCCTGTACATTGATTTTGCACACCAACTGCGCCATTGTGCGTTACATGGGCGGAAACACATTTTGGGTGAGATGTGAAAAATGACAGCTGTACTGCTCAAAAAGAAGTGTAGTAAAATGGCAATGTTGAAAATCTGGAGTGAAAATATTGAAAATTCACGAACTTACGAGCCTGCGTAGGAACTGCATAGCATGCAGCTAAAGTAAAACAGTCATTTTGGAGTTTTGTGCAAATTTTCAACATGGGGTTTTAGGACCCCTTCTCATGAATGATGTCACTGTCATGGTGTTATTCAGGCCGAAGGTGATTTCTGAGTCACTGCGCAAATCACCCTTGAGGGCCATATTACCATGACAGTGACATCATTCATGAAGAGGTCCCAAAACATGTTGAAAATTTGGTGCAAAATCCCAAAATGCATGAGATATACAATAAAGTTGAAACCCCTATCTAGCCCATTATACAGCTTACTGGCATTTCCTCAGTTGGCGGTCGGCTTTGAAGAGTGCAGGCGTGTTCCCGGTCCACGAAGATCATCGCGCTGAACTCGGAGGTAAGTATGGGGTGAGGGGGTTGAGGAGTGTGGGAGGCAGGGTGCGCAGTGGGTGGGTGCGGGTTGTGGGAGGGTGTGCTGGGAGACTACGTGGGACCGTTTTCTTTTCCAGGTTGGAAAAAAAAAAACAGGCGGCATAGGGCGTTTGCCATGCTGGGGTGGGCTCCCAGCGTGGCACAAGAACGTTGGGGGGCATTCAGCTGATGGGGATTGGGCACCCCTGTCGGCCGTGGCATTGGCTGCCACACTGGGGTGGAGCTCCCAACGTGGCACCTTGTACTCGGGGGAGGTGAAGTCGATGGGGGATTGGGCACCCATCGGCATACATGTGTCTTGAGGGGAGGGGGTTTCTGTGTGTGTGTGTGTGGGGAGCTGCTGGCAGGCAGCGATATCTTATCGCTGCTCACTCAGCGTAGCTCCCCCTTTCAACTGTATGCCACTGCATTTTGGAGCTTGTCATAGACAGCTCCAGCATGCATTGGCTTACAGGGGCCCCGCCTGCCAACACATTGACTGAATTGGAGCAGGAGATGACACACCTCCGAAATCTCGGATGATGGCACTATGTTTCTTGCACATGCGTGCAAGCAAACATAAAAAAGTCACTCCCCCTTCTGCAAGTTTTCATCTTGTAATTGTTCATATATTTTTTTTAAAGTACAGATAAAAGTAAGAAGGGTACCACCAGTCCAGCATGACAGGGTAAGGCTGTCATGATGCAACCATAACATTTTGAGGGAGCATAAAAATCCTAACATCTGTAGGGGTTCTGGAGGGCATGCCCCCCCCCCGAAAATGTTTTGAAAATCGATGTCAAATGGTGCATTGTGGTGACTTTTAGCAGATGGTTAATTAAGCAGATTCATACTAGCCTGCTGAAAGGCAGCAGAATGCTGAGGTAAAGTAAACAGCAATGTTTTTTGTATGATTAACAGTAAAAAAAAAGTCACTCCCTCTCCTGCAAGTTTTCATCTTGCAATTGTTCATATATTTTTTTTAAAGTACGGATAAAAGTAAGACAGGTACAAGTCAATCCAGCATGACAGGGTGTCATAATGCAACCATAAAGTTTTGAGGGGCATGAATTCCTACAATCTGCAGAGTGGGGGCCTGGGGGGGGGCATGTCCCCAGAAAGTGTTTTGAAAATTGAAGTAAAATGGTGCATTTTGGTGTCTTTTAGCAGGTGGTTATGCAGATTCATCATACCAGCAGGCTAGTATGAATCTACTTAACAGCACCTGCTAAAAGCCACCAAAATTCCCAATTTGACATCAATTTTCTAAAATGTTCTGGGGGGCATGCCCCCAGGCCCCCTCTTACAGATTATAGGATTTTATGCCTCCTCAGAACATTCTAATTGCATCATGACACCCTCACCATGTCATGTTGGACAGGAACCCTTCTTACTTTTACCTGTACTTTAAAAAACACATATGAACTATACAAGATGAAAACTTGAAGAGCAGGGACTGACTTCTTTTTGTTACTATTAATCATGCAAAAAAATTGCTGTTTACTTTACCTTAGCATTCTGCTGCCTTTCAGTAGGTTGGTAATACCTGGTATGAATCTGCTTAACCGCCCGCTAAAAGCCACCAAAATGCACCATTTTGCATCAATTTTTTAAAATTTTCCTGGGGGGCATGCCCCCTGACCCCCCTATAGAGGTTAGGATTTCAGACCCACAGTGCCCCTCTGCCTAGAGAGTTCCCCCTGTTCTAAATGTCTGCTTTAACCACTGAGAAGGAGTGAAAGAGGGGGTCCATTCTGGCTAAGGTAGACTCGAAAGGAGCATTGTAAACAATGTTACCATAGTCAACAAGCATTTGTCAATGCCGAATGTTTGCTTGCTGGCATTGGCAGTGGTAGTGTAGAAGTTACAGAGCTGCGTAATAGGAATGGCAGTGGAGTATTGAACTGAAGCCAACCCCACCACTACCCTGCATAGAGTGACAGGCATTGGGGTGTGCGTTTGGGTAATTTTTAGGAATGTTTTCACCAAATTTTCAACATAGCCATTTTAAGATCTCTGCTCATGAATAGTGTCACTGTGATTTTCTTAATTTGTCCCGTACATTGATTTCGCACACCGACTGCGCCATTGTGCGCTACATGGGTGGAAAGATGTTTTGGGTGAGATGTGAAAAATGACAGCTATACTACTCATAAGAAGGTGTGGTAAAATGGCAATGTTGAAAATCTGGAGTGAAAATATTGAAAGTTTGAGAACTTACGAGCATGCGTAGGAACTGTACAACACACACTCATAAAACAGTCATTTTTTGGAATTTTTTCACCAAATTTTCAACATGGGGTTTTTGGGACCCCTTCTCATGAATGATGTCACTGTCATGGCGTTATTCAGGCCCGAAGGGTGATTTCACAGTCACTGCGTGAAATCACCCTTGGGGCCCGAATAACGCAATGACAGTGACATCATTCATGAGAAGGGGTCCCAAAACCCCATGTTGAAAATTTGGTGCAAAAATCCCCAAAAATGCCTGAGATATGCAATAAAGTTGAAACCCCCCTATCTAGCCCATTATACAGCTTACCGGCATTTCCTCAGTTCGCGGTCGGCTTTGAAGAGTGCAGGCGTGTTCCCAGTCCACGAAGATCGTGGCGCCGAGCTCCGGAGTAAGTATGGGGTGAGGGGTTGAGAGTGTGGGGAGGCAGGGTGTGCAGTGGGTGGGTCGGGTTGTGGGAGGGTGTGCTGGGAGACTACGTGGGACACGTTTTTTCCAGGTTGAAAAAGCAAAACAGGCAGCTGGGGCGTTTACTGCCGCTGGGGTGGGCTCCCAGTGTGGCACAAGGAGACTTGATGGCGTTCAGCCGGCGATTGGGCACCCCGTCGTCCATGGCTGCTGCCACGCTGGGGTGGGCTCCCAGTGCACCTTGTACTCGGGGAGGGGAAGAGTGAAGCCGATGGGGGATTGGGCACCCCCCATCGGCGATAGTATGGGGAGGAGAGACAGTGAAGCCGACGGAGTTGGGCACCCCATCGGCTATTAGCCTGATTTGGGAGGCTTTGGAAGCGCCAGCACAAGCCGATGGGGATTGGGCACCCCGGTCGGCTATACAGTGTGCGGGGGGAGTTTCTGTGTGTGTGTGTGTGCGTGTGTGTGTAAGGGGAGCTGCGTGTGAGCAGGCGATATCTTATCGCTGCTCACTCAAGCGTAGCTCCCCCTTTCAACTGTATGCCACTGCAATTTGGAGCTTGTCATAGACAGCTCCAGCATGCATTGGCTTACAGGGGCCGCGCCTGCCAACACACTGATTGAATTGGAGCAGGAGGTGACACACCTCCGAAATCTCGGATGATAGCACTATGTTTCTTGCACATGCGTGCAAGCAAACATAAAAATGGAGAGTATCATCTTCAAGAGGACCTCTCTGTGGGCATGACAGCGAAACCTGAAAACAGACCATTATAGTGACACTTGCTGTAATGGTCTGTTTTCACCAACACGGCTTCTCCCAGTGTTCTGCCCCCTCCCCAGAATAACTACGACCCAGAGTTGATTATACTGAAATGCAAGGGGTGCGGGGGGCATAGTCCCCCCCCCACACAAAACACACTCTCTTTCATGATGGTACAATACCGGTGTCAGTATTGTGCCGTCGGAGGTTAGCAAAGTTCCTGTCGACCACAAGTGGTGCTTCCGGCAGAGAGTGGGATGCTCTTCTTATTCCTGTGAAGGGCACCAAGTTTGCAGGGAGCTTCTGGTTGATTGCATCCATATGAACAGAAAAATTGAGGTAACGGTCCAGGCAGACCCTGTGATACTTGAAGGAGTGGAATCTTCAACCTCTGCACAATGAAGAGTATGGAAGGAGGGGGAGATGGGGTGACTCTAACAAGCCTTGGCCTAGTACCAAAAGTCAAAGAGACCATTTTCATGGCACTGAGGGACATCTGGCTTACACAGAACCAGTGCTGGATGTTCTTAAAGTCTAGTTGGCGCTGGGCCATGAGGTCAGGGGCAGAGGAGCCAGAGGGAAAGAGCACCATGTCATCTGCGTATATGTGAACGGACAACAAAGTGCAGGCAAAGGAGAGGTCATTTAGTAAAATGAAGAAAAAAATTGAGCTAAGGATGGACCCTTGGGGACACCTGAATCAGGTTTCAGACCCCGTCATAGTACTATCTCGGCCTTGTCCAAAGTTACCAACGATTGGTTGGTGGCCATGGATAGCAAACATGTCACCGGGGCGGTATTTTTGAACCTTAGTAAGGCCTTCAGTACTGTGGATCACCTCCAGCTGCTTGACAGCTTGAAGTCCCATGGCTTGTCGGATACTATGGTATCCTGGTTTGCCAGTTACCTAGGAAACAGACATCAACGCATTAAGATAAACAGAACCTCCTCATCACTTTTGCCAGTCGCAAGAGTGGTCCCACAAGGATCCATCATGGGTCCATTGTTGTTCCTAATCTATGTAAATAATCTGGGCTCAGGCATCACAGACTCCAATATTTACTTATTTGCTGATGACACAGTCCTCTACATATCGAAACCTACAGTTAGTCAAGTATGTTCTGTTCTCCAGTCTGATTTTGTCAGACTTCAGCATAACCTGATAACAGCCAAACTGTACCTAAATGCAAAAAAAAAAAAAGGTTATATTCTTCTATTCCCCTAATGTCCCTTCAGTATGCCCCATGACAAACCCATCACCACCCAGTTAGGAGACTCACTTGAAGTGGTGAATCACTTTAAATGCTTAGGCTTCATACTCGACTCACACCTACAGTATCTTTTCATCACATGTTGAAGCTCTCACAAAAAACTGAAATTTAGGCTTGGATTTTTTTTCAGGAACAAATCATTGTTCTCCAGAGGCTCCAGAACTAGACTGGTACAGGCCATCTTCATGCCTTTTCTTGATTACGCTGATATTCTCTATAACAATTACACACCCATCTACCTGCGTAAGTTAGACACGCTCTGTCATCAAGCCATCCGTTTCATTACCAATGCCCCAGCCAGAACCCATCATTGTACCTTGTATGAGGCGATAAAGTGGACCTCCTTATCCACCAGGAGAATGGTGTACATGTATACTTGTGTAACCCCCTCACCCCTGCCTTTTTGCCAAAACAACAGGTGGCATGTTGTTGAAGCTGACAGCAGTACCTGGTGGGGACCTGGGTTCGGGGAGGATGAGGTTACTCAGCACAGGGGGACCTAGGTTTGATTACTCTGCACAGGGGCACCCAAGTAAATCCGAACACAGGAAGCAATAACTGTAATGTCCAGAACCAGGAATGGGATTCTTCAGTGTGGCTTTTATTTACATACTAGCTGAACAAACAAAGCATAGACGAATCCCCATGGGGCTACATTTAATGATAATGCAGATTAGAGACTACAGAACACTTTATCACCATTTTCAGCTCTCAGCCTCTGAACCCACCAGGCACACAGCCCGGACTTGCACACAGCTTTGGGTACACAGCCCGACTTGTACACACTTGGGTTCTCCCCACGGTCCATTGGAAGAATGAACCAATTATCCTGTCGTGGCTCCCCACACTACTTAGAGTCAGCGACTCCTAGAGAGAATTTTTCTTTGCTTGTTGTGACTCTCCATCTCCTAAAGAACATTTTTCCTACTTGTTGTGGCTCCCCACACCACTTAGAGTCCGTGACTCCTAGAGAGATTTTCCCTTTTGCAACCCCACGTCTGGGTACTTCCCCCATCACTGGCCAAGTGCATGAGGCAAAATAGCAACCACAGCAGAAATCTGTAGAGGTGGACCTGGTTACTAAAGATGGGGGGTTCGCCCACCTCCAGCTCCCACAGCCCATACCCAGCCATTTCCCTGGGAAAACTGAACCATTCCTTTGCTGAACTTCTAAATGTAGATTAAGGGTAGACGCTGTCACATCTCCTTTACATATTATTTGCATCTCTCAAAACTCTGGGATTTGACACTACTTCTACTTGCTTGGCCCATTTCTCTAGGCTTCCCAATATGTAGTTCAATCCCTAGATTTTCACACAAGTCCCAGGGTGAAGAAAACATATGCCCTTTTAGCCAGAGCAGACACTCACCCTTAAGCTGCAGGTGCCCCACAGGCATCTCACAAATCTTCCATCTTCCAAAATAAATCCTGGACTAAACAGGCAGCTTTTCCTCCATTTAGCAGAATTAAGGGGATTGCCCCAGGAATCTGATGGGAATCTTTACTCCCCCCCCCCGGAGGGAGGGGGCACTGAGACCCGAAAACAGCGGTCTCCACCACTTGAGTACAAACTTCTCTCCTTCAAGCCAAACTGCAGACTCTCACTTTTGAAAACTCCCAATGTTCTATCTAACTCCCTTTGCTGCAGATTCCAATGTGGCTTATGCAGCTGTGAAAGTCTCGGCTGAGACTAAGAACAGAGTGAGACAGTGTGAAACCCATTTAACTGGAGTTTCACAAGCTGCCTTCCCTGCCTACCACTAGGTCTTACTGGGATTCTAGTAACCCCGGGTAACAAGGGGGTTACACTTGGACACATAAAGCGCTCCTCAATAAGCTACCCCTTTTATATCAGCCTTCTTCTCATGCTCAACTAGCACCTATACCCTCAGAAAATGTACATATATTACCCTGAATGTACCACATTATTGGACATGGTTTGGAAGGGTATCTATCAGCTTTTCTCTTCCATACCTTTGAAATAAGCTTCAAGCTACCCTAAAACATCATATCCTTATCCCAGTTAGGGCGTTCATTGGTAGAGTACATGAGATCACTACTGAGACCTGCAATTGCACTTAGCTTCCCTCGCGGGTCTACCTTCTCCCCGTCCCTCTCCTATTGTCTTTGTAGATTCCTGTGTATACTGGCATGCATCTTCCTTCCTTTCTTATCTCCCATATTTATTACGTGTGGTAAACTTACTGCTAAGTGATGCTTCTAATTTACCTCTGTGTATTGTTATAATCAGCCTACTCTACATACCATGATATCCCTGCTGTTTTTCTATGATGTACTGCTTATATTGTCTGTGATAATTTTAGGTGGTGGTACTGTAAACGTACTGTCATGTGATGCTTTTGCATCTACGTATTTGTTGCAACCATTCTACTATTTGTACCATGATATACATACTGTGTTATTGTGATGTAACCTTGTAATGATTGTCTGTGATGTTTAGTATTTTGTATCAGGGACTTCCTTGTGAATAAGCGTGCTCAATATGGAAGCTATCCCTACACAAAAAACTGAACTGAATTAAACCTGAGCAGATTGGGAGTTGGGAGAGAGGGAATCTTCAACTCAGACAACTTGAGACTTGCCCTCAATGTAGAAACGGGACCACCCAGCTGAGGAGAGTCATGCTGCCTTAAGCTTGTCCAGGAGAATGGGGTGGGCAACACCGCTGAAGGCTTTGGCCAAGTCGACAAAGACGGTAAAGGTGACCAAGCCCTGATCCATGCCAGAGAAAATAATGTCAGTGAGGCAGAGAAGGGAGGCAGTGGTGGAGGGGGACTTCATGAAGCCAGATTGAGAAGAAATGAAGAAGGTGGATGAGTCAAGGAAAGGGGACAGTTGGGAGAGAACAACGTATTCCTTTTTTTTTTTGTCCACCAGCTATTGTCCCCCTCTACATGAGGCTGTGATCCCTCACTCTGCTCGCCACTCCCCCTATCCCCTGGCTTGACCCCCTGAGTGAAGCCACCCCCAGGAAACATGGTCACGAAGCCCTGGCTTGCCCCCCAGGGCAGTGTCATGGAAGTGGGACCCTCCTCAGCGAACTTTAGTCTGCAGCAGGGAGTGGTGGCAAGGCGGGGGCCATCGTTAGCGGCAGCAATGCTTTTTTTGATGATATTTTCCCAGGGTCAGGGACATGCAATGATGCCAGTGTCTGCCCAGCTCCTCTTACATGTGGCACCAGCCGCAGCAGTACCCCCAGTCTCCACCAGCGGTCCTCATATTGCCGGACACTCTTCCACCCTCCCCCGGAGAGGGAGAGCAGTCCCTGAGATGCTCAATCCTTCTCCCCCAGCCGGCCCTCTGACTCTCGAGTGCATCCCTGAACCCAGGATGTTGGTGCTGCAGATGGACGCCTTGCTGCTGCACCGGCAGGCCGGCGAGAACAAGATATTTCTGGAGTTTACCCAGGGTGGGGAGGAGGAGGGAGATAGGGCAATTGTTTTCAAGGGTAGTGGGGTCACCCCCTTTGGGAAGGGGTGACTGTAGCCAGCTTCCATGAGTTAGAGACTGAGGATAAGGAGAAGGAGAGGTTGAGGAGGTAGATGATAGGGATGTCAATGGCATGAGCAGAAAGATACTAGAGTCTGGGGTCAAGATCATCAGATCTCCCCCCCCTTGTGGGGGTTTAGAGCAAAGAGGGCCTTAAGAGAAGCCACAGGAGTGGTGGGAGAAAAGAAGACAAGGGTGACGGGGAGTGTGTGGAGGGTAGAGGGGAAGAGTGAGAATGAAGGTAGGAGGAGAAAGAGAGGAGGGAGCGGACACAGGAGGAGAAAAAGGAGTTGAAAAAGGAGCTAGTAGCAATGGGGTCAGATATAGGAGTGTTGCCCATCTTTAGAACAAGGTGAGGGAACTGAATTGGCGATGATTAAGTGGTTACGTGGTTCCCTCAGGTATGTGGCTACACTGTTCCTTAATAAGAGATAGGGACCCAGCTCTGGAAGTTTATCTCGGCGTGGTTTTCTTAGTAAGCGATGGGAGCCCGATTCTAGTAGTTTACCTTGACCTGCTTCCTTTGTAAGAGATAGGAACCCAGCTCTGGACATTTACCTTGTTGGGTTTCCTTAGTACGAGATAGATCCACATCTCTGGGAGTTTGTTTACCATGATATGGTTTCTTAGAAAGAGATAAGGATTCAAATCTTGAAGTTTAACTTGATATGGTTCCTTAGAGATAGAGACCCATCTCTAGTAGTTTACCTTGACATTGTTGCTTAGTAATAGATCGAGAACCAACACTGGGAGTGTACCTTGATGTGGTTCTTTAGTATCAGACAGATTCTCCCATCCAGTTGTAACTTTGTGTTCTCTTTTCAGTGAGCACTGAAGTTTATTCCCATTTTGTTTTATTCTCAGTGGGCCCTATTCACAGAGGCTTACACACTGCCTTATGACTTTATTTGATGCATAGAGCTACATGTGCCTTAGAAGGAGGCCTTATTTTACATTATGGCCTGGAAAGACACATCGGGCTGAAGTTCATTTCCAGGTGTGTCCTGGGAGAAGAGGAAAGTTATGTAACTTGCTTAGGGTCACACAGTATGCAAGTGGAGGTTGTGGGAATCAAAGGCAGGTCATGCTGGATGTACCAAGATCATTCACAGCTCATTATTCTAACCTCTAGGGTATGGCATCCCAAATGGGTGTGGAACTACTTCCAACTGCACAGGGTCTCAACCTGTCCCAGTCTCACTTTGCTCACAGAGGAGCAGTGTAGTGTCTTTTAGTAATACTAGTAAGGCTTGACAATAAGCAACATCCTCACCCCGAGTACTGTGTGCAATTTTGGAGTTCACATCTGAAGAGGGACAGGGACAAAGGGAAGACAGGGCAGATGAGGGGTACCAAGATGCTCCAGGGACAGCAGGAGAGGACAGACTGTACAGTATGAGGCGTGGTCCACTTTGATTATGTCCCCTTCCCTGTGTGAGGCTTCCCATAGTACCTCATTTTGTTTAGTTGGAATATTTCTACTGTGCACTTATTTTAAACAGTTATAGCTGTTCTTGCAATTTATGTCTATATTACCATTGATTTATGGGGAATAAAGTAAGGAAACTCCATTTTCAAGATTTGAAGTTTCAGGACAGAACTGGTGGTTGCTAGTCTAATTTCCAGATTTCAGTGGGCTTCTATTGGGTAACTTTTACTATATGTAGAAACACTTAGAATGTAAAATACACATAAATCACAAATTAAATAAAGCAAAATGAAAATAATATATGCCATCATTTAAAGTTAAATATAGGACAGTGCATGGCTCCCGATGCACAACAAGGCTGTTTTCCAACCGACTGGTTACTATGCCGACTGTTGACCTCGATAGCGCAGCTCGAGAGGTCTCACAGTCGGTATAGTAACCACAAGCTTGGAGATTAGCCTTGTTGGGCATTGGGAGCCATACACTCTTTTATATAGTGCATGGCTCTAAAACTTGCACTTTTAGGGGAAAAAAAAGCACTCATAACAATTGATTAAACTTTCCAATATTGGGCAGCATTTACTGACTTTTTAAGGGTGGAGATTTGAGGTTGCTAGGGAGCAGTCGTCCAACAGCAGAACCTTTGATTGGTTGCTAATCGGGTTTGGGAGGGATTTAAAAAAAAAAAAAAAAAAAGCAAAGAAACACATGGTGGCTGATTTCCTCACTTAGTGACAAGTGGTGACCACAAGGAGACTTGTTTTGTAAGTAATATTTGGTTGATCCTGCATTTTAATTTAATGCAAATGTAATCCTTAGGCGCTGCTAACCCGAAGGCTACTACCCCTGCCTGTATTTCCAAGCACAGGTTGAGGGGCCTGAATTCAGTGTTAAGGTGCCTCCACCCAGAGAAGTGGTATTGGGGGTATCTGCCTATACTTCTATAGCCCTCTGGGAAGCTATAACCACTCAACAACCCTCCTACTGTCTCTGTACATGTCACAGCAGTTAACACACAGTCAACAAGTAATAGCAATAATATGCGCACACCCTTCACACTTACCACCAGGGTTGGACCTTCAGCAGCTTCCCTGGAGACCCCCTGTAAAATAAGGTTAGCAAGACAACTATACACTTTTGGCATTGTAACTCAACCAATAATCTGCACACTAGCCAGCCTAAACATGAAACAAGACAATCTGGTTTATTTAGGGGTCGTAAAGAAGGAAGGGGCGTGAATTTAATTAAATGATTGGTATTCTGATTAGATTCAGGTTTTGGTATGCACTTTTAGTCCTAATTAAAACAGTCACACAACACTGAATACCCAGGATGGAAATTAGCTAGCCAGAGGCATTGCCTGGGGTTGGCCGGCATTGCAGCTGATGTTGGGGCCCTTGATGGAACGAGAACAGTTAACATGCACAATAACCAGATGATTATTTGTAATCCGAGCCAGTTGGCTCAGTCTCCTGAAAACCAAGAAAGTTAAAAAAATCAAATGATACCACAAATTACTGAAATGCTCATTGCAGGGAGCTGCCCTGATTGTACTCATGCTACCAGATTGCTGTAGGATGGCAGGCGATATGGAGACCTCATGGTGTTCATCGATGAGCATGGGGAAGCAGAGCCTACTCGATGCACCTCCTCTTCACAGCCTTTCCCTCCAGGTGGCCTCAACTTGCAAGTTGTTTCTGCACAGGGGCTGGATCTCACCAGAGGCAGTCTCTGGTGCAGGGTAGTCAGTCTGGGCTGGATTGGCAAAGGCCCAGGTGTGATTCGCACGTTAGCAAGGTTCAGTTCATTAGGTTGGTGAAGCCTCCAGCTGGCGTAACAATTCAGGCCGTGAACATACAAGTCTCGACCTACAAAGAACATCCAACACAATTAACTTGAACAGCATAAACTTGCCTCAGATCGGATACAGTCCGGTTGCTACTGTAGTAGATTTACTGAGTAAACCTCTCGATCGAAAATCAGTCTCGCACCCTTGAGGGAAAGCAGCATTTAAGTCTCTACCTCTCAGTTCAGTTCCAAGCAGGCACGCAATTTCAGTTGATTCACTGAGCAAAACCTCCAAACTTCAGGCAGGCAATTAATGGCATTTAATCCTCATTTTCCAATCACCATTAACACACACAAAAGCAACTAGGTCTCTTGCAGGCCTGAGTTTCCGCAGAGCCGGTTTGGTAGTTTGAGCTGGAGTCTCCGCACAGGCCTGCACCTGAACTGCAGGCCACTCTCTGTAGTCCCTTTCCATCTGATCTTTCTGTAGAACACCCTGGTGTTCAAACTGTTCCTCTTACATAAAGGCAGCAAGTCTTGAAATCCAATTGGCTGTTCAGGCTGCCTAGCTCAGTTTTAGTTTTTTAATTGGCTACAAATTAGGTACCCAAACTTTATCCCTGGAAATCTCCCACAAAGCCATATTACCATCCCATGTGTCTCTGGTGGAAATCCCAGTTTGTGACTGGCAGATTCACTCTCAGAATGGTGGCTGCTGTAAAATATACTGTCTAGTTTGTGCAGTGCCACACATTGAAAAATCTGATGCAGCCAGGAAATATATTATATTTGCCCCCCACACTCATAGCCCAAACACTTCTCCTTCAAACAAGCCCACATTCAGTTTAACACCCCCTGTACTTTCATTGTCGCTGCCGCCAATATACCCTCCCCACAGGTGGCAGGCAGCAACTCATGAATATTAAATTAGGCTCATGAATATGTATGAACCCTCCCATAAATGCCTTCATTCAAACTTTGCCGAAGATCTCCTGAGCGGCTTCTGAGCTACATGGTTAAGGTCACCAGCCCCTATTAGTCCAGGAGGGCACTGGGACCGCCAAAATACTCCTCTGGTGGACTGTAAATTGAGTGGTCGGCACATCAATGTGCTAGCTGTGCATGCGTGATCTCCGCTTGCACATTGGTGCATCTGCCACAGTGGGAGATCGCAGTTAAATGGATGAGTCTGAACTGGGCTTAAATAATTAAAAAGGGCTGCATCAAGAGACCTTGGGGAACACCAGGGCACCGTAGAGAGTTTGGGGGACACCAGCAGCATCGCGAAGAAATGGGAGCAAAACAGACATGGAGGCAATTAAGGTAAGCCCCGGTGGGGTTACATCTCTCCCCTGCCTTAAATGCTTGGTGTCCACACCAAGACCATAATAAACTGGCTCTGTAATAACTCTTATTTAACTATATACAATATAATTTACTATTACCTTAAATGTTACCTTGGTATAGTTTGGTTACTATCAATCAGTTATGACATTTCAGATATTAACATCACATCTTTTGGCATTCGGTTAACCATAAAAATGACATTCAAAACTTTGCACGATAATCCTTAAACGTTACTTTTGTTATACCAGAAACCAGCATGCACATTCAGACAATTCCTTTTTATGGCTGTGGACGGAGCTTACAGCCATTTAGCTTTAGCTTGAAAAGAGGTTTCCGTGGAAGACATTTATTTAATAGTTTTCAGTTTATCCTTCCATAACACTGCAAATACCTATAGCAGTTAAAAAAAATACTCCCTTCTTTCTGTTTAGAATGATGGACGCAGAACTCAAAGATACTTTTCTCTGAGAGCAAATGTGCACACTTTCCAAACACATCTAAATATTTTTAAAACTATTCAAGGTGCGTAAAAACAACCAGCGTGAAAGTTGTTCAAGGCAAAAAGACCTTTCACATGAGGGTAGTCACTAAACTGAATTCTTTATATTTTGTAAAATATGGTCTTCCAAACAACCTCATTTTTTTCTCTCTGAGTGAACACCTGATAAAGAGCTCATTCAGGGGCATAAGGCACTCAGCGCAATGGGGGGGGGTGAGGAGCAGAAATTAGCTTTATATGCTGATGATGTCCTATTGTATTTGTCAGATCCAGATAGTTCACTACCAGAGGTGTTTGGACAGATAGAAGCCTATGCCTCACTTTCAGGCTTTACATTGAACAGGAGTAAGACTGAGGTCCTTAGTTTTTTCTACACCCCATCTGTTGAAATTAAGCAGAGATACCCAATGAAATGGGACATGGAAACTATCAAGTACTTGGGAATCAAGATCAGTAAAAACACGGCCAACCTATTCAATTTAAATTATCCCCCACTAGTGCAACAATTAAAGGTAGATTTCAGAAGATGGACATTGCTCCCCCTAACTTTGCACGCAAGAAATCAAGCATTAAAAATGAATGCTTTGCCCAGGTTGCTTTATTTATTTCAATGTGTCCCTTGCGTTGTTTCCCAGAGGGATCTTGAATCCTGGCAAAAGATGTTTATAAGCTTTTTGTGGGGAACAATTTTATCAAGGGTTAAAAAAAAAAGTACAGTTACGTAAGAACTTACCGTAACAGTAGATCTTCGAGAGAGGCTCTTGCAGTAGGTAATTACATATAGGACTGACGCCGGCAGGTGGCAGGACCCCATAGAAAAATTTCTAGCTAGCAGTCCCTGGTGAGGGACTTCCCCCACGTCAGGTGACCAGCGTCAGGAGACGTCTGTATAAAGGGGAGGTCCCGGACGCCCGCCTTCCAGTTCTTTCCCACCACAGGAAAAAAGAGGCCGGATGAGAGAGGAGCAGATATTTCCCTCAATGGAAAAGGGGCTGAAAAAGCCTAGGGGAATGGAGGGCCGGAAGGTATTACCTACTGCAAGAGCCTCTCTTGAAGATCTACTGTTATGGTAAGTTCTTATGTAACTGTACTATCTTACTTCAAGAGGACTCTTGCAGTAGGTTATTACACATAGGACTGAATCCCAAGCAGTCTGGAACAAAGAGAGGCACCGGGAGGAGGAAAACTACTCCAAAAGGTAGTACTGGTTGAGCAAGTCTCAAGATTGGAGGCCTTGCAAAACAGCCAGCCCGAAGCCTGCTCTACGGCGAGAGGCAACATCCAAACTGTAGTGTTTCATGAAGGTATGGACGGAAGTCCAGGTGGTGGCAGCGCAGATGTCTGCTGCAGACACATTCTTGAAACAAGCCACAGAGGCAGCTACTCCTCTTGTGGAGTGGCCTCTGACTTGATCCGGGAGGGTCTTGTTGTATTTGTCATAACAGAAAGTGATGCAATGAGCCAACCACTCAGACAGGCGTTGTTTGGAAACAGCATTGCCTTCCCTTTTGTGAGCAAAAGAAATGAACAACTGATCAGTCTTTCTGAGATCCTTCGTCCTCTTGGTGTAGTATCTCAGAATCCGCTGAACATCCATAGTATGCAGTAAATACTCCTCTTGATTACAGTACTGCGTAAAAAAGGCAGGTAACTCTATGGACTGATTTAAGGTAGACTCTGCTACTACTTTAGGTAGAAACTTAGGATTTGTGTGAAGAGCAACTCGTTCCTTGTGAAAAATCAAGTAGAGGATTTTACACATCAGGGCCTGGAGCTCAGAGATTCTTTGAGCTGAATTAATGGCCACCAGGAAGAGCATCTTCCACGAAAGAAACTTCAAATCTGCAGAAGCTGCAGGTTCGAAGGGAGAAAGAGTAAGTTTCCCGAGAACAAAGTTCAAGTCCCAAGGGGGAGCAGAAGTACGGATGGGGGCCTCAGATGGAGGACCCCTCTGAGAAAGGTCTTGGAGACCTCCAGTTGAGCAAAAGCCTTGTCTGTGAAGGGAACATGATAGGCCAAAATGGCTGCCATGTGTACCTTCAGAGAGGAATGGCTGAGACCCAGGTCAAACAGATGGCACAGATACTCCAGCAGAAGCCCCGCTGAACAGGAGAAAGGTTCCACATTCTTGGAAGAGGCCCAAATAGTGAATCTTTTCCACTTCATGGCACAAGTGGATCTGGTGGAGGATTTTCTGGCCTCCACTAAAATCTCCGCCACTTTGGGAGACACTCCAAAACGGGATTGGGCTAGGTCTGCAGGAGCCATGCATGCAGTTAAAGGGATTTGAGTTCTGGATGGACCAGGGTCCCCTGATCCTGGGTCAACAAACCTCGAGATAGAGGAAGAGGAAGAGGAGGATCCTCTGAATATTGTTGTAGAAGAGAGAACCAGATTTGCCTGGGCCAGAAAGGAGCGATCAGAATCATTCTCGCTCCTTCTGAAGCTAATTTCTGCAAGACTCGTGGGATAAGTAGAATTGGGGGAAAGGCATAGAGGAATCTGTTCTTCCAGTCTAGAGACAGAGCGTCGCACCAAAAAGTGCCTCACTCTGGAATGAGCGAGCAGAAGATGGGAAGTTTTGCATTTGGGGGGATGCGAACAGGTCGACCTGTGGTGTTCCCCAAAGCTGGAAGATGTTGTCTAGGACCCCTTGGTCCAGTTCCCACTCGTGAGTCAGAGCAGAAGAGCGACTTAGCATGTCTGCCAGGGTGTTTTCGACTCCCGGAACCTGAATCGCCATGAGGTAAAGGTCGTGTTGTGTTGCCCAATCCCAAACCCTCATTGCCTCCCTGCATAGAGGGTAGGACCGGGTCCCTATCTGCTTACTGATATACCACACCATGCACATGTTGTCCGTCTGGACGGCTAGGTGGCCGGGAAGGATGTATTGGTGAAGGGCTTGAAGAGCATACAACACTGCCCGAAGCTCGAGCACACCGATGTGGAGAGCTTGTTCTAGCTTGGACCAGGAGCCCTGGGTCCGATGAGGGCCTAGATGGGCTCCCCAACCTTCACCTGAGGCATCTGTGGTTAGAGTCTGGGAGGGGGCAGGATGAAAGAAAGGAACTCCCTGAAAAAGGTTCTCTTGAACCATCCACCATTGCAGGTCTCGCATCATCGGCGAGGAGATCAGAACTGAGTGATCTAGGATGTCCACTAGCTGATCCCACTGACAGCGTAGAGTCCACTGAGAGATCCTCATGTAGAGTCAAGCGCGAGGTACCGTCAGGATAGCAGCTGCCATGAGCCTGAGAAGGTGAAGGACCGACCTCACAGAGACCATCCTGCGGTCAGACAACAGACTTATTTGGGTCTGAAGGGTGGCTGCCCTGTCCGGAGGCAGGAAAGCCTTGCCCATGGTCGTAACGAGGATCGCCCCAATAAACTGTAGTCTCTGGGATGGGTCCAGATGAGACTTGGAATGGCTGATGGTAATACCCAGGCAGGCAAAAACCTGCTGCGTAAGGGAGAGGAAATGCAGGAGTTCCTCCCTGGACAAGGCCACCAGGAGCCAGTCATCCAGGTAAGGGAAAACCTGCACTCCCTTAGTACGCAGGTGGGCCGCCACCACTGCCAGGCATTTGGTAAACACTCGGGGGGCCGAGGATAGACCAAATGGGAGTGCCTTGAACTGGTAGTGGTCCCCCTGGAATGCAAAACGAAGGTATTTGCGATAAGATGGGTGAATGGGAATGTGCAGATAAGCATCCTGCATATCTAGAGCACAAAGCCATTGACCCGGCCGGAGGAGAGGCAGAAGGCTCTGCAAAGAGAGCATCCTGAACCTTTTGTACTCTACATAAAGATTCAGGAAACTGAGATCTAAAATTGGTCTGAGATCTCCTGTCTTCTTTGGGACCAGGAAGAAATGGGAATAATAACCCGTCCCCTGTAGATGAAGGGGGACAGGCTCTATTGGTTGCTTCAGCAGAAGAGCCGAGATTTCCTCCTGGACCAAAGGAAGATGTTCCCATGAATACAATGACTTCAGAGGGGGGTGGCGGGGTGGTTTCTGAAGAAACTCTATGGAGTGTCCTTCTGGTATGAGCTGGAGCACCCAAGAATCTGTGGTTATCCTCTTCCACCCCGGAAGGTGGAGGGAAAACCTCCCTCCTACTGGTTCCTCTGGGGAGTCCGGAGGCAGTGGGAGAGGAAAGGAGTCAGGTGGTGTGGGGCAGCGCCGCAGCTGAAGCACCAGTTGCTTTTTTGGGTGGGAAGGGCTTGGCAGCTGCGGGGGCCCTGTGTTTTGTGGCCCGCCTTCCCTGGGGTTTCGTCTCTGGCCAATTCCGTCTGCGAAAGGGACGGCGCTGCTGCTGATGGGGACGGTACATGGAATCAACTGACTTCAGAGCTGTCCCCTTCTCTTGCAAATCGGTAATGATGTCCTTGACATCACCCCCGAAAAGCACTGACCCCGGAAGGGTGCTTTCTGGATAGCAGATTGCACCTCCGGGACCAAACCTGACACGTGGAGCCAAGTATGACGCCGTAGGCCTACAGCGAAAGCTGAGCTCCACCCAGCAGTGTCCACTGAATCGTATGTCACATGTAGCATGTGTCGACTGGCTGAACGAGCAGAGTGGACGAGATCAGCCAACTCTTGCTTGACTTGGGAGTCAGGCAAGGAGTCCAGTTTGGTTTCCGCCTGAGTCAGGATGGCCTTCTGGTAGTCCCCCATGTCGCCGACATAGTTCAGGGCCCTGATCCCCAGTGTGGAGAAAGCGTAAATTTTTCTCCCATACTGGTCCAGAAGGCGAAATTCTTTATCAGGAGGTGATTAGCTAAGATGTTTAGGGTTCGACGACCGGCCGTGAGCGGCGCTAATCACGACCGAGTGGGTCCGAGGGTGAGAATTCAGGAAATCAACACCCTCTGGAGCCTGATATAGCCGGTTCGAATTCCTAGGAAGTGGGGCTAAGGCTGATGGCTGTTTCCATATTGTGGTAACAAGGTCGGTGTGAGGCTGTATCCAGGGTGGCACCAAGGTAGGAGCTGTCACGGGCAGATCCAGATGTTCAGCGAGTTTCAGACACTGAGGATCTGGTTCCAGGGAGTGCTACTGATGAACCTCCTGGATTTTCCTAAGCAACTCCGTAAAAGAAGGATCCTCCAGAGGAGACTTTGGAGGAGTCCTTGGCCTGGGCATCGACGGAGAGTGAGACTCGTTGTCTCTCTCGGAACAGCCGTCAGAAGAGTCCGAGGAGTCCAAGAGTGAAGAGGAGGATGAAAAAGAGAAAGACTCCCTTTCCCGACCCGGGAGAGGAACAGACCCCCTTGGGAAGTCCCGGGGAAGTGTGTCCTGCCCTTCTCTGGATCCAGACGGAAGAACCCTAGAATCCGGGGGTGGTGAGGGAGTGTGCCGCCTCGGGCGTATGGGAATCTGGGACAGCACCATCGCCGGAAGGTGGCTTTCGACCACTTTGGTCCCATCCTCCCATTCCCCCTGGCTCCCTGGTAGCTCTCTCCTCTCCTCTCCTCCCCCTCCTTTTGGCTTCAATATGAAACTCTTAGATTCTCTTCCCCCCCACCCCGCTGCCCCACTCACCCACTCTCTCCTCCTCGCCTACCAAGCAAATGCTTCTGACTCCAACAAGCTCATCATCTGACTGCTGCTGCTCCTCTTGGCATATGATATTGAGCTCAATTCCAAGCCTGCACACTCCTCTCCCACTTGTCTCCCCAAAGGGCTGAGAGTAGCTCATATCAACATGTGAAGTTGGCTCCCTAGGACAGATCAGCAGCAGCCTCTCATGGTTACTCTACAACCTGATGTGTTGATAATCTTGGAGTCTTGGCTTTCCCCCAAGATTATTGATACTGCTATTGCCATCCCTGGGTACACTCTCCCCTGGCAGGATTGTGCAAAGAAAGGAGGCAGCATTGCCATCTACCTCTCTTCTAGCATCCAGTTCACTCCTGTACTCTCTGTTACTTCCCCGGCTGCATATGAACTATTCCTCCTCAAACTCTATCCCTTTTTCTGTCCTTATTTTTGTGGCTGGTGTTGATTGCTGCCCTGGCCTGCCCCCCTCATTGGTCACAGAGCTCCTCACTACAGTCTCTACTTCTCTACTCATGCCTCATTCAGTGAACTACTCATCTCTGGGAACTTCAATACTAATTGGCTCTCCCCCTCTCATTCAAAACTCTGTCAATATATTAGGTCTCTTTAGCTTACTCAGCTGATTTCAGACCCAACCCATCTCAATCATAGATCCCTTAATCATTCCTTACCAGACTGGGTACTTACCTCTCACCCCCACTGCATCATACATGCTGGCATCCTCCCAGATGCCCTAAATGACCACCATGTGGTCTATTGCATGTGAAAAAGTCTTCACCCAAAGCCCCCCCTAAAATCCTCCAGATCCGAACCGTCCAGTCGCTGGACTTGTCCGTGCTCCATGCTGACTTAGTTGCTACTGACTGGTCTCGCATTTCTTTGACCAGTAACATCAACTCTGCCCTCAACTATTTTCATTCCAAATTCATGTCAGTCTGGGCTCTACAAGCCCCACCTTCCCTGGATCTCAATCGAATTACTGGCCTGCCTTTGTCCTCATGATCTTGCCTGGAAGACTCGTAAGTCATCTGGCTCTCTGGCTGACTTTAGCAGGTATCAAGCCCTTCAGAATGCCTGTACCAGAGCCACCAGGTTTGCCAAGGCTGAATATTTTTCCTCCACCTTCCAGAACAACCTTAGTCATCCCTCCAAATTCTGAAAGGTCATCCACACCCTGTTCTCCACCCCAACCCAGTCCTCCTCTCCTGTTCTCAAAGTGGGTGACACCCTTATTTCTGACACCCTTTCTGTATCTTCAGAGTTCAACTCCTTCTCACATCTTGTGCCTCCTCCCTTCTCTCCTCCTCCCTCCCTCCCTCCCAACCCCGTGCCCCCATTCCGCCTCTCATCTCTCTTCTTCTCCTTCACTTCTGTCACTCCAACTGCTTCCTTCAAGGCTCTCTTGGCTATCAACCCTCTCTAGGGTAGGAGCCCTGATGGGCTCAACCCCAAACTGCTACACCTCTCTGCCCCTGCCATTGCTCTCCCAATCATCTCTCTTCTTAACCTCTCCTTCTACCTCACTGCTGTCCCTGAGTCCTGGAAACATGCCACCATGATACCTCTTCCTAAAGGTGGTGACTCCTCTAGCCCTGGCAACTAACCCCCCCCCCACCATCTCCCTACCATAGCCAAACTACAAGAACACATCATACTGTCTCAGCTCTCCCCTGCCTTGATTCTTCTTCCATTTTCACCCCCTTCCAATCTGGTTTCCGTAAACACCACTCCACCAGATCCTCCCTCCTCCGGCTTAGTGACTCCATTCTGTCAGGCATGGATCAGAGCCTCATCACTTTTGTCATCTTTGTTGATTTGACTAAAGCCTTTGACACCGTTGCCTACCCACTCCTCCTTGACAATCTCAAGGCTGCAGGGCTCACTGACTCCGCTACTAACTGGTTTCATTCCTACCGTGTGGGTAGAACTCAATCTGTTAGAATTGGTGATTCTTTATTCCCCCCACACACACCTATCAGCACTAGTGTCCCCCCAAGTCTCTGTCTTTGGCCCACTACTTTTCTCAATCTTCCTAAATGACCTCCCCTCCACTTGCTCATCTGTGTCCATCCACATTTATGTAGATGATACAATCCTATTTGCCTCTGGTTCCTCAGCCTCTGTACTGATGGCTAGGCTTCCATTGGACTTTGTCAACTTTCAGTTCTGGCCCTGATTTAATCAACTGTCATTAGATACCAAGAAAATGGTCTCCATGACCTTCGCTTCTAAGCAGAAGTTTTCCAGGCTTACCTCCCTCTCCTCATTCCACACCCTAGATGAGACCACAGTCAATGATGTTCCCTCATTTAAATAGCTTGGGGTATGGCCAGACCAGCACCTTGACTTTTCCGGTCATGTGGATGCCATCCACAAAAGCCTCCACCCTAAACTCAGCACAATATACAGGAATAAAGGCTGCTTCCCTCTTCCTGCTCACTGAGCTACAATCCTGAAAATGATTATCCCCATTTTCGACTATGTAGACATTGTTTACAGGGCTGCACCAAAGACCACCCTAGCCAGACTGGACCCCCCTCTTTCACTCCTTCTGTCACTTTGCCTTTGGACTGTCTGCCCCACACTCACCACTGCTCCTTATACTCCTCCCTCTCCCTTGAAGCTAGATGCCTCGTTCACTGCGTCGCCTTTATCTCAAAATTCTGGCTGGCCTCCCTCCCCTCTTAACTTGCCTCTCTCCTCTCTCCCCTACCACCTTCTTCATACACCCTTCATAACTCTAGCTATTGTTCCTTTGCTTTTGCATCAAGGAAATACCCTTCTGGTCAGGCTGTTTTCTCCTGCTTCCCAAAAATTTGGAACTCTCTCCCCCAACCATTTGCTCCTCCTCTTCCCAATGCTCTCTTCCCTCTCTTCTATATGACTTCACCTCTCACTCCTACAACTGCACCTGATACACGTCCCTGCCCATTTCTCAATACCCTCTCCCATCTATTCTTCTTCCTTTCCCCTTGACCTACATTTGTTTACCCCCTCCTTTGTTTCCCTCTTGCTACAGCGATCTAGTCCTAAGTGGCCTCATGCACTCTGCAATGTATTCCCTTGTAACCCCCACTGGGTAGGCTTCCACCTTGTACCTTGTGCAATTTGCCTTTGTAAATGCTTAGTAATTGATGAACTGTATAATTTTATTGTATAATTTGGCTCTTCTTAATACTTGTATTGATGCACTGTATAAGTTATTGTTCTACTTGGTTCTTGTTCTCTTCTTCCCCCGGATGCATCTGGGAATGAGTTATTATTCAGCTCAGTATGCCTTTCCTGGTGAAACCTTTGAAATAAATAAAAAAATAAATTTAATTAATTCCCCCTCTCATATTACTATGTTCCTTGCCCCTTTGACCTCAGTTCCCATTCTTTTGCCTTGAGCCTGTTCCCTGTGAGTGTTTTCTCCCGTCCGGTTCTCCTACCCTCCTGCTTCATATTGTGGGGATGGCAGTATGTGCCTCTCTTTATCCTTCCATAACCCTCAAAGTAACATTTAAACTGTCCACTGAGGACTGCAGTTCCTCTCCTAGATGGATGCAGGCTATCACCTTTGTACAAACTCACATCCTCCTAGGTTGGCCTTCATTTTCCAATTTAATCAAACCCCTCCTCTCTGCAGCATTCCTTCAACAATGAGTGGAAGCTCCTAATGCAGAGTTCCCTGTTCTGCTCTTGGCCATATACCTGTAGCACCTTTGTGAAGACCACCACGCATGCTACCTGTTTTAGGCCCCTTCTGAGATCCCAGAACTCCCCTAAACAATCCCAGCTGCATCCCTAGCTAGGTAATTGATTCCCAGGTGGGAATAACATCCAGCCCCCCACCCACCCTGCCACCCTAGCGATCCTTAGAATCCGCTGACCATTCCTTAAGAGTCATGACACCAGATAGGCACCTTACTACCCTTTCCACCCCTTCCCTATTCTCAAATCTATCCCCATAATGATTGAGTCCCCCACAAAAAGCTGCTTCTTCTGCTGGGGTCCTCTGCCACCCACCTTAGGTTCTCCCCTTCAGGAGACCCCCACATCCTCCCCTGCCACTATTACAGATGTCACCTCCCAGCAGTCCCACCCTAGCAGAATGAATTAAGAGTTGCATAGTGGCACTGGTGGAGGTATGTGTCCCTGCCCTGCTACCCTCACCATCCTGGATCCCACCACTGTCAAGCCAGCTTTCCTTCCCCTAGGCATCCTCTGGAGCAGAGGCAGTGGATTTGTTTGCCCCTGGGTGAAAAATGAAGCCATTGGGATCCTGGTCAGCTCGGCCCAGAGTCTAGTGATTTCCTCCCTCAACTGAATGAGGTGTGTACATATGGGGAAGCGCCTCAGTCTCCAGAATGTCTCCCTGAAGACTTCTGCTCTGCACTCACTGCACTGCACCACTCCTATTTCTGGCTATGTCTCCCTCCTGCTCCTTGCTGTACCATATCCCTATATTTGCTTCTACTTCCTTGCACCTTCTAGCAGTCTTTTCTATGTCACCCTACCCCAGGATAGGGTGTCTCCTGATTTTCCCTTTTACCCTTGCTTTCCTGCTTACTACCTCCTTTAAATTCCTCCCTTCTCTCCTCTACCTCTTTGCTACTTTTAGAGCTTTCCCCTTAGTGCTCCAACAGAAACCTTATTTCACCTTACCCTAGATAGGGTATCCTAGTCCCACTAGTGGCCTGCCTTCTACCCTTTAACCTTTCCCTACAGTGAATGTTACCAAAAAAAGTGACCAAGTACCCTGCCTTTGTCGACTCACAGTGTTCCCTGCTTTCTCCTGCAGATGCCTGCCGACTCCTAAGGTGCCAGTACCTGTTGCACTCCTTTGCTGTTCCACTCACTCGCTGGGACATGAGTGTGCTGGGACACACTGGGCAAGGGAGTCTTTTATAAGGTACTTGTTAGAAGGCACTAAGCATTTGTCAACTCCCTTCCCCATTTACACCTGATTCACAGGGCTTCCCGAATCTACTCAGCCTCAGCCCCAAGACTGATCTCCTAAGCTAGTTTCTCCCTACATTATCGGTTCAAATTTTGTAGACAAGTCTCAAAATGCCCCAAACATGGCCTAAAAGCCTCTCCCTCTCTCTCTCCCTTTACCTACAATGGCTGACCTTGGCCACTGACTCCAATACGATCACTATCCCCAAGTTAGTAGTACTGTCTAAACCTGAGAGAGCTTGTCAGGGGTTTCCTCTGGTTCTTCTAATGTTACTAAAGCTGTATACCCTTTTTGATCCTTGTAGTCAATGGTATCCCTTCTATACGTGTTATCTTTCTGGTCTTTAATTCCTCTACAAATTTGTCCAAATCTTTTGAAATCTGTCTAAATTTGCTGACAGCTCCTCTTGTGTAATCACTGAATTTAATTGCTCCTCAAGTGCAGCAATTTCAGTTAAATAATATGGCATGACGGGGGGGGGTTATGATTGGATAATGGTCTGCCTCGTAAGGGCTGAAACACGAGGTGCATCCAAGTGCTTCCACCCCCTGAGAAGGGCCATTGCATACCATAAAGCACTTAAGCACGCCCTGGAGTGCCTTATTATTTTTCCCCTTGGCAGGTCTTAGGTGGCTTATCAGCCCTGTCCTTATTCCCGACAGCTGTCCCACACCTACCTCCCTCTGGTCATCGGTGAATACCCCCATGGATTCCCCCTGTGATGGGGTGGGGGGGCTGTCCTCTCCTGCAACAAATATATCCAGTGTTGCCGTGGAGTGGCAATATGGACCACCAGGACATGGGCAGAGCTTCACTAAGTCCAAGATTCCCTTTTTTCTGTTTTTCTTGTAACCACCCTCTGCTGTAAGAGCATCGTGTGTGTGCACAAAGGCATGCAAGCCCGACTTTGCACTTCGGCACCCCCTATTCTTGCTTCCCACACTGCACTGACACCAGGCCTTCACCTGGTGGCAGTTGTACGCTGGGCTGATGTGCCTCCTCCACCTTGGGAGAGTAGAGCAGTCCCCCAGACGCTCAAACCTCTCCTTCCCTGGCTGACCCCCAGTGACCTGAGTGTGTCCCCGAACCAGAGTTGCCGGCATGAGAAAAGCTACGTTGTGCACGGTGCTTTAGCCCTCTTTTTTTAATGTTTTTATGTTTTTATTATCCTAGAAATTGATTAGACCACTACAATTTAAGAAATACAGAAATGATCAACTGTTCTTGATCTTGAATGTGAAAAGTTTACTCTTTGCTTTTCGTATTCTGTCATAACTTTTTTTTTTTAATATATATTTTTTTGTGAACATGGGAGGTTGAAAAGGTACAAAGAATTTCATAGCTAGTTAGGGATGACACGTTAGTACTCGGGTAAAGTAAGCATGCAATTCTCACAAGCAATCTTTGTACACATTGCAAGCACTGGAATCTCTCATCCAGCCCAAATATATCTTTTGTCCAAAATGTGATAACTGTCTCATAAATTGTCCAAAAGAGTTTATCATTACTCCCCAAATTTATATCGTATAGGTATGTTAAAAACAGAAATATCCATTCACTTCTGGGCAATGACTAGTTGGTTGTTAGATTTCCAATGTTTTAAAATTAACCTCTTTACTACGATACAGTTTGCTTTAAATGTATTTTGGTTTCTTTTTTGAGTTTGTAGAATATAATAATACTGTTCAAATATAATATTTATAAAACTGGGATTATTAATCTGTAATCCCAATCTCTGAATTATGAAGAAAGATTCCCGCCAACAATTTTGGCTCGTATTACATTCCCAGAAGGAAGGACAACCCCTACTAATATAACATCACATCTCTAGTATCCTGACTCCTGTTTAATGTGCATTTTAAAAAGACATAATGGAGTAAAATAAACACTATTTATAACCTTAATTTGAATGGATTTGTTTGTTTTCATAAAGTCTTTAGATGTTATCAAAATATTGTTCCATTGGGCTTCTGTTATGACTACTGTCAGTTCCTTATTCCAAGAGTCATCTAATTATGTTTCCTTGCATGTGAGCAAGAAACATTTTGCTTTGCTTCAGAGAACAGCATTTCAGAGGTGTGTCAAGGACTAGCCCAATGTAGAGCAATCTACCTTGGGCTCGTCCCTGACGGACCAAAGACCATGCAAGCTGAGTATGATGGTGGTCACAGTTTCGTGGGTGGAAACTCTATGTACTTGAAAAGACTGAAGCGCTTCAATGAGTCAGCACTTTGTCCTTTCATTTGCATAAAGCTGGCTGGCAATAATATAGGTAAGTGGGTTATTTCATTTGGAATAAACTTCCACGTTAGAATCTGCCTTCAGCAGCACTTCTCAGTCACCATTCACCCTTAAACCCTAAAAACACAGCTGAGCTGGGAAAATGAACAGGCGGAATCAAACCGGACTGGACAAATGCAGGTGGGGGAAAGCAAATCTTACACTTTACTCACAGAGTCCCACTCCTCAAATCCCATCCCATTTTTTCTAGAAATAGCCACTAGACTGACACAATGCCACTGGTTCCATCTCAGACCTATCTCCCAGGCTTTAACACACTGTTAGTATACAAAACCTCACCAGTGAACGTGTCTCCCTTTCCGAGTCTCGCAGCCTCCCTTGCACACCTTGGCATGTAAAATTTGAAAAAAAATATTATTTGTCTCAAATTGTCCCTCCCCCATCAGTTACTCACCAGCTTGTGCAATGCAGTGCAGAGATGCGTGCAGTTGCTTCTCACCTTCTGTGATGCCCTTAAAACTAGAGCTGGTCTTTAGGTTTATCTGAGTGCACTTGTTGCAGTGACTAGCGAGTGGTGGTTGAATGCACGGCGGCAGCCTCACAGATGGTTCCCAACCTTAACACCCTCAGCCCAGATACAGAGTAAAGCAAAGGCAGCAGTGTGAGCTAGTGGTTAAAACACGGAGCTGTGACTCAGGGGATCCTAGGTACAAATCTCACTACAGCCAGCTACTCGCAATTTGACCTTGAGCTAGAAAGATTCTTCACTTCCTTGTGCTTTCCTCCTATTTGCAAAACTGGGAAAACAAAGACCCTATTGAAAAAACAGAGATGACATCTTTGATGGGCTGTTATGGGAAAACAGTCAAACAAAAAGAAAAACCTAACAACAAGCATTTGACAATGCCGAATGTTGATTGCATTGGTCTGTTGAGCTTGCTCACTGCCCCTCTGTCACTCACTCACTCAGCCTGTTTCTCCTGGTGCTGCAGGCCGCTGTTTTGTACTGGGCTCCTGCCTGCGTTGGCAGCTTTTTCTGCCCACTAAGAAATCCGCAGCTGTCCCGACAGAGCTCCGTTGAGGTGGCTCACTCCCCCTCTCTCACTCACTCACTCACTCATTCTGTTTCTCCTGGCGCTGCAGGCTGGCCTTTTGTAGTGGGCTCCTGCCTGTGTTGCTACCTTTTTCTGCCCAGAAAGAAATCCGCAGCAGTCATCACAGAGCTCCGTTGAGCTCACTCACTCCCCCCTCCCCATCTCACGTGCTCATTGTGTTTCTCCCGGCGCTGCAGGCTGCCCTTTTGTACTGGGCTCCTGCCTGCACTGGCACATTTTTCTGCCCACAAAGAAATCTGTAGCTGTCCCAGCAGAGCTCCATTGAGGTCGCTCACTCCCCCGTCTCACTCACTCATTCTGTTTCTCCTGGTGCTGCTGGCAGCCCTTTTGTACTGGGCTCCTGCCTCTGTTGGCACCTTTTTCTGCCCACAAAGAAATCTGCAGCAGTCCCAACAAAGTTCTGTTGAGCTCACTCACTCCCCTTCTCTCACTCACTCATTCAGTTTTTGCCGGCACTGCAGGCTGCCCTCTTCTACTGGTCTCTTGCCTGTGTTGCCGCGTTCTTCTGCCCACAAAGAAATTTGCAGCAGTTACAACAGAGCTCCGTTGAGCTCGCTCACTTTCCCCTCTCTCTCACTCACTCATTCTGGTTTTCCCGCCACTGCAGGCTGCCCTTTTGTACTGGAGCCCTGCGTGCATTGCTGCCCTTTTCTGCCCACAACCAAATCTGCAGCAGTCCCAACAGAGCTCCGTTGAGCTCACACACTCCCCCTCCCTCACTCGCTCATTCTGTGTCTCCCGCTGCTGCAGGCTGCCCTTTTGTACTGGGCTCCTGCCTGCAGTGGCGACTTTCTGGCCACAAAGAAATCTAAAGCAGTCTCGACACTGCTCCATTGAGCTCGCTCACTCCTCTCTCACTCACTCATTCCGTTTCTGCCGGCGTTGCAAGCTGGCCTTTTGTACTGGGCTCCTGCCTGCGTTGCAGCCTTTTTCTGCCCACAAAGAAATCCACAGCAGTCACAAAAGAGCTCCGTTGAGGTTGTTCACTACCGCTCTGTCACTGGCTTGTTACGTTTCTCTTGGCGCTGCAGGCTACACTTCTGTACGGGGTTCCTGGCTGCGTTGGCACCTTTGTCTGTCCACAAAGAAATCTGCAGCTGTCCCGACAGAGCTCCATTGAGGTCGCTCAGTCTCTCTCTCTCTCACGCGCACTCATTCTGTTTGTCCTGGCGCTGCAAGCTGCCTTTTTGTACGGGGCTCCTGCCTGCATTGGTGCCTTTTTCTGCCCACAAAGAAATCTGCAGCAGTCCTGATAGAGCTCCGTTGAGCTCACTCAATCCCCCATCTCACTCGCTCGTACTGTTTCTCCCACCGCTGCAGGCTGCCCTTTTGTACTAGGCCCTTGCCTGCATTGACGCCTTTTTCTGCCCACAAAGAAATCTGCAGCAGTCCTCACAGTGCTCCGGTGAGTTCGCTCACTCCCCCTCCCTCACTCGCTCTCTCGTTCTGTTTCTCCTAGTGCTGCAGGCTGCCCTTTTGTACTGGGCTCTTGCATTGGGGCCTTTTTCTGCCCACAAACAAATCTGCAGCAGTCCTGACAGAGCTCAGTTGAGCTCGGTCACTCCCCCCCCCCCCACTCACTCGATCATAATCTGTCCCAAACACTGATTTCCCACAGCAACCGTGCTGTTCTCCGGCTGGAATGCAAAAACATATTTTAGCCAGTATGTGGAAAATGACAGCTGTACTGTTCATAAGGAGGTGTGAAAAATGCCACTGGTGAAAATGTGGCGTGAAAATATTACAAATTTGCAAAGTTACAAGGGTGCATGGAAACAGTTCAATGCACGCTTGTAATACAGTCATGTTATGGTTTTGTCACCAAATTTTCAACATAGGGATTTTAGGACCTCTGCTCATGAACACTGCCACTGTCATTGTCTTAAAGTGTCCCGAACACAGATTTCCCACGGCGACCGCGTTATTCTGCGCTGGAACTGTGAAAACACATTTTGGTCAGGATGTGAAAAATGACAGCTATACTGCTCACAAGGAGGTGTGAAAAAATGTCACTGCTAAAAATCTGGTCTGACAATATTACAAATCTGTGAAGTTACAAGGGTGCGTGGAAAGTGCGCAACACACACGTGTAACACAGTCATCTGATGGGCTATCATCACCAAATTTTCAGTGTAGGCATTTTAGGACCTCTGCTCATGAACAGTATCACTATCATTTTCTTAATCTTTCTCAAACAGTGATTTCCCACAGTGACTGCTGTATTATTCGGCGCCGGAAGTGCGAAAACACATTTCGGCCAAGGTGGAAAAAATGACAGCTATACTGTTCATAAGTAGGTGTGGGAAAATGGCAATGTTGAAAATCTGGAGTGAAAATATTACAAATTTGCGAAGTTACGAGCATGCGTGCAAACTGCGCAACACACGCTCGTAACACAGTCATTTTACGGAGCATCGTTACCAAATTTTCAACACAGGCATTTTAGGACCTGTACTCATGAACAGTGTCACTGTCATTTTCTTAATCTGTCCCGAACACTGATTTCCCCACAGCAACTACACTATTCTGCGCCGGATATGCGAAAACACATTGCGGCAAAGATGTGAACAATGACAGCTGTACTATTCACCAGTAGGTGTGATAAATGCCAATGCTGAAAATGTGGCCTCAAAATATTGCAAATTCACGAATTTATGAGCATGCGTAGCAACTGCGCATTGCACGCTCGTAAAACAGTCATTTTTTGGATTTGTTTTCCACCAAATTTGCAACACAGGCTTTTTAAGAGCCCACCTCATTAACACTGCCACTGTTTCGTTAATCGGCAGCGAAAGGTGATTCCGCGCAGTGACCATGAAATCACCTTTCGGGGCCAATTAACACCATGACAGTTCAAGAATTCATGAGGAGGGGTCCCAAAAACCCCATGTTGAAAATTTGGTGCCAAAATTCCAAAGAATGACTGAGATATGCAATAAAGTTGGAAAACCCTATTTATTCCATTATACAGCTTACGGCATTTCCTCAGTTCGCAGTTGGCTTTGAAGGCGCAGGCGTGTTCCTGGTCCACGAAGATCATCGCGCGGATTCCAGAGGTAAGTATGGGGTGAAGGGGTGTGGGGAGGCAGGGTGCGCAGTGGGAGTGGGCTGGAGTGGGGTGGGGGCAGAGAGACCACCGAGGACAGTTTCCTTTTACAGGGTAAAAAAAAAAAAACGTTGTGGGACCGTTTTTACTTTACAGGGGCATGTGGCACGCTGGGGTGGGCTCCCAGCATGCCAACAGAGGCTTTCTTTTGGGGGCAGCAGTAGCTGACAGGAGATTGGGTACCCCCATCGGCACACAACAAAGGTTATCATTATACCCGGCCGGGACTGGGCACCCAGTCGGCAGGCGATAAAAGCTGGGAGGGGATTTACATAATGCCGACAGGAGTGGGCTCCCCGTCGGCAACAGAAACAGTAGGGGCACTGAAGCCAACTGGGATTGGGCCCCCATCGACAAGTAAACATGGTGGGGGGTTAATATATGTTGTGAATCCGCCCTGCAATGGCGGAGTCGCTCCCTCATTTACAGCGAATGAAAGCTACCTTTGCAATAGCCGAGGCGGACCCTGATTGCAGCTGCTGTTCTTTCACAAGTTGGTGGCACACTGGCTGAACTAGTGTCAGCAGCAGCGTGCCACAGCATTGAGGGATGCTGGACAAGCCTTTAAAGGCTGTGGGGGCATTGGCTACAACAGTGCCACGCCTCCACAACCTGCTTGTGGAGAAAGCTGCCGCAATATGTTTCTTGTGCATTTGCGCAATCAACATAAAAATAGTAAGGGGGTTTTGACATATTGTGGCATACCAGTTTACTGAGTCACCCTGGAGACAAGGAGGCTAAAGGGGTGAGGAGGCAGGATCTCTTTTGCATATTCAAGGATATCCACAAGCTCCAACATTCCTTGATGTTTAGTTATGGTTTTGATCTGTTTCTTAAAAAATACATGAAGTATTAGTTATATTATTACATGGCTATTAGCATCGAGTGTAAAGAGCAGTCTAGCTCTCGCTTCTTGGACATCACACATCCCACATTTGCTGGCCATTTTGTACAGCAGACAAGCAGGACTTTTGAAATGGGAGGGCTGTTTACAGTTTTCAAAAGCTATGAAACCACATTTATGTTTCTTTTGTAAATGCAGTTTTAGCATCAATGTAAACAGCAGTCTTTTCGTTACCCTACTGTGAAGCCATTTTTTTGAATTGAGTAAGGGCAAAAATAAATGTTTAGTTGTCCTTTAAGGAGCCAGTGGCCCTGGACTGCAGTCACGACTTTTGCAAAGCTTGCAACCATCAGAGCTTGCACGATGAGGTCGTCCCCTCCTGCCCCGAGTGCCACCAGCAGTTCCCAGGCTGGAATAACGGTGTGAACTGCCAGCTCAAGAGACTGCTGGAGAAAGTTCAGCAGTGATTCTGTGAGGTGCACATGCAGGCGACTGTTGCTTTCTTCTGTACGCAGGACTCAAACCTCAAGTGCTGATATAATGAAATCTTAAGTGGTGATTCAACTAATACAGCACACCCCTGCCACATACACTATGCAAAGAAACATTCAGCACTGACAAATGCTTGTTTTTCATAGAATTTGTTTTGGCTGTCTTGAAGGCTTTTTTCATATCCATGCCATAAGACCTGTTTTTTTTCCCCATTACTTTATCTGAAAATTATAAATTGAGTGGATCACTATTTGAAGCCCTTTCCCACCTTTTGAAATCTTTAGTGTATATATGATACAATTTCTAGTATTGTCAGAAATCCTTTGTGGCTAAATTATGTTTCATTTTACATGTCTCCCATGGTATAAATCTGTTATTTTATAATATATGTGATCATCTATTAGTGCCTCTACCTTTCTAACAGAAAAGTTATATGGGTGTCTACCTACTTTTACCAGATGGTTAGATATGAAACCTCTTGTATGCATGTTAATTTTTTTCTGGTAACAATCTATAATTTTCACTAAATTATTTATGATTGTGCGGTTTGATTTTTACAGCTATTAGGAGAATACCATATATTCTCAACACAAATCTGATCTATAAACTTAAAGTAACAAAGTTTTCCATTTCTAGATTAACATTGCCTTTATAAGCCCATGTAGATACCAGTTTAATACAATAGGCAATGTACATATTTTCAGGATTTGGACATACCATTCCACCGGTTTCCCGACTAAGAAAAAGTTTTGACCATGCAATTCTTGGAGTCTTATTATTCCAAATAAAATGTGTTATATACTTAGTAATACCTGTAAACCAAGAATTAGGTATAGGTGTTTGAATGGCTTGGAAGGTATAAGAGAGCCATGGAATTATTTTCATTTTAAGAATGCTTATTTTACCCCATAGTGAAAGCTTCATCTTCTGCCGTACTTATAATTTTCCTCTAACTTTTCGAGTAATGGTGTAAAATTAGCATTATACATACAGTATCTGAAGGCTGTTACATAGTTTTATACCCAATCAATACAGTCCCTTCTGATTATTGCCTTAAAACGTTCCTGTATTTGTGTAATATTAACCTGATTGAAAGGCAACACCTCAGACTTGCTTTCATTGATTTTGTATCCAGAGCAGCGTGAATATTTTTTAATTATTATTTTCAACTACACTCAAGCTCTGTTCTGGGTTTTCCAGCAGTAATAATATGTCATCTGTGTATGCTTTTAATTTGCATTGTTTTTGTCCTAATTGTATACCTGTACTTGTAATATTACTCCTTATGTTATTCAACACAACTTCTAAAGCCATAACCAAAAGGGTGGTGGATAGAGGGCATCCCTGTCTTACCCCTCTTCCTAAAGAAAATTCTTTTGTAAGAGTATTATTAATTTTTAGCTTGGCTATGGGCAAGTTGTAAAGTGTTAGTATTAACCTAATTAGCTCTTCTTGAAAGTCTAATAGCTTTAAAGCAAAAAAGAGGTATCACCGGTCAACCATATTAAATGCCTTTGTGGCATCTAATGAAATGAAAACAGCATTGATTTTTTGTTGTTGTATATAGTCCACGATATATTGAATATTATGGATAGAAGTAAATATAGTTTGTCCTGGGATAAAGGTGCCTCAGCCTTCTTCACCACCAGGCCAGCCAATTGGATGTATTTTTTTTAAACAGAAACATAGACAGTAATGGCAGAATAAGACCACTAGTCCATCCAGTCTGCCCATAAACCCTAACAAACCTGGGACCTCTTGCCTGTACAGGGTTCTAATCCACATTAGAATATGGGCTAAATAAAACAAGTACTCCCATTGGCTGAAACAGTACACAAGCGGGCTGTTGTTTCTCAACAACACCGGCTCCAAAACAAATTCTGCCTAGTAACATAACCACCCACCTGTTGCCACTATGCCCACCTTATCCTCATGTTCACTCCAGCATACATTTTCGCACTGTTGCTCCACCAACAAACGCCGTACCATGCCATGTAAATGACAACAACAGTTAATTTTAATTCACTAAGTAAGCGCGGTCAGAGCTCCAGTAATCGGGAGAAAAGTGAGCACGTTGTTGCGGTTTCAAAGCTATGAAACTGAAATCATTCAGTTTCCTAAAACGCACTGTCTGGAGGTACTGAATTTGGCTAATGAACTCTGCAGCAAAAAAATGAGCTACTTACTTTTTCACAATATTAACGTTGCTGTTCTGGCGCCGATTTCTCTCTATCTCGATCATCAGTCTTCTCTCACAACCATAACCACATATCCCAAAACATAACACACAACATCTAAAAAGTAAAACGAACACTTCACTGCCTAACACTATTGAAAACTCACACACCAACCTAATAAAAAAAAGCGATATCACAAACAGCAGCACCCTCTAGTGGCACCAAAGTCACTATTTTCCAGAACCAACATATCTGTTTATTTTTTTTTGCACTATATTAAGCTTTTTCTATAAAATTATTACTTAAAAAAATAATAATATAAACTCATATTCTAAGTGTAATAATACCCTCCAGGGTGGGCATTATGGGATATAACGGACCTTCCAGGGGCTATAAGGCCCTCCGCCTGCGGCGTTGGGCCTCATTATGCCCCTGGGCGGTCCGTTATATCCCAATAATGCCCTCCCTGTCGGGTATTATTACTTACTTATGAACTGGATAAAAAAAAAAGCTGATTAGCCGAGAGGCATTTGAAGCCATGATGATATCGGGCTACATCATCACGGCTTCAAAAAGCCTCTGGCCATCAGCCTCCTCACAACAAATACAGCCGCACTGAAGTAACACTTCCTAACATCAGCTACTCACACGCTGCCACTCGTACTTTCAAAAGCAGCATGCTCAACGCAACAAAATATGCCATTGCAAATGGCTGCCCCAGTCTATTTGCTGCCAACACTGGTACACAGTTGGACCATGTCCCACCACTAGCCCACAAATACAGATTCTGTAACCTCCAACAACCGTAACCCCTGTGCGCTGCAGACTGCAACCGCTCCTCCTAACGGCAAACCAAAACTGTGGCTTATGTTCAGAGTCCCCGTTTAAAAGCAGTAAAGAAAGCAAGTAAAAAAGACAGAAACAGAGTGACTCAGCAGAAACAGCCCTCCACAAGCATTTTTACTCATTCTGTTGCTCTCCCCTTTCAACAGCTACTCTCGGTACTTCCCCATTAGCACAACTAAAACAACGAAGATGTCTACCTGCATTCATCCTATTCAGATCACGATACTCAGCAGACAGGAATTTTAACAAAATAAAACCCCAAAATAAATCCACACAGATCTACACTGACTCCCACATCAGTCCCGGCAGTCAAACAAAAAAAAAAGAAAAATGTTTCAAAACTCGGAGCAGTGCTGGCAGAGTACAAGAGTTCCACAAACTCTATCTACAACAGATCCACCTGCTGCTCAGAGCCCATCAGAACCTATTTTCTGAAAACATATCCTTCCAACAACCAATAAAAGACATTTTTAAAACATTTTAAAATTTTCTTTCTTATTTTTTCTACTGAAACTTTAAAGCCACTTCATAATAGCAATAATGCACTCCAGGGTGTGGTATATCATGGGATATTGTCACTTCTCGGGACGTTGGACGCACTCGGCCTGCGGCCTCATGCCTAACCACCCTAGGTGTGACGATATCCCATGATATACCACACCCTGTCATGCATTACTGCTTAATTATACAATGGCATAAAAAATACTGTCCCCTGATTGGCTGGCTGGCACGATTTACACATTGTAAACTGTGCTATCACTCAACGGTAAAAGGTGCCAGCTGCCAGTGAGCCGCATCAGGGCCCCCCCCCCAAATCACTCTGACCACAACAAACCCTTAACTGCCAAAATGGCGGAACCCTCACAAAACTACCACTTCAGGTTCACAATTTCTGCGGCTACCCTACTAATAATAAAGCCCTCTGAGTTGTTTAAGTTCTACAACTTTCAAGTCTAGTAGTAAACCCTATTAAAAAAATCAGTTTAACCTAAACGGTCATTGAGTCCTCGGTGCTGCACATACGCTCCCTGCTAAACGGAACACAGTCACTGAGTCCTCAGTACTGCACACTGGCTCTCCGCTAAACCGCACACAAAAACACGTTCTGGAAACATTCTGCCTTATTTTACCTGACAGACCCCCAAACAGTCTCAAATGCACTTCATGGACCACAAAACCATTCTTTCTTTTTTTTTTGAAATGTGTCCTCCATAAGAAGTGAATCACAGTACCTGCCTCACCTCTCTCCACAAGTTTCCTATAGCTTCCGTGTCCCATTCCCCACAACAGTGACAACCTCCACCAGCAGAATCCACAGGATTAAAAGGAAGCTTTATCAGCTGAGTGAAAAATCAAGACATCGTCCCCAAATGCAAAATCCAAACCCAGAACCGCTAAACTGAAAACAAAACCAGAAGCACATAAGGGCAAGCTCCCCACGTGCACCATGGTCTCAAAAAACTCTCAAAAAACAAAAAAAATACTGTAAAATTGTCAGGCAGGCTGTCTGTTTAAACAAATTTCAAAAAGCAACAAACCACCCTCTCTCTTCCTGTACAGAGACTTGGTTGCAGGACGGTGTGTGTGTGTGTGTGTGGGGGGGTCAAAACAAGTGAAGTCTGGCATGCTATGTCTTCGTGTAACAATACAAGAGTCAGGTATTATTCTACCTAGCAGCGGGGAATTATTTTTTCTGGTGGAACAATTCTTTCAAGAAAAATTATGTAAAGCAGTAAAAACCAGTATTTTTGCAATAAAAAATGAAGGGGGCCATTATGTAATCACAATATCCCACTCGAGGATGTGGATGATGCCAGGATTTACCCACTTCTAGCATGGTTTCCTCACTTAGACTGTAGCCTCATGACCAAACCACACCATGCGTGGGTAAATCCTGTGATCACCCACACCCTCTTGTGGTATATTGCTTAACTTTACACCCCAATGTTCCCTGTCCTATCGCTATCACCCTGAGCAACCGCTAAGCCCTTCACTCTGTCCCAGCCGTGTTTAAAACTATTGATGGTTTTGGCACCCACCACATCACCTGGCAGACTGGTCCATGGCTCCACCACCTTTTCTGTAAAATAAAACTTTCTCACTTCCCTCTTGAATCTCTCCCCTGTCAGTTTCCACTCATGCCCCTGTGTTCTTGATCCGCTACTTATGCTAAATAGCTCCTCATAGCTCACCTTTTTCATTCCTTTCAGGAACTTGAAGGTCTCTCTCTCTCTCTCTGACATCTCCCCTCTCTCATCTGTTCTTTAGCGAATACAAGTTCCACTGCCTTGAATCGATCCTCATAAAATCTGCCCTGCTGGCCCTGAATCATTTTGGTCACTCTGCATTGCATTGTTTTCAGCCTGTCCTTATCTTTCCTTAGGTGAAGCCTCTAGAACTGTGCACAGTACTCCAGCTGGGGCCTCACCACTGATCTGTAGAGAGGTAGTACTACCTCCTTCCTTCTGCTGTCAGTACTCCTTTTTATACACCTTAGCATCCTGCTTCCCTTACTGTAGGCATTGCTGCACTGGTTTGACTATTTAAGGGAGTCACTGACGAATGACCCGAGGTCTCTTTCCCCAGAGGTTATGCCCAGCTTTGCCTCCCACACCATCCAATACTCTGTCCTCAGGTTCTTGTTCCGGTTTGCATCCCTTTGCACTTTCTGGCATTGAATTTCAATTGCCAAACCTTTGACCACCACTCTAGCTTTTGCAATTCTCTCCGCATCTCCCTAACACCCTCCTTGCTGTCTTTTCTGCCACAGAGCTTAATGTTATCTACAAAGAGACACATCTTGCCCAGGATTCCCTCTCTCATGTTGATAATGAGCATATTGAAAAGGACTGTACCCAGAACCAATCCTTGTGGCATTCCATTGGTGACCTCCCTCTTCTGATTCAACTCCATTAACCACAAGCCTCTGCTGTCTCCCTTCCAACCAGTTTTTCACCCATCTAACTGTCTTTTGCTGTAACTAGATCCTCAAGCTTCTTCAACAACCTTCTATGAGGAACTGAGTCGAAAGCCTTGCTGAAATCAAAGTAAAGTAAATCCACAGCATAGCCCTTATCCACCACCCTCATTACCCAGTCAAAGAATACTATCAGGTTGGTCTGACAAGACCTTCCTGGCATGAAGCCCTTCTGTTTACAATCTTGGAGTCTATTCTCTCCAAGTAGTTTACAAGGTCCTCTTTGACTAGTGTTTCCACCAGTTTACCCACAATAGAGGTAAGACTAACAGGTCTATAGTTATCCAGTTGCTCCTTGTCTCACCCCTTATGGAGTAGGACTATGTCTCCTACCCTCCAGTCTTTTGGAACTACTCATGTCTGAATTGAGCTACTGAATAGCTCCACCAGGGGTTCAGTTAGTTCCACTGCCAATTTCTCAAGCACCCTTGGATGCATTCCATCTGGCACTGGGGCTTTATCTATCGTTAGGGCTGCCATCCCTTTCCAAACCCTTTCATTGGTAAATACTTGCTGCCTTATCTCAGGGGTCCTCTTACAGCTCCCTTGATGCCACTCTCTGGCAAAAGCCCTCTCTCTACCCTTGTGAATACAGAGCAAAGGTAGTCATTAAGAATGGCTGCTTTCTGCCCGTCCCCCTCAGTTACCTTATCTTCCTCTGTTAGCTTGACAATTCCTCCTCTCCTTCTTTCTTTTTTCCCCTAATATAGCTAAAGAACTGTTTTCCCCACCCTTGACCCTCTCTGCTATATGCAGCTCTGTGTCTGCCTTTGCTTCTCTGACTACCCTCTTGGGTTCCCTTGTTCTCATTTGTACTCCCCCCATTCCTCCTTCCATTGTTTTTCCTTGTACCTGGAGAAAGCCTTATTTTTGGCTCTCACTGCTTCCCTGACCTTTCTAGAGAACCATATCAGTCTCTTGCACCTTTTTCTTTTGAGTACTGTTCTCGTGCAAGACTTTGTTACCTCGAGAATTTATTTATTTATTTAGCTTTTGTTAACCAGGTAGGTACACTAGACAAGACAATTGCCTATTTTCAGGTACGACCTGGGAGAGTACAGGAATAATAGATTTAGGTACATTGTACAAATTAGACATGTTTCAGTTCATGTGAGGATACAGATTCAACACAGCATATGAAACATGGTAAGGCATAGATTATACAGTATTAACATAACAAAAATAAGCACCTTGTGGGAGATAAGAGCAGTAATGTTACAGATTCAACACAGCGTACGAGCCTGGTAAGGTATAGATTAACATAACAACATAAACACCTCATGGAAGCCAAGAGCAGTTCCGTCCCTCTTGATTGACCCCCATCGTTCCTCCACATCCCTTATACTGTCCACTCCTACCAACTTGTGCTGGACCTGCTCCCACATCAGTCTGAAGTGCACACTTCTGAAATCTAGGACTTCAGCCTTTGATGAGGGCTTTCTTGTCCCAAGGACCAGGTCGAACCATATAGAGTCATGGTCTCTGGACCCTACCAGCCCTCCTACCATCACTCCTCCTACCTACTACTTCTGAGTTGGTGAGTAACACATCAAGAATGGCAGCCTGCCTAGTGGGTTCCTTAACCAGCTGCACCAGCAGACAGTCCTGCAATGTCTCCAGGAGGGCCTGACTTCTGGAGCTCCTGGCCGCTGGAATGACTCATTCGATATCTGGCAGGTTTAGATCCCCCCCCTTCCACCATCCCCCTTTCTAGTTCTGCCCCTATCTGAATATGTCACTCTTCTCCCTGTCTGAGAGGGTAATAGATCACCCCCATTTGTAGTTTCTTACCTGAGGATGTCATGAGCGTAACCTACAGGTTAAAGGCTAGGCTAAACATTAGTATAGGAGCAACACCATTTGTAGTGTAGCTACACAAGGGGCATAACACATTAACAATCACCATAGCATGATGGTGACTGGACCACGAGTAGGGAAGATGTGGGGAAATAGCAGCATTTACAGGCATCAGGATACTGGGAATTGGGTCGTGACGGTAGTGGTTGTGAGGCTGCAGTATTCCTGGGGACAATTGGGGTAAAAGGAGGATGTACAGTGTGTAGGAACCAGGAAAAATGATTCATGAGCAGCTAATGGCAGAAGCAAAGCAGCTCAGATGGGAGCTGGGGAGGGTGGTGTGGAGTGTACAAGAAGCTGGGCAGGGGAGAGAAAGACAGATGGGTGTTGCTGAGGGAAGAGAGGTTGGTAGGCAATGGATGAGGTTAGGTGGGATTATCCAAGCTCCACTGGTTGCACTATATCAGAGGGCAGGGGAGCTCAGAGAAGACGGAAAGGCAAGTAGTAGGCAGGAAAGTTGGGACTGCGGGAGATGAAACAGGAAGGGCAAACATTCAAAGAGGTACCCTTAAGGGAAGGATTTTACCCACTGTCTGGAAATGAGAATGATGTAACAGGTGGTGGTGAGAGAGGTTGGGATTAGGCAAAGGGGTTGGATGAAATAGAACAGGAGAAGGGGGTTGGACAGTACAAAGTATGACACCATGTCAGATCGCGCTATCTCAGAGGATGCCACAGAGGAGGAGCAGCTGGACTATGGTGGCCTCAAGAAGGGTAGGGGTGGTGGGTTCTGGAAGATTGGGGGGGATGGAAGGCACACTCCTCAATCAGTGCCACTACAAAATTCCTGTGCCACTCTGTCAGGGCAGCACTCCCAGGGGGAGGCATCCATGGTAGTGGCTAATGAGGATGTGAGGGGAGGAAAGGAGGGAGTGTGGTGCATTATAGGGAAAGGAACAATTGTTTAACCAGGAAAGGAACTTGTTTCCAGGTGCAACCTGGGAGCACAAGGAAGTTATATGACTTGCTCAGGTCACACAGTATGCAGGTGGGGGCAGATGGGATTCAAACCCAGGTCTGCAGGTTCTCAGCTCAGTGCCCTTAACCACTGTGCTATACTGCCTCCTTTACATGAAGGAAAGCATACAAACAATGGAGATACAGGGAACACAGGGTGGGACAGCGGTAGGCAAGGAAAGGCAAGGCACATTTTATTTAAAAAGATGCCCATCCTGGAGGTTCTGGGCACAGAACATGTTAAAATTGCATACAAAACACCATCAATAAATGATATATATATAAAATAACACCACAATGAGCAAAATAAATATTCTACACTATAACTCATTATTACAGAATTACCAAATAATATGATCAGTAATAACTATTGGCTAAAAAATATGACCAGGGACGAATTTAAACGTGAAAGTCAGGGATCAGAGAAAACTATAAGTTGAAGTCCGGGAAGGCCTGATTATACAGGAAGGCCTTGAGGCAGGCTTTGAACACCTCAACAGAACGTGCCTCTCTCAAGCTGGAGAAAGTGAATTCCACAGGACGGGGGTGTGACACTGAACGCTCTGTCACCTGCCATTTTTAGCCTCGTCCTGGGAATCGCAAGAAGACCCCTAGAGGAGGAGCAGAGGGAGCAGATCGACACAGCAGGTGTTAGAAGGTCCTTCAGGTAACCAGGGTTCAGGCCATGTAGGGCCTTAAAGGTGAGCAGGCCCACCTTAAAGAGGACCCTCCACCTGACCGGCAGCCAGTGCAGTTCACTCAGCACCGGGGTGATGTGACAGTACTTAGACTGTCCCATAAAACAGCCTGGCAGCTGCGTTCTGCACCAGCTGCAGTCGGCACAGGGTACCTCCAGAGACCCCGAGATACAGCGCATTACAGTAGTCAAGCCTGGATGTCACAAAGGCATGAACCAAGGTGGGGAGGTCCAGGGGCGGAACTAGGGGCTTTATCCTGGTGATATTCCTCAGATGATAAAAACTGGCTTGGATAATGGATGACACCTGAGACTCAAGCGCCAATCCGCCGTCGAGAATAATGCCCAGATCATGCACCCTAGAGGAGGCCTTCAATGGTACATACCCAAGAAAAAGCCCTGTTTCTGCACCAGAGGTCAACCTATCATGCCCTCTGCTCAATTCCACCACCAGTACCTTTGTCTTATCAGGGTTCAGTTGCAACCAGCTGGAGGCCATCCAGTCACTGGTCTCAGCAAGGCAGCTGTTAAGCACTTCCACTGCGTTGGTACTGTGGGTCACCCTGGAAAAGGGGAACTGAGCCACTGTTCTCACTGGTGTGAACTACAGACTTCCAGCACACAAGGAGGAGTTAAATAAGGTACTGGTAGAAGCCACTGGCAAGATGGTAGAAAAGGGGGGAGATGCTGCTGATGGGGAGGGGTGGTGATTTCAATCTTCGGGATTAGATTGGAACCTCCCAGCTGCGGCTTCAAATAGAAGCAGGGACATCCTGGACTCACTGCAAGGAGCATTCTTCAGGCAAAGAAATAAATCTGGATTTTTCCTATGTCCTGGCTTGTTCCCAGAAAGCTAAGCACGAATTGTAGACCTATCAGAACAGTTCTCAGATTTCTGTACACAATCTACTGTATGAGAAAGACAAAACACCCTAAAGAGAACTGTATAGCATACTGACTATAAAAACAACAAGTTTTCCATAAACTTTCAGTTAGAAGCAAATATGGATCCTTTGGGGGTATGGATATAATTTCTGAAAGCTGGAACATTACAAACATCTGGCAATTAGAAACAATTTCCTGCCCTCTTTAAGTAACAAAGCATAAAAATCTCAGCGTTTGCATAAATTGTTGGCCACCTGCTTTGAGAGCATTTGCAAGCTAACTGCCTGCATTTTCTTATCCATTAGGTTGCGAGGCACACAGTGTGCAGTTATTTGCATGCTAATATTTTTGAGTTACTTTCAAAATCTTATGCTCTTTGTTGTAATGACAATAAGACAGCTTTGTTTGCCCAATTCAGTCCAAATCGACTCATCTGCAGTATAAATGCACAAAACTGTGTTTTGCAAACAATTTGATACCTTGGATTATGTCCCTAATATTGGACTAGATCACATCCCGAAAGAAATCCTATCTTTTTTTCCATCAGGTATTTTTCCTCCGCGGTGGGCAGCAGTCCCGTACCAGCCGACCATACCAGACTCCATGGTCATTCGAGGCACCCACCCTCTCGTGCCCCAGTGGACCACCGGAGCTGGCCTGAGAAAGTCCAGCTGCGGCCCCCTATTTTTCCACCGTTTTCTCCCTCCCTAACCTGAGGCCCCAGAATGCGGTTGCCCATGCGTGTGGAGGCACGCATGTGCACCGTGGCTCCAGTGATGGCCCCTTCCACCCACACGGCCTATTGCCAGGTTCCCCTCTAGCATGGCACTGCCACCTAGCCTCCACTGGGTGGCAGCCAAGCACAGACAAACCCCTTTGTCCCACCCCAAGGAGGAGAGCTGCCTGGTGGCTGCATCAATCCAATTCTCCCCTTCTCCCCCAGCTGGTCCCCAGTGGCCTGAACTCGGGTTGCCAGCGTGGCATGAGGTGTGGCATCCAGTGCCTCAACTCTCAGCACCACCAGACCAGCTGAAACCATATCTTTTTTTGAGAAAAAGTAGTGTGAACAGTTAAAACTGTAAATCAGAGAGTGATCTTGGAGGGTTTTTTTTTTAATTCTCTGTTTATGCCCCTTTCTACACCTCAGCTGAGTCATTCCCTCAGGGTCCTTCAAGGTACCTGTGGCTAGGCATACTACTCCTGTTACTCTGCCTCCACGCAACCTTGGATTTCCTCCCAGGTGGAGAAAGAAAGAGCACCCTCCACCTGCACAAACTTTTATCAGGTGGTGGCCATAGGTTTCCAGGTTTAGTCCTTTGTCATGGTACTGGAGGCCAGCGTTGTGCCAGCTGTGGGGTTTCTTTTTCTGCCATTTCTCACATCCCTGAGGACATCGGCATACATGGAGGTCCAAGGAGAGTGTGCACACAAGACATGCTGCCCCTCTAGATCTCAGCCAATGTCCTCCCTTCTCACAGTGCCCCCAAACTGCACTGCCACCTGTGGTCACCCAAATGGCAGTACTGCAGCAGGAACGGTGACACTCCCTTCCCAGAGGAGAAGTGTGTCCCCTGGGACACTCAATCCTCCTCCCCCAGGCAGCCCCCAGCAGCCCGAGCTTATTCCTGAACCTGGGATGCCAGCATCGCAAGTGGTAGTGCTGCCGCTGCACGGACAGGCCAGCCGATCTTGGAGTATTAATTGCAAACAGGAAGCACAAAGTAGGCAGAGGAAGGCTGCAAAAATGGCTACCTGTACTGATACTGAGCGACAAATAAAAAGGTGAGCAAAGCTTTTTGCTCACTTGTTTGATACATCTTTGTCTTGGGTGCTTAGTTTACTTTTTTCTCTAAAAATGGCAACTGTAATACTGTATTTGGGTGCATAAAGATAAATGTTATGAAACTGGTCACATAAAGTTATGTTATCGGTGAAAAGAGTGCACCAATGATGACACTAAGAATACTGTAATCAGTCGTGGGTGCTCTACTACTGAAGGGAAATAAAAGAAACAAAAAAGATCCAACAGAGAACAACAAAATAAATATATCCAATGGGAGAATTAAGCTATAAAGACCATTAATACTGCTTAAGTAAAAAAAGAAATGCTAAACAGATGGGAGCGTTACCTCCCTATAAGGCATCCAGCACAGCAAAAGTCAATTTTTTTTTTATATTTATTATACTTTTTGCAACTGTCAGCCACCCGGTACCTCAGTCAGGACACGGACCCTCGCTTCAACCTCCATATTGGACACGCCCCCCCTTTATACTCCCAGCTTACCCCCCAGGGCGGGGCTCTGGCACCAACCCCCTACATGGCGCTGCAGATGGTGGGATAGGTGAAGGAGGCCATCCTGGAGGCTGATTGAAGCTGATGGATGGCTTCATCTGGGGTGGCCAGCAGCGAGGTTTTCTCCCCTGTAAGCAGGGGAGGGAACGTACAATAATGCCAGTTCCTGTTCCACCCCTCTGAGTCTTATTGGTGCCAGTCACTGTGGTGCCCCTGGCCTCTGCCAGGGGTCCATCAAGCAGTGGTCACACACTGCACCCTCTCCCCGGAGAAGGAGAGCAGTCCATGAGATGCTCGATCCTTCTCCCCCGGCTGACCCTCCGATGACCCAGGTCTGTTCCTGAACCCGGGTCACCGACATCGCAAGTGGAAATTCAACCGCTGTGCCAATAGGCCAGCAGCAAAAGTGATTTTAAAATCCAGTATTTAAAGGAGGGATGGGATTGTATTGGGGCACCATGGAGCTGGCGTCCCAATCCCTTCCAGTTTCCTATCAGTTCCACGATCAGCTGTTTTAGAGCTACAATCTGATCCCAATTGGGCTGTAGGCTCTTCCCACAGCCCTAAAAAGGCCTTGTTAGTGAAATAGTGGCTTTGATTGTCAAATGTATCCTTCTAAAATTTGAAATATGTTTAAAAACACTCCCAACTTACACATCATGAAATGTCTGGAGTGTTTGGCATGCCTTCTCCCTTTTTGGACTTCTTAAAGTATTCCTCCACAGCTGCAAAATAGTGCTCTCCCACTCTGATTTTTGCTATTTGCTGCTCTATGTTAAAGGCATCTGAAGGAAGGGGGGATGTTACTGTATTGCACCTCAGAACTTCTCAGGATATTAAAAAAACTTTTTAAACTGCTGTTTCTATCATCTGTCCAGCTCAGTCTAATAGATTTGTTCTATTTCTTTCAGCAATCTAGGGGTTAACTCAGTATATGTACTGGAATTTACTGAAACCCACAAAGTCAGACTACAGTGTCAGATTACAGACAGTGCAGCTGCAGCCTGTGTTAGCTATCTCATTCCTATGGGCACGACAGGTTGCATGCTCACACACTAATATACACACACACACAGCAGCATGTACTCTGATTAAATAAATTCAAGAGGACTGAATTAGCAGCATGCCAGTTTTTGATGACTGTGACTAAACAGCATGGCACCAAAAAGAAAATAACTCTGGTCATTTGGTAGCTTTTTTTTTTTTTAAACAGCCCTATCGGCTCTGGCTAGAGTTTGTTTAGTTCAGTGGTGGCTTTGATTGTCAACAGGTGGCCTCTAAAAAATAAAAACATATAAGCAAAATAGTGCCTCCATTTACTTTTATGAGCGCACGGCAAAGTGGCTTGTCAACTTAGATGTCATGAAATGCCTGAGTGGGGGGGGTGGCATGCCTTCTGACAGAGAAATGGAAGGGAGTGGGCTGCAGGCTCTGTCCATTCATTTTAGCAAGATTAAACTTGTTTCACTTTGTAGAGTGAGACAAAAGGGTCTGGAGCTGTTCACGTTGGAGTACAGAAAACTTGGGGAGGAAGGCCTGGTTGTTATAGTTCAGTAGATAAATAGGGGATACTGGTATGCAGTGGAACTCAAAATATGTGGAACCATGGGGGATTTCTGATAGTTCTGCCTCCTCACATGTGCAGATAAACTGCATATTTTGAGTCAATCCACTGCATGTTTGATTTATGCATCAGTTTATGAGTTCTTAAAGAAACTTTCATATTTGCTGTTTCTATGAAGATTTAACTGTTTTTTGATTTCAACAGCTGTCTTAACTGCAGCACTGGGCTATTGTGATATCATCAGCATTGTAAAAGCTCCTCTGTGATTGGTTCAGTAGTCCATTGTGAGGTACTCAATCTTCATGATACTTACTGTGGCCTACCCACCAGCAAAGGTAATATGGGCCTCCAGGGAGAGACTGCAGCCAGTAATGATAGGGAAGGGGAGTGTGAGGAGGAAACTGGAGGCTAGTGATTGAAGGGGGTGGTTAACTTCTTTATAGAGTGCCCAGTCACCATTCTGCAATGCCAATTTTATTCAAAAATGTCTGGTAAGCCCCCACCACCCCCACCGAGAAACATCTGCCAGTGCTGGCAGGGGACACTTGATTGCTAAAAAGAATAGATATGTTGGGGGGGGTGGAGAGATTTGTGACCTAGTAGTTCTGGTGATGAGCAGCCAACCGCCACAAACTACTTTTGCTTGTTAAATCACGTGAAGTGCATTTTGTTTGTGTCATCGGGCAAAATTTTACCAGAATCTCAAAGTGTTCATCATGAAATTACACAGAATTTCATCTGAACTGAGTTGTTGTTTTGTAGTGACTTTGCTGCCAAAATGTAATTTTGCAAAATGTCTACTACAGTACATGTGTTGCCCTTCCATATTCAAATAGGTCAATGGCAAACTGAGAGTAGGCAAACCCCCTGGTTTCAACTGAATCCCATACCAATGAGAATATCAGTGGCATTAGTACCCACACAGGTGGTCAGATGTGAGGGCACAAACTGGCAACCCATGATGGCTACCGGGCCAGTAGCCTGTTTGACCACTGTGTTTTATCAGTGGCCCTAACTTGTACAGAATAGAATAGATTTTGGTTTCATATAGTGTCTCTCATACACTGGAATAATTTCACAGTGAGTTACCATTGGCAGTAGCACTGCTGCTGCCACCACCACTGCTAACTCCACTTTATCCAGGAAGTCTTCAGGTCGAGTCTGTGCTACACACTGGAAGAGTTAACACTAAGGTCGTCTCCACATGCAAATTCATGAGCTGATTTAAAGAGACCCCTGTGCCCTGGCTGATGATATCGTGAAGTGTACACCATGGAGCTAAGGCAGGAAAATGGTGCTATAGTGCAACAGCCCCTTTTGTACTCACTTCAGCGGTTTCCGGGGCACTCGAGTCTTTCCTGGACACACCTCAAGGGGGCCAGCCTAGGTTCTTTAGCAGACAAGTGGTAGTGGAACAACAGGTGTGCATGGTTCCTGCGCCTGGGGTAGTGATAGGGAATACCTGTAGATAAATTGCAGGTTAACACCCCCCAGGAAAATACAGTAACTGCTCCTGCTGTACCTCCCCCACACAACAACAATTTCCACTTTTCGCAATGAGTCTCATTACCAAAATGTAACATTAACAATTAAATTTTATTTTGGGGGACAGGGAAAAAGGGAGAAAAATAGCACAACAATTTTAATAACTGTAGCAACACTTTTACCCCACACAGTCCTCACCTCCCACCTATGGGTGTACCCAGCTTCTCAATGGCAGCTGCCCACAAAGTCTACAAAGTCCCTGGAGTGGGTACCACACCACTGTGAAGAAGTTGTTGGGGATCTCTCGTTGGGTCCCAAGGAACTTTAAACAGTAGAAATGGATGCAAAATTTTATTTTTCTGTCTGGGCACAGCTTTCCGCTTGGCACAGCCCTGCCCGTGACTTAACCCCCTTACTTCTCTGACTAGCTAGCTAGCTAAATAAAGACTTCCCCAAAGCCACATCCCAGGGTACTTACAGTTCAGAAGTTCAAAGGGGGTGGCAGAAACTTGGTTCATGGTACCATGCTGGAATCAGGAGTTGTTGCAACACAGCAGCAATTGCCTGAAGAAATGACGAACACTGGTCTTCACCTGCCAGGCCTTTCCAGTCTTCGCCCCCAGGGCCTTTGTATGCAGTGTTCACCTGGCACGCCTCTTGACGTCTTCCTTTCTGGAGGTCTCCTCTTCGGTCTGGGTACAGAGTAGGCTGGGTGTTACCCAGATTAATGCTTGGCACACACTGTTCTCTGCCACAGATACTGTTGGATTAGGCTGTGACCGTTACAGTTTCTGCTTTTCACTGAGGTACCCCATCAAGTGAGCACTACCAGATTAGCACTGCACTCTACGGCACTAGTCTGGTAAGCACTCACACGGACAGCGAGGGGGGATTTGCAGCACTTGCTATAAGCATGCCCCCGGTCGCTGTCAGTGGTACTGAAGACAGACAAGGGCACTAGGATCCAGGAGGCTGGCCAAGCTGCTCCCATGGTGTGGAGGGCTGGGGCATAGAGCAGTTTGGCCAGCAGCAGTGGAAACCAGGGTTCTAATCCTGGTCTCCAACCTTTTAGCTACCTCGGGACTTGTTATTTCTTATTTTTAAGTTTCCCAGGGATCCGCTCCCCCTCGGAATGAGAATCCTAAACACAGGGGATAAAAATCTGTACCATTTTTACCACATACATCATGCTGATGTTGTTCAACATTGTTTGGACCCAGTGCCTTTCACTGCCAAACTCCGCTGGCTGTTTCTGTACTGCAAGGCAGTCAGTTCTTTCTCTCTCTCTAGCAGCAGATCTACACAGTCTCTCACACTAGCTGTGGAGTCTAATGTTCTTGTACACAGCCACAGGTTCAAATTTCAGCAGCAGCTTTCCACTCTCGGCAACAAATTCACTCAGCTGCAGGTTCAAACCTCAGCAGCAGTTTTCCAACTCAGCAACAAATTCACTCAGCCGCAGATTCAAATCTCACCCTGGAAACTTCTCACACAGTCCAGTTCCTTTCCCATGGGCTATGCTCTTTTTCAGGCATTCTGCAGCTTATTGTCCAATACTGTGGCTAGACAAGGCCTCTGGCAAACAGGCAGGCCTTCAGGGCTAGCCAGCCCACAGCAGTCTCTCTCGCTCTTCCTGCACTCTCTGGTTGCACACTCAAGAATCCCCCTTTGGCAGGCAAACAGCCCCTTTTATCAGTTTCCCAGCAGCCCCTTCTCATTGGTTGCTACAGCTGTCCAACAGGAACAATTTATATTCCTAGAGCTCATTTGATGCCCTATTAGCTGCTATTTGGGTGCCAAGAATTGTCCCTCATTTTCCTCCCAGTGTCCTCTTTGGCAGTCCCATGAGACTCTTGGCAAAATCCCTGCTGACTGATTGGCTATGGCAGGGGTAGAAGGTGGACAACATGGCTGCTGAACACAGCCAGCATTTCACTGATTTATGTTTTGATTTCCCCCTGGTTCTGTAGCAGTCCCTCTGCACTCTAATTCCCATGCAGAGTTCAGTAATTTAACTTAATTCCTTCCCTGTTGCTGCTGCTGATAATCTACAGCCACCAAGCAGCAGAACAGGCTCATTAATATTCATAAGACCTTCATCAATATCTATATGGTAGCACCAGAGCACTCATTGGCACTCCTTAAATAAACACTTTTTTTACTCCTCGGGTGCCTCTACCATGTCTCCGAACCCCATTTTGCTTGATAAGGGGGCTGGTGCAACTTTGCTGCAATGGCAGTGAAAAACCAGAGATGCACTACTGTGCATGCGCAGACCGCTGGCTCACACATTCATACGGATGAGCACTGTGGTTCCATGTCTTGTGCTCCTCTGGTGACAAACTGACAAGAGAACACAACAGGGGCTGGAAGGAGAGTCCTGGACACTAGGGACTTGGGCACAGTGGCGGTGAGAACACAGGAGAAATGGGAGCCAACCCAGGTAAGCCCACAGAGATGGGGGCTTACAATAGCAATGTCTGTATACCTGCCCCCCTCACCAGGTTTATAAGATGTAGGAACAGGTACAGACATGAGCATCAAATCTTGGTGTGTGTGCTACAATGAGGAGCATGCAAGATGGGGTAGTGGCAGGGTATATTAATGACCCTGAGGGAGCATAAGCAATGATGCTCCAGTTGTCTACACTAGGTGGGCAATAGGTCAGAGGGCACCTTTTGGGCTGACATGAACCACAGGGCCCATCCTTGTACTGCTGGCATTAGATGTCCCATGCTGTGGCGACAAAGATGACCATGACTCACAAGAAAATTGTACTGCTGGCACATAGAGTATTTTCATTTTATATTATACAATGGCAAGAAAGAATCTTGGACTGTGATTGGTCAGTTTGGGGCTGGACCCATGGCGTTATCCCAGCACGACGCCACAGGTCTAGTGCCATCATGATGGCTGCCCTCTTTTTTTGCATCTCCTATTAAGAAACAAAACTATTTTTCTACTCTAATAAAAACATTCTTTAAAATTATTTATTTATTATATATTTATAACAAGCCATTGTATAATAGGAATAATGCACTCCAGGGTGTGAGTCATTTGGGATAATGCCACGCCTGAGGTGGTGGACGCTTTCGGCCTGCAGCCTCGTGCCCAACCCCCCCGCGTGGCATTATCCCAGCATGACACACATCCTGTTGTGCATTATTCTTTTAATTTATGGCCAAGAAAGACACATTAAGCTGAAGCTTGTTTTCTGGTGCATCCTGGGAGCACAGGAAAGTTAAGTGACTTGCCCATGGTCACACAGTATGGAAGTGGTGTCTGTGGGAGTCAAACCCAGTTCTCCAGGTCTGCACTTAACTAATACTCCATACTGCCTCCCCTATGTAGTGTAGTAGATCCCAATCATGGTTCAGCTGCATGTTCCAGTCAAATTATGAGCACAGAGGAGCAGGCAATGGTAAGGGAATTCTGACACAGATGCCACACAGCGCACTCCATACTTGCTACACTGCCACTGTATAGGGCTGTTTGGGCACATTGGGGGCCTTCAGTAATTCAGCCTACTGTATCCAAAGCCCTTGACAAAGCCACGGATTAGAAACTGGTATTGTCGGATACTATATAGGCTACACAGTACACGCTTTAGCCATTAACAGTTCTAATGCCACACACTGCCAAATATCATGGACCTGTGCTACTAAGAGAGAGAATTTTGTCTTTGGCACTGACAGAATCTCTCCCATTTTATCAAAAAGTGTCATGGGGTCTTTAACTTCCTCCTGGGCCTCCACCAGAGATGGACATCGTCACTAATTCCACTCTTCTGTACTTTCCTCCCCCCTCCCATCCCATGGGTTGTGCTGTCTTTTTCGCGCCATTTTGAACTCCACATCCCTTCCAGTTGCCTGCCTGCAACTATCTGCTGTCAGCGAAGGGTGATTTGTATATTTTGTTTTTCTGTGGTGGCAGTAGGGGTCTAGAAGTTTGCTAACTGATGTGGGAACAAGAAGGTGACAGGTTCAACCCCCACTTGAATCAAATACCCACTGTGTGATCTTGGGCATGTTTGGTTATCTAACAAACTCACATAATCTGATTATTTTACAAGAAACTGGGGCAGATGTCACAACCCCATGCTGAGTAACAAATCTGCTCAATCACTACTTTGCTAATTTACCAGATGTGAATATCGTACCATTAAAGGAACTCGAACATCTTCTGGAAGGTCATAATAAACTTAAGTTGGGGAGGCTTGGGAAATCTGAGGGATTTTATCAGGAGGGTGGACAGCAAGTGGGCTGGCTACGAATGAGTAGAAAGCTTTAGATTCATTGAAGTATAGAAACAATTTGTTGGCAGAAAATAACCATGTGACTCACCCAGTCTGCCCAGATGATCCCTGCCTAGTCTGTTTCCACAGACCCTAAGATTCAAAAGGGTTATGGATGGTGAAGTACTAAATGTGTTAAAGAGAAGCATTCATGTACAGTAGCTGACATACAGCAGTGCCAACCAGGATGCAAAGCAGTAATGCTGCAGTGTATCACAAACTGCTGCAATATGCTGCAGGGAACACTGTAATTCAATGGCAATTAAGCCCTTTTGTCATGCAGTATTTTGTGGCATGTCATTTACTACAAGCTACTGAGTTGCACTGTGGCTGGCTCCACTGTAGTTTCATGGCAAGCTCTTTCAAACAAGGTATTGGGTTCATCTGTAGCTGGAAGCACTCCAGAGATATTGATGACCGAGTCTGTTCAATATTAATACATTGCTCTCTCATATCTGCCAGCCTCCCTACATCCTAAATGTTGGCAAATAAAAAGAGGGTGGCGGATAATAGAGGATGGTGGTTAAAGGGGGAGATAACATATTGGGAAAATGGGAGCTCACAACGGCGGTAAGCAAGGGTGGCGGATAAAAGGGGATGGATAAAGGAGGAGCACTGTACTACACTGCAGCCATTTGTAGAACACAGTGATGCCAGCCGGCCCAGTGGCGCTGAGGGTTGAGGCGCGGGATGCCACACCTCGCGCCACGCCGGCGACCCGGGTTCGGGAACGGACTCGGGCCGCTGGGGCTGAGGGGAAAGGAAGGATTGAGCGCCCCACGACAGCCTCCTTCCTTTGGGTGGTGAGGGGATACATGCGCCACTGCAAGCGACACCCAGTGGAGGCTGGGTGTCCAACAGCATGCGCATTTGACAGGGGGGAGAAGCCGGCAGACGTCTGCACGTCAGTGTGCTGACGTCATTGCACGTCCGGCTCTCCAGGGGGTATATACTATACAAAAATAGGGACTCCGCCTCTATGAAGCCCTCCCCAAGGGTTCCTCTCAGGTCGCCGATCCTCCAACCAGTTACTAGGGAACCTGGGCTGATATGGGTGCCAGCTCCGCGGCCCCATCCTCTGGGGGGTAAGCCAGGGGTGACCGGGGGAATTGGCCGACATGAGGGACCTCAGGGGGCCGTGACCAGGGTGGATACTTGGCCAGAGTATCCCTAAAAAAAAAAAAAGAACACAGTGATGCCACTGAGGAACAAGTTGAGCTTGACTTCATGTAGTTAGGCACAGCTTGTTCCTTGAGGACATCACTGTGTTCTATAAAGGGCTGCAATATAGTATTAATATTGAACAGACTCATCTATATGTCTGGAGTGCTTCCAGCTACAGCTGAGCACAATGCCTCATCTGAAAGAGCTTTTCCTGGGCTTTCAAACTGTGATGGCCACTGGGCATGAATGTGTCCTTTAAGGAACTAAACCCTGGGAAGGAACGTGGTCTGGATAATGTGCAGATGAGATTTCTTGAATGGGAGCAGTTGAAATGTTACTGGTTGTTAAACATATTTTTATTTAATTGGAGCCTTTGTAAGGGTAATTTGTCATCAGTATGGAAAACAAGCAAAGTCATCCAAATTTCTAATACGGGAACTAACCAGGACCTCTCTAACCACTGGCTGATCTCACTGCTGTCCATCCTCTCCAAGGCACTGGAGAGGTTAGTGCATCATCAGCGGTATAAATATTTAGAGGGTAATACAGTGTTTACTGATTACCATCATGGCTTTCATATAGGTCACTCCATGGACACTGCCCTGGTAGATTTCAGGAAGTTGTGAGCAAGTTCCTTGGACCAAAGAAAGAAACTGAGGCAATGTTCATGGACCTGATGAAAGCCTTCAACCTGGTAGACTACTCCTTGCTTTTGATTGACTCACCACAATCGGCATGCATCCAGAGGCCATGGGGTGGTTCAGGACATATTTAACTGGCAGGTTACAGTGGGTCCTGGTAAAGGAAAAATTATCCAATACCAGAAACTGTCACTGTGGTGTACCGTAGGGCTCAATCCTGAGTCATCTGCTTATTTTGATCTTTGTAAATGACCTCCCAAATATCCTGAGTCACTCATGGATCAGGATGAATACTAATGATGCTGTACTGGCTGTGACTGGTAATACCAAGGAAAATCTATGAAGGAAGCTAGAAGAGGACTTTTAGAGCTGTGTAGGAGTGGTTTATCAGGTGGAGGCTGGTAATGAGTGTCAAAAAGACACAGAGTATTTGGTTTAGATCAAGGCAACATGTCAGTTCAATGGGCAGTGTGCTGATTTCAACAGTAAAGATCTGTCTGGTTTACGCTAGAATTGTGTTAATGAATACTAAAATGTGGGCGTTACCTTTGACTATGGACTGAAATTTGACAGTCATATTGCGGCCCTCAGTCAAAGTATTAATAAAAGAATAGGGGCACTGAAAATAATTTCATACTGCTTTACTCTAGAGGTTCGATTCAAAGTTGTTACTTCTCCGGTTTTGTCATGATCGAATACCAAAGCTGCACGTATACAATATGAACACGAATAGTAAGAATCTGACGACACTTGACAATTTATACAACAAACTGGCATGTTTTGTTTTGAGGAGTAAAATGACCACCCACCATTGTACTATGCACAGTATGTAAACCTCCCCCATCCCCGTGTCTAGGGGTATGCCTGATGTTGCTGAAGGGGAAGGGGTCACAAAGCAGAAACATATACCAGGTACAATAACTTCCATCTTTAGTGGCTGATGGCTTCGTTGCAGCTAGTTCTTCGGTGCCGGGGGTGCCCTCTCTGGTGCAGGGCTGTGAGGGACTTAAAAGGGGGTTAAACACAGTACACAATCTCACAATCCGCAGTGACTGAATATTTCAAGAACGTAATGTCCACACAAAGAAATCAGGAACAGGGGATCCCATTAAATTAACAGGCTGGCCAGTTAAAACATGTTTACAGAGTCGATTCCTCCAGACCCAGAAGTCCACAATGGAGTTTCTTTTTTTTTTGCTTTTTCTCCCATCCCGGTTGGCCCACGTTCTTGTTGTCCTCCCAGCCCCATCCCCTGACCCACAGGGCTTACCTCCCTTCTTCCCTCACGCCTTGCCCTCCATGGCAGAGCATCAGGGAGTCCCCCTCAATCTGCCGAGACTAGATCCAGTTTGGGAGGTGCCTGCTATCAGGAGCAGAGCCTGTGGAGGACAGCAGTCATCTGATGCACCCAGGACTGTTTCACGTCTTTTGCCCGTGAACTGGAAGCGGAGCGTGCAATGCCCACAACGGCTGAGCTGCACGTGCTTCTACATGTAGCATGCTGGTTGGGTGCTCCGCTTCTGCCCCACGTTGTACAGGATCGGCGTGCCAACACCCAGCCACTGCTAGGTGTCAGGCAGGCACCAGTCTCCATTCCCTATCCTCCCCAGGAGAGGAGAGCTGTTCTCTGGATGCTCGATCCCCTCCCTCCACGGCCGACCCCTGACAACCTGCTTGCACCGTGAACAAGGATCACTGGTGTGGCAGTAGGTAAGGCATGATGCCTCAGCAGTCCACGCTACCGGGCCAATGTCACAGTGGAATATCATTTAATACATTTTGGGAGTTCGTACGTGGTTGTAGAGACCCTTTCTCTGTTACAATCAATCCCTTGGGCCGGTTGGCCACAACATGGGAAAAAGTCAGCAGCATCAGCAACTATCTTGAGGCCGGAACCTCACATTATCAGCAGCAGCATACTCTCACTATTCCCACTGATGCTGTTCTCTCCTCTACCTTTTGCACCTTCAAGAGGACACAGCGCCAGGAATCCTTGCACCTCTGGGCTCTGACAGACTTTTCCCTCCTGGACCAGGCTCCGGCAAGTGACTACCCTTACGGCCATCAGGACAGACATCTCCACCGATCCACTCCGTAACACACATCTTCCAGTGGACTGACTCCTTACACGGGGCATAGATGACTATGGGCCACTGCACCACTATACCACCGATGACCAATACACAGGACTTAACCTCCACCGCCCAAGCAGGAATGGGCAAGCGACCCTGCTCCTGCAAACTGCCATCCAAAACCTTTGCACAGGAACACCAAAAAGGCGCCAAACCCCCAATTTATAGTCTGACACCTGGGCAGTGACCTCCGAGCCATAGAGGGCTGCAACCATAAATATTAAAATTAAAGGTTCCTGAAATGGAACAAGAATAAGGAAAACTCTGCCAACCCCCCAATGGGTGGGTTACAAGTAGGCTAAATTGGTTACTCTTGGAGAATGTAAGGGGGATAAAATGGTTAAAAATTATCTACATGTAACCCCTAGGTGGTGCTATCCCAAGGGCTACTACCCCTGCCTGCCTGGCTGTTAGCAGGTTAAGGGGACGACTTCTGAAACGGGTGCCTCCACCCGAAGGTCAGGGTTGGTAGTGGTCAAGCTAACCTGGGCACAGCCCTCTGAGACACTGTAGCCCTCCTCTTTCCTTACTAGTGGCCAGAACAATATATAATAATCACTTTCACAATACCCCTGATATACCACACAAATACCCACACTGTTTGCACTTACCACCAGGGCTTTCCTCTGGCTCAGCCCTGGGGAACCCCTGTAAAACAAGGTTATACACAGCAAATAACAGCAGTACAGTACTCTTGCACAAACTGGAACCACAGTCAGGGTAACTGCAAAAAAAGAGTTAGATCTGATTTATTTAAGAGACTTAAACAAGGGAAGGGCGTAATCAGGTTAATTTGCTTAAAGGCTGTATCAATCAAACAGTTATGCATGCACTTCAGGGTCCATAAACAGTCACACACTCTGGGTACCCAGATGGAGAATGGTGGGCTAGCCAGGAACGTTGCAGCTGGTTGTAGCCCTGTGATGGAAGAAAACAACATGTACAACACACACTATTTGTAATATGGAGCCAGAGGGCTCAGTTCGTGAAAAGAAAACAACAATACAATCAGATGACACACTTTTAGATTTGGCTGTTGTTGCAGGGAGCTACCCTCATGATTATTCATGATACCAAAGACTGGACACAGGCTGGACAACAATTGAGACAGCAGGTGATTAATCTGGAGTACCAGGAGAAGCAGAGTCCACATAAATCGCTGAGGCGTCATTCCTGTTCAAGCATGGAGCGGGGGCTGATCCCCAGGCAGGTCTCTCATCGATTGCTTTCTCTGTGCAGCGGGTAGTCTGGCTGGGCCAATGTGGCAAGGCCCCAGCCAAATGGAGACAAATTCGGATATAGTCCGTTTTCGGCTGGATACAGCTTCCAGCAAGCAGAACACAGTTCACACAGTGGGGAGCCAAATCACGACCCACATTCAATACACAGCACATTTACATGTAAGGAAATTCTACTGTACCAGGCAAACCATTCTTCGGTCATGATCGCAGAGTCTCTGCACAAACCAGGGATTCAAAAGCAGCTGGAAATCCTGACAGTCCGATCGCATTCAGCAAAATCTTCAGTCTTCTTCAGGTATGAGCCTGGTAAAAAAATCAGTGGCTTACTTCGTTCTCACAAACTTGGATTTACATACAAAAATTTGAATTCAAAAGGACAACCCCCCCCCCATCCTAGTTATAGAATCCATAACTTCAATATGTCCTTAAAGAACTAATGTACTGCCTAAAATTAACATTAGTTTTTAAAAGCAATCAACTATTGCCTATTATATCTTAGGTGTTTTCTCTTTTCCCTTTGGTAGATTAGAAGATTTTTTATCTGATGTTAGTAAGTGTGATCTCTGGAACAGCACTCTGCCTGACAGCTGACATATCTAATTCAAGTCCCCCCTCCTCCCACATCACCTGCATTATGACCTCACTGACTGTGACATCAGAAATACTCAGGAAGAGCCACTCATTAACTGCTAAGTCAATCACCAATGATGTCACAGTCAGGGGTTAGGTACGATTCCCGACACGCAGAATTCTGTCACACTTTGGCCCAACACCTAAAGCTTAATACACAAAATGCCAATGGAGACAAAAAGCTGAAAGTACGAATCCCGACATTTGCTGTGTCGGGCTTTTTGCTGATGGAAGCGTGTATATAAAAGCAAGCTACATTAGCAACATCCCTTAATTGGTAGTCACTGTTGTAATACAAAATATAATACTTCACCAAAGCCTGTGGAACATTCAAGAAACAGCAGGAGCAATACAAATTGAATACATGCTTATCTCCGTTTGGTTCCTGTTTGCCAGTACTAAAAAAAGTTGAATACTCTGCCAAAGCCAGCAGACATCATATTCCAGAAAGACTGAAAATTAGTCAACACAATGTACAGGAACATCACAAGCAGTAAATAAAAATGTATTGTCCGAGTTCTCACATACATGTTGTGTGAGACACATTACACATGACCTTTGCCCTTTGTCAGTCTCTATTTGGTTTTTAAAGGAGCAACACTGATTTATGCATGAAGTTACATTGTGAGAAGCCTGGTTTTGTTCTTTAAGGAGCAACAATGATTTATGCATGAAGTTACATTGTACTAAACTCCCTTTTTATAAAGTTTTAGTACACACCTGCCTCATAAGAAACGCACCCAAAAATGCGAATCATGCTTACCTTTGCAGATGGGTTTTCCTTGAAACATAGAAACATAGAAACATAGACTTTGACGGCAGATAAGGACCACTAGTCCCATCTAGTCTGCCCATTTCCCTACCTACAGGATAGGCCGCAGATCCTAGTTAACCAACAGCCTATTTCTTCCTACCCCCCACAAGAATTGCCTTATGTCTGTCCCATGCATTCTTGAATTCTCCCACAGTTTTAGACCCCCACAACCTCCTCAGGAAGGCTGTTCCATGCATCCACTACCCTCTGTGAAATAATACTTCCTCACATTGCCCTGAACCGCGTCCTTCTATCTTTAAATTGTGTCCCTTGTTCTTGCAAGTCTCTTTTCTGAAAGATGCTACCCTCTTGGACTTTGGTGATTCCACTGAGGTACTTAAAAGTTTCTATCATGTCCCCTCTCCTTCTTTCCTCAAGGGTATATATTAAGCTCCTTAGCTCTCCTCATACGGCTTTCTTGCAGACCCTGCACCATTTTAGTTGCCCCCTCTGACTGGCCTCTATCCTGTCTATGTCCTTTGGAGATGGGGTCTCCAGAACTGGACACAGTACTCCAGATGGGGTCTCACCAACTGTCTGTACAGAGGATAACAACTTCCTGTTTTCTGCTGCTGATGCCTCTCCATACATCCCAGTATACCCCCAGCCCTCCCTACTGCCTTCTCACATTGCTTGCTAACCTTAAGGTCATCTGATATTATTACCCCCAGGTCCCTTTCCTTTTTTGTTGTTGTTACTACCTCCTCACCCATTGTGTATTCTTCCCCTGTGTTCTTGTTTCCGAGGTGCATTATTTTGCACTTCTTTGCATTGAATCCTAGCTGCCATACTTTGACCATTCCTCCAACCTTGCCAAGTCCCTTTTCATCCTTTCCACGCCTCCTTGTGTATCAACCCTGTTGCAGATCTTTGTGTCATCTGCAAAAGGCATACTTTCCTTCCAGTCCCTCTGCAATGTCACTGATGAAGACATTAAAAGGACTGGACCCATACTGAACCTCTGCGTACTCCCACTAGTAACCCCCTTCTTCAGAGTGGACTCCATTTACAATTACCTTCTGTGTCCTGTTGTCCAGCCAATGTTTTACCAGGCTACCACCCTGGGTCCCACTCCCAGGCTGGTTAATTTGACTATTAATCTTTGTGTGGGACTGTGTCAAATGCCTTGCTAAAGTCTAGGTAGGCCATGTCCACAGCCCCTCCCTGGTCTACTACTTTGGTCACCCAGTCAAAGAAATCTATTAGATTCATCTGATATGACCTTCCTGCCAGAACCCATGCTGCTTTGGGTCCTGCTGCCCACTGGCCTCTAGGTACTCAACTATTCTTTCCTTCAGAAGTGACTCCATCACTTTCCCTACCACAGAGGTCAGGACTGACAGGTCTGTAGTTTCCTGCCTCTGTCTTGCTCCCACTTTGTGAAGGGGAATCACATCCACCTTCCTCCAGTCCTCGGTACCACACCATCCTCCCATGATTTATTAAAAGAGTAGCCAGTGGTTTCACTAGTTCCTCCTTAATTATTTTAGAATTCTGGGTGAATTCCATCAGGACCCATTGCTTTGTCCACCTTCAGTTTTAGGAGTTCTTGCAGAACCTTTCTTCTGTGAAAGGACTGGGATCACCCCTTATCAAGAGTGCTTCTGTTAATTGGATTAGCACTTCCCTCCTCTTTAGAATACTGAGCAGAAATATTCATTCAGTATTCCTGCTTTTCACTGTCCCCTCTGCCCACCCACCGCTCATTCTATTCAGCCTCACTATCCTCCCTTTGTCTTTTCTACACTCGCTGATGTACCTATAAAAGGTTTTATCCCTTCTTAAGTGAGTTGGCTATCTTTTCCTCAGTTTGGGCCTTTGCTATTCTGACTTCCCCTGCTTCCTTCTGCCTTAACTGGTACAGCTCTCTGTCCTGCTCCTTCTGTGTTTCTTATACTTCCGAATGCTATCTTTTCTTCCTGACTTTCACAGCCACCTCTTTGAGAACCATAGTGCTTTTCTTTCGTTTTGATTTGTTTATTTGCTTCACACAAGGCTTGTTGCCTCTGTGATGGCAGTTTTGATAATTCCCCATTGTTGCTCCACACCTCCTTCTAGCCTGTTTGCTAGTGCTTTTCTGAGGCACTCTCTCATCTTGCCAAAGTCAGTCCTCCTAAAGTCCAGTACCCTCACTTTTGTATGGCTTGACTCTGTAGCTGAGTTAACGTGAACCACACTGTTTGATGGTCACTTGTCCCAGTATGGCAACCCACTTCTAGATCCGAGATCCTCTCACTGCCCCTGCTTGAGAGTACGAGGTCTAAGATTGCTCCTCACGAGTGGGTTCCTAAACTAGCTGTCTAATGCCTTCCACCTGTAGGGCATCAAGAATGGCCCTGTTCTTGGATGTGGCTGCAGCAAATGTGCTCCAGTTAACATCTGGCATATTCAGGTCTCCCATCAACAGTATCTCCCCTTTCTCTGCCATTCTAAGAATGCCTTCTATCATATCCTTGTCCATTTCTTCCCCCTGACATGGGGGTCTGTACACAACCCCTGTGCGGATTGTGGTGCCCTTTCCAGTCTCCAAGGTGACCCACAGTGCCTCCTCTCCTCCCTGTTTACTCTTTTGTTCAGTTTCTTTTATCCCTTCCTTTACATAGAGAGCTACTCCTCCCCCTCTTCTCCCCTCCCTGTCTCTCCTGTAGGTTATGTACCCTGGTATGTTAACATCCCAGTCATGGTTCTCTGTGTACCATGTTTCTGTGACTGCTACGATATCCAGGCATCCCTCTTCCATTAAGGCCATCAACTCAGGGAGCTTGTTGCCCAGACTATGGGCATTGATACTCATTACCCTCCATTTCCTGATGGCCTTACTCCCTTTTTCCCCATCCCTGTCCTTCTTGCCTTTGTCACTTTCTCCATTTACCCCTGCCCTTCTCCCTATTGACACCTCTATGTTGGTGTTTGCCGCACCTACTACTATGATTATTTGGGGGGCTAGAGTTTCCTGCTCCTTTCCAGTGCCTCCCCTTGGCTAGTTTAAAAGCTTGTCAATGAAGCATTTAAACCTATCACCTAGGATCCTGGTTCCCCTCCCGGACAGATGCAGCCCATCATGCCAGTATAGGCTTGCATCACTCCAGGTGGACCCCCAGTCCCCAATGAAGCCAAATCCCTGAGCTCCACACCAGTTTTTCAACCACTGATTAAATCCTATGGTGCGGAACACCCCAGCCTCTCCTATGCCATAGATGGGTAGCACCTCCGAGAAGGTTACTCTGTGTGCTACTTGACTAAGGCCCCTCCCCAATTCCACAAACTCTTCCTGCACTTCTCTAATCCCTTTCTTAGCCAGGTCATTTGTCCCTAGGTGGACAATGACATCCAGCCCCTCCCTGTGCAGCTGCTCCGCAATCCTGAGGATTCGCCTCCTGTCCCTCCAAGCCATGGCGCCAGGCAGGCACCTTACCTCCCTCTCCCCTTCCTCCCCAGTTCTACCTTCCTAACAATGGAGTCCCCCACCAGGAGTTGTTTCCTTCCCCTGCAGGGTCCCCTGCCACCCTCCTGTGGGTCTCCTTTGTGGAGGTTCCCAGCATCCTCCTTGGTCTCCACTGTGGTGCCTCCATAGAGGAACCACACTTTGCCAGAATGGCATAGGAATTGTGGAGAGGTACAACTGGAGGGATGCACCTCTGTTCTGCCACCCTCACCCTCCCTGAACCCACTGTGGTCCAACCGCCTCCTCTTCTTGGCAACCTCTGAGGCAACGGGCAGTGGCACTGGTGGTCCCTGAATGGAAGAGGAGGTCCCACAAATCCTGGCCAACTCAGCCTGGAGATGAGCAACCTCCTCCTCAGCCCAGAGAGGTGCCTGCAGATGGGACAACACCGCATCCTCCAGGACATCTCCTGAAGACTGCTGCTCCACAGCCACTGCACTGCACCACTCAATCATGTCTTATTTCTGGCCCTTAACTGTTTGCAATCCTACTCTTTCCTCTGTTTTTTTTCTCTCTCTCTCCTTACTTTCTGCCTGTGTGTGCCTTTAAGCTCCTGATTGTCCTGTTCTGAGACAAGAATATCCTATATTTCTAAGTAGACCACTTACTTGCTCAGAGGCAGACCTCCAGCAGCTAGAGGGGCCGGAGAGCTACTCTTGCCCTTCTAGGATGGTGGGTCCTTGGTGGTTCTGTGATCACTCACTCCTGCCCTAATCAGGAAGTTCCTGTTGTCATAATCCTGTGCGTATAAACAGAATCAGCTTTGGGTGGAGGGAGGGAAGGAGGGCAATATAGTCCCAGTAGAGAAGTTCAGTCACACAGCAGTCCTTTCTCCTGGTGTCTTCTGCCAAGCTATTAGCTGAAACTTCTAAGGCAGTCTTTAAATGTAGCTTCCTTCTAGCTAGCTTACCCCCTACTTACCAGATCTTTCTACAAGTAATTTAAACCTCACAGCAGTTAAGTCCTTTCAGTCACCTGAGATTTACACCTAGATAACTCTTCAGATACCCATTCAGTTCAGTTAACCCAAACACACACTTTTTTTTTTGTATGTTAGTTTTTTTACCCTAAATTAAAGGTCCAAATACAAAAGTTCTTCTACTTTAGTCCCAGCAGAGAAGTTCAGTCACACAGCAGTCCTTTCTTCTGGTGTCTTCTGCCAAGCTTGTTGTGTGACTTGCATAGTCCAGATCCAATGTGCAATGTTAAAATGGTAAAAGTCCACTTTTTATTCTGATTAGCAACTGCTAAAAGTCAATACTTTATTTCAAAGCTTTAAAATAAGTTTTTAAAAATGTGTAACCATCCTTGCTAAAGGCTAAGGTTGTGTGCAATGCCTCGGATGTATTCAACAGCTGATCTAGTCATCATGTCCTTCACAATATTTGAGATTTTCTCTTCTCTAGCAGCATACCTCTTTTTAATGGGGGATTTAGGGAGCCCCTTGTTTATGTTTTCAATGGTGCTGAACGTGACCAGCTGTTCTTTTTGAAGTTCAGCAACAAATCTGTGCACACCCACATGTACGCTGCCAATCAACAAGCCCAGCTTCCTGTGCCAGGCCTCAACATTATTTTGGGGTCTCGGGAAACCACTTGCCATCAGGTCATGCACAGATCAGAAAGAAGGGGGAAACAGTGGAGGACTCCACACAGTGGTGTTACTTCTCATCCTACACTGTATATGTCCCAGGACATAATTCTTTTCAAACCACTCAATTAGGTTGGCACTAGAGGATGGCATTTCATTTTTGATTTCCATGAAAAAAATTTCAATTTCATCAGAAGGTATGAAGGCCAAGGCCACCAGGTGCCTTATTTTTAGGCTGAACTCAGCATCAGTGTCATACATTGCCGCCAAACCCAAACTTTGAATTTTTCTCAACAAAATCTGTCCAAAGTGGAACAGGCATCCCTTGTTCTAGCTGTTGGGAAATTCGACCTTACAAACATTCACAGCCGCCGGTTCTAAATCAGTTATGAGAACTTTGGGGAATAGACTCAGGCTACATTCATCTGCAGTGTCCTGCAGATCTTGAAAAAGTCGAATGTAGCACTCTTACAACTTAGATGACATGAGAACATAAACCAGCGTGATGATATGGGACGTTTCGGGTATATCCACGGCAGCATGAATTGAGTAAAGGTGACATAATAATGTTGGCACAGTGTTGAACATGCCATCCACTATCTAATATTCTGCTGCTGCCAGTTTTTTTATATAAATTTTTGTGGTGAATATTATTTTATCGTTACCAAAAGATGATTCCCTGGCAAGGAAACTTTGGTCACTTACATATCATAGATGCTCCAGAAAGTCCAAGTCATCCAAAGTTTGTGGCTTGGGGGGTGGGGTGGGCATTCTGTCTTCTGCCCCTTTTCACAATCTGCTATAAGGCTTGTCTAGATGGCATGCTCTGCATGACTTCCTGGGACACCTGCGATATCTCAGCTTGAATCAGCTGTGCAGGGGTATCGTGTCTCCATAGCCCTCTCTTTCAAAGATGCCAGTGCTGCAGCGATGGGAAAATCAGTGGCGTCAGGGGAGTGATTATGCTCCAAGTGCTTCCTCAGGTGATGCTGACCACCTACCAAGACAGTGGAAGCTCTCCCCAGACAATTTTTCCCCTTTCGGCTTTGGCAGCACCAGTAATGAAGGTCACCTCTATTTCTTTCATAAACATAGAGGTAACCATTTATGCATATTTTTTCTTTCCCTTTCTGGGACAAAACAGTTTCACAGACTACTGCCTCAGCCACTGCCTCAAACTGTGTTGCTTACAGCAAGCCGTGGCAGCAATGCATGTGCTTTATGAGGGCCTCATTAATTAATTACACCGGAGAGTGCCTCCCATGACGTCACTGTTCCGTATTAGATGGAAATTGACAATTGACAAGTCAGGTGTTACATTATGCTCCTGAAGTGACAATGTGCTCTTTTTTGGCCCTGTTGATGAATTGTCAATCTTGGCCAGTAGACTGCACACTCACCACAGAGTCCCCAGAGTTACCATCTTAACACTGCACACCTTCATTGCCAAACCATGCATTTCCATTCTTATACAATCGGGTTGCACTCAACTAAACAGAAAAAACGAAAAACTGATCTTCAAAAGGTAGCAGTGATTACTATGGGGGGAGGGGGCGGCATGTTACTGTTGGGCTTCTTGTTTCTGTATGCTACTGCATTTTTTAAGTTAAGAGGCAGACTGCAATATGGGCGTATTTGTATAAACATAAAAGGGTACATATTTAAGTTTTTCTAAGGCTGCTTTAAAATTGAATGTGCCTACTATTTATTCTATACTCAGGCGCCAAAATTGCTGCATTTGTTAGTTAAGAGGCACAACACGGGCCTATTTCACTCAGGCAAGAAATTGCAAAGTCAGGATTTCATGGGTTGGGCAAATAATTGTCAAGATTTAGAAAATCGGGCATGTGGAAGTCGGGATTAAAACCCAGTCGGGATTCAGGTGTTGGGAAAATTAATGTTGGGATTATGACTGTCGGGAATTAGTACGGATCCCCACAGTCGGTGAGGTCACAATGCTGATGATGTAGTGTGGGGAATGAAACTGGATATGACAACTGCCAGGCAGAAGGCTGTTCCAAACATCCAGCATAATATTGTTACACAGAAAACTTTCTAATGAACAAGCAGAAAAATAAAAACACCTCAGAAATAAAAAGTTACAATGGACTGCTTCTTAAACATTGTAACATTTTACTGCCTGATATATGTGGTTCTACCAGCTCTTTAAATATTTACATTTTAACTAAATATAATAATGGTCATTCTGGAAAGAATAAGGACATTACTCTCTAGTGGTCTGAATTACCCAGTACAAAGTAACGCAGAAGCCAACAGGTTGGTTCCAAATTGGATTTCCTCCTTCTGCTAATATCTGATACAAATTATAGTACATTGCAAGTCAAGTTACATATCTCTTTACCTTCACGTAGTCTTGGGTCACTGACCCACTTGTATGCCATTCTACAATGGTACCTACGAACCTAAACCCTTTCAGAACAGAATTATTATTTATTTATTTAAAAAACGTGCTTCACCATTTAGGGTAAACTCTATGGACAGTATCTTATGTTTCACTTGCTGGACAAAAATATGGAATAAAATACATTTTTTTTTAAAGATATATGAATGTATATCATCTAAATGCAAACACATTTTGCAAGTAAAAAGTGATCATTATGGACTAGCATAATGGTCAACAGTGATATGGCATCTGATCCTTACTAATTACCATGCCTCATGTTGAGCCATGAAATGGAGGGGCACAGTTTACATGTTGTGCTTCTTTTTACTTTTTAACATTTCTATCACAAAATGCTTGAAACATCACAAACGATCAATGCAGCACTTTCATGAGAACAGTGAAGTAACAGTAAAGGCACAGCCTTTTAATGATATGACCTTCAAAAGAGATTTTGAAAAGTGGTGATTAATTTGGGAAAAAGAGAAGTATAATTTATCTAGGTTTATCTAGGGGTCTCAACTCTCATGTATGATACTAACAAACAAAATTAAATATGGATACTATTTCAAATGAGAGCACGTCAGATATGGCAAGTTGGGCTGTGGCGCCTTTTTCTGCAAGCTTTTTCTTTGTGCACAGTCTGGCAGTATAGCGTAGAGGTTACAGTAACGAGTTGTGAATGAGCTTGGTACATCCTGGGTTTGATTCCCACAACTTCCACTTTTTTTATTTATAGTTTATCACCCCAGCAATGGCTTTGCCCCCGGATCAACCTCCAACACCAGAACACATGCTCCACAATGGAATGTCAACCCCCACGAGTTCACCAATCATGGTGGGGCCACACCCGAGGAACGGTTCCATACCATGGCACTCCTGCAGTGGCCATACCTGGGGTTGGGACCAATCCAGGAGGTCCTAAGGCATTTTTTTTCTGCTTTAGTTCCCAGTACCCCAAGGATGATAGCATGCAAGGAAGCCCATGGAGATATGCACACATGTGGATGTGCTGCTGCTCCAGACTCCAACCAATGTCCTCCCCTCCCACATGGTGTCCCTGACTGCAATGCCACCCATGGTCACCCAGGTGGCAGTATTGCAATGGGTATGGCAACCCTCCCTCCCTAGAGAAAGAGAGCATCCCTAGGACACTCAATCCTCATCCCCTCTGGCCAGCCCTTCCATGACCTAGGCTCGTTCCAAACCTGGGTTGCCGGTGTCATGAGCAGCTCTACTGCTGTGCCAGTGGGCTAACATCACACAACTTCCACTTCTATACTGTGCGACCCTGATCAAGTTACTTAACCTCTCCTGTGCTACTGGGTTGCCCCTGAAAAACCGGCATTGTGCATAGTGGGCCTCATCTGGTTACCAAAGAATAAAAAAAAACAGCATCATTAATATAAATGGATTCTCAAGGATCAATGACACATTTTAGCATGCTACCATTCAATATTACAGAGACAAGTTGCAAAGATATTCATGGTAAAGTGTCCAAATGTATTTGGGAATGTAAAGCCTTGAGACTTTCTCACAAATGAATGTCAATATCAAAATTAAATGGTGGATTAAATAGCCTCGACTTTTATATCTATTTCCAGTCAGATAAGGCAACACAATATCTTAAGTGCTTTCATAGTGGCGAGACTACACTCAGCCCTCATTTATCTGCCTCTCACTTAACTGGCACACTCGTTTGCCATCCCTGTGGCTGAGCACTCTTTTGCTATGTTTATCACACAATCCACACTCGGACAACCATCATGCTCAGATATCCACCTACAACAGTGGGAATGGATGGGGTCGGATATGTGAGTGCGGACTGTATCAATGGTAGTATGTGTACAACAGTACTGGTTTATAATGGCAAAACACTTATAGAACCTAAATAATATAGATCACAAGACAGTGGCCATCATTAAACAAAACAATTTACCATTAAATATAAAAAAAAATACTCCAATTGCCATGTTGCTTGACATATTCCAGTCTCTTTAACATGTATTTGAATCTAATTTAATGTCACATAGTAAGGAACCAAGGTGGAGCAACCCTCGATTTATGCAAAACAATATACTGAGTTTCATAAATGGAAAGGAAAAAAGAATCATATATTTAGACCAGGTCTTTGTGAAGGCTGCAATGATATTGTTTACAAACCTGATGCAAGACTATATTGGAAACAAATGATTTGTTTCAGTACCTCCAGTTATTATCACAAATAGACTTGAAATCTCTCAGAAGGTAGCACATGGCTATAATTGAGGAAAATGTTCACACTAAAATTATTAAAGAGTAAAAAGCCTAATACACAAATATGTAATTTTGGAAGTGAAAAGATCACCTTTAAGAACAGTGAGTGGGAACGTGAATGCCAACTAACTCCACAAGGAGAGAAACAGAAGAATATATTGGTTAAAGGGTTAATATATATATATACACACAAGGGTCTGACGTAATACATATTGGGTACCAGTGGGATGTAAAATGCATGAAAATTCAAAGTTTGACCTCTGCAACAATGTCAGAACAATATTGAGAGTTTAAAACACATGCATTGGGAGTGTCAGAACATTGAGAATTTATGGACAGAGATTATGGAAAAGACGGGAAGGTCTCTGGGCCTGGGAACTAAAGATGAAAGCAGAGCCATGGGCAGTGGTTAACTAGGGTAGTGTTTGTGGACTTCACCAAGGCTTTTGACCTGGTGAGCCATGATATGCTATCTCGAAGGCTAACAGCCTCAGTGGTTCTCGTCCTCATTAAAGGGGCTAAATTACCAATTGATAGGGAGAAGCTAGCAGGTCAAAATTTGAAACACATTGTCAAAGACTCTCAGCATCTCTTTGCGGGTCCCTCAGGGATCAGGTAGTGTTTCTTTGTTATTCTCACTATTCATTAAACCTGTACCTTCATCCTCCAGCAGAATAATATTCCACTGTATAGGACCTTATCTGCTTTCGCTTCCCTGACCCTTCCAGCACTTCCTTAACCCTTAGTGAGAATCTCAGCAGGGTTACTCATTGGCAGAGCAGAAACAAGCTGTTGCTAAATAGAATGAAAACCAACCAAGCTATGCTGTTTGGGTCAAGAAATAAACTTCGAGGAGCAGTATTTATGAATGTAAGAATATACAAATGTACCAGCAGATAAAGACCTTATGGTCTATCTTGACTGCTCAAATGTGAAGTTCCCAGTGTGTTTACAGAGGAAACTGCCCTCCCCATGACCCCTGTCAAATACCCCTTCCCCTCTCTAATTGTTAGTCACCATATAATTGTTTTTTCTAACAATAATGTTTTTCTGCCAAATATATCAATTTACCTCTTTTTTTTTGTTTGTTTTCTTTCATTCCTGAACTAAGATGCATGCTTTTGAAGCTTTTAGAATTTCCAGTTTCCTTCCCATGCCTGTCATGAAAAAAAAATAATTATACAATGGCAAGAAAAATCCCTGGGCTCTGGTTGGCCAGTGTGTGCCTGGCACAGTGAGGTTATCCCAGTATAACATCACAGGTCTAGTCTCAGCACTGTGAACCTCCCAACTGATTACACTGGATTTGATTGCTTTGCACCTTCTCTTAAGAAACAAAAATATTTTTCCACACTAACAAAAACATCTATTTTTTTTTATTCTGTATAACAACAAACCATTGTATAATAGCAATAATGTCCTCCAGGGTGTGTGTGTGTGTGTCATGGGAATAATGCCACTTATCAGGTGTTGGACACACTCGGCCTGAGGCGTGACATTATCCCAGCATGATACACACCCTGTCGGGCATTACTGCTTAAATATCTTGCTGCAGTGTTGAGCTGTTTACCATCCAAAACACATGCTAGCACCATCCTAATATACCCACAATATGAATCAAGTATGTATATTATATATATGGGATATGCAATGGTGAGCTGTCAGATAAATAATTTATCTACACAAGTGCTGTTTGACCTTGGGTAACCTCATGAGTGGCGTAAGCCACGAGTGAGGTGTTCAAGGTCAAACAGCACAAGTGTAGATAAATCATTTATCTGACAGCTGACCATTGTATATTTCATTTATGCAATAGGGATGCTTTCTGTCAGTGCAGGAACATTTGTTTTTGACTGTTTATCTTTATTTTAAATGATAATTTCTGGGAGTTTTGGTCAACTTTCCTAGAGTATGCCGCCTAGCATAATGGTTGCTATTAAATGAAACACCACTCATTTTGTAGAAAACATCTTGCTGAACAAATGTCATGCTCACAGTACTATGCTACCTTTTTCATTTTAAAGTTATTCACATTTGTTTGTCAAAAAAGGGAAAAGAAAATTTAATTTTATTCTGTTTTTTGCTAAATATAAAAAAAACTAAAAGGTATCTATAAATGAAACACCACTCATTTTGTAGATAATTTTGTGCTGAACAATTTTCGTACTCACAGTACCATTCTATCTTTTTTCGTTTTAAAGTTATTCCCATTTGAATATGGGTGGTACTGCTACTGAGGCCGAACATTCTAAATGAATTCTAAAGAGATTTGTGACATAGTAACTGTGTGTATAAATGGTCACTGTATGTATACATTTATTTATACATACAGTGACTCAGATAAACGCATTTATCACACTGAATATATGTGCACCCCACACTCTCATTGCATGTAAACCTGACTCAATCACTGTCTATGTATGGCCTTGCTCGTGATTCCCCCGGGCCACCTGTAACCACCCCCTGGGCTCATGTGGTGTTTTTGTTTTCTACTGACTGTCATTCCTCTATGTATTCTGATACTTCACAGTATGTAACAACCATTCTAGTCACTCCATTGTATGTAGAAGCTGTATTAGTCACTTCTCTGTATGTAAAAGCTGCATTAGTCACTGTACCTGTAAAATTCAAGTCTGTAACTCTCCCGGGTCGCACCTGAAAATAGGCACATGGCTGTCTAGTGTGACTTACCCGGTAAACAAAAGCAAATAAATAAATATTTATTTACAGGGTGACCTCAACAGAGGAGACTTTAAAAAATTGCAAACAGCAGCCATCTTTTTTTTTTTTTATTCTTTGGTAACCAGGTAAGGCCCACTAGGCACAAGTGCCTGTTTTTAGGGGTAACTCGTGAGCACTGGGGAGGTTAAGTGACTTTCTCAGAGTCACACAGTAGGCAAGTAGTGGTTGTGGGAATCTAACTCAGATCTGCTGGATGTACCAAGCTCATTCGTAGTTCATTACTCTAACCACTAGGCTTCATGATGTGAGTCATTAATCACACATTTAACTACAGAAGCTGTTTTAAAAGCATCTGAGAAAACTAAACATACACCAAAGATTAATTTAAAGATGTTAGAATACATTTTTGTCAAAAAAATCTATACGGTATTATGAATTTTGTTGCCAACTAACAAATAGTGCTGCTTTAAAACTGGCCATCAAACTTTCCACAGTCAAAATTCTTGCGGGTCCCCCATTGAATGTATCAAACACTTTTAAGTCCCTGGAAGTCCTCCCAGACTCTAGTTTGACCTACTCAGAACTAGAGATGCAGTAAAGCTTTACTTCGCTTGCAAATTTTCAGCGAAGTCACCAGATTCACCTCCGAGGATCAGTTCGTGAAGTTGTCCTGTTAAATGAAAATTCGCCATTTGTAACTTTGCCTTGCTTTTGGGGATTTTTTAATGTAAACTGCACTTTAAAAAACCCAAAACAAGGAGAAGTTAGAAACTGCGAATCCCCAAATCCCTGGTGTCTGGTGACCTCCTCCCCCACCAATCACTGGCCCCAATGTAAAAAAAATATATGTTAAATCCCTGGTGTCTAGTGATCCTCCCCCCCCCAATTGATCACCGGCCCAAATGTAAAAAAATATATATATATTAAATCCCTGGTGTCTAGTGGTCCCACCCCCACAACTGATCACTGCCCCAATGTAAAAACAAATATATTAAATTCCTGGTGTCTAGTGGGGCTGGAGATTGGCGGGGGTGGGGGGGGACTACTACACACCAGGGATTTAATATATTTATTTTTTTTACATTTGGGTCAGTGATCGGAGGAGGAAGGGGATGTCCAGTACTAATAGACACCAAGTTTTTGCTGGGAAGTGTGGAATTTCGCCCATGAAATTCCACATTTCATGGTCGATCTGCGCTTTGCGAATTGGTGAATTTCATGAATTGCTCTTCCCGAATTGAGCGCCACTCACGAAATAATTAATGGAGCAAATTTTGACGACTTCACACATCTCTACACAGAACACACCTCTGATTTATGCAAATCAACTAATAAAAAACATGGTCCACTGTACGGGCTCATGTACAGTCTCCTGCTAGAAGAACGGCTGGCAATAGCTAGAGGTACCCTTCTACCCACCTTGGGTTATAGAAACATAGATACATAGAATTTGATGGCAGATAAGGACTGCTTGGCCCACCTAGTCTGCCCATTTTCCTACCTAACAGATAAGCTGCAGATCTTGGTTAACCAACAGCTTACTTCTTCCTACCCCCACTAGGACTGCCTTATGCCTGTCCCATGTATTCTTGAATTCCCCCACTGTTCTTGACTCCACAACCTCCTCAGGGAGGCTGTTCCATGCGTCCACAACCCTCTCTTTGAAAAAATACTTCCTCACATTACCTCTGAGCTGTCCCCCCTCTATCTTCAAATTGTGCCCCCTTGTTCTTACACATCTCTTTTTCTGGAAGATGCTACCCTCTTGGACTTTGTTGATTCCCTTGAGGTACTTGAAAGTTTCTATCATGTCCCCTCTCTCCCTTCTTTCCTCAAGGGTATACATATTAAGCTCCTTTAGTCTTTCTTCGTATGTCTTCTTGTGCAGACCCTGCACCATTTTGGTTGCCCTCCTCTGGACAGCCTCCACTCTGTCTATGTCTTTGTGGAGATGGGGTCTCCAGAACTGCACACAATACTCCAGATGGAGTCTCACCAACTGTCTGTACAGAGGAATAACAACTTCCTGTTTTCTACTATTGATGCCTCTTCCTATGCATCCCAGTATCCCCCCAGCCTTCCTTACTGCCTTCTCACATTGCTTGCCCACCTTTAGGTCATCTGATATAATTACCCCAGGTCCCTTTCTATTTTACTGTTGTCAGTATCTCACCCCCCATTGTGTACGCTTCCCCTGGGTTTTTGTTTCCCATGTGCATTACCTTGTACTTCTTTGCATTGAATCTGAGCTGCCATACATTTGACCATTCCTCCAACCTTGCCAAGTCCCTTCTCATCCTTTCCACTCCATCTTGTGTATCAACCCTGTTGCAGATCTTTGTGTCATCTGCAAAGAGACATACTTTTCCTTCCAGTTCCTCGCAATGTCACTTATAAAGACATTAAAAAGGACCGGTCCCAGTACTGAACCCTGCGGTACCCCACTAGTAACCCTCCTTTCTTCACTGTGTACTCCATTTACTACTACCCTTTGCATCCTGTTGTCTAGCCAATTTTTTATCCAGGCTACCACATTGGGAACCACTCCAAGGCTGGCTAGCTTGTGTATTAATCTTTTGTGTGGGACTGTATCAAATGCCTTGCTAAAATCTAGGTCGGCCATGTCCACAGCTCCTCCCTGGTCTACTACTTTGGTCACCCAGTCAAAGAAATCTATTAGATTCGTCTCACACGACCTTCCCATCGTGAATCCATGCTGCCTTGGGTCCTGTGCCCCACTGGCCTCTAGGTACTCAACAATTCTTTCCTTCAGAAGTGATTCCATCATTTTCCCTACCACCGAGGTCAAACTAACTGGTCTGTAGTTTCCTGCCTCTGTCCTGCTCCCACTTTTGTGAATAGGAATCACATCTGCCCTCCTCCAGTCCTTGGGTACCACCTCATCCTGCCATGATTTGTTAAAGAGAGTAGTCAGTGGTGTCACTAGTTCTACCCTTAGTTCTTTTAGAATTCTTGGGTGAATCCCATCAGGCCCCATTGCTTTGTCCACCTTCAATTTTATTAGTTCTTTCAGAACCCTTTCTTCTGTAAATGGACTGGTATCGACCGCTGTCTTCAGAGTGTTTCTCTTGTTTGGTTTAGGTAACTCCCCCTCCTCTTCCTTTGTGAATACTGAGCAGAAATATTTGTTCAGTATCCCTGCTTTTTCACTGTCACCCTCTACCCACATTCCCTCCCCTTTATTAAGCTTCAGTACCCTCCTTTGGTCTTTCTTCGCTCCTAATGTACCTATAAAAGGTCTTATCCCCTTCTTAACAGAATTGGCTATCCTTTCCTCGGTTTGGGCCTTTGCTATTCTGACTGCCTTCCCAGCCTCTTTCTGCTTTAACTGATAAAGTTCTCTGTCCTGCTCCTTCTATGTTTCCTTATATTTCCTGAATGCTGTCCTTTTCTCCTCAACCTTCCCTGCCACCTCTTTTGAGAACCATAGCATTTTTTTCCTTTGTTGTGTTTTATTGGTTTGCTTTACACAAAGGCTTGTTGCCTCTGTGATGGCTGTTTTGATCACTCCCCATTGTTCCTCCACCCCTCCTTCTTGCCTGTTTGCTAGTGCTTTTCTGAGGCACTTTCTCATTTTCCCAAAGTCAGCCCTCCTAAAGTCCAGTACTCTTGCTTTTGTATGGCTTGATTGTATGGCTGTGTTTATCGTGAACCACACTGATTGATGGTCGCTTCTTCCCAGATGGCTACCCACTTCTAAATCTGAGATTCTTTCTCCATCCCCATTTAAGAGTACCAGGTCTAAGACTGCTTCCTCCCAAGTGGGTTTCAATACTAGCTGTCTGAGGCATGCCCCCCCTGTAGGGCATCAAGAATGACCCCACTCTTGGATGTGCCTGCAGCAAAGGTGCTCCAGTTAACATCTGGCATATTCAGGTCCCCCATCAACAATATCTCCCCTTTTTCTGCCATTCTAAGAAAGCCTTCTATCATTTCCTTGTCCATTCCCTCCCCCTGAGAGGGTGGGGGTCTGTATACAACCCCATGCAGATTGTGGTGTCATTTCCTGTCTCCAGGGTGACCCAAAGTGCTTCATTTGCTCCCTGTTTACTCTTTAGTTCTGCTGCTTTGATCCCTTCCTTTACATAGAGAGCTACTCCTCCTCCTCTTTTACCCTCCCTGTCCCTCCTGTAGATTGTGTATCCTGGTATGTTGACATCCCAGTCATGGTTCTCTGTGTACCATGTTTCTGTGACTGCCACAATATCCAGGCAACCCTCTTCCATCAAGGCCACTAGTTCAGGGAGCTTGTTACACAGACTATGGGCATTGGTACTCATCACCCTCCACTTTTTGATAGCCTTACCCCTTTTAGCCCCATTTCTGTCCTTACTGCCTTTGCCTTTTTTTACATTTAAATCTGTTCTGGTCCCTAATAACTTCTGTACCTTGGTGTTTACCTCACTAATCACCATGTTTTGTGGGGGGAGGCTGGGATTTCCCTGCTCCTATTCAGTGCCTCTCCCCTTGGCTAGTTTAAATGCTTGTCAATGAAGCATTTAAACTCTCACCTAGGATCCTGGTCCCTCCCCGACAGATGCAGACCATCGCACCAGTATAGGTCCCATCCTCCAGGTGGCTCCCCAGTCCCCAATGAAGCCAAAACCCTGAGCTCCACACCAGTTTTTCAACCACTCATTGAATTCCCTGGTGAGGAGTGCCTAGCATCTCCCTTGCCATAGACAGCAGCACCTCCAGAAGGTTACCATATGCGCTACTTGTCTAAGGCCCTTCCCAACTCTACAAACTCCTCTTGCACTGCTCTGATCCCATTCCTAGCCAGGTCATTTGTCCCTAGGTGGACAATGACATACAGCCTCTCTCGTGCAGCTCCTCCCACAATCCTGAGGATTTGCTTCCTGTCCTCCAAGCCATGGCGCCAGGAAGGCACTAACCTCCTCTCCTTCCTCCCCATTTCTACCCCTAATGATTGAGTCCCCACCAGGAGTTGTTTCCTTCCCTGTGGGATCCCATGCCACCCTCCTGTGGGTCTCTTTGTGAAGGTTCCCAGCATCCTCCTTGGTTTCCACTGCAGGTGCCTCCATTGAGGAACCACTATCCACCAGAAGAGCGAATGAATTGTGGAGAGGTACAGCTGGAGGATGCAACCTGTTCTACCACCCTCTCCCTCCTGAGCCCACCCTGGTCCAGCCTCTCCTCTTTCTTGGCAGCCTCTGAGGTAATGGCATTGACCCTGGTGGTCCCTGGGTGGGGGAGGAGGTTTCATGAATCCTAGTCAGGTCAGCCTGGAGACAGGCAACCTCCTCTCTCAGACCACAGAGGTGTCTGCAAATAGGGCAGCATCGAAGCCTCCAGAATGTCTCCCAGAACACTGCCACCCCACAGCCATTGCACCGCACCACTCCTATCATGTCTTATTTTGTGTCCCCTCTACTGTTTCTCTGGATGCTTGCTCTCTCCTCTCCTTACAACTCTCACCCTTCCTGTTCTGGGACAGCAACTTCCTATCTTCTTCAGTAGCCTCCTTCTTCCTTGCTCAATATCAGACCACCAGTAGCTAGGGGGGGAGAGTGAGCTACTTTTTTCCTTTAGGGTTGACAAAACCAATGTTTCTCTATGATCCTTCCCTTCCTACTGCCAAAAAGGAAGTTCCTCTTTATAGTCAAATCCAGTGGCTATAAAAGTAGAACTGGCTTTGGGTGGGATGGAGGGCAATTAGTAAGAAAAAAGGCTAGCAACAGGAAGTTGTAATTTGACTCACCTGCTATTATAGTGTCTAAACCACACCCCCAATTAAGCTCTCTTTTCTCCTACTGGTTTAGCAAAGTCAGCTGTTACAGTACCCTTCCCAGCGCAGAACACGCACTGACTTTCTTTGTTTTTTAACCCTAAATAAGACCTCTTCTACTTCTAATAAAGTTATCTGTCTACTTAATCTTAACAGACACTGACTCCTGCTGAGATATACGTTTTAAATTAAGAAGAAAATGTAGCTTCTTTTAGTTAGCTGCTTTCTGCTCTACAAGCAAGGCTAGCAACAGGAAGTTGTAATTTGACTCACCTGCTATGGCTCGCTAGCTTACTGCAATGCAACTGTTGACAAACTAAAAAAAAAAAAAATCAGCAGAATTTACAACAGCATCTGTTGATTTGATCTGGCTGTGAACCATTGAACCCAGCACTGTGAATTATATTCTGACGCAGGATGGCTTGCACCCCAAAGCGTATTGAACCTACAGTACATGCAAGGCTGCTTCATCACTAAGCTTTTAAAGCAGCAGGGCAATGATTTTCTTTCCAAAAAGCTAGTTTCAGCTACAGTTAGTAAAGATATTAGCATACCTGTCAATTCTACTTTTCTAGGTACCACCCATGCTGCACTTTTATTTAAAAAATGTTCTTGATTCTAACCCTTTCTATGACTTCATTGCTAATTCTAAGCCAAATGTGGTGGCTAACTTTTTTTCTTGAGAAAAAAATATGTAAGCCCCCTTTGGGAGCTTATCAGTTAATTAGAGTAGCCGCTGTGTCTGTAGCTGGGGACCTGCCTACTGGTGGGGGGGGGGGCTCAGACTGGAGGGATTAAAAGGGGGAGGTTTTGGCATGAAGGGAGAGTCCCTGAGGAGAGGGAGAGGAATAGAAGAGGCAGCCCAAGAGTTGGTTCAGCTGTGAGGGCCGAGGTTCGGGGCAGGGGTGAGCCATTTGCCACCCCAGGCCCCTGCCCTCAGAGACCGGCAGAGGATGTAGTCAGTGCAGGAGTCTATGGGGAGCTGGAGCCATTGAGGGGGATCACCTGTGCCATGGGTGAGCCAGAGCCCAGGAAGCAAGTTAGTGGACCACCTCATGATCTCTTGACACCGAGGTGGGGCGGCACAGGTGGGTCCTGGTATCCTGGTCCACGGGGTGAAAGCAGTGAAGTCCCAAGGCCAGGCTGTTGGGGCAGTAAGATGGTGGCAGTCTGTACTGTAGGGAGTACAGTGGTGGCAGCCTACCTCCCTTTCTGATGGCAGTTTAGCCTAGTTGGGAGGCATTCAAGGAGCCTATACAGCTGAGGAGTGGAAAGTGCAGTGGGTCTCCAGGATCGCCAGGACCCTTGGGAGTTTAAAGTATATTGTTCTGAGGTGTTTGGAGCTGCACTGGCTTCAGATAGAGGGGATTTGGCCATTTCTTAAATGTTCTTTATTTGTAGTAGAAACCATCATTTGTGGAGAGCTCCAGATTTGAACCACCAGCGTAGGGAAAGGGACCACTCTGTTCTCAGCTACTCTAAATCCTGTAGCTCTGTATGCAGTGTTTGGCCAGTGTGCCTGATAAATTCAGAAGTTGAAAAATAAGTCTGTGCAGTAGAGATGTGTGGAGGCAAGATGCTTTATGTGGTCTTCTTTGGCCCACTAAACTTTGCTGCTGCAAGGATGCAGTGAGCCTTTTCAACACTGAGGTAGCACTGTAATAAAAGTTTATGGGAAATGAAAGTTGCTGCAGACTGTATCAGGCTGTGTGCCCAGAAGGTTATCCACCATGTGATTTGCACCTCACGCTCCATGGAGTGACTTTATCAGTTTTGCACAATGAAATAATTGTTTTCTTCTTACTCCCAAATGGACAATGAACTTTATTTCAGCTCTCTGTGATTGAATTGAGTAAGCTTGTTCCCACAGCTGCTGTTACCCCACTGCTAAGAAATGCCTGCAACTCTGAAGACCTCTCATCAGAACCCAGGTAAAGAGTTTAATTTCTGGGACTATGTTCTTGGCTGCGAGTGCCCCCTCCCCCCAAAGTACCATCTGGAATACCCCTAGACACTGGAAGGGGGCTTACAACATGGGGGCTCATCTTGGATTATTAATGATCATTTCTGGGGGTGTAAGAACTTTGCTTGGATTGTTACTGTGGAATACAGCAGTGCAGGACAGTTCTTTGCTCCTAGGTGTCATCTTTAACTTGTGGATTTTCATGCCTCCATTAAAGCACCATTTTGCTGCATGAACTATTTAGCATGCAGCTAATGTATGCAAAATTTTGGGGACATTATGCCGTTGGCTGGAGATTGGTGGGGCTGGTTGCAGAGGTCACAGAACGAGGAGCAGGGGTGACATTGTGTGGCTGGAGACAGAGTGAACTGTGCCACAGGAGATCCTGAGTCTGAGGAAAATCTGCAAATTGAGACAATTCTCCATAAACTGAGTAGCAGAATAGAAAGGAATGAAGAGGAGATGGCAGAAGCTTCTGGTGATGGGAACAAGTCAGTGCCCATTCCTGCATCTCTCCTGTCATGGCTATGAGAGGTAGTGCAATATGGTAGCATGCAGGAGAAGTGTATAGTATGCCACCATACAGGGAGCTACATGAAAGTGCTGCCAGTGTGTTTGACCTGTGCCACCAGTGCAGTGCCTCCACTGGCCCAGCCAGCTCCACCCTATCATCCTGCCTGGAGTTGGATCAACACCTCAGCTTTGGTGAGCACTGACACTTCAAGCCTTGAAAACTGGGAGGAGGTGAAAAGTGCAGCAAGTGAGATAGTTTTTTTGGGGAAGGGCGCTACCCACCTGCTCAGCCCTTCTCCCCCACCGGTGCCTGACCCTCCCCGTGGCAGAGGGAGAGGCAGTGGGGTGGCAGGGAAGCCTAAGCCTAGTGAGCCCCCTGCCTACGGTACTCTACCCGTGGTAGCAGATGCAGAGAAAACTGTCCCAGGACCTCCCCTCGGTGCTGCAGGAGCTGAGAAGCCTGATGTGGAGGTGGAAGACGTTATCTCAGAGGGAGATTCCAACACAGTGGAATGCATGGAGGAGATGAATGCTGTATCCCCTGCTCCTGGTGTCCAGCCTAGGTCCTTTACTTTTGATGATCCTCTTTGGGAGCGAGACATTGCAAGGCCTTATCGTTTCCCCAGCTTAAAATACCCAGATACCATCCCCAGGCTGTGCCACGTCTGCCAGAAAAGGAGAAAGGACATGGACACCCTCCACCCACCTGACCCCCGCTACTCCCAATACACCTCGGGGAGTTGGTTGTTAAAGGCTACTGTGGTCTGGACCAGTGTGAGGAGCATACCAGAGTGGTCGCACTTGGTAAGAAAATTAATTAAGAAAGAGAACCTGGACAGAACTATCTCTACCTAAGTGAGCATATCTGGGATATCATCAAGGAAAGGAGGGAGGGAAGACTGGGTATTCCAAGGAGCTCTAGATAAAGGAAAGCAGCAGAGCAGAGGAAGTGCCCCGCACATGGGAGGACACCATCAGGAAGGCCAAGCAAATGTGAACCTCCATGGTGTGGATGGGGTTGCCACTTTTCAAGACCTTTGCCATGGTGCAAGAGGGAGAGGGACAGTGGATGAAGCATTACATCTTCTGCGAAGACTCCTTTGGTGAAGAAGTCATGAAACCCGACCCAGAGCTGTATTACACCTCAGAGCCCCAGAAGTAGTGATGCTTCCTACACCTTGAAGACTGCCACCTTGAAGAGTTATGCCTGGACTGTATGGACTGATCCCCCCCCCCAATGCAGGCCTTGGCATGTGGTGAGAATGGTGGGACTGAACCTATGGACCAAACTGCTGGATACTGGGTGAGATCAATCCCTTTTATTGTTATTTGTTGTTTAAAATGTTTACAAGTTTTAAGGGGTTGACTCCCCAGTAAGTTAATTTAAATGCGTGTATTCTCGTTAAAAGAAAATAAAAAAAAAAAACAGTAAATCAAACAGGAGGAGTCTGGACAGGGACTGTTAAGTGAGCCTTAATGCTATGTGTGTGGTATGTAGGGCTGGTGAGAAGGTGTGTGTGTCTGTTTACAGTGCTGCCTGCATGTGTGAGTGAGTAAATTATATTAGAAATGTTGAAAAGTTAAAGTGAGTTCAAGCATTTAAAGTTTCAATGTTTGGTTTTAATGTTGTCATGGCTGTGTTGCAACCTCTGATTTTGGGGCACTGTTTATGTGGTTAAATAAATGTAGTACTATTGCAATGTTAGCGGGAGGGGGGTGCTTTATCCCTACCTGGCAGAAGCAACCAAAGTATTTTTCTGTATGGGAGTGTAATAGTGGGGAGAGGAACACCACCGTTGCAGTACCTGGCAATCTTTCCAAGGGAACCAGCGGGTGGGTCGCCAGTTGGCCCCACAGGAATAGTGTGGATGTGTTAGTGGTACTAGTAGTGTTCTGGGTTAAGGGAAGCAGGGGGTTCCACCATCATGGCGGTGCATCCAGTAGTGCATCCTTGGCATCTGGGTAGTGGGGGGAAGAGTGTGCATATCTCCTCTCTGGGAGGTCGCGGGGGGGAGGGTGGCAGCTGGTAGGCATTCACCAGGAGGTGAATGTTTTGTGTGGGGAGAAAGTGTAAGCCCCCTTTAGGAGCTTACTAGTTTATTAGTGTAGCAGCTGTGTCTGGAACTGGGGCCCTGCCTGCTGGCAGGAGAGCCTCAGGCTGGAGGAGTTAAAAGGGGAGGTTTTGGTGCGAAGAGAGAGTCCCTGAGGAGAGGAAGAGAAGAGGTGGCCCAAGTGTTGGTTCAGCCATGAGGGCTAAAGTTTGGGGCCAGGATGGGCCATTTGCCACCCCGGCCCACCGCCCTCGAAGACCGGTGGAGGATGTAGTCAGTGCAGTTCATGTGGGAAGTTGGAGCTGAAAAAAGGGACCACCTACACCAAGGGGGAGCTGGAGCCTGGGAAGCAAGTTAGTGGCCTGCCTCATGATCTCCGGCACCAAGGTAGGCTGATGCAGGTGAGTCCTGGTATCCTAGTCCACCGTGTGAAATTAGTGAAATCCTAAGGCCAGGCCATTGGGGCAGTATGGTGGTGGCAGTCCGTACTGTAGGGAGTGTAGCGGTGGCAGTCTGCCTCCCTTTCCTGTGGAACTTCAGCCTGGCTGGGAGGCATTCGAGGAGCCTATACAGCCGAAGAGGTGAAACTGCAGTGGGTCTCTGGGATCACCAGGACCCTGCGGAGTCTATGTTGTCCTGGGATTCTTGGAGCTGTACTGGCTTTAGATAGAGGGCATTTGGTCATTTCTTAAAGGGTCTTTATTTGTAGTACAGACGATCATTTGTGGAGTGCTCCGAATTCGAACCACTGGCGCAGGGAAAGGGACTGCTATGTTCTCAGCTACTTTAAATCCTGTAGCTATGTATGCTGTGTTTGGCCAGCATGCCTGATAAATTTAGAAGCGGAAAAATAAGTTTGTGCAGGAGAGTGTGTGGAGGGAAGAAGCTTTTTGTGGCCTTCCTTGGCCCACTAAACTTTGCTGCTCCCAGGATGCACAGAGCCTTTTCAACTCTGAGGAAGCACTGTAGCAAAAGCCTGTGGGAAACAAAAGTTGCTGCAGACTGTATCAGGCTCTGTGCACAGAAAGTTACCCACTGTGTGATTTGCACCCCATGCTCCATGGAGCGACTTGATCAAATTTTCACAATTAGATAATTTTTTTTTCTTTTTTTACTCCCGAGTGGACAATGGACTTTATTTCAACTCTTTGTGATTGAATTAACTAAACTTGCCCCCACAGCTGCTGTTACCCCACTGCTGAGAAATACCTGCACCTCTGGAAAACATCTCATCAGAACCCAACCCAGGTAATGAGTCTAATTTCTGGGACTGTGTTTTTGGCTGCAAGTGCCCTCCTCCCCATAAAGTACCATCTGGAATACCTCTAGACATGGGGGAGGGGGGCTTTACAAATAAATTAAAAAAAATTATAAAATACTCAGATTTGGGTGGAACTAGACATTTTTACCACCAAATAAAACTGGAAGATGCCTAGAACATTTTATACTGAAAAGAAGGAAGGGTTACATTTTTTGTCCAATTTCATTGCACTGCTGCTTTAAAAGATACCCATCACTGCCCTTTACCAGAAATGCTCATGGCCAAGAAAATGGTGGAGACTACATATATTAGTATCATCTTCCAAATTACTACTTTTCCAGTACCGTGGCCCAGAAAGTTTTGTCAGTATCCGCCCCCAAGCTATGGAACAGCCTACCCTGTGAACCTCCATGCCATGTACTTCGCATTTCTGTATATTGAAATTTATTAATAATAGAGTAACTTCTGTAGTACACTATTTACATAAATACAGTGTACATTTATGTGTAACTGCTGTAGATAGAACACCTTTGCAAATAGGGCCAATCCCATCCTAATATTCAACCCTGTTGAAAAATAAAGCTTTTATTACTACTGCTGTGAACTAACTCAGGCCCCCAACCATTTGAACTTTAAACAGGGCCTAAGGACTTACAGCACTCAATTGCCCAGTTTGTGTGCCACTGCTGCCCAGCAATATGATGGGCCATCTCCTAATTGCACAATGCCGCCAACTCCCTAAGGTATTATTTATGATGTTGTTGTTTTTTTGATCTTGCTACTGGGAAGGGGGGGGGCTAGACAATACTGCAATTTTCAGCCTTGTCCCCTGAGGGGGGAGGGAATACAGCTGCAAATCAGCTAAAATTAAGCTGGATTAATTTGCTAGTGGTATTGTAACGAATGTGGGAACTTTGGCCAGGACACCTATTATTAGTGTCTATTTATTAATAACGCTGGTATATAACTTGTAGCATACTCCTTTTATGTATGGTATTCTCTGCGCGAATGGCAGCACACCATGAACTTGCATCTTGTTCCACACGTGAATTGTCTCCTTCCATTCTGTTTGATTATGGATTGTTACCAATTTTGTAATTTTTCTACTTCATGTTTTTACACTGTATGTAATTATGTCTTGCCATGTGGCTTGAGTCATGCCTGAAGATGGGCAAACTCTTAGCCCAGGGCACATACTCAGTTCCCAATTAAACCAATAAATAAAGGGATGCAGTCAGCCCCCTTAGTCCTCAAACATTTCACTGTTTGGAAAACACATTTATGACTGCTCACCTTTTGCACAATTTGTTGATGTAGCAAGTTGATTTGTGTCTGTCTCTTTTCTCTTAATGTAACCCTGACGCTGCTATACCAAGGGCTACTACCCCTGCCTGCTTTCCTGGCTGCAGGTTGTGGGGCCTGGGTTCAGAAATAAGGGGTATTGTGGGATGCCTACCAGCAGTAGAACTACAAATATGGTGCCTCCACCCAGAGTAATGCTTAAATGGGTCGGTAACCAAGCTGGTATAGCCCTCTGGGAAGCTATAACCACCCACGATCCCACCTAGTGACCTTTTAGGTTTAACAAAACAGTTACAATGCTTAACAATGAGAATGCAATGCAGGTTCACCATTAATGATATGCTCAAGTAAATTACACTTACCAGCAGGGTTTGGTCTCTCAGCATTTACCCTGCAGCCCACTGCAAAAGACCGCTTCAGTAGCACATGCATGCACTTTCATAAAACTTTGCAGTACTTCTGTAACTTTAGACCAAGTAATAATATGCTCACAAGCAGCAAAACAGTAAATCAGGGTTATTAAGGGGACGTGAAGAAGGGAGGGGTGGGAATTTAGGCAAATTATTATTTTACTGTTCTTTACACAGGCTGTTTTACTTTTAATCACTTTAGTCCCTGAATTTATCAGTCTGGCAACTACTGGGTGCCCAGAGTGGAAAACAGGTATGCCTGTGGCGGTGTCACGGGTTGACCAGCTTAGCAGCTGATGTTGTGGTCCTTGATGGAAAGAAAGGTGGTTAATTGGTAGCAACACATTTGTAAATCATGAATTATTTGTATTCATGGCCAGATGGCCCAGTCACTTGCAAACGCATTAGATAGACAAACAAGATTTGATGGTACCGTTTACAGTTGATTGAGTAAAACCAGGGTAGCTCCCTGTAACCACTGTACCCAGAAGATGTGGATGACAGAAGTCTCTGGCAACATCAAGACCAGCTGCTTGTTTGAGCTGTAGATGGGGACCTGGGCTGATGTTACTCGTCTCCACTTCATGGCCTTTCCCTGTAGGTGGCTGCAACCTGCTATTGATTGCTGCGCAGGGGCTAAACCCCTGAGGCCGGTCTCTCGCCAGGATGCTGACATGGCACAGGAACAGTCTGTCTGGGCCCTTTCTGACTTAGGCCCAGATTGAAGGAAATGTCTCTTTTTAACTTTAAACTTGGTCTGCGTGCTTGTGAACCCTCCAGTCCTTACTGCACAGAAGTGGCTTCTATTTTACTTCAGGAGTCCCAGGATCAGTGTCTCCACACACACATGCGTTAGGCCTAGCTTGTGACTGAAGAAACAAGAGACTCCTCAACTTTCGGCTTTCTTGACAGTTTCCCCCCCTGTTGCTTCTGGGGAAACCTCTCCAAGTCTGCCACATGCAGTTTCAAGTGTCCAATCCCTTTGTGGGCCGAACTGGGACCACATGAGGCAATACAGGCCTTTCCTGTGGAATATCTCCACAGCCAAAAAACACAGAAATGAGCTGTCATTCATAGTTAGTAGGCGCCAACAAGAAAGTTCACAGTTTCACCCATAATCCACTGTACTTAGGACCCCTCAAGGACCCTTTGGTTCCAACTGGTCCAAATCAGGAAGTCCCAGACCAAACCCCTGCCTCTTCACACACTGCCCTGCTTACTCTGCCCCTCTTTTTCTCCTTCCTTCTCCTGCTTCTCCTACTGACACATGCATACTTTGTATACCGTAGCTTACCTGTTCCCAGCTGGATTTCCGGTACCCGTTATGTTTAATACTCTCAGTATCAGCATGCTGAACTCTTGTTGTATTATCTGTAAACTGTCCTCTGTCTTTTTTTTTGCCTTGTTGTTTAATGTATTTAACGTTGGACCTCTCAATGAGCATCTGTTCACAAGGGCATCCAAGACTTCAATAAATAAATAAAAAAAATAAAAAATAAAAAAAACATGGCGGCTCCCACTGGAATAAACTAGTGGTGCAGTACTGGCAATCCAGATAAGTTATTTTACCTTAAGAACAGCTAAGGTTTAGGGATAAATATTTACAGACCATAAAAGAGCTCCCTCTGCTCTGCCAGTGACCGCAGAGTGGAGCCGATTGGAGCAAAGCCTGTCTGGTCATGAGGCTTGATTTTCTCAGACCCGGCCCAGGCTATTTACACTGTACAAGGGCTGGAGTCCTTAAAGAGAGAGCATGGTGGCATAGCATGACACACACGCAGAGCAACAGCAGGACACAACTGCACATGGATTTAGCGTCTAGGCTGGGCGTCTGCCCCGCAGTAGGCATTAGTGGAATCCAAGGAGGTAGCCAAGGTAAGCTCCCCGAAATTGAGGGGCAGTTACATTAATAAAAGTGAAAAACTGACAGTTTACCATATTGGCGTTATACAAACATCAGTTTGTTGCCATCCTTCTTAACATCACACTACATCCTTCCTCAAACTTATGAACACCCCTAAGACGTTCTGACCACTCATGATGTAGCTGGAGAAGACTACTGCATCATCATTGGCTGGAACATGTTTGGGGGCATTCCTAAAGTTCAGGAAGTATGAAAAAAGAGGAGTTCAAGGAATTAAACAGAACAAGTGTTGGTATGATTACACCAACAGAGTATTTTACTGTTTCAATCAGAATGAAGCAGTTAAAACAGCCAGTAGCATCAGCAAATTATACAGCAGGTAAGCAATCATAGGACCCATTTCACTAAGGTGAGGGAAATTCGTGGGAAAGCAATGCAAAGAAAGGTGCTCAGCTACGCACCGTGCAGGCAGAGGGGCATACACCATATTTACGATCAGGTGCATACTGCACCAGGAAGGCATAGGTGGGGAGCACAGATGCATGCAGAGGCATGTAAGGAAATGCCAGAAGTGCAGGAACAGGTAACTGCCCCTTGACTCCACCATATAAGGCAATGTGGAACAGCTACACTGGGCAGGCTACACACAGTGCATAACCAAGATGGAGCCCAAGTGAATGTCAGACAGCCCAGTCCCAGATACACGGGGGCCCACCATAGGGGGACTCCCTCTGTTTGTTAAAACATCGGTCTGAACCCGGTGTGGCTTTCCAGGGTGAACAGCTGCCATACGAGCTCGTGGAGTGCTATCGGAGGATGGGCCTGGGGCACCCGTGGTCTATGGATTATTGTTGGAGTAGATTGGAGAACCTGCTTATACAAGTCCAGTTACAGGCTGGTCTCCCTGGAGGATATATTGGGGGACGACCATAGGGAGAGTTTTCCTTCTACTGACTGATAGATCATATTCCCCAAATAGCCGGACTAATTTTTTGCAGATTGACTTCTACTTTAGGAGTATATGGTAGAACTATAAAGCATTCCGCTTGGCCTATGTGAGAGATAGGCCATGGGACAGTTTCCCAGGGGTGAGAGCTTTGGATCTTTACTGTTCTAGTAAAAGCATGGATTAGAAGCACTGTGATTTTGCTTTGAACTGCTATAAACTTCTTTTCTCAGTGGAATTTGTGAAAATTTGTCCAGATTTGTTTTATTTTTGGAGTTGGTTAAATGAAAAAAGTGTATTATTGTTTTTATTATTTTGGATTTGTTGCTGGTATTGACAACGTTTATATTAAAGTGGTTTTAAGAGCTTCTTGAAGATCTATATAGTTATGTGTTGGGATCGAAAATCCATGGACAGGCGCTACTCTCCCTCTAGGCTGAGGGACCTGCGCCCTTTTGATTGCCCCCCATTACAGCCCAAAGCTTATAGGTGTTGCCGTGCCTTGGGGATTGTGCGGAGGAGGCGAAGAGGGAGGGGGGGCCCCTCGGCTATGGGGGGTGAGCGGAGTGGACGAATTGAGATGGTGAGGTCGAGGAGACGCCCTGGGGCGAAATGGGTCCAGAATATGGGAGTGTGCTGCCTGGTTCCCATACCCAAGGGTTCCATGAATAGTGGGCACGTAGCCTGCTCCTCCAGGGCCTCTCATCCAACCCGGGCATTATTATGCAATGCCAGGTCAATAAAAAACAAGACGGCAATAATTGCTGATTTTGTTGAATCATCTGACCTGACATGCATTACCGAGACCTGGCTGGACCAAATGCTGGCCCCATTTTGGAGTCAGCTGTTCCAGCCGGTACTCAATAATACATGCCGAGGTGGATCGTGAGGGGTGGGGGGTTGCTATTTGTTTTAAATTGAATTGGGCCTTGTAGAGGTTCCAATGGTGTCCCTGGACCCTTTGAATGTATCATGGGAGCAGGTGTGGCTGCAGAATTCTCATGTTTACCGTCCACCCGTGGTGAGAAAGTTTTTCTGCAGAGTTGCGGACTTCATTGTCGATCTGGTATTGGAGCCCTCCAGGTGGTTGGTTCTGGGGACTTTAACGCCTGGTCGACGATGAACTCCTCAGTTGGTCAAGACTTTCTCCAACTAATGAGTTCGATGGCTTCACACAGGTGGTTACTGCTGCTACCATATTCATGGTCATTCTCTGGATTTAGTGTTCACCTTGGGTATGGAGATCACGGGACTGGTGGTGGAACCAGTTGGGTGGTCTGACGATCACTCTGTAAGGTTCAATTTCGCGACCCCCCTTATGAGACCCACCCCATTGGAGATGGTCCAGTACCGCCCTTTGAGGGGAGTTACCCCAGAGGGTCTGATGGCGGTGCTGGACCTATCGAGTTGGCCGATGGAGTGCAGGGAACCAGATGCCTTAGTAGTGCACTATAATAATATGGTGTTGAGGGCACTGGATTCCATTGCGCCTGTCCATGTTCGCCCCCTCTCCCTCCGCCCTCAATCCCTTTGGTTTGATGGGACTTTGAGGGAGTTGAGGAGGAAGGGGTGAAGATTGGAGCACTGTTGGCAGAAACCGCCTGGAAGATGACAAACTTAGATTGATGGCCCATTATGTGGACTATCAATCAGTAATCTCCATAAGAAGGCAGAATTCTGTCCAGGAGATAACTGCATCAAGAAACCGACCTGCTCAGCTCTTTCTGGACCGTCGACAGACTGTGCAATCCAGCCTGTCCTCGGAATCAGAGAGCTTTTCACAAATACAGTGTGATGAGTTTGCTCGGTTCTTTGATGATAAGGTGTCGCTCAATCAGATTCGAGATCCGCGGCATGCATTCAAACAGCATTGCAGTGACCAACATGGGGTACATGTCCTCGGCCTGTCTGGATGGACTTCACCAGCCAGCGATCATGGATATCATGAAGATTGTCCAAGGTCTGCGACCGACTTGTTGTAGGTTGGATCCTGGTCCTACTACGCCTCCTTGTGGGATGCATGGATGCGATTGGACCAGTCCTTCTGAGGATAGTCTGGGGTTTCTTTGGATCAAGGGTGTTTCGGAGTCCTTGAAAGAGGCTGTTGTGACACCCCTTTGAAGAAACCTTCCCTTGGACTTCGACTGCTTTGCTAACTACAGACCATCTCTAACCTGCCCTTTTGGGCAAGGTTATTGAGAAAGTAGTCAGCACAGCTTGATGACTTTCTTACCACCCATGAAGTCTATGATCCTCTCCAGTCCGGTTTCAGGAAGAGGCATAGTACCGAGACTGCATTAGTTCGGGTACTTAATGATCTCCTAATAGCAAGAGATCAGAAGAGCCGTTCGATCTTGGTTCTTCTTGATCTCTCTGCAGCGTTTGACACCGTGGACCATGGGATGTTGCTGGATCGCCTGCGGCTACTTTGTGGACTGTCAGGGACAGTTCTCAGATGGTTCCATTCTTTCCTCACAGGCAGAAGTCAAAGGGTAGTTTCAGGGATTTTTTCTTCTGCCCCCTTTGCTCTGTCTTGTGGGGTGCCGCAGGGCTCTGTGCTTTCTCCCATGTTGTTCACGGTGTACATGCTACCGTTGGGAGACATTATATGCATGTAGTGTTATTTCACTCTATGCAGATGACACTCAGCTCTATATGTCCTTTGTACCTGAACAAAATGATGCTGTCTCGGTTTTAACAACTGCCTCGCTGAGATTCAGGATTGGATGAGTGCGAACTGGTTGAGGTTAAATCCGGATAAGACTGAGGTATTAGTTGTTGACCCGGGTCATTATGCAAAGAAGTTGACTCCTGGGGTCCCCTCTAGTCTTTTATTAGGGGATACCCAGTTGAGACCTTCTGAACAGGTGCGAAATCTAGGAGTTATCTTTGACAGTGCGCTGACACTAAAGATGCAGGTGTCAGCCACTGTCAAATCTTCCTTTTACCATCTGAGGAATATCGCCCGGATAAAACACCTTGTTCCACATGATGACCTTCCTGTGCTGGTTCACGCTTTTGTTTCTTCCCGTCTTGATTACTGTAATGCTTTATATCTAGGGTTGCCGGGGGTAGATCTCCGTCGCCTGCAGCTGGTGCAGAACGCAGCAGCTAGGTTGCTGACAGGGCTACCAAGAACTTGTCATGTCACACCTGTGCTGCGCGAACTGCACTGGCTGCCAGTGCGATGGAGAATCACCTTCAAGGTCGCATTGCTGACCTATAAGACCCTACACGGCCAGGGACCAGGCTACCTGCAAGATCTCCTTTGTCCCTATCATCCTCTCCGCCCACTCCGCTCCACTGGCGAGGGATTGCTAGAGATTCCCAGGGTCTGTTATAAATTATCTGGGGCAAGGGCTTTTTCCTTTATGGCCCCAACCCTGTGGAATTCTCTACCTTGTCAGATTAGAGAGTGCCTGTCCGTGGAAGCATTTAAGAGATCCCTGAAAAGTTATCTATTTTTGCTGGCATTTGGTTAGTTTATTTTATGGTTATTTTACTGTTCTTACATTTTTATTTATTAGTGTTGATGTTTTATCTCTGCTTTGTATTAGCGCTTTGATTTTTTTGAAAAGCGCTTTATAAATAAATTTTGATTGATTGATTGATAGCACCACTGGCAACACTGGCAGGAGGAGACACAGGACAAGGCGGAAGAGGATGCAGGAGAAGGCCCTGGTCCACAAACTTCAGTGGAGCACAGGTGGTCATGCTGGTCACTGATAACCGCCAGCACTATGACATGCTGTACGGTGCAAGGGCTCTCACCACTGCCACCAGAATCTGGCTTAAAACGACAGGCTGCCATGATCGCAGTGGGACCAGGGGTGCAGAAACTGTCCACTATAAAGCACAAGTGGTGCGACCTCTGGTCTCAGGTAAAGAAGAATTGTCCACTGTGAGGTGGTCACAGAATGCCACTGGTGGTGGACCGCCACCCCCTGAACCCCCCTGACACCCATCAAGAAGATAGTCTCCAACACCATCAGCAATGTGGTGTGGGACGGAGAGCCAGAGGGCATCGACAGCATGCCAGGTAAGCGACACACACAGGCAACATGATGGAACAGGTGCACCAAAGCCAAACAGGGCGAGCTAACCACCCATGTATTATTTATTTATTTTATTTTTTTTATTTAACTTTTGTTGACCAGGTAAGTGCGCTAGACAAATCCTGCCTATTTTCAGGCACGACCCGGGGGAGGGGGATACAGATGAATGCCAACTGATCTTGAACCAGATTAAGCTGTTGGTGGTATTTTTAGTGAATGAGGGAAATTTGGCCAGGACACCGGGGAAATTCCCCTACTCTTTTCGATAAGTGCCATGGGATCTTTAACATCCACCTGAACTACCACCAATCCAGGCAGATGGGACCTCGGTTTAACGTCTCATCCGAAAGATGGCACCTCAGAAATGCAACACCCCTCTCATGCTGCATTACAGTGTCAGTACTGGGATATTAACCCAAGTGCCAGATGTGGGAACTGAACCCACAGCCCTCTGATCTCCCAGCCTCAGAGGCGAGTGTGCTACCTACTGAGCCACTGACACTGCATGCTCACACTCACAGTGCACAACAATGGCAGTGCTGGTGAGGGGCCATCAGGAGTGAGCACGGGACCCACACAGACACCCACAACTGGCGTTAGGTAGTAGGAGGACAGTGGGGTGTGTAGCAATGCATTATAAACATGGAATTGCAATAATGTATCACCCCCCCCCCACATGTGGCATGACGCAGGGGATGCAGCAGATGACGGAGGAGGTGGGGGAGGAGGAGGTGGATGGTCAGACAATGGAGGAGAGTGTCCTACAACAAAGTCAGGCATACTAGCAGAGTGCCACACAGCCCACGCAGGGTACCAACATGACAGAGGGGGCCATGAACATGCTGAGCATCCCAGGGAACAGCAGACCACAGCCTGCCCAGTCTGTGCCAGACTGCAGCATACACATGCCACCCAACACTGGCAGCAGCGACCAGTATTATCCTGAGAGCCACATAACTTCCCCCCCCCGAATGGACCCAACACCATTGCGGCACCAGGAGCACCACCGTCAGATGTGCCAAGGCCGTCAACAGTGCCCCCACCTGCACAATGGCCACGGAGGACAGTATATGGTGGCTCGCTGCAGTTCTACCCAGACCTGCACTAGCTGGAGCATGAATGGCTGCAGGCCATTCGTGAACACACATAGGCTCTTGTGTGGCTAATGGAGGTGGTGGCCATGGGGGCCCATGCCCAGGAGGGGATGGCACTGATGCTTGGTGCGATCACTGACCACATTTGTACATGCGGATGGCAGCAGCCAATGGCCACCACCCCCAGGGATGGGAAGCAGGTGCAGCATGACGACACACCCAGTGCTGATGCACCACAGCACACATGCCCCCACACCGGCGTCGGTGACGATGCAGGCATGGATCCACCAGGCCATGAGGTGGAAACACCACCTGCAGAGGCGTGGCACACAACGGGCACATCACACAGCCAGTGGCAGATGCACTGGCACAGGGACGTGCACAGCGAATGGGTTTGACACCTGCCAAATGGGTCCATGGGGAACGGAGGACATGAGCAACATGCACCAGGCACTGGCACAGGCACAGCAAACACTGACCACATGGTGCATGTCACACAACAACGCCCCTGCACAAACATCCCTACACACATACACACACACACACACACACACACACACACACATATGCACACACAATCATGACCCTCGACACGTAGTGGGAGCAGACTACACCTCATGCATGGGCAGGTCGCGAGACACATGGTCATCCCACAAGGGACATCGCGGGACAAGTTGACCATTGCAGCCTCCCCCGTGTTAGCCTGCCTGTGCACCCCAGAACACACTCACATGATGCTGGCAGGACTGACACACTGAGCCAGGTGTGAATGATGCAGCTGCCATATGGCAGTTGGCCAGCAGGATGGAGTGGACATGTGCACTCAGGTGCATGCTGTCATTATCGCACCCATGTCCAAACACCTTATCTGCCTAGAAGACCCTGCGCCACATGGTGTCTGACAGCACGGGCCACAGTGCACTCTAGTATGGGTGGCCCACAATGCAGTCTATGTGCCTCTTCACTGCAGTGGTGCCCCTCCAGGCATGGGCTATGTGGTGCGTCCTGTGGTGCATCAGTGGGAGCTGTGGGCACAACGTCGGGTGGCAGCAGTAGCAGGTGACATTGCAGGCAGATGTTATGCAGCATGGTACACACGGGGAACACTCTGCATGCCTTGCCAGGCACAAGCATCATTGTGCCACTGGTGTGGTCCAGGCACCAGAAACACATCTTCAGGAGCCCTATGGTGCATTCAGTGATGCATTGTGCCCACCGATGTGTGGTGCTGAAGGCGTCCTCTGCAGGGCTTTGGGATGCCTGGTACGGCATCAGTAGGAATGTCCGCAGTGGATATCTGCTGTCCCCTGTTGGTGGGAAAAGAGAGGATTAGTACAGTGGCATTGACGCACAGGGAGGACTGCGCACATACACATGGACATCACTCACCTATGATCCAGCCGTCTTCCTCGGTGGGTGTAGCCAGATGGTGATGGAGGCCACAGGTGGCTAAGATGTATGAGTCATGGCAGGTGTCAGGGTACTGGGCACACATGTTCGTTATGATGCCTCGTGTGTCACACACCACCTGGCAGTTGATGCTGTGGTAACCCTTGCGGTTGTGGTATGCCTCCTCATGCACAGATGGTGCCACTATGGCAATGTGTGTACTGCTGATTGCCCCTAGTGTGTTCGGCATGCCATATCTCTCACAGAATGCCTCCTTCTCCTGCCTGACATTCACTGACATGGTGGGGAACTAGATGTGCTCTGCAACATGGCTCACCAGGGCATCGGTGACCTTTTGCAACACCCGTGAGATGGATGACTGGCTTACCCCATTACATTGCCTGTCACCCATTGGAATGACCCAGTGGCATAGTGCTACAGGGCTCACATTACTTTGGTCTCCATGGACTGCAGCGTGCATGGCCAGACATGCGCTCGGACAAGACTACAGATGTACAACAGCATGGTGTGGTCCACATGGTACCACTGCAGGCATTCACTGTCCCACAAGATGTGTGGCAGTAACCATGGGTGAAAGACATGTGGCTATATGCATCTGCACCTTGCCTGTTGCCTCGCAAGGTCATCCTTCAGTAGTGGGATGTGCATCAGAGCTCAGGGGCACATACTCACATACTGTGTCCTGTGGCACTCCAATCAGGTGAGCTGTGCTCTCCTGTTGCCTGCTGTGCTGTGTGTAACTTCCTGCTACACCTGGGCTCTGCACACCCTGCATGCCCTTTAGGGGTGGTGCACAGTCATGTGACAGGGTGAGGTGGTGTCCACAGGGACAATGTCACACCCCTTAACTACTGCCCCATGCAGTGCATCTGTGGTTGCTGAAGGGGGAGGACGTACATCTGCCCCGTCGGGCAGGCACGGCCTGTTCCGGTGGCTTATCCATGCTTCACACACGCGGTACCAGACCTGTGTACTAGTACGCGAGGTGTGGGAGGTGGAGCAGAGGCCTACAGTGAGTACCTGTTCCAGGGAGTGGGTGTTATGGGTGTGTGCATGTACATGGTTTACACAGGCACACATATTTTATGTTTTACAGCATGATGGGGATGATCCTGCTGTATTTGTACTGAGGAGGATGGAGCTGGGTATCGGTACCATGGGCCAGGTGGCAGCCCCACGGCATCGCCTGCTGCCAGACTTGCTGGGACTATCTGTTGAGGAGGGCTGGAGGGTCAGACTAGGTGTATAGAGATGACGTGGGTGTCCTTTGGACAGTGAAGGAGCCAGGCAAGGTAGGGGCTGTTCTGCACTCCATGGCTGTGTGTGTGGCATGGCACACTGATGGCCGATTCCTCTGTGTTCTTCTAATTTCTGGGGTACAGAGGACCCCTCCACCGCATTGTGCTCATGGAGAGGGAGTACAGCAGGACCACTCTGAATCCAACCTGGAGTAATCTCCACACCTCGTCTGCCTTGTCTTTTGGGGGCGGGGGGTTCCTATCCCTATTCCCATTACTTTCCCTTTGCTCTCTGAATAAAGGGTTGTACCGAGTATGTACTGTCTCTGCGTCCCTTATTCACCCTGCACCTGGTATGCATTGGCGGGCCTATGCAAGGTGTTGCATGTGGTGTCTGTCACCTGTGCCCATACTATGAGTCCTGTGCTGTGCGTGGGTTGCATGCTGTGTGGCTCTGCCATGCACTGTGTATACGGGTGTGTGAGCTCTCCTGTGGTGTGTCATCACTGTGATGTCTGCCTGTGGGGTGCTTGTGTGGGAACTCATCTGGGTGTGGATTTCAGGTTGTTGCCTTGCCTTGTGCTGGATTCTACTGGCATGCACGTGTGTTGCACATGGCATCAGGCTGGGTCATTACAGCTGTTTGTTTTTGTGTACCACGTCCCATCACTGCAGCCCTGGCCGGCGGCAGGCACCCACAGCTGTGTGCTCCTGTGCTGTACACTGGTGTGCCTTATGCATGTACAGGCTATGGCCCTCCACACTACTCATTTTTCTGTTGTGTTTGCCTTGGTGCACACATGTAGTGCAGGCTGCACTTCCACGCTATGTGGCCCCACCCCTGTGCACCTGCGTATCCCTGTTGGCCTGCAGGATCACGTGGCATCCTTCTGTGTGGCATTTTATGTGCTTTCTGTGCATATTCTGTTATGTGCTATGCATAGGCACAGTCCATAATGCTACACACCTTAGTGAATAGGGCCATAAAGTGTGTTTTATTTTCTCAGTTAGAAAAATATGATGCCAAAAGGATTGATAGTGTCTTTTATTTCATCATCATCTCATGGGGCAGGCATAATCTGGGGCAGGTGTCCATCAGGTACAGGCTCCCAAACATCTGGTACAACCTGCCACCCAAGCTCACTGCCTCCTGACCTTCCAGTTGTCCAAGACCCACATCAAGGCACACTGCAGGTCCCCTCTGTCCTGCTATAACTGCCCCTAGACTTACCTATGGACCCAGCCCTATTGAGATAGTCTAACTACCACTGTACAAAGTAACACCTTAGCCCATTCCACTCCTTTCCACCTTCCACCCTGTTCTTTCCTGCACTTGCTTTTGTCCCTCTCACCTCTCTTCTCCCTGTCTCCCCCCCCTTCCTCTCTCTTAACATTGCATCATACGATGGCACTTACTGTTGGGCTGGACCCTCCTGATAGCTCCAACACAGACCTGTTGACACTTGTTTAGTTTTACTTTTTCTAGCTGCTCTGTCTGTATTGTTGAATGCTGTATAACAATCCAGTTGTCAATATTATTTGTATCGCAGATTATCTTATTGTCTACCTCTCCCTTGTGCTGCGTCACATTGTACTGCCCATGTATTTTTTACTTGTATACTCCCGGGTAGTGCCTGAAAATAGGCATCTCTATGTCTAGTGCACCCACCCGGTTACCAAAAGCAAATAAATAAATAAACACAGCTGCTCTATTCATTCACCAGTTATTCAGTTTGTATTTAACATTAAAGCTTATATGTGCCATGTACCACATGGGAATGTAAAGCCAATGTAAATGTATTTCTGCTGAAATATGTATATATGGATTACCTTACAGTAATTTACTATGAATGTACAGTATCTCTATTGCACTATGTATAGATACATTTCTTATCCTGTCCTATGGCTCCCTCCCCCCACTCCAGCTAACAACTGGACATGAACCTTCTTGGGCTCCATTTGCTTACATGGTAAAATATGTTTTAAGTAAGTCAGTAAGTACATAAATACATTAATTCATTTTCTCCCATAGTTACTATGGAAGTCCAAAATTTACATTGCCTTGGAGAGAATGAGGTGAAGCAGGACAACAGAATGCCAACCATCCACAGAGAAGAACAGCAAACCACCAGCTTGTATTGTGCTGGGACCTGAGCTGTGCTGAATGCAGAATGCTACCAGAAGAATTCATGCCAAACGGCAACTCCACTCCTGTAATGCTTTTTGGAATTTCTTTTTTTTTTTAAATTCCATGGAATTCTGAAGAGAATTTCTATTTATCCTGCAGAATAATATTCCTCAGATTATGTCAGTCACAATATAATATTCCTAAGGTTATGTAATACACACAATATTTGGCAGATTATGTAATCCACAGAATAATATTCATGCCAAATGGCAACTCCACTCCTGTAATGCTTTTTGGAATTTCTTTTTTTTTTTAATCCCACGGAATTCTGAAGAAAATTTCTATTTATCCTGCAGAATAATATTCCTCAGATTATGTCATTCACAGTATAATATTCCTCAGGTTATGTAATACACACAATATTCGGCAGATTATGTAATCCACAGAATAATATTCCATGGATTATGTAATCCACACAATAATGTTCTTCAGGTTATATAATCAAAAGAATAATATTCCTCAGGTTATATAATCAAAAAAATAATATTTCCCGTTATTTAATCCATAGAAAAATAGTCAATGGGCAATGTAATCCACACAATACTATTCGATGGATTATGTAACCCACAGAAAAATATTTCTCAGGTTATGAAATCCACAGAATATTACTACTCAGGTTATGTAAACAACAGAATAATATTCCTCTGGTGATGTAATCCACAGACTAATAGTACATGGATTATGCATCATGTTATGAAATCCACAGAATAATATCCCTGAGATTATGCAATCCACAGAATAATAGTCCATGGATTATGTAATCCACAGAATAATAATCCTCAGGTTATGTAACCACAGAATAATAATCCTCAAATTATGTAATCCACAGAATAATAGTCTACAGATTACATAATCCATTGACTATTATTCTGTGGATTACATAATCAACAGAATAATAATCCGCAGGTTATGTAATACACAGAATAATACTCCATAGATGATGTAATCCACAGAGTAATAGTCCATGGATTATGTAGTCTGCAGAATAATATTCCTCAGGTTATGTAATCTACAGAATAATACTGTGCAGATTATGTAATCTACAGAATATTCCATGGATTATGTAATCCACAGAATATTTCTCAGATTATGTAAATCACAGAATAATGTTCTGTGGATATGTATTCTACAGAATAATATTCCGTGGAGTATGTAATCCACAGTACAATATTCCTCAAATTATGTCATCCGCAGAATACTATTCCATGAATTATAATATTCACAGAATAATATTCCTCAGGTTATGTAATCCACAGAATAATATTCTGTGGTTTATGTAATCTACAGAATAATACTCTATGTATTATGTAAACCACAGAAAAATATTCAGATTATGTAAACCACAAAATTCTGAACAACATTTCTATTTATGATGCAGAATAATATTCCATGGGTTACATAATCTGTAGAACAATGTTCCACGAATTGTGTAATCCACAGAAAAATATTCATCAGGTTCTGTGGACCACAGAATAGTATTCTTTGGATTTCATAACCTACAGAACAATATTCCATGATTTATGTGATCTACAGACTAATATTCTGCAGACTATGTGATCCATAGAATAATATTCCACAGATTATGTGATCCACAGAATATTCAACAAGTTATGTAATCCACAGAATAATATTCAACAAGTTATGTAATCCACAGAATAATATTCCATGGGTTATATAAACCACAGAATATTCCACATATTATGTAATCCACAGGATAATATTCTGCAGATTATGTAATCCACGGAATAATATTCCATGGATTATGTAATCCACAGAACAATATCTGTGGATTACGTAATCCACAGAATAATATCTGTGGATTGTGTAATCCCCAGACAAATAATATGTGGGAAATGTAATCCACAGACTATTATTCTGCAGTTTGCCACAAATGAATCTGCAGTTTATGTAAACCACTGACTGGTTTTCTGTGGTTTATGAAAAGCGTGAATTACCAATCCACATTTAAAGAGAAAACCATCTTTCAGAATTCCACTTACAATAGAATGCCACAGAATTAGGTGACAAACAGATTTAACTTAGTTGCCATATTGGTCCTTGTAAGAACAGTTCCATAAGCAAATGGTTTGATACCTTTTATTGGACCAATTTAGATGTTACAAAAAGAACACGATGCCTAAGCTTTCTGACCAATGAAGTCCTTCCTCGGAAACTTTTCTTTTTGTAACATCTACGTTGGTAAAATACAAAGTATCAAACCATTTGCTTCTGAAACAGAATTGGGTGGAAATTCTGGAATTCCATCCAAAGGGGAATTTAATAATTTCCATACAGGGATGTTTCCCCACAAATTCTGAAGACGCACATAATGCTGTGGTAAGGGATTTGCACTGGGATGGAAGAGCACCATGCAAATTGTGTACGTATGGAATGGCCCATACACTTACCGACCCAGTTTCCATACGCAAATCCCACAGTTCCCACATACATCTTCTTGCAAAAGTAAAATAGCTTAGAAAAGTAAAATTATTTTCTTTTGTATCAGAGGGTTAGTTCAAAAACCTTATTGAGCATGCTCAGACACCAAATTTCAAAACCTTATAACTCAAGAACCAATTGATATTTTTCACAAAACCTTCAAAAGGTAAACCCCTGGTCAGAATCTCTTCTATCCTGAAAGTTCCAGAACAATATTCCAAACCATTTTTGCTCCACATGTGAGCAAACAGCCAAAAAGAGCATTTCTAAAGGCTTTTTAAAATTCCAGATTTCAGAATCCAGATAAGTGTCTGTCTCAAAACGTGCCATGTTTTAAAAATTTGCCACCTGGACAGTGCATGCACAGGTTCAGGCAATTTCGTCAAATGGTGCCAAAGTTATTAAAGTTAGGACTTACAGGTTACAGGTATAAGTTACAGGGTTTACAGGTTAGGGCTTATCACAAGGATATAGCTTTTGTCTTACCCCAGGAGAAGGGGGGAGCCAGCTATGGTTGACTGTTTTTGGGGTTGTAGTGAGTCCACAGTAGTAAAGTGCTGTACTACACAAACCTCATTGTGAAAGGACCGAGGCAAGGGTTATGCAAAAAGTACATGGGCAGTAAAGTCACATTATAAAGAAGCATGAACTGATAAATACACTCTGCTGCAAGATACAAAATGTGCATAATAGAAAACACTGCAAATAAAGTAATCATGTGGTGTTGACATGACTGCATTAATTGCTATTAGAGCTGGGAGCTGAGCATAGATGGCATTCACACTTTCAGAGCAGTGAAAAAAGTTGCCTATGTCGAGAAATGTAAATTTAAAGGGACAAGGCATGCCAAGACTGGAGTGGTAGTGTGCAGGAACGTTAACGACCTGAGCATTGAACTAGGTAGTAGTGTATAGCAGAATGCTTACTATTAATGTTTTTAATGTTTATGTATTTACTGCTCTAACATCCTCTCTTAGCAGGCTTACACCACTGTTTACAGTTGCATTTCCTGGGAGTGGAGGGGGTGGGGACACTACTGCAAGCTTCTCACAGTAGAACTATGCCAATACCCAGCAAACCAAAACAGTGTCATGGTACTACAAAGGACATGTTTATTTATTTGTAATTTTTTAAGCAGGAAAGGTTCACTAAGCTATGACAGGTTGTTTCCAGGTGCGTCCTGGAATGGGTTGCATAGACATGTATTTTTGACAGGGGAAATGTTGACCATGACACTGGGGAAAATTCCCCGGTTCTTTTTCGATTCGTGCCATGGGATCTTTTACTTCCAGCTGGACAGTGACCAGAGATGGGCAGAAGAGACCTTGATTTAGCATCTCATCCGAAGAATGGCACCTCACCAGTGCAGCACCTCTCTTGTACTGCGCTACAGTGTCAGTTACGGGTATTACCCCATGTGCCTGGTGTGGGGCTAGAAGTTCTAGGACTACAACCATCTGATTTTCCAGCATGTAACAAATGTTCCCACATGTAACACAGACATGCAGAAAAAGGCCCAGCAGCCTGCCCTGTCAGTAAAACAGGTCCATGGAACCCATCCCTCAGGATGCACCTGGAAAAAAGCTGTCATAGCTAAGTGTGCCTTTCTGGTCAGAAATTACATATAAATAAATAAATAGAGCTTTTTGCTCTCAAACTGCCATTTTTGGATTGAATTCCAGGCCCTTCTGTCGACATCCCAACCCTGTCACCTGCTCCCCCCCCCACTGTCCGACCAATGGAAATACAATTGGAGCTGGGCAAGAGAGTACCGACAGCCAAGGAACATGGAGTTTTTCTGCTATTTCTCTCTGTCCCCAAATCCCATCCACCCTCCCACTGACAGGGAGTGGTGCCCTGTTGGGTCTCGCTTGCAAGCAACAAATGCCCCTGCACAGAAGGCACACTTCTTGGTGCGCTGTAGGGGTTGCAACAGCAGCAGAACCCAGCGTCATCCCTCCATGGCTAGGACATTGTGGAGCAGCAGTGCTACCCCAGCCCAGTACCTGGATCCTTTCCAGAACCAATGCCCTCCTAGACATCCAGAACCGCCACTTCCCCATCGCCACTAGACGAGTCAGAGGAGGGTGTACACACTGGATAACCCCCGAACTCCTCAAACTCACGAAGGAGAGGGACTGTAAGTGAGCTGCTTATAAATCAGACTCCTCCCCGGTCCTGTGGCATGAATACCGTCACCTTCGCAATCAATGCAAGCACTTGATAAGATCTCTAAAATGGCACTATCACCTCAAGACACAGAGGGACAGGTTCAGCAATCCAAGGAAATACTGGGACTCAATAAACTCTCTGATCCGTCCCCGCACCAACAGCCCTAGCCCACAGCTAAGCTCCCCCAGGGGTTTACTGTCCCACCCCTTGGCTGTGGCTAAGGCGGTTAACTCCAATTTCACCGACCTGTCAGCCCTTCTAGCAAACTTCCTCCAGCAACCCCCGGCCTTTCACCTCCTCCACCCCCTTCCCCTGCACACACTGCTAGTCTGTTCTCCAACCCTGGCACTAGCTCTAAATCCTATCCCTCTCCTGACCTTCCCCACCCTTCCACCACCCATCCCCCATTCTACTTTAAGGCCATCTCCCTTAGGGACACTAACAAGCTCCTCTGGGGCCTACCACATCAGGGCAGCCCAGACGTTGATGGCCTCTCCCCATGCTTTCTAAAACTTGTCTCCTCTGTCATCTCCAAACCGCTTGCCTTCATATTTAATCTCTCTCTGCCCACCTTCTCCATACCCCACTCCTGGAAGGTTGCCAAGGTGGTCCCTATCTTTAAAGCCGGCGACCCCCACTCCCCCGACAACTATTAGCCAATATCTATGCTCCCCCACCTTAGTAAATTCCTTGAAAAGATCATCCACTGCCAGCTATCTTAATAATTCACCAAACATGACCTATGTGCCCAACAACATGACTTCCGAAAGTATTACAGCACCACTACGGCCTTGGCTCTCCTCACCAACCATATCCTCTCTAATATGGATCATGGCTGTGCCACTGGTGCCGTCTTTGTTGACCTATCTAAAGCCTTCGATCTTTTAAACCACACCCTCCTCCTCTCTAAATTACAATCAATTGGCTGCTCAGCTGAGACCACTAAATGGTTTCAGTGCTATCTCTCTAATCATTCCCAATCAGTTTGTATAAGTGCAGTCTCTTCTCTGGTCCTTGCAGTCACCACCAGGGTTCCCCAAGGGTCCATCCTGGGCCCCCTACTTTTTTCCATTTTTGTAAACACCCTCCTGTCTGACTGCCTCAACTGCAATATGCTCCTCTACCCTGATGACCTTGTTATCTTTCATAGTGACAAGTCTCCCTCGTATAGCCTCTGCCCTTACCCAGAACTACATCATTGCCCACAGCTGGTTCACTTCCAACTTACTGCTGGTAAATGGGAAAAAGACCAAGGCAATGCTGTTTGCATCTAAACCAATGCTTGCTAAATACAGTACCTTGCGGACAACTCCTCTGTCCAAATTCTTTCACCAGATGGCTCTGCTCCTGAAAATGTCAACACCTTTAAATACCTGGGGATTACGCTCAGCCTCTCTCTCTCCTTCATTGACCATGTTGACCTTATTATCCGCTGGATAAACTAGAAACTAGGCACTGCCTATCATATAAAACCCTATCTGTTCAATGTTGTTCGCCTTGCCATAGTCAGGGGCAACATTCTCCACATGCTAGACTACTGCTCCTCTATATACTCTCATGTCTCCACCACCCTTGTGGGCTAGACTATTAGCTGCCTGCAACAGCGCTTGTTGCTTTGCGCTGTCTGCCCCTTTCTCCATGCATCACTGTGATCTCTACAGCTCCCTCAGCTGGCTCCCCCTACAAGGCTGTTTTGAATTCACCCTGGGCTGCTTTGTAGACGCCATCATCAGAAATAGTACTGTCTCACCTCTCTCCAACCTCTGTAAGCACGTACTTTGTCTAGGTGTCTTCGATCCTCTACTGTCCCACCCACCCCCGAGGTGCCACGAACCATGACCAGAATGGGTGGGAACGCTCTATTGGTAGCAGCGCCCAACTTTTGGAATGGGCTACCTGCTCCACTCAGATCTTCTAACACTCATCTCTCCTTTAAGCACCACCTCAAATCCTGGCTACTAACAAATCACAGCTGCAAATGCCCACCTAGATAGCTGTCCTAACCGCCTGGTGCTTTCCCATTCTCACCCTCTCCAGTGGCACCAACTGGTACTACTCCCTTTTATGTTAACCCTCCTATCCCTACATCCCCACCCCTTCCCCTCCCTCCGTCCCTCTACTCCCCATCTCTGGAGATCCCCCTTCCTCGTCCAGGAGCGATTGCTCACCTGTCTATTGACCAACATTTCCTTTTAGGAATACTGCTTGTTATCTCTGCTATTTACTGTAAATCTGAATTTATTGTACTTGCAAATCTGAATTTATTGTATTTTACAACCTTTGTATTTTTGTTTTGTCCTATTGTTTCTTGCCTACTGATCACTGTGCTGTACTTATAGTCTACTTCTGTGCCATTGTATGTGGCCCAGGTCATGCCTGAAAATGGTCCCTGGGGTCAGTGCACTTACCCGGTTACCAAAGTCATAAATAAATAAACTGGGTAGCTGGCATTGGAGCATGGCATTCTCCCTGCTGGGTCATTGGGAAGATCCAACAGAGCTTGTTTTAATGACCAGGAAGACTGAACACAAAAAAGGAGAAAGACATTTACAGGTGTAACCCCCCCTGCAAATGGGGGTTCCCAAAAAGTCTTCCAGGAGCTTGCTTGAATGCTCCAAGCCTGAATGGTGTTTGACGTCCAAGCCGTTTATCTGTGAGTGCTTTTAGAGCCTCTGGTACTGTCTCTTTAAGAACTGTCTGCCTGCAGACATAATTAATTTGGATGGGGGTCTGTGTGTTTCTCTGCTCGAGCCGCTTTCGACATTCTTCTTGATCGCTCCATTTCTGCCGCCGCTAAGTGGGCAGAAGGAGCACTCTTCAAAGATGTAATTGTTTGTAACCTGTTAGAGTAATAATGAAAATGCAGTTTGTTTTAACCTGCTTTCTTGTAGCAAGGACAGAGCAAAGGGAGCCCATCTGAAAGCTGTAACTGTTTGCCTGTAATCATTTAGCAGCATTTGTAAGATTGCAGTTTATCTAACCTGTTTTATTGCATCTGGGACTCTGTGTGCGTTTCCCCTCTATGTTGGAATTGAACTGCTGAACTGGACCAATCAGCGTGGGGGACCTTTAAAATTGAGCCTGCTGCTGGCAAATCAGAACTTGGACTCTTAAGTTGAGCCAGCCACAATAGGACTGTATGGCAGATGCCTCTGGGGAATTGTAGTTTGGACTTTGGCCCCTTTTTGCACCAACAGGGGGAGTCTGACTGTGAGTGACAGCCAAACCAGCCAACTGAACTGGGAGAAACTCAAAGGAAATGCCCGGCTCTGTCTACTGGAAAGATGAGATCAATTTGGGCAGTGAAGAGACAAGGAACTGGGTGCTTTTTCGGTGTGTATTTTTAGCACGGGAAACGCGTGTAAGGCCCTAAGTTTTGGTCTGCAGCTTGTGTAAGCGCCCGTTCGGACTGAATCCGACCTGTGAGGAGAATCAAGGAGATCTGAAGAGTAGAAACCAGGCTCACCCTGTAGAAGACTGGAGAAATTGCTGAATCGCGCTCGGTCTGTCAGGAACTGAAGCTGCTGTGTGTTCTCCTGGGTATCGTGCAGTAATTGCGGTCGGGATTGAGAAGCAGCCTGCCTGGTATAGTACTTTCCTTTTACATATAAATGTGCGTAGTGCTCGTGAGGAATCATGTTTCAAATCCCCTGTACAGTGAATTGAGTGCATGAAGCTGGAAGTAAACCCCAGCTTAATCCAGACTACATCTATTTGCTCTAATGTGCAGTGGGGTCCAGTCACAAGGACCTTTTCCACAGGTTCTGCTCCTCCTGGCAATCCAGGACAATCTGCCTCCCATCCAGTTCCCAGCACTGAGTCTGTGAGTACAAAGCAGGGTAGCTCCCTGCCATCTGTTTTATCAAATTGCAAGTGTATCATCTAATTGTTGTTTTCTCATTTCTTCACGAACTGAACCATCCAGCTCCGGATTACAATTGGGTATTGTGCAAGTGTTTTTTCCATCATAGGGCCCCACCCAGCTGCACCAAACCTGGCTAGCCCCCCCATCCTGGGTACCCAGTGAAAGTGACAATTTGGGACTCTGAATATGCGCACAGTACTCTGATTATTAAGGTGTTTAACCTAATTAACCTGATTTCCCCCATCCTTGTTATATCCCCCTAAATAAATCAGATTTGTTTGTTTCAGCAAAGTTACACTGTCTGAGGTATTCGTTTATGTTAAAGTATTGTTCTGTGGCTTTTGCATTGTATCATCTTGTTTTACAGGGGGTCCCCAGAGCCCAGTCGACAAAGGCAGTCCTGGGGGTAAGTGTACATTGTGAAGATGTTCATAATGCATTGTGTGGGCCACTAGTGGGAAGAAAAGGGGGGTTGCAGTGACCCAGAGGGCTGTGACCAAGTCATACGAGACAGTATTAACCCTAACCTCTGGGTGGAGGCACCTGCCATTGGACCTAGGCCCCTCAACCTGTCAGTAGTCAGTCAGGCAGGGGTAGTAGCCCGTGGGATAGCAACGCCTGGGGGTTACACAGGGAAAGAACAGTGGGTAAGAAAATGTGAACTGGGAATTCTGAAATGGTACACACCACCTTTAAAGTGACACTGTGAACATCCTTAGGCCTCAAAGTGTCTCTAGTTAAAAAAAAAAAGTTATGATTGCTCACATTCAAATGTGCTTAAAAAAATTGCTGATGTTGCTGGTCACTTTGATTTTGATCCCTTTGTTCTCTTTAAAAGTCAAAAACAGACTGCCCGCCATACTGATGTTACCACGCAAAAACCTATTTGTTTGCAGTCCTTGATTAACTCCCACTGCAACTTTCCTGGGCTTGAGAACGCCCCCACACAATTTAGCCACTCATGATACAGTGGTAGGAGAATATTGCATCATGAGGGGCTGCACTGTTTGGGGGTGTTGCTAATGTTCAGGAAGTATACAACAAGAGCAGACCAAGGATTTGAATCGAAACAAGGTTGAGTAGCTTGCTTTTCAGTTCTACGGAGAAAGGAAACAGATAAAGCAACTAGCAACATCAGTTGATTTTAGAGGAGGTAAGCAATTTTAAATTTTTGATTTTCACCTAGAAATAATGATACAAAAAAGGTTAACAGTGTCCCTTTAAGTTAGCAGAAAACATCAGCAGCATTTAAAAGGGGGCTCCACTGCATCAGCAATTTCAGTCAACAAACAAGTCAAACTTCAAAATTAACTAAAACATTAATCTTAAGTGAGTAAGGCACTTGCCATATAATATTTGTTTCCAGGAGCTGTTAATGAGATTACAGGGCCATCACACAACAATGTTGTTTTTCTGTTTCTTGCAATATGTGGCAACATTAATCTATTACCATTACAATGTTGTGTGAATTGCTAAGATAAAAGAAAAAGTCTGCTTGCAGGGAAATTTTAAAGTGTACTCCAATCAGAATATTATTCATGGTTGGCAGAGCTCAATATTTTCGAAGTATAACATAAATCTTGCAAAGAAATAATCTCACCTCAAATTTTCTTAAGGATGTTGTTATAAAAAGGGAGGAGGTGATTAGTGTGGTAGTCAGATGAGATTACCAGCCTTGTATACGCTAGTAATAGATTTCTTCAACAACCTACAAATGTAGGGATTCTTTGTACCATTCCCTACACTATCCAGAAAAAAAAACAGACCTCAGTAAGTATTTATTTGCCTATATAGGAAAGATATTTAGTTTTACATAGTGTCTTTCATACGAACTGCAGTGTATTCCAAAGTCAGCCCATCAGTGCACCAATAGAACTACCACCCTGTGACAAGGTGGAAACTGTACAGAGAAGGGTGACCAAAATGATCCAGGGGATGGAAGAAAAGACATGAGGAGAGACTAAGGTACCTCAATATGTACACCCTGGAGACCAGGAGGGAGCAGAGGGACATGATAAAGACATACAAATACCTACATTGGATAACTAGAGTGGTATAGAAGGAAGAGTTCATCTTTAGCACAAATACAATCAACGCTTGGCAGTTCACTACAGTTGGCCGGGGAAAAGCCATGAAGAATGTCCACAAGCACTTATTTAAAAAAACAGTGGTGGTCACGTGGAGCAGACTGCAAGAAGAAGTGGTATCTGCTAAATCAGTGGGGGTATTCAAGCCAGGGTGAGACAGACACAAGACCATAGTAAGGGTGGTAGAGTTGGAAAAGGGCAAAGTGTGAGGGATAAGGATGGCCAGTAGGGCCAACTCAGGAGAATTGGGTAGGATGAGGAGAATGGATGGTCCACTAGTCTGTCTTCCTCTGTCAAACCCTATGCTTCTCTCCCCGATGCTCTGCATCTGCATAGTGCTGCACAAGTGGTGGCACAGTCTTTGCACTACACAACTGAAGAAGAGTGTGGAGGGGCTGGGTGCATGTTGGAGCTGAGTGGGGCTGGACAATGGGCACCCAATGGGATGCCCATGAAGGCACTTGTTAGGATCCACTGCTCTGAGCAGAGCAGATTATCGTGGGATACAGCAGTTCTCCAAGGACCACCATATTCAGTTCTTCTCTTGAAACAACAAGAGGGGTAAATCTGAAAATGCCCTATCAAGGCTAAATGCTACACAAGAGACAGGTGAAAGCAAAAGGGTAGGCCGAAACTAGGAACAGGAGCAATGCCCTACCTAGGGTAGGTGTACAAAGAGATATACTGTATAACAGAAGGGGAAAACCTAGAAAAAAATATCAAGGGCAAGGGTACTGTAAGAATATGCTTACCCACCAGCACGTGATTTACACAAGGTACGTCATCATGACTACAAGCTTACACACACACACACACCACGTGCACAAGGCACATCATGATTACCTGTGTGCTCATACCATACAGATAACACACAAGTACATAGCCACAGCCATAAGTGGGGCATCACTATATATATATATATATATATATATATATATATATATATATATATATATATATAACACATACATACAATGGGGGGCACATTACATATAGAGCTAGGGACTCATACACATAGCTAGAGAACATCTACATGAGTTAGTATAGGTTTATATACGCATAAGTCTAGGTAATTGTCTGAGGCAGTATAGTGCAGTGGTCTAAGGCTCTGAGCTGCAAATCTGGTAACATCCAGCAGACCAGACCTGGGTTTGAATCCCACAGCTTCCACTTGCATACTGTGTGACCCTGAACAAGTCACTCAACCTCCTTGTGCTCCCAGGTCGCTCCTGTAAAAAAGCTTTCAGCTTAGTGTGCTATACCTGGTTAAACAACTAAATGAAAAAATAATTCTTTATTATTGCATAGAACCTAGATACAAGCTACGAAACTGCACTGCATTTAAAGCACAACCTTTACTCTACATATGATCCTGTAGGGAATAAACAAAACACCACATATAATTGTAGGCTAGAACTGTTTTGCTATTTTGCTGCAATAATGTCAGAAATATATAGAGGATAATGCCTGACTAGTAGTGGTTAACCACGATGTAATTACCTCAAGTGGTTGCCAGGGCAACGCATGCGCTCTCGAGGTTTACAGTTGCCCTGGCAACCACAAGAGGTAATTACAACCGTGGTTGACTACTAACCAGACATTATCTTTTATTGGCCAAGAGACATCAGCTGACTGTACATTAAATCTCTATATATGCACAGTCATCCTGGTCCTAAACCACATCACACAATGAGCAAATCAGTCCTCATACAACCAGAACTATCTTCCATCAGTCCCCCTTCAACCAGAACTAATCTTCCATTATAAACATGGCTGCTACCTTTACACTGTAAAAAAAAAACTTCATCTGGGCCCTAAAAATAAAACTACCTTAAATAAAAAAAAAAAAAAAAAATAATTAAATGTTGTTTCCCTGATTATCACACTCCCCTTATACACATAAACAAATTAGAAACATTAAGTGTTGTTTATAGTTTTCATTACAACTGTTTGCTTACTAACAGTGAAAAATCCCTCTTCTGTCTTTACCTACTCATCCGTGAAATCTCTCATGCTTGCCCTGACAGTGACATAATTGAGTCTCTGGCTCTAAAATAGGCCTTTGTTGTCTGTGTGTACAGAATGTCAGGAGTGTAACATTCTACAAGTGGAACAGAGCAGAATTTTGAATCTCTGTATTCCATGGTAAACATTCCATGATAAACATTCTATGTCTTGAATGTGGGGAAAAATAGAAAACAAAAAAACAGAATGAAGAAAGTAGGCAATACAGTAGTACTTTATAAACAAAAAGAAAAGGTGGGAAAACACAGTTAAATAGGCAGAGGCAGACCCAAAGTGCCCAAATGCATTGCTAATGTTAATAAAAGCAATCCATAGAGGTTATCGGCCGGTGACACAGGCTATCAGTTAACTCTAACATACAACGCAAGTGCAGAGCGGCATTCAAAAAAAAAAAAGCCGATCGCTTCCCGAGATGGAAGTGTGCAATGCATGATGGTAGGCACCAAAAAGTTAAAGAAGTAGCGACTGCTACGATCATGGAGGGAATTTAATATTAAAGGAGGCAGCATACTATGGAGGTTGAATGGTCTATGCTGCAATTCTGGAGACCTGGGTTTGAATCTCACATTTGCCGATGGGGGTCCCAATCCCCCGTCAGTTTCACTGCCCCCCCAAAAATGTTCATATGCCATGCTGGGAGCCCACCCCAGCATGGCAAAAACCTTCTTAGCCTACGGGATGCCTAATCCCCTTCGGCTTCACTGCCCCCCAAACTGCCTGGTGCCATGCTGGAGCCCACCCCAGTGTGCCAAAGCTTCATTTGCTGACGGGGTGCCCAATCCCCGTCAGTTTCACTGCCCCAAATGTCAATGCATGCCATGCTGGGAGCCCACCCCAGCATGGCAAAACTTCCTAGCAGATGGGTGTGTCCAATCCCTGTCGGCTTCACTGCCTCAAAGCCACGCTGGGAACCCACCCCAGCATGGCAAAAGTCCCTGTATGTAAATAAATGAAAAAAAAAACCTGAAACAAAAAACCTTCCCTCGTTGATTCTTTTGCCCTTCCCCAACCCTCACCCACTCTCTGCGTGCCACCTCCCCACACCCCCACCTCACCCCACCTCAACCCATACTTACCTCTGGAGCCCAGCGTGACGATCTTTGGTGGACTTGGAACATGTTTGCACTCTTCAAAGCCGACCGCGAACTGAAGAAATGCCGGTAAGCTGTATAATGGCATACTGTAAATGGATTTTTTTCAACTTTAGTGCACATCTCAGCCATTTCTGGGAATTTTTTCACCAAATTTTCAACATGGGGTTTTTGGGGCCCCACCTCATAAACTGTACCACTGTTATTTCGTTAAATCGGTCCTGAAAGGTGGTTCCGCAGTCATTGTGCAGAACCACCTTTCTGGAATGATTAATGAAATGACAGTGTTACAGTTCATGAGGTAGGCTCCTAAAAACCCAATGTTGAAAATTTGGTGAAAATATTCCTCAAAATGACTGTTTTACAAGCGTGCATTGCGCAGTTCCTACACACGCTCGTAACTTCAAGCATTTTTAATATTTTCACTCCAGATTTTCAGTTTTGCCATTTTACCACACCTCCTTACGAACAGTACAACTGTCATTTTTCACATCTCACCCAAAATGTGTTTTCACACATGTAGCTCACAATGGCGCGGGCGGTGTGCGAAATTGATGTTCGGGACAGAACAAGAAAATCACAGTGAAGTAAAGTGCAATTCATAAACTACAGCAAGTAAACTGTTGTTTGCTAATGTTGTTAATAATTGTTATTTTTTACCATTCAAAAAAGTTTACTAAGGGACTATTTTATTTCAGTGTTTCAATTAATTCTCTATTCTGTATTTAAATAAATGTTACAAAGTTTTCAAAATATAAACACCTTGTCATTTTCTTTGTTTCCATAGTTATTTCCCATTTTATAAGAGCAATAAGACACTCCAGGGTGGTGGTTATGTGATAACCGTACACCTAGGTGCGGAAGGACACTCGGCCTTTGGCCTGCGTACTCACCACGCACCTGGGTGTGCGATTATCACACTAACCTCCTACTCGTGTCTTATTGCTAAAATGCCGGGAGCCCTCTACAGCTAACGTCGTAGTGCTGACACAGCTATATTATTGAATGGACCTTTCAAAGAGCATGATGATACATTACAAAATGTTTCATCTGTAAGAATACGTCATTGACATAAGCGTATTCTTATAACTAAAATGCTACACTTTGTAGCCTTCTAAAGGGCAGCTGAGATAATACTCTGCTGCGCTGCCCCCCCAAATTGACCAACAGAAGTAATAGTAAGTGCAATCATCACACACACACACACACACACACACACACACACACACACACACACACACACATGAGCTGGCTAACTATCACCAGACTAAAATCTTATCAGGGTATAAAACCCCTTTCCCCATGCCCCCTCTTTGAGGAAATCGCAGGCAGACCCTGTTCGCGGAAACCAGACTCCTGGGTACTTGCGTGACATGGCTAGCTTGTAATGTATAATGACTGTCCTATAAGCTAACCTGTAAGGTAATTAAAAGAACCTTATGTTGCTTTTATGATTGCTTCTGATTCTTATTTTTAGCCGTTCTCAGTCCTAGAACCTGTAAGAGAGGTATTGTATGTTTTGTTGTGGTGTAGTAATTGCTTGACGTTCCCCAAAGGACTACGTTTCCCCGCCGGTAACTAAGGGTTTGTTAGATCATAATAACAAAGTCAGAAGGTGTCCAACAGAATCCAGCAAAATACCTAACAATACATAAGTATTTCCAAGCAATACAGGGAAAGTAGGAATTGGGAATGCTAGGAGTGGTGCAGTGCAGGGGCTGTGGGGCAGCAGTTTCAGAGAGGCTGAGCTGCCCTGTTAACCTGAATATCTTCAAGGCGCTCTACGATCACTACATGAAAGCACCTTGCAAATGTTTTCCTCACCGCTAGCCCACTAATTCCGCAACTCCCCTTTTCCATCCTGACGCTCGCCACGTTTCTACTCCTGGCTCTCACTCTTTCCCTATTAACTCTTCCTGCTGCACCCACCCTTCCCTGTCCGCTCCAGCCTGGCTAAAGTCCCACCCCATCCATAGTAGTGTCCCAATTATCTACCCTTCCTCCGTCATTATCATAATAAACAAGTACACGACAGCCATCATCACTTTCTGTGGTTTTAGCCCAATTTTTCCCCCAGTTGTCAGTAATATATCCCTCCTCTTCTTTACCTCTCTAACCTGCCACCCCATACACAGCCTCTTTTCCCTATATGTGTAGTTGCCGGCTGCCTCACTCAAAATATCTCTGCTTATAATCCCTGTATGCCTATGGTTGACGGTACATCTGCTGACTTCTTCAATTGTAAAATAATGCTTTTTTTTTATTTCAACCTTGTACTGTACTGTATGCACTGTATATACTTTTTCCTCCTTGTATATTATTGCTTTTTGTACAACTGCTTCTGTACTGTACTTTGATGTATTCATGACCAGGTCCACCTTGCAAATGAGCCTTGCTCAATGGTGCCTGCCTGGATAAATAAAGATTTTGATTTGATTTGATTCAGGAGACTGCAGTGCTGCCCCATCTACATGCATCTCTCTGGGTTGAGGGAGGAGGTCGCTAGACTCCAGGCCAATTTGGTTAGGATTTGGGGGACCTTCTTCCCCAACCAGGGGCCCCCAGGTCTGCCACTGTTACCTCAGAGGATACCAAGGAGGAGGAGTGGCTGGACTGCAGTGAACTCTGGAAGGGCGGGGAGGTGAGTCAGAGGCAAGTTCCTCAACTGGTACCACTACAAAATTTCTATGTCACTCGGGTTGGGGGGAGACACCCATGGTAGTGGCCAGGGAGGATGTGGGGATCCTCTGTATTGGACACCCCAAACAGGGTGGGAGAGGACCCCAGAGGAGGAGGAAGCAATTTCTTGTGGTGGATTCGATTTTCAGGGGGAGAGACTTGGGAATAGGTATGGGGTGGAGATGGAGGTCAGGTGTCTACATGGTGCCATGGCCCTGAGAGATGGGAACCAGATCCTGGGGTCGCTAGGGCAGCAGGACAGAAGGGGGAGCTGGATGTCATTGTCCACCTGGTGATAAATGACCTGACTAAGGATGGGGCTGAGATAGTGCACAGGGAGTTTAGGGAGTAGTGGAGTGGTTATAGACAGGTAGCATGCTCAATGGCTTTCTCTGAGGTGCTGCTTGTTTATGACGAGGGGAGGAGAGGGATCTCTGCACTAGGAGCCCCAACTCATAGCTGAAGGAATGGTGCAGAGAGAATGGGTTCAGCTACACTGGGGATTGGGAATCCATTGGTATGGATAAGGGCCTATACAGGGCTGATGGCCTGCATCCATAGAAACATACAAAGAGACTTAGAATTTGTTGGCAGATAAGTACCACTTGGCCCACTCAGTCTGACCATTTTTCCCTACCTACAGTATCACTGTAAACCCTTCTTGATCTCCGGCTCTTTCTCCCTTCCCCGCTTCCTTTTCACTAAGATTCCCATATGCCTATCCCACACATTCTTGAACCTCACCGTTGTTTTTGGCCCCACCACCTCCACTGGTAGAGTGTTCCAGGAATCCACCACTCTTTCTGTGAAGAAGTACTTCCTCACATCTTTCCTGAATCTACCCCTCTCCAACTTCATAGCATGTGTTCTTGTTCTTGTGCACATCTTTTTTCTGAAAAATACGATATTATTTTGAGTAAGAGCTCTTGTAGCAGGCAATAACCACAAGGACTAAGCTGCCAGATGCCAGGACCCAACAGAATGCTTCTAGCTAGCAGTCTTCAGCGGGGACTGCCCCCGACGTCGGCCCGGCCCAACATCAGCCAATGGTATAAAGGGGCTGGTCCCCAGACCCACCTCAGTTCTTTTCTCGCTGTTTACCTGTTCGCATCTGCTCCTCGGATGCCTCCTGCTACAGTTCAACCACCTTCGCGCTTTCAGCATGTTTTTCTTATTTTCTGTCTAAAACTTTCATTTATTTCTGCATGTCTACTTCTCCGGCATTGTCCGTTTTTTCTGTCTAATGATGAAGATTAAAGTGTGCATGCAGCAAGCAGATCCTGTCAAAAGATGGCCACGAGGCCTACCTTCTCTGCCTAGACCCAAACCACGACACCACGGCCTGTGAGCACTGCAAACAATTCAACCAAAGGACACGCATCCGCTGCCAGAAGGCCCTCAAGGCTCACCTTCTTGAAAAGCAGCTTGCCGCTATGCAAAAACAACCTTCTGGGAAAAGTCCTTCCTCGTCCTCCTCAGTTTTGACCTCTTCATCTTCTAAGCTGCATAAGGAGAAGAAAAGGAATCAGGGAAACATAAGTCCCAAGACAAAGAAAGGGAAAAGGCCTGGACTCACTCCTGCTCCAGGTCTCCCCACCGCAAGACAAGTTCTTCGGGTTCCTCCGCCCATGGGGGGGGGGCTCAGACCACTCATCCTGGCCTGCCCTTACTCCCGCTGGGCATCCGGTGGCATAACCTCCTGTCTTAGTGCTGGGTGCTGGCCTCAGGTGAAAGGAAGTCAAGGTCCAGGACTTCAGTTTCGTCTCTGATGCCACTGAAGGCGAAGGCCAAACCTCCAGCATCCACCTCCACTTCATGGGTTGGGACCGGTTCTAAATCGGGCAGGGAGTCCTTGGCTCCTGTCTGCCTGGTCCCGATGATCACTGTCAAGCCTTCAGATATGGCACACCATCATCAGGGGTAGGTGTTCTCCTCTCAGGAACTGGCAATGCCTCCCCATCGATTCCCGGTGACCACACCATGGGCTCTGGCTAGGCCGGCAGCTACATCTGCTCCAGACCACTCCAGCTGATGCCTACCCAGACGTCAACTACACTGACGTTGGACCTGGCGATACTGATCCTGTTGCCAGCCCGTTCATCTCCAGCCGATATGGATACCTCTTCAAAGGGAGATTTCTCAGCGGCTAACCCACGGCTCAACAATGTGCCTGACTAACAAGCTCTGGCCCCTCTGAAGCCAGCTCCACAGACACCAGTTGTACTGACACCAGATACCCCAATGCCGGCTAGGCCGACACCAGCTCCGGCACCACCTCAGGCAACTGCCGGTCCTTTGGGCCCCCAAATTCCTCTCAGTGAGGTGAAAGATTTATTCTGCTTCTGGTGGAATTAAATTAAGGGGGATCTCCTTCCACTGAAACCTGCAGAGCTGGTGGTGGTTGTGCTGGAGCCAGAACCAAGACTGTTGACTCCAGAGCCAAAGAGCCCTTCCCTGAGCTCAGACCATAAATGCCACAGAAGACCCAAACACCGGGGATGGAGGCACTGATATTCCTTTTCCTGTTCGTCAGGCCGGTACAGACGTTGGTCCCATAGTGGACACCAGCTCAGCTCCACCTCTAGCAGCTCAGAGGGCTCTAGTCAGGACTCATCTCCATCAGGGTCAGCTAATGCAGAGTCTAGAGGCCGTCTTTCCTCCCCAGACAACAAGGACACCCCTAGGTCACCTCCTGAAGTCCCATCATTTATGGATGTCATGAGGCACATCCCAGGCCTCCAATGGATGGGAGACAAAGAACCTGGACCCTGAAAGGCAGAGACTAGCCAAATATCTGAGACAGAAGGAAACCAAGCCTTTGGTGGTTTCCTCCCTTAGTAGATACCTTCCAGAATTTAACAAGGCTCACCCGGAAGCACTCATCCTCTACCTCGGCCATCTCTAAAAAAATCAGATTGGCTGTACAAGGCACCTAGGGAGGAGCCATTCTTGGCTGAGCACCCTACAGCAGATTCAATGGTGATCACCGCAATCCACGATAGATCAAAGAGGCCTAAACATTTAAGCAAGCAGCCTCCTGACCAAGAATCCAAAAACACTGACCAACTGGGCAAGAAAATATATTCCTCCTCTACTTGCTCCATTAGGTCCCTTAACTTCCTCACCTACATGGTACAGTACCAAAACACCCTGTGGGAGAAGGGACTAGAAATAGCTCAGACCCTTCCAGATTCAGCTCAAAAGACCGAGCTTCTAGACCTTCTTAAATCAAGGTCGGATGTGGGCACCCATGTATTGCGTGTCTCATATGACTCTGCAGACACAGCCACCAGAGCAGCTGCCACCAGCATCTGCCTCTGGTTCACCCAGGACCTGCAGGCTGGCATCATGGACCTCCCTGACAAGGGTTCGGGTCCTCTTTGGGAAGAGGCAATAAAATTAATCACCTGTCTCCAGGACTTGGGCAAAGCCATGTGGTCTGTACAGAAAATGTATAAAACTAACCAGAGGCCATTCAAAAGCAGCCTTTTCCTAAGCCCTGAGGTCAGCAGCCCAGAAACAAGCCTTAGCAGAAAGGAAGCTTCAAATGCAAGGCAACCTCCCAAACCCCGGGAGGTTCCGCCTCTAGAGCCACTAAGACCTCCCAAGCCACATTGCCCACTTCTGGAGCCACACAATGACTCCTTGCTCGATCCCACTCCTCCTGCGGAGTTTGTGGGGGAAGCAGTAGGAGGTCAATTCTCCCTCTATCCCGAGGGATGGAGCAAAACTACAACAGACTCATGGGTCCTCCAACAAATAGAGAGAGAGGTCATACCTTGGAGTTCCTGGAGAGGTCACCAGAAAACCCACCAGTGTACTCCTCACATCTCCCTCATCAAAGGGAAAATCCAGGCTTTACTACAAAAGCGGGTCATAGAGCCAGTTCCCCCTGACCAAAGGGGAAAGGGATTTTATTCCTACTTTTTCCTTGTTCCCAGAAAGACCGGGGTCCTTTGCCCCATCCTGGATCTCAGTTCCCTGAACAATTATATCGCATAGATGAGGTTCAAGATGGTCACTCTGCCAGGGTTAATTACCCTCCAGCATCAGGGAGACTGGCTCTGCTCTCTAGATATGCAGGACACATACCTACACACTCTACTCTAGTGTTCCCACCCCACAGAACTTATCTGCATTTCCTCTTCCAGGTGTGACACTACTAGTTTCGAGCTCGACCATTTGGCCTATCCTCTGCTCCCAGAGTGTTCACCAAGTGCCTAGCGATGGTGGCAGCGGCCCTCAGAAGACAAGGCTATTATGTCTTTCCCTACCTAGATGACTGACTTCTGACAGCTCCCACAAAGGTTCAGCTGATTCACACTTTTGGAGACACCTTTACCCTCTTCCAAGAATTGGGGATCACCCTGAATCTCCTGAAGTCATCCCCATGGCCCAGCCAGAGAATCCAATTCATTGGAGTGGTCCTCGACACATGGCAAGGCCTTTTTCTCCCGAGGACAGGGCAGGTCACCTGCGAGGACAGGCTGAAATGGTTTCTACGGTTCCCCATGTCCTGGCCCTAGTCTATTTAAGGCTCCTAAGCCATATGTCAGTGGCCATACCCAAAGTTCCTACGGCTCGCCTCAACATGAGAGTCCCACAATGGACACTAAGGGTGCAATGGGGCCAACAGTCAGACGACCTGGAACAGAGTTCTTATCTCAGATCCAGTTCATCGGATCCTGACCTGGTGGATGGACCCCAACAACCTGTCCAGAGGGGTCCTTTTTCAACAAGAGTCCCCAAGGTGAGTTTTGATGACTGACACCTTTGGACTTAGTTGGGGTGCTTATCTGGGGGACAGGCAGACCCGAGGATCCTGGTCCCCAGATGAGCAATCCCTGCATATCAATGTCCTGGAGATGAGAGCAGTCCGGAATGGCTTGCAAGTGTTTCAGACTGATCTCCTACTGGGCCATCTCCCCATCAGATGGACAACATGTATGTGGTGTATTGCATCAACAAGCAGGGAGGGACTCATTCTTACCCCCTCTGCAGGGAGGCAATGAGGGTCTGGTATTGGACTCTGGAACACCACCTACAACTCACCACTGTCCATGTTCCAGGCATCCAGAATGTCTTGGCTGACAGCCTAAGCAGGTCTTGGTTCAAGGCCCATGAATGGGAACTCCTTCAGTCAGTGGCAGAGCAGTTGTTTGACAGATGGGGATGGCCAGAGTTGGACCTCTTCGCGTCCCCACTCAATGCCAAACTGCACAGTTTCTGCTCACTAGATCCAGGGCCTGGAGTTTTCTGGTGAGACTCACTGTCCCTCTGCTGGACAGGGAGGTTTCATTACACCTTCCCTCCCTTCCCCAATCTTCAGAGGGTACTTCTCAAACTGCAGGCTGAAGAAGCAGAGATGATTCTCATTGATCCCTTCTGGCCTCGCCAGATTTGGTTCCCTCTGCTCCAACAGCTTGCCTTGGAACCTCCATTTCCCCAGCCCCTGAGCTGGCACTTGCTGTCCTAGGACCAGGGCACTTTACTCCATCTGCATCTCAAGTCCCTGCACCTGCACACTTAGTAGTCACCAGGCATGGGGTTTCTTCCAGAGTGGGTGACGAACTAGTAGCAGCAAGAAAGCCCTCCACTAGGTCCACCTATGCCATGAGGTGGAAGAGGTTCTATTTGTGAGCTGCTGTCTGTCACCTCAGCCCCTTCTCCTGCGCAGTGAACTCCATTCTTGAGCATCTCCTTTCTGTTTGACACAGGCCTGTGCTACTCCTCTATCAAGGTGCATCTCTCTGCCATCTCTGTGTACCGTGCACCAGTAGAGGGTAAAACCCTTGCTCAGCTGGATTTGTCCCATACTTTCCTACGGGGCATTTTGCATATGAGACTTCCCATCAGGAACCCTGTTCCTCCATGAGACCTCCTCTTTATGTTAGAGAAACTCACACTCCTCTTTTTGAACTAGCTGCAGATTGCGAGCTATGCTTTCTCTCTGGAAAGCATTATTTTTAGTTGCAGTTACTTTTGCTCAGCAGATTTCCGAGCTTCATGCTCTGATGTGTAAAGCGCCCTATTTGATATTCCATAAGGACAGGGTGTCTTTACGGACGGACTAATACTAAGTTTTTGCCCAAGGTGGTGTCTGGTGCCTTAAAAGGGCTGCCGGCCACTGTTCTCACTACAGGAGTGGAAATCCATGGAGCCAGGGAGGAAGCCACAGCTGTAGCCACCAATGGGAACTGGGAATGGGAGGTCGCCAAGTGGAACAGCAGGAGCGGGCATGTCCCACCCACCCACTGACCCCAGCCTCAACCTCTATTAAATCCTCCTAGGTGGAGGAGGAGCAAGTAAATAGAGGAGAGCAAACCAGGCCAAGTAGGATCAAGGAGGGTGCCACCATCTAGGGGCCAGAGCTCAGTACACAGGGCAGAAGACAAGCCAGAAGGAGCTGGTCACTGGTAGGAATTTCACCAGGGGCAAACTGCAGTAAGGCTAGGAAGGAGCTGATCGCTACTTGGACTACAGGCTGATGGTAAGACTGTTCTTCGGCATTACTCTCTGTGGGGGGAGAGTAAAAGGGTTACAGCATCTCAATCTATAGTGGGTCAAAAAATATATAAATGGTACTGTTTTAGGCTTCTTGCAGTGTATAGTGGTATGGTATTTTTCCATATTTGTATTGGTATTTGTCTTCAATTGTACATTGGTATGCACAGTATATTTTGTAAATGATCTTTGTTCTCTGTATCATAATATTATGTACATAACATTCTTCCTCTGTAATCTGTCTCTTTCTGAATTTTGCTGTAATTGCTCTGTACATGCTTGTTGTCCTATCCGGGTTGACCCTGAAAAAGGGACTGTAATTGCCTCAGTGGTCTCACCCGGTCACCAACATTCAAATAAATAAATAAATAAATTTTTTGTTGCAAGTAAAGTGGTATTACATTTTAGTTGAGATCTGGGCTAGTAGGTAACCAAGTAGGTAATTGGAAAGGCTTTGCCTGGAGTTCGGTGGCCAAGCAGCCAGCCACTCCCACTTCCTGAGTATATAAGCAGTTCCTCCCAGCCTCATTGTGAAGCATTTTTTCTTTGCAGCCGGAGGCTCTGTTGGTCTGTCCTCTGAGCTGGTTGGTGCCTACCCCCCCACCTGCTGTTTCTGTGTGTCTCTGCTGGACTTCAGTGTTTGTTTTCCTGCTTCTGGTTTGTATCTTTCCTCCAGCTGTGTGCTTTTTTGTGTCTTGTTTTTGTTTTTGGGCCTTGTTCCCTGTTTTCTGTGTTTTGATTTTGTCTTTTGGGGCTTTTTTTCCTATGTTCCTAGCATACTGCTATTCCAGAGCTCATACTACTGCTTGCTTTCAGTTACTCACAACTCCCAAACTACTGCAATCATTATTTGTGTGTTTCAGCTCAACCATAGCTGCTCCATGTTGCATACTCAATTGATTTCACCTGACTCAGGCTTACACTGAACCTAGCTATGCAGCTCAATCATGCTCTTTCATTCTATTTGTCTCATTATAGCAGCTTCATTGCACTGCATGGCTACACCTGCTTTCAGAGCACTGTGTCTCCTTATTTATGTTTATTGCAGTTACAACTCAGTGTACACCATGCAGATGTTGCTTTTATGTTTATTCACCCTGTTCTACTCTGAGGTCAGCCAAGAAAGCTCCTGCTGAGGCTGTTAACCTAGCTTTAATATCTGCATATGGTTCTCGGCCCTTCCATCACTTTCTTGTTTGTCCTGTGGTGGGGACTGGGAAGTGTTTGGGGAGTCGTGGCCCCATGTGGCTAATTATTCTGTTTTAAATCCTGCCTTCACCGCCGAAAATCCTCAGAGTATTTGTCACCTTGATTTGGCTTTTAAATGTCTGGCTGGCTTGCTCCACTATTCAGTCCTGTTTCATTGCTACTACGTTATGCAGACCTACGTGCAGGTCCACTTATTACTACTCCATTTACTGACCTATGTGCAGGTCCACGCATGCTTACGCAATCGTTGCTCATTGCTTACGCAAATCATTGCTTCATGCCTATTGCCATCCCCTCGGCTTCAGCCTCTGGGATTCTGCTGCACTCAATCCTGCATTAGACCTTGCAAGGTCTCAGCACTCAATGCTCATTATGATCTCAACACACCATGCTCACTCGGCTGCTCCAGCTTTTCAGCTCTCATTCCATTTCAGGGGCATGCCAGCCATTCTATCCTGGCGCAGGGTTCCTGCAGCCGACGGTCTTGCTCTGCTTTTAGTCTGCATCTCGAGTGTATCCAACTTGGGGTAGGATCCTTCTCACCTGGCCCATAGCTGGGAATGTCCAAACCCCAGGCTTGGCTTTAGCTGCCTGCTATGCGACAGCAGCTCCTGGTGTAGAATTTAAGACTAGCAGTGAAGGGTGGAAAAAGTTACCTTCTTTGGTGCTAGTGTTCCACTATAATAGTTATCCATTGGCTTTAGTGGTTTCCCTAATGAGGCACCTTCACCACAGTCTTCCTACTACTGCCTCTGGTTCACCTGGTTTGAGTTTAGGGTGGGTAGGCCCTGTGAGTGTCTCAGCAGTCATTGCTCTCCTCCTCCCACTTTGGTTGCACGTATTGTTACAGAGTTTTCTCTCAACCTTCCATGGTGGTCCCACTTGAGGGTTTGAGTGAGAGCCTTCCTCCAAATTGAAATATTTTCCACCTCCCTTTAATTGGGTTTTTCAAATTGCAGCTGCAGAACCGTCACTAAATAAAATATCCCAAGCCTGGAGGGAAGGCGACCTAGGCCTTGGATCCCCAGACATTTCCTCCTCAAAGGGTGTTTTTTCTCTCCTCCGTTGCCTCAGGTCATAACTGTTAATTAGCATAGTATGTCCCCTAGTTTCTTAGGTAGGTTCTGTTGTTGGATGGAGGTGGATGGTGTCCCCTGCCATTCCCTCTCTCCTTAGAGGATCCCCCTACTTCTCAAAGTAAACCATCAGTATCATGCTGTGCAACCTAGGCATTTCATTACGTTATCAAACTGAGCATCTCATTGTGTTATCAAACTGTCTATACTTCTCTACTACTACGTCACAGTAACTGCTACCATGTCACAGTTACTGCTTGCTCATCTGCTTCATGTCATCTCATTCTTTGGGGATATGCTTGTACTGAATTTCTTTTGGGGATTCCTAATGTACCTTTAGCTGTGGGAATTGTCTCGTGGCACCTCTGGGGTGGAACCCTCTCCGAGAGTTCTTTGCCTTTCGTACCCCTACAGGGTGGTAATTCCTCTGGAATAGAAGTGTGAATGGCCAAAACCAAACTAACACAGTTGCAAAAGCATAACATTATACTGGCTGTGTCAGACAGTGAATTGGAAAGGCTTTGCCTGGAGTTCGGTGGCCAAGCAGCCAGCCACTCCCACTTTCTGAGCTATATAAGCAGTTCCTTTCAGCCTCACTGTGAAGCATTTTTTTTTGTCCCACCATCCTCCCCTCCTCCTCCAGTGGCAGCACTTCTCTCCTTAATGGGATTCCTAAGGTACCTTTAACCACGGGAATCGTCCCGTGGCACCTCTAGGGGTGGAACCCTCTCTGAGGGTTCCTTGCCTTTCATACCCATACAGGGTGGTAATTCCTCTGGAATAGAGTGTGCGAATAGCCAAAACCAAACTAACACAGTTGCACGAGCATAACATTATACTGACTGCGTAGAACAGTGAACCTAAGTTAGGACTATACTTTCTCTGCTTGTATTGCTAGTTAGAACTGTATCTCCTAAATAGTACTGTATAAACAAGCATTTGTCAATGCTGAATGTTTGCTTGCTGGCATTGGCAGTAGTAGTGTAGAAGTTACAGAGCTGCATAATAGTAATGGCAGTGAAGTATTGAACTGAAGCCAACCTCACCACCACCCTGCAGAGAGTGACAGGCATTGGGGTGTGCCTTTGGGTCGTCAGGCATAACGGCCACGCCATTTCAGTACACCCCACCCTGCAGACACTGGCAAGTGTCACGGTGTTCTTTGGGGTCTCTGGTCCTTATGCACACCCCATTCCATTAGAAAATACAGTGGGATGGGTGCGATATAGGAGAATGGGGTGAACTTTGGGGCCGAAGAGTCCAAGGCATACCCAATGCTTCTCACTGGCTGCAGGGTGTGGAATGGTATGAGCATTACAGGCAAGAATCCCAAGTCACACCCTTGATGCCTGTCATTCTCTACAGGGTTGGGCGATGGTTGGAAACCCTAATACCTCAGGCATTCGCTGGTATTTTCACCCAAATGTTCAACATGGTTTTTTTGTGACCCCACCTCATGAACAGGGGGAATATCAGTTTCTTAGTCGAAAGCTGCTTATGCACAGTGACTACGGAATTTAGCACCACAGGTGCAAAAACATTCCGAACAGGATGTAAAAAATGACAGCTGTACTGTTCATGGAGAGGTGTAAAAAATGGCAATGTTGTAAATCTGCAGTAAAAATATTTAAAAAAATGGTGAAGTCATGAGTGTACATAGAAACTGTGCAATGCACACCTGTAATATAATTAGGTTGGGGATTTTTTACAGCAGAGTCAACTCAGGCATTTTGGTGCCTCCGATCATGAACAGTGTCACTGTGATTTTCTTTATCTGTCCTGAACAATGATTTCCCACAGCGACCATGCATCTCTGCACTGAAAGTGTGAAAACACACTTCGGCCATGTTGTGAAAAATGACAGCTGTGCTGTAAATAAGGCAGTGTGGAAAAATGCCACTGGTGAAAATCTGGACTTAAAATATTACAAAGTCATGAACTTACGAGGGTGCATGGAAATTGTGCAATGCTCACTCGTAACACAATCATTTTATGGACTTTTGTCACCAAATTTTCAACATAGCCATTTTAAGACCTCTGCTCATGAACAGTGTAATTGTGATTTTCTTAATCTGTCCCAAACATTGCTTTCACACACCAACAGCACCATTGTGCGCTACATGTGCGAAAACACATTTTGGGCAGCATATGAAAAATGGCAGCTGTACTGTTCATAAGGAAGTGTAATAAAATGACAATGTTGAAAATCTGGAGTGAAAATATTAAATTTGCAAACTTATGAGCATGCATAGGAACTGCGCAACGCGAGCTCGTAAAACAGTCATTTTTAGGAATTTTTTCACCAAATTTTCAACATAGCCATTTTAAGACCTCTGCTCATGAACAGTGTCACTGTGATTTTCTTAATGTGTCCCATACATTGATTTCGCACATCGACTGCGCCATTGTGCGCTACATGGGCAGAAATACATTTTGGGCAAGATGTGAAAAATGACAGCTGTACTGCTTATAAGGAGGTGTGGTAAAATGGCAATGTTGAAAATCTGGAGTGTAAATATTGAAAAATTTTGAACTTACGAGCGATATAGAACTGCCAACGCACGCTCAGAAAACAGTCATTTTGGGGATTTTTCCACCAAATTTTCAAAATAGGCTTCTTGAGCCCACCTATGAACACCGCAGTGTTATTATTAATCGGTCCCAAAAGGTGATTTGCACAGAGATCATGAATACCTGACAGAATAATGCCATGACAGTGGCATCATTCATGAGAAGGGGTCCTAAAACCCCATGTTGAAAATTTGGTGCAAAATTTCCAAAAATGCCTGAGATATGCAGCAAAGTTGAACCCCTTATCTAGCCCATTGTACAGCTTACTGGCATTTCCTCAGTTCGGGTTGCGCTTTGAAGAGTGCAGACGTGTTCCCGATCCATCAAGGTCGTCAAGCACCGAGGTCCGGAGGTGCGCGTGGGGGAGGCAGGGGTGCAGTGGGTGGGTGCGGGTTGTGGGAGGGGGCCAGGAGACTACCGGGACCGTTTTTTCTTCACAGGTGTTCTTTTTCTTTCCAATGATGACATTGGATGTTTGCCATGCTGGGGTGGGCTCCAGCATGGCACTAGGACGGTTGGGGGGCATTCAGCTGATGGGGATTGGCACCCCGTCACCCAAGATCGATTGCCACGCTGGGGTGGGCTCAGCATGGCACCCAGTACTCGGGTGAGTGAGGACAGTGGAGCTGATGGGGATTGGGCACCCCGGCCATATCATGAGTTGCCATGCTGGGGGTGGGCACCCAGCATGGCATTTGGAAGGCTTTGAGGGGTGGGGAGCACAGCACAGCTGGACGGGGATTGGGCACCCTGTCGGCTATACAGTGTGTGCGTGCATGCGTGGGGGTGAGCACACCTACGTGCATGTGTGTGAGTGTGGGGGAGCTGCGCATGAGCAAGCGATATCTTATCACTGCTCACTGAAGCGTAGCTCCCCCTTTGAACTGTATGCCACTGCATTTTGGAGCTTGTCATAGACAGCTCCATCATGCATTGGCTTACAGGCCACGCCTGCCAGCACACTGATTGAATTGAAGAGCGGGTGACACACCTCCAATCTCGATGATGGCACTATGTTTCTGCACATGGCAAGCAAACATAACAAACATAATAAAGGTATCTTAATTTTGAAGACCTTTTTTTTTGTGCGTATATGTGATTATGAATGAGGGATACACTCACTGTAGATCAAGGAGGATGTGAAATAGTGCAGGTACATAGGGGTGAACAAATGGTAGACAGTAAGCCCTACCTGAGCTTCAGGCTGATGTAACACAGCTGGACTAAGGCAAGGGAGGATGTAAAATGGTGCAGGTACATGGGGAGGTGAACAAAGTGGTAGACAGTAAATCCTACCTGAGCTTCAGGCTGATGTTGCACAGCTGGACTAAGGCACAAGCACCCACGGCATGTTCTTATAGTACCCATTTATATGTCCATTTATGTTCTTACAGTGCTGATTGCCTAACTGAGCCAAGATGTAAAACAGATACTAAAATGTCAGGTTTATTTCAGGTAACCATGTTCTTATAGTCCCCATTTATATGTCTGTTTATGTTCTTACAGCGTTGATTGCCTAACTGAGCCAAGATGTAAAACAGATACTAAAATGTCAGATTTATTTCAGGTGACCAGGATCGTAGTGGGGAGAGGGGGCAAGTGAAACAATGTCCTGAGAATGTGCTTAAACTTATTAGTCTGAGTTTTCACATCAAATGCTGAGGTATTTCTTTTCTGGAGGATTAGAACCCATAGAGTCCATGAAGGTGTGCTTGGAGAGCTGGGCGTAAGGACTGTTAGGCACCCACATTTTGGTGGTCCTGCTTTGGCAGGGAACAGTTTATTAAAGTAATGATGTGTGGCTTGTCTCTAAGCTAGACAAGACTACACCATCCTATCAGGCAACTGACACAGTTGATCTGTGTGTGTGTGTGGAAGGGGAGGAGCTGCTCTCTGAAGCGTAGCTCCCTCTTTCAACTGTACGCCACTGCATTTTCAACTGCTGTCATAGACAGCTTCAGCAGTGATTGGAGAACTGTGACCACGCCTGCAAACACACTGACTGAATTGGAAGATTCTGACACACCTCTGAAAAACTCAGATGATGGCACTATGTTTCTTGCACATGCGTGCAAGCAAACATAAAAATGGGTAGAATAGTAGGCTGCAATGGATGTGGGGTGGCGGATTGGATGAACATATTATAGAAACTAGATGGGTGTCAAATCTGTCACAGGCTGAGGAGTCTCGAGGAAGAAGTGCTGTGGCTTGGGAGGGAGGGAGTTGGAGAGGATGGGGGTGGGGGGAGGCCTCCTCCAGGGAGAATCATGAGGACACAACATGGGAGGTACATTGGATCAAGTGGGGGGGGGTAAAATGAACAAGGGGCCTAGCATTGGAGGGAAGACAAGTCAGGAGGGAGGAACCAAGGCACAGCAATGCAGAGGGGACACGTAATAGGTTTGCAGTGCTAGTGACATTGGTGGAGGGGGTGTGGGATACCTAGGAGGGGGCAAGGGAGGGAACTGCACAAGGGACAGTAGCTGGTCTAAGGAGGGTGGCAGGGGTGAAGGGGAAGGGCACAGCAGGAGGGACGGTTGAATGGAGAAGGGATGTGGGGAAGCAGAGTAGGGTGGATGAAAAGATGTCAGGGGCATAGCAGCTGTGGCAGTGGGGAAGACTGATGGGGAAAAGGCAACAGGAACAGACAGGGGAATTGTGTGCAGGGGAGGAGGCGGGCAGGAGAGGAACATGGACAGAAGGGGGGAATCATGTGCAGCAGGAGGAGGAGTCATGGAGGAGAGGAATGATGGCAGGGACAGAAGGGGAGAAATATTTGATGGAGGAGGAGGCAGGCCGGAGGAAAATGGCAACAGGGGCAGATGGGGGATTATGTGCTGGAGGAGGAAAAGTCAGACAGCAGAGGAATGGAGGAGTGGAAGCAGGTAGATGGAAATATGGGGGGAATACTAGTATTGGGGGATTCAATACTAAGGGGGGTAAGATGGGGTAGCAGGAGGGAAAGGCATAGTCGTATATGGGTGGAGGTCATGCCAGGGATGACAGCTGAGAGAGTGGGTCAATCAGTCCTGAAATATGCTAGAAGGGGTAGGGATAGACCTCATTTAATTCTACATCTGGGGACAAACGACCTGGCAGATAGCATATCAGAGGTAGTCCACAAGTGATTTGAGGAACTGGGAACTTTATGCGTGGGGGAGGGTAGATTAGTAGCTTTTTCTGAGGTATTACCAGTGCCCAAGGCGAGCACAGCTAGAAAACAAATGATCAAGGAGTTTAATGAATGGTTAGGCAAATGGTGTCACACCAAAGGATATGGGTTAGTGGGAGGGTGGGGACAGACCTGGTAAGACAGTAGTCTATACGCTAAGGATAGACTTCACCTAAATGAAGAGGGCAAGAAGTTGCTAAAAAGGAAGCTTGGGGAGTATATTGAGGCAGCTGGACATTTAAACTAGGAAAGAGGGTGGCAGGTGGAGGGAGGGCATACAATGGCCATGAGATGGGAAGCAGAGCAGGCTTATCCCCCAGAACAAGGGCAATGTACTAGGTAGAAGCAGTAGAAGGGATGCTGGAAGTGGTAGACAGAGGGATGGGGAATGAAAGATAAAGGGATGGAAGGTGGTCACCATGAATGCTAGGAGCCTGGGGGATAAAATGAATGATCTACAGGCCCTCGTAATGGAAAGGGAGGTGGACATGGCAGCAATCATAGAAACATGGACCACCCAATACCATGACTGGGACCTGGTGGTCCCAGGGTACAGAATATTCCACAGGGACAGGGAAAACAGGATGGGGGGTGGCATTATACATGAGGGAGGGGCTAAAGTGCATTAGGGAAGAGGGGAGGAGGGTGAAACAGAGTCATTATGGCTACTTATCCAGGATTCTAGGAATAGAACTCTCCGGATGGGAGTGGTGTACAGACCACCCTCCCAGTCAGAAGAGTTGGACAAGGAACTTGCAAAGCAGATAAAAAAGGCAAGCAGGAAGGGGAGTGTGGTGGTTGTGGGAGACTTCAGCCTGCTGGGGGTAGACTAGGGAACCTCAGCCACCAGCAGTAAAAGGGAGCAGGTACTACTAGACGCCTTTCAGGAAAACTTCCTGACACAGATGGTCAGCGAACCAATGGGAGGGGGAAGACACCCTAGACTTAGTGCTCACAAATGGAGAATTTGTGAGGGATATCAAGGTGGACAAACCACTAGTGGGGAGTGACCATCACTCAGTATGGTTCAGGTTGATTATGGACAAAGAGGGGGTGGCATCCAATCCAAAGGTGCTGAATTTCAGGTGGGCGGATTTTGCAAAGACGGGGGAGGTAGTGAGTGGGTACCTGGCCAGGATCCAGCCTAGAATGGACATGGACCAGAGATGGAAGCTCATAAAGAAGTGGATACTGGAGGCTACCAATTCCTGTAGTAGGACTCAGAGTAAAAAGGCCAGGGCATACAAAAAACAAGCTGGATGTGCAGGGGGGTTGTGGAAAAGGTGAGGAGAAAAAGGGGTGGCCTTTAGGAAATACAGGAAATCGGGGAGATTGGAAGGAGTACCTGCAGGAGGCAAGGGAGGTGACAAGGGCAGTAAGAAGAGCAAAAGCCGCCAAAGAGCTCAGACTGGCACAAGGCATAAAGGAGGGGGAGAAGAGCTTCTTCAGGTACATCACGGAGAAAAGGAGCTGCAAAGAGCAGATAGTAAGGATTAAGAAAGATGGAGGATAGGTGGAGAAGGGGGAGAAAAGGCAGAAGCACTCAATGACTACTTCTGCTCGGTATTTATGAAGGAGAGAGGGGGAGTGCTACCCATGCGGGTGGGTGCTCAGTTAAGACCAGGGAAGGGATTAATGGATGGGGAGATCACAGAAGCTAGAGTTCTGGAGGGATTGAGAGTGCTGAGGGTGGACAAGGCACCAGGGCTGGATGGCATTCATTCCAGGGTATTGAAGGAGCTAGCAAAGATCCTGGCAGGGCCCTTGGAAGACCTATTCAATGCTTCACTGAGTTCGGGATGCATACCCAAGGATTGGAGGTTGGCTCAAGTGGTTCCCCTGCATAACAGTGGCCCCAAAGATGAACTAGGGAACTATGGACTGGTGAGCCTCATGTCCATCATGGGAAAGCTAATGGAAATGATCCTGAAGGAGTGGCTGGTGTCCCCACTGGAGTACAATGGGCTGCAGGACAGCAAACTGCATGGTTTTGTCATGAGCAGATCCTGCCAAACCAACCTGGTAAATTACTATGACTGGGTGGCTAGGCAGATGGACAAGGGCCATGCAGTAGATGTCCTGTACCTGGACTTCAGCAAGGCATTCGATTCGGTGCCATGTGGGAGACTTGGAATAAAACTTGAAGGCACTGGGGCAGGACCTAAAATGGTGGGATGGGTGATGAACTGCTGCAGGGAAGGCAGCAGAGGGTGGTGGTGGAAGGGGAACTCTCATCCCCAAGGGCAGTAACGAGCAGGGTTCCACAGGGCTCGGTGTTGGGACCGGTGTTATTTGGGGTATTTATTGCAGACATTTCCATGGGCATCAAGAGCAGGGTCAGCCTGTTTGCCAACAACACCAAGATAGTGGCAGTGGTGGATGATATAGTGGGGTGGCAGGGTCTGCAGGAAGATCTGAATAAGTTGGAGACTTGGTCGGACACTTGGCAGCTGGGGTTCGATGCCAAGAAATGTAAGATACTGCATTTTGGAGCAAAAAATCCAAGGAGAGGCTACCAACTGGGGGAGGGGGGTGCAGCTGGTGGAGACTGAGAAGGAGAAGGATCTGGGGGTGGTCATCACAGGATCAATGAACAACTTGGCACAGTGTAGGAAGGCAGCAGCAATGGCCAACAAAATGCTGGGTTGCATAGCAAGGGGAATAACATTGAGGAGGGGGGGAGGTGATTCTGCTGCTGTATAGATCACTGGTTAGACCTCATCTCAAATACTGCATGCAGTTTTGGTGTCCGTACCTGAAAAGGCACATTAAATTACTGGAAGGGGTGCAGCGCAGAGCAACTAAGATGACCCAGGGGCTGGGGGACTTACCGTATGAGAGTAGGCTAAAGGAGTTGGACATGTACTTGCTGGAGGAGAGGAGAGACAGAGGGGATATGATCGAGACATTTAAGTACATGAGAGGGATAAACAAGACTGGTATAGAGGGGCTATTCAGGGCAAGGGTGGGGGGTGACACTTGAGGACATGACATGAGATTGGAGGTGGAAGGTTCAGGAGGGAAATGAGGAGACACTTTTTTTACGGAGAGGGTGGTGGCAGGATGGAATGCATTACCAGCGGAGGTAGTAGCCTGTAAAATGGTGGTCTGGTTCAAAAGAGGCTGGGACAGGGCAAGAGGGAGGATAAGAGGGGGTGAGGGTGAGGGGCAGCTGTGGAATAGGGCTGCTAGCTGAATAATCGAGCAGACTCAATAGACCAAATGGCCTTTTTCTGCTGGCAAATTTCGTATGTTCGTATGAATTTACTTTGAACCAGGACATTCACCTGCCTGTCTACAACCCTGAGTATCCTAACAGGGGAGAAATGTAATTGCACACTCTGGATGTCCACTGGACACTTACCCGGTTAACAAAAACTAAATAAAACAAAAAAATAAATACATAAATTTGTATTTGAACCATACCATTCCCTTGAGGAAGGCTGATCAGCTGTTTGTATCATTCGCTCACAAAACTCGGGGAGCACCAGTTACTGAACAGATCCTGTCTAAGTAGTTAGTTAACTGCATAGTTTTCTGTTACGAAAAATACAAGCCTTTACCGGGCTCGGTTAAAGGTCATTCCACCAGGGGAGTTGCCACCTCTTTTGCCTCGTTGAGGAATGTTTCTGCTGCAGACATTTGTGCAGCTGCCACGTGGAGCTCTGTTCACACATTCATCAAGCATTACAGCCTGGATGCGGCTTCCAGGCACAGGACTGGGTTCAGCCTTGCAGTTCTTCAGGCCTGCTCTCCTAAACCTTTGCTGGCTGTTTTTTTTTTTGCTTCCTCCCATGCTAGTCGGTTCCCTCTCCCTTAATTGCTTGGGGCTCAGTCCTTATGGCTATTGACTGCTGCAAGAACTCTTACTCAACACAAGATAGTACAGTTACGTAAGTACTTACCGTAACAGTAGATCTTTGAGAAAAGCTCTTGCAGTAGGCGCTGCTTTACCTCCCTCCTTCCACCTGGGATTTATTTCTGCCTTTCCTTTAGGCAAGAACCTGCCTGGTTCTCCTTCCATACTAGACTCCAGGCCTCCGGCGGGAGAACTGAGGTGGGGCTGGGGACTGCCCCCTTTATACCATTGGCTGATGTTGGAGCGGTCCCCCTCTGAAAACTACTAGCTAGAAGGTTTCAGTGGGGTCCTGGCACCTGGCAGCTTAGTCCTTATGGTTATTGCCTGTTGCTAGAGCTCTTCTCAAAGATCTACTGTTACGGTAAGTTCTTGCATAACTTTACTTTCCTACTGTACCTTCATGAGGTATTTTAAAGGTCAGTATCATATCCCCTCTCTCCCTCCTCCATTCCAGCAGCTGGCAGTATAGCCTAGAGGTTAGAGTAATGAGCTGTGAATTAGCTTGGTACATCCAGCAGACCTGGGTTTGATTCCCACAACCTCCACTTGCATACTGTGTGACTATGCAAGGCACTTAACCTCCCCAGTGCTCCCAGATCACCCCTGCTACCACTTTTGTGAAGTGGGACTACATCTGCCCTCCTCCAGTCCTCTGGAACAACTATTTCCAGTGAGCTGTTAAACAGGATTGTCAGAGGTGCAGCCAGTACCTCCCTGAGCTCCCTCAATATCCTAGGATGTATCCCATCTGGTCCCATTGCTTTGTCCCCTTTCAGATTAGCGAGTCCCTTTAGGACTCTCTCTTCTGAAAAAGGACTAGTGTCCACCTCCCTCCCTTCAAGGTTCCTGTTACTGTTTTGTGGCCCTTCCCATTCTCCTTCCAGTGTGAATACTGAACAAAAGTATTTGTTCAGGATATCGGCCTTTTCCTGATCCCAACTGCACTCTTCCCCCACCACTTTTTAACCTTACAATCTTACATACCGAAAAAAATATCTTGACCTCTTTCGTTACTGCTTGGGCTATTCTTTCTTCAGTTTGTGCCTTGGCAATCCTTACCACTTTTCCTGTTTCTCTCTGTTTCTCCCGATACACATCCTTATCCTACTCCCTGTGCGTTTCCTTATATCTTTTGAATGCCACCCTTTTGGCCCGTACCTTTTCAGCCACTTCTTTTGAGGACCATAGCAGTCTGTTTTTCCTCTTACTTTTGCTCACTTGTTTGATGCAGAGGTTTGTTGCCTTTACTATGCCCCTTTTAGCTTTGCCCACTGTTCCTCCACCCCACCCAGATCACCCCCACTAAGTTATCCCTGAGACATTCACCCATCTTTATAAAATCTGCCCTCCTGATGTCCAGGACCCTAGGTTTTGTGTGGTTTGATTCCACAGCCATCCTTATATTGAACCACAATATATGGTGATCACTTCTCCCAATTTGACCTCACACCTTGACGTCTGCAGCACAGTCTCCGTTAATAAGTACCAAGCCATTATAGCCCATCACATGTGAGTTCACTGACTAGTTGCCTAAGGAACACTCCCTGCAGGGAGTCCAGGATGTCCTTGTTTCTTGTTGAAGTCACAGCTGGGAAACTCCAGTCTACATCCGGCAGATTGAAGTCCCCCACTAGCAGCACCCCCTTTTCTGCATCTTGCTAATGGCTTCCACCAGTACCTTATCTAACTCTTCCCTCTGCACTTGAGGTCTGTAGATCAGACCAGTACGAAAAGTGGTACTAGTGTCTGGGAGGGGAACCAAAGTCCTCGGTGGATGGTTTAAAAGTTACTATGAACATTTAAATTAGCCAAGGGGGTGGCAGAAGACATTGAGGGGCAGAAACTGCCTTCCCTGAGCCTGAAATTGAGAGTAGGGAGAACCCGAGGGGAGAGGAACACCCCAGGGTGCAAATTAATAAAGGAAGCAGGGGATAGAATGAAGGGGCTGGAATCAGTAGCATTAAAAAGAGAGGGCAAAAGGAGGGGGCCAAAAGGGGATAACAAGCAGAGTGCTAACAAAATCTGGAAGGCCATGTGTGCTAATGCTAGAAGTCTAGGAAATAAGATCCCAGACCTAGAGGCCATTCATGGCAGTGGCTGACCTGGATATTGCGGCCGTTACCGAGTCACGGTGCACTGAAAACCATGACTGGGACATGGCCATACCAGGCTATACTCTGTTCAGGAAAAGTAGGGTGGGAATGAGGGGGGGTGCTTCATGAAGAAAAGCATAAAAGAGACAGAGATACAGGGAATATGGGGGGGGGGCAGAGGTACCGTGGGTCACCGTGGAGATGGGGAACAGAGCCGCTACTCATTCCTGTGTGATCTACAGACCTCCCACACGGGGAGGAGTTAGAAAAGGTACTGGTGGAATCCATTAGCAAAGTGGCAGAAAGAGAGAGGTGCTGCTTGTGGGGGGACTTCTCTCTGCTGGATGTAGATTGGAGCCTCCCAGCAGTGGCTTCTGCTAGAAGCAGGGACATCCTGGACTCTCTGCAGGAGGCGTTCCTCAGGCAACTAGTCAGTGAACCTACTCATGATGGGGAAAGACTGGACCTAGTACTCACTAATAGGGATGGTGTTGCAGACATCAAGGTGGGAGGCCACTTGGGGAACAGTTCTCACCATACAGTTTGGTTCTGTATAAGCATGGCTGCGGAGTCAGACTACACAAGGGCAAGGGTCCTGGACTTCAGAATTAAAGTTTTTATAAAAAGGGGTGAATGCCTCAGGGATTACCTGGTGGGGAGATGACTGGGGGGGGGGGTGGAGGAACAGTGGCCAAAGCTAAAAGAAAGCATAGTGTAGGTGAAAAACCCGTGTCAAGCAAGTGAGCAAAAACAAGAGGAAAAAGAGACTGCTATTGTTTTCAAAAGAGGTGTCGGAAAAGGTAAAGGTGAAAAGGTATAACGGAGACACTGGGGGTAGGGAAGTGTATCAGGTGAAACAGAGGGGAGCATGGAAAGCATTAAGGAGCATGAATGCACAAGCTGAAGAGAGAATAGCTCAGGTGGTAACAAAAGGGAAGAAGACATTTTTTAAGTATAAAAGCGAAAAGAGAAAAATAAGGGGCAGGATTGTATGGTGAAAAAGGGAAGGGGGACTGTGCAGAGGAGGACAAGGAAATGGCAGACATTCTGAACAGATACTACTGCTCAGTGCACAGCAGAAGCTTTGGAGAGGGAGAGGTGGGCACTAAACCTTTTTTGAAGAAGAGAGTCCTGAAGGGACTTACTAATTTGAATGGAGACAAAGCAGCTGGGCCATACGGGATGTATCCAAGGGAGCTGAGGGAGATACTGGCTGCACCCCTGACAGTCCTATTTAACAGCTCACTGGAAACAGGAGTGGTCCCAGAGGACTGAGGGAGGGCAGATGTTGTCCCACTTCACAAAAGTGGTAGCAGGAGGAAGGCTGGCAATTACAGACCAGTCAGCCTGGTATCAGTGGTAGGAAAGCTACCACTGATATCAATAGCACAGACCTAGTAAGCATATTCACAGGCCCACACCGCACCAGGAACTCTGACCATCAGGTTTTCACCGTCCCTTGCTGTAGAACCTCCCAAGGGCAGAGGTCATATGCCTACCGGGCACCACTTTGGCTCAATAACCTCGGCACTGAACTTAACGCCATGCAGAGATTGGGGCTTTTCAAGACCAAGCTAAGACAACACCTACTGAAAAAAGCTCCTGTGACTGTACTTTCTAATTACTCCACACCCCCCTACTTCTGACCCTGGTCTTATTCACCTCTCAGGCCATTACCATCTCCTCGCTACTCCTACTTTGTCCTTCTACCCCGAATTGTCCCCATTTTGCCCTGCAATACCCTGCAGTCTCCTCTCCCACCTCCCCCTAAATAGTCATCCTGCCCCCCCTTGTGCCCCCTACTCTCCTTTCTGGATAGCTGCTTACTGTCTTTTACCTGACAATGCCACCTAGGCTGCTACTGTTACCTGAATTATCCTAGTGTTAAAACCATCTCTGTTTCCTATTTTACAATGTGTTTTGTCTATGTTAACTCACCTAGCTAGATACTCCTAAATCCACAATGTATGTATACCCACCCTTTATGACATGGAACCTTTGTAAAAGAGCAGTCTCCCACTCAAAGGTATTGTAATCCAAGATTGAATAAATAAAGTTAATGGAAACACTGCTGAAAGAGAGGACTGTGGAATATATTGCATCCAGTGGGTTACCAGATCCAAGGCAACATTGATTTTAATGGTGGGAGGTCATGTCAAATGAATCTGATAGATCTCTGACTGGGTGACCAAGGAATTCCATCAGGGTGGAGTGGCACAGTATAAGGTAGATGCGGTATATGCTACACCTTATCTCTACCGGGTCTCAGTGTCCATGCAACTCCGATGTACCCCTGGTCTGCTGAATCACTGGGTACTCCCTGCTCTGGCAACTGTCTAAGGAACTCTTCTTTCCTTTTCTTGGCCCAAACAGGATTTACAGGTGAATGTCATCAGGCCATATCCCTTGAAGGGATACCACCAACAGGCCCTCACCATCTGTGGTGAAGAATCCATGAAGGATCCAAACTCTGGAGACAGCTGGAAGAGGACAAGTGCACCATGGACTTGGGAACAAGTGCCACCCCCTTCCCTGAGCCCAGAAAGTCCAACTGCTGCCAGATCTATGATGGTGCAGATCCTGGGCTCGATTATCAAAACTCAAACTATGACTCAGGGTGCCTGTGCCAAACAGGCATGACGGAAGTGGTTCCTTGAGTCATAGTTTGCTGCTATCCCAATTTTGAAATGCCAGCTGCGGTAAAATAGGGATGCCATACAGCAAAGCCCCCCTACACCACTCTTGCGGCAAAAGTGCCTTTGTACCAGGTCACAAGGGTGCTTGTTCCAAAGCAGGGCTGCACCATCCCCTTGTGTGCCATTCTGGAAGCCCCGCCATGATCGCTATGGGGGGGGGGTCTGATTTTACACCAGCAAGAAGGAAGTCTAAGGGCCCTGTGCTGCTGCTTGGAAGGGCGGTGATTGGGGGGACCTGGAAGATAGGGACCGGGGGCATATGGAGCACTGATGGTGTGGGGGGGGGTGAAGGGGTGAGTGGGGCACAGCAACAGTGAGAGGAAAGTGTGGAGGCACCTGGAGGAGCTGCCATGCAAATTGCCACATAGCCCATCGGGACAGGTGGGTGCCATGGCTGGACCAGCATGTTCCGTACCACAGTGGACAGCAGCCCTGGCACTTGCCCCACACCACAGGACCCACAGTCCCCTAAAGGTGGTGAGTGGCAGTGGATGCAGGTTCCGAGGTGCATATGGTGGCCAGGGACATGCCCCGGGCACTGCAACATGACCCATGTACAGAGCCCCTTGTGTGGTGGCCAGCAGATACCCAATGATAGTGCTGGGAACTGTGGGTCCTGTGGGGTAGGTGCAAGGGCTGTTGTCCACTGTGGTAGAGAAAATGCTGGTCCAACTGTGTCCCCAACCACCCAGCCTGATCAACTGTGCGGCAACTTGCATGCCATCTCCCCCGAGTGCCTCCACACTTCCCTTACATATCTGCTGTGCCCCCCAACCCCCCCTGGCACCACCAAAGCACCATCGGCCCTCAGTTACCACCTTACAGACATTGCAACCCCCCCCAACCTCCACGGATCGGCTAGGCTGCGTGGGGGTAGACGGATCCCTCCATCAAACCCCACAGGTACGCCACATATTTGGCGCAACCCTGTGGCTGTGGCAACTCCTGGGTCTTCAGTGCAGGGACCCCTATTTTTACAAAATTGGGCGCAGGGAGCCTGATGCACCCAGAGTTTGCCATATCCCAAGATCACCGCAAATTGCAGAAATCTACAGGCTCTATGAAAATCAAGCCTCCTGTCTCTTCTCCCTGAAGCTCTCTTACCTCACCTCATGTAGGCAAGGGTCCCCAATTTTTATACCTCTAGGGCAGGAAACAGAGCCAGTGAGGAGCATCAGGAAGGAACAAAAAGCATGGAAAGTCCAATGAAACTTACAGGCTCCTAGAACAGGACATTTCAGGGCAGTAAATAACATAATTGCATAAAATGCAATCATTTGTTTTCTGGAGCAAGCTACAGTAATTGGAAAAGGCCCTGGCTAAAGGAGTAAGCCCCCCAAATGCTGTGTGTGTGGGGGGGGTTACAGCTGTAATAATCTAGTAAAAGCAAAGGTGTGGCACTGGGGGCAAGGGGAAGGGGCTAAACTGTCACTAGAGCTGGCCAAGGCACATCCAGTGAAAGGCTGGAATGATTCAGGTACGATAACTGGCAGACATGATGGACTATGGGTCTTTTTCTGCTGGCCCCTTTCTGTTTTTATGAGAGGAAACAAAAAAAATGAGATATAAAAGACGAGATATGAATTGGGAAAGCTGCAATGTTTCTGTTGCCATTTTTATTTATTTATTTATTTTATTTATTTTTTCTAGGATTGCAAATACCTTTGAGCCAAGGCTCTTTTACAAAGGTTCCACGTCATTGGTACAATTGAGACAATCATAAGCAAAGATAACAGTTTATAAAATTAAAAAAAAAAAACAACACATAGTCTTGTGGATGAAAAAAGAACAATAAGGTGAAACTTTGGGGAAGGGAAAGGGAAAGGAGGAGGGTGAAATCAGGGAGAGTAAGTGGATGGGAGAGAAGGGGAGGTAGGTTGGGGGAGGACAGAGAGAGGAGAGGTGGAAGGCAGATAAGAATAGAGGTAGTGCAGCCGGGTGGCATTTGTCATGGGCCAGCAAGGGAGGTGAAGATGGGAAGGGGGGTGCTGGCAAAGTGCAGGAGTAGATATGGGTCCAAAAGGGCATCTTCAGCTATGGAACCAAAAGATATGCTTAGCCACAACAGTCACAGAGGTTGGAGGCAGTCAGTGTTAGGCGGAGACGAGTCTTAAAAGTGCTGAGCGATAGTGAAGATGAGATGTTGCTGGGAAGACCGTTGTACCAACTAGTGGCCTGGTAAGCAAAGGATCTTTGGCCTTGTGTTGTGCGGCAGTGCGGGACTTGCAGAAGCTGAGGTTTCGATCCCCTGGTATGTCGGGTGTGGATTCTCGGTTGTATGAGGGCACAGACTCCAGGGGGGGCAAGGCCCAGCAAGATTTTCTTAGTAGTAATACAAGTTTGGTGTTTTATTCGATTGGCAAGATTCAACCATCCAGTTTGAGAATAGAGGTCACAGGTGTGAGTTAAGCATTGGGAGCCAGTGACAAGTGGACAGGCCTTGTTGAGGGCAGTGGATATTAATACTAATATTTACATTTAACTGCTATAGTAGTTGGAAAAGATGCTAACGTAAGCACTCCCTTTTGGGGATGCTTACTACAGCAATTCTCTCCTCCCAGTTTACCAATTTTGGCATAAGGAATGGCCAGCCCTCTGGTCGGACGGAGCCAGTCCCCAGGGGAGGGGGGGTGGAATATATTGTTTTTTTGGGGGTCTTTGAGGAGGAAGGCTGGCGGGAGGCAGAGAGATCAGAACATCCAGTGGTGCTCCGGCCCATTTGGGCTTGGCGTCTGTGAGTCCATTTGGCGGAGGGGGGGGGGAGCTAAGGGTGGCTTTAGGATATGTGGCAGATCTGGGACTGGGCCTGTCATTGGGAGCCATGCCCTGGGGAGTTGATAGACACCCACCTATGTGTGCCATGGCTCCGGGTTGGGAGTGGGCACAGTTCCAGGAGTGTATGGCTTAGTGTGAAGCCTTGGCCAGAGGAGGCGGTGCAGAGGTGGAAGCCTGCATCGTGGGGAGTGCGGTGGTGGCGGCCTGCCTCTCCGTACCCAGTGGCACTCCACCCAAGTAAAGACAACCTGCGGGGAGCGTGCTGTGGTGTCTGGGTGCGTCCCACAGATTGCCCGCACTTGGGATGCGTGGAGATGCTGGGGTCTCCGGGCACCTTAGGCCCTATGTAGCAGGTGGTATGAGGAAGCATGTGGAGGTGCTGCAACCTGGATTTCTGCCACTGCCCACTGGAAACATGTGAAAGGAAGAGCGGTAGGCCTTAGGTTCAGCTATGAGTCATGTAGAGGCCGATATGTGAGGAGTGTCCAGGCTATGGTTGTGCTGCTACCGTAAAGTTTAGTCTTGATCCACTTGGTGAGGATCCAGCATCACTACCTAAATGGCCATAAGATTAGTGCCATGGCTTTGTGCCACAGAAGACTGTTTTCTCCCTGCTCAAGCTGTGCTTCCAACCCTCAGGAGTCATGTGATTTTTGTTGGCTTGAAATAAATGAATTTTTTATTGCTGACTTTTACTTCAGTTGGTCTCCTGCTGTTTTTTCTATGAACTGTGATGTTTGCCACCTGTGACCACCTTGGCCAACAGCTTTAGTTCTCCTGCTGCCTGCACCCCGTCTTTAGGCCACGCCCAGCAATTACCTGTGGACCTAATGTTCTAAACCCAGGTATGTGCCAGCTTTATTTCCCATCTGGAGGCATTTCTGTTGCTAGTTGTGTCCCCCTCTGCTTTTTCCATTAGGCTCCTAGACAGGGAGGGGGAAGCTACAGGAAGTTGTTGAAGAATGAATCTCATATTCATGGTCAAGTGCAAGGTGATGGAGATGCAGGAGAACCTGTGCTGCCATGTCCGTGTCCCCTTTAATGCACTATCACCAGTGTTTGTGTAACCCCCCTACAAATTGGGGTTTACTAAAATGTCTGCCTGGGCTGCCTAATGTCCACTGTCGGGATGGTGTCTTGTGTCTGCAGTGGCTGCATGTGTCTGCATGAGAGTGCTACAGAAAGCCTCCATGCCTGTCTCTTTAAGAGAGTCATTATGCTGTGTTAGAAATTAGTCTGGGCTGGGTCTAAGTAGTTTAGGGCTCATGATCGGCCAGGCAAGTGGCATTTCTGCTTTATTCTGCATTCGCTATATGCGCAGAGGGAGCTCTGTTAGGAACTGTGTTCATTTACTGTTTATCTGCCTTATTAATAATAGTATAGAAGTTTGTTTAACCTGCCTTCTCTTGCAGCTTGGACTTTTTGCATAAGAGCCATCATTTTGGTTCTGGACTGCCAGAATTGGAGCAATCGAACCTCAGGGGACCTACAATGGAGACTGACACAAGAAGTTTTGTGGGATTAAAATCAGTAGGAATTGTAGTTTTTAAGGTTTGGTGCCTACATGAACCTGGAGGGGGAGCCCTTGCAGTGACAGACAGTTCCCTCAGCCAACCAAACTTTTTGGATTTCAGAGAAAATCCCCAGAACTGCCTGCAGCAGAGTCAGTTGTGAGTTGGAGTTTGGAGAGTGAACAGCTCAAGCCATCGAGCAGCTGCTCCTGCATAGGAGCACAGGAGAATCGGCAGGAAGGCTGTGCTGGCCTGCCTGTCACATCTTCCAGTGAGAAATCCTGGGAAAGTGAAAGTTGGACTTAAATCTAATTCCTTTGTTTGAGATCTGAATCCTGAAGAGAAAGAGAGTGATCACTGCCTGAATTTGGGACCGAAGACTTGCTCCAGAAGCAATCAACCTGCCAGGTACTGAAATGAGTCATGGATTGAGAGGTTTGTGCAGAACTTCTGCTAAATTGCAACTGGACTTTACCCGAACTGTGACTAAGAGTTGTGTTGCTTATAAGTGTGCCGAATGTGCTGTGTGGGTTGCAATTTGGTTCCCCACCTTCAAGTGTGTTATGCTATCTGGAAGCTGCTCCAGCACTCACACGGACTAAATCAGAACTGCCTGCTCTGGGCCTGCCATCTCGGTCTAGACTGCCGCTCCCATCGCAGAGACATTTTCGATGAAAGACCCGCTCGTGTGGATTCAACTTCCTGCTCAACACCATCGAACAGGTAGCGACTATCTCAGAGAGTCATGTTGGCCCTGCTTCCCCAGGCAAACCAGAACAACATCCAGAGGTCTTCATCTCATTAGTCCTGCCTCCTGATCTGGGTAGCGTGAGTACCAAACAGGGTAGCTCCCTGCAGCAAAGCTGCAGTCATTGTGTGTCATCTGATTTATTTGTTTGGGTTTATTACAATGAACTGAGCCATCTGGCTCCAGATTACAAATTCTGAGTTGTGCATGCTAATTGTTTTCTCTCCTAAGGGCCCCAACAACAGCTGCAATGCCGGCCTACCCTGAGCATCGCTTCAGGCTAGCCTGCTTAACAACTGGGAAACCAGGGTTGTGTGACTGTATACAAGGGACTCACTGCGCATGCATGTTTAGCCTGAATTAATCAGATCTGTCAATCATCTGCTAGATTCATGCCCCAACCCCTGTTCACTTCCCCCTGAATAAATCAGATTTTGTTCTTTTTGCATTTAACCTGGCTAGTGTGTACCTTTTTGGTGCGGGTATTTGTACTGCCATTGAATTCTTGCATTACAGATCTTACTTTACAGGGGGGGTCTCCAGGGCAGCTGCAGAGGATCCAGCCCTGGTGGTAAGTGCAAGGGGCGTAAGCAAGTCATTACTGCCATACGGTACATGGGAATGTTTTGTTGCTATACTGTTTAGGCCACTAGAGGGGTTGATGGGGGGGGTTACAGCATCCCGGAGGGCTATACCAACAGCAGTTACACTACCCCAGAACCATTTCTCCAGGCGGAGACACCCGTTCAATCAGCTCAGGCCCCTCATCCTGCACCTAGGCATGCAGGTAGGGGTAGTAGCCCTTACAATAGTGCCACCTAGGGGTTAGATTTGCATTTACCTGTAGCTACTACTGTAGCTGTAAGGATGCTGACAAAGCTGTTAAAGAAGTGCAACCCATGCCCCAGCTACCAGCAGCGTCTGGCAACTGGGACCCCCCATCTGTGCCACAAACAGAGCAAACAGGCCACCAGATGGCATAAACAAAAAGGCATCACCCCTAGTGTTAAGGTGATTACTGGCTCGGCAGTCTAAAGGGGTCAGGGGTTTAGGGCACAAAATAACATTTGTATTTATTCCGGATTCTGCGGAGAGGTGCCAGGCATATGCTAGGTCTAAAACTATCACAACAGGGGCCACAATAACAATCCACACTGGAAGCAGAGATCTAATGTCCACACAGGAATTGGGATTGTGAAATATGGCTTTATTCTCGCAAAAAGATGGCAAATTGCAGACTGGATGGGTCCCCAAGATTTGGTACTGTACAGGCCCAGAAACAAACTCTTTTCCTTCCAGAACAATGCTGTTAGGGCAATTTCAAGCAACTTTTTACCACGCACAATTTGAACTGTCTATCCCTCTGTACTAGGAATACCTGGACTTTTCTTCCAACAAAAGTGTATTCTTTGTGGGAGTTAACACACACTTTAAGAAAAACATTTATCCTGGAGCAATGACATCCGTTAACATTCCCCATTTAAACTGGTGCCCATACATGAATCAGTCAGCCCTGACTGGGGCATCAAACTGGGGTTATGCCCAATCCTACCCCATGCTCATCTGCCTTTCCTTCTGGGTTACAACAAACTGGATCCTTCATTTTCCACGAAATGCTAAAGGGCATCCGAAATCTTGACTTTAAACATTCAGCACATTGTTGTGGTGAAGTAGGGGTCCTGACCAGTGTGATCTAGCCTTATCTAGGCCACACACACCTCAGACCAACCCCAAAACACAGTCCCATAAATCTGTACTTGCAGCTTGGTTGCTTTCTTTTACAGACATGGAGTACTTGAAGAGAAAAAATATCTCTTTCCAGGTAGCTTTTCACAGATCCAAACTGCACACACTTTCTCTTGGCAGCTGAACCACAATGGGATATTCAGTGGAATGCCCCTTGGCTCCACCACACAGTCTATTCAGACAGGTCTCCACCACTTCAGTTGGCACTGATGCTGCTTTCCAAACTAGGGTGAGAAAAACGACCAAGGTCCTTCACCCAGTCAGTCACTGGACTGACCAGCAGGAACCTCACCGCAGAGCTCCTCTCTGCTGACTACAGACTGACTGCACTACCATCTGAACATTCTAAAAACTCCCCAGAGCAGCTGGTTCCAAAGAGGCTTATACTGCTGCGAGAATTCTAAATAACATAATCCAGTTCCTGGTAGTGGTACTCTCTGAAAAAAGTTGTACCCATGCCCGTCTGCACATTTTTTAAATGACCACTTTCCTTGTTTTTGCTGGCCCAAAAATTGACCCCTTTAATACAAAAACAAGGGGTCAGTTAATGCCTCCACCCCCCCCCCTTTCGGTTGAAGTGAGGAACGTGACTATGGGTGTGCATCATATGTACACATAATGTTGTTAAACAATAATCAACTCTGTCAAAGCTTGTGTATGTGTTTTGAATGCATGCTTTCTTAAATATATTTACAGTGCTTTCTGGTAATTAAAAATAATCAGAACACTCACACACATATCGTTAGTGTGCCTCCATCACAGAAGATGATGTGGGGCCCTGGTTTGGGGCTCTCACATCTTCAAAGAGAACCTTATTGGTCTGCCCAATTGGCAAGGCTTATTGGATTTACATTTCCTAAGCAATAATGTTCGTTCATACAATAGCCCCAGACAATAGCACTGCCTCCTTGGCCTGGCTCCCTGTTCTGCCTCCAACCATGAGAGCAACACTGAGGGCAAAACTCTGGGACCTGCCCAGGGAGCACTGGTGTGGATGACCAGGTTCCCCAACCTGGTCATATTCCCAGTCATCACACATCTATCCCATTTGTTTAAGCTGAGGTTTAAACTCCTAGTTTAAAACTAAGGAAGGCATCCTGGCCCAGCATCCCAAAAGGCAAATCTACCAGGAGCCATGTTTACACTATAGGGGTAGGAGGTGACAAGCTCAACTAGAAAAAAAAATGAAAGCCAGCAAACTAAGTAATTTTTGGGAGGAAGACCAATAGTGTACTGGAAAAAAGAAAGTGGATGTTGCTCTTTTAATTAACAATCAGTTCTGAAAGGAAACCATCACATCAATGAAGTAGAAACCTGCAGCGAAGGTTTTACTCTACACTTCGTCTCCACCGATGTCACTGGGTTCTTAGACTCATAGATAACTACTCAATTGGTGCTTATCAGGCAGAAACAACAGTGGCAACAAGGGGCCATAAAAAATGCGAACAACAACATTAATTTACAGTAAGCACAGCAAGTACTGCAGTACTCTACGCATGCACAAATGTCCAGTTATCGGGCCAGTTATATTAAAAAAGAAAGAGAAAGTATAATTTAGTGTCCGTTTAACAATTTCTGTGTTGACATCATACACTGTGTATTGCTCTGCAAATCCACCGGCATGTCCCAAGGAAGACCCAGGCTGGGCTCACAGATAATTATTAAATTCATGAATATCAGACAGACAGAAAACAATAGCGACAACAGAGATCACTATCATCTCCTTTAATGTCCCAAACATCCGACTCGGGATCACGTGCAATGATGTACTCTGGAATTTAACAGGCAGCTGCTAGACAGTCATTCCTTCAGTAATGCCTGTCATTTTCTAATGTAGTTACATTTTAATGCAGGCAAGATGAAAATATAGTACATACAATGTAGCTGCGTTCTAGACAGGAAGCAGGTGCAGATCCCACAGCAGCCAGCCCTCAGCAAACCCCAAAATGGAATGAGGGTTCACACTCCAAATACTATATAGTAATTAAAACTGAGACAATGTTAAGTTGCAAACAACTCCAAATGTATTAAACAGACATTGTCAGTGCCCCTGCAAGGGTCACCGTATCATATAATATGCAAACAAAGGATCCAGCCAACTAAAGTGCCAATAGTGCCAAGTAACAAGGACAACAAAAATAGAAGAAAGCAAATTGGTATAAAATGGTACACACAGACGAGTCACACTAACTGAAAGATCTTCAGTCTGTACTTTACGTTACTATACAAGTCTGTGACCACTGCAGGGGCATTAGCAATGGCTGTTAAACTTTATGCTGTTCGCAACTTAACACTGCCTCAGAGTAGTAAAATGTTAGCATGTTCTGGGATTCAAACCCTGATCCTGATCCCCCTAATTACCAGGGCAGAGCCCAAATCCTTAGGCTAAAGCAACTGCTGTGCTGAGCAGCTTAGTTTCAGGATGGTTCTTCATATAAAATTAGAAAATGGCAAGAATCCATTCTTAAAGCTGATTGACTGAGACAGGCTCCAAGTTGGGCATTTATTTTCCAATAGATGCCCAGCTAAAAATAAGAGCCAGTCCAAGTGCCACTTTACAGTGTAGCATTTTCCAGTGGTGCCCAGCCTGCTTTCTAATTAGCTGAAAGCACCCGGTGAAATTTGAAATCCCCACCATGTTTTTCTCTCGCTTAGTGATAGCTACTGCCCCCCCCCAATACTGCTTACCTCAGTGCCACTGCCAACATAACAAAAAAAGCTCACACTCCAGATAGTTCATGGTCAAGAAGAGTGATCAAATAGCGGTTTCACATAGCCATGTTATTTTACAAGGGTGCCACCTTCCTGACCGCACTCTTGCACTACCGCAGCGAACAGAAATGAGAAACGAAGCTGTCAGTCCATTTTGCTTCATATTGTGAAGCGCATTTATCAAAATGTCACAAAGCTACTCCCTCATACCACAGTGTCCCCACAGTTAGTCAAGCTCCTGCTTCAAATGTAAAATAAATGAATAATTTACCTCGGCTTGTTTGTCATCATTCATTAGTGTAACAGCAAGGTCGGTCATGCGTTTAACAGACGCATCTTCTGACGGCTAAAAAAAAACAAAAAAAAATTCATGTAGAAAGGAGACAGACGATGTCCAGAGACTGCCGGGGTGAATCTTTTCTACACATTTCCTGCTGAAGTGGCATGTGTGTGTGTGTGTGTGTGTGTGTGTGTGTGTGTGTGTGTGTGTGAAGGTGGGGCTCAATAGATTACAATAGCTCTGTGGGGAGGAGCAACAGCAGGTGGAACAGCCTTTAAACATATGGACTATTTTTTTAATAAACACACTGTTTTCTACTACAATTAATTTTTACACATTTCCTCTCTTATTTTACCACAACTTCAATTGACTAAGATATCCATTTTCTAAGAGCAATAATACCCTCCAGGGTGGGCATTATTGGGAAATACCGGAACTTCCACGGGCTATAAGGTCCTCCGCCTGCGGCGGCGGACCTCATTACACCCCTGGGCGGTCCAGTATTTCCCAATAATGCCCACCCTGTCGGGTATTATTGCTTACGTACTGCACTGGAAGTAACAAATGTGTAGAATGCCCCAGGGCAGTCACACATGTACACTGTGGGGGTGGGGGGGGCAGAGCTCAAGGGACTACTTTCTGTGTCATGACTGCTTGACGATAAAGAGCAGTCTCATCTTTGAGGATTCACATTTAACATTACAACAAAATTTCAAAATGATATCAATTCAGTCTACTTGTGCCCATCTATGATTAACACCACCTTGCACTGTATCTACACTGTGTGCAGTAGATCATAATGGAATTAAAGCAACAGATAGACAGCTAGCTAGATTGTTAAGGTGCTGCAGAGTGCTCTCTTCATTCTACTGTGGCCACTCTTATATCTAGTGTATGGTGAACTTAACAGCAAGCCAGTATTTGTTCAGTTGTACTGCCTGTTTACACTGCTCTGAGAGTAGGAAGACCAAGTTATAGCTTCTTAGGTCACCCTTGTTTTTTGAACTTGCACCTGTTATTTTGTACTCATGGATGCAATGTGATTCTTAGGTAATCACTATCAGGGTCACCTCTGCTCAAGGTAATTTAGCCTAACACCTTCTCTTGTGCAGGTTCCTATACTGGTTTCACATAATACTCATATACCTACCAAGTCCCTTCCTCATAAGTGACCTACAGCTCCTTATACATGTTTAGGTAGTGTACCTCTGCCTTTCACATCTTCTTTCTCTCCTTTCCTTCATGCAGCTGCATCCGTCCTTACCTTGTCTGACTATTTCCAACAGTGGATGTTGATTAGGATTGATGACCCTCCTCACCTTTGTACAATTTCTATATCTGTATTGGCATTGTTTGTAATTCCTGCCAGGTCAATTATTTACTGGACATTTGTGTATATGCTGTAAAATTCTGCTCCTCCTATGCCTTGTACTTACTGTACTGCTTGTTTTGCTTTGTATTGTTATCTGTCCAGGACCACCTTGAAAATAAGCTTGCTCAATGATGTCTATGCCTGGTAAAATAAAGTGATTGATTGATATGTACTATTATTATTTATCAACCACGCACATTATACCATAATTCTCAATGGTATCACTTCATCTGGGTGGCAGCTGACTGTGACTGTAAGAACTAGCATTCCTTGTGACTTAATAACCTGACCCTATCTGCTAGCCTCTCAGCTACATCTACATTTCTGCTTCCCCTACGCTCCCCTCTAGCTCCCCTTTCTTTCTCCCTCCCCCCTTTTCTTTCCTCTCAGCTTCCAAGCTCTAGGACTACTCTCACCCTGCCTCACCCACACACACATACTCACCCCTCCATCCTCCCCTCATGCCTCCCATCTCAGTCCTTATCTATGTCGTACCCTTAATTACCTTTATCTCAAGACCCTGCCCATGTGCTCTTATCCCTGGCCTCTGTCTACTTCCGGCCATTTGACTACTTCCCTGCATCTGGTTCAATAGAACATGCCCCACAGCCTAGCACTTAGACAACAGAACTGCTGATTAACATGTTCTTGCTACTGTACTCCTCAAACATCTCTGTACATGATGTAACCTATGATTATGCCTGATGCCTCTGCTCATAGTCCTAGTCACAAGAATGTATTAGCCCTATGAACTCTCAACTACTGCAACTCTTTGCTGTTATTTGTCCTGTTACTCTGACTAGAACCTCTGTAAACGAGCCACTGACTCAAAGGTTTTCTCCAAAATCCTAATAAGTAAATTAAAATAAAATATTACTGAGTACTGTACTGTTATGGGGTGCATGCCCATAGGGTTAGCCTTAGGCATGCCATGCACAGGGCAGGGACCAACATGCATGCTATGCCATCATGTACTGATTTATAGGGATGTCCGTCCCTCCCTACTACCCAGGGTATGCAGTGATTCCCTGGCGAGCAAAAAGTTGTCTTGGCTTACCTTGCACTGTCTCCACTGGGTGTCAACTGCATCCCCTAATGATGCCCACCAGGGATGGGGGGTGGTCAGGGGAAGGGAAACAAACTTAAGATTCACCAGTCAACACACACACACACACACTAAACAGAAATCCAGTGCAAAACATTTCATTATTACCCCTTGAAGGATGTTGTAGCCATAAATACATTTACAAAAGTAACATTGAATTAGCTTCCTAAATGCACCGCCTTGCCCCTACTCCTTCAAACACTTTCTCACTTCTATGTCCCAGATGAGGGTTTACATTTGTCCTGTAACTCCAGTCTGATTTTCTTGTTTTATAACACATGATTTTCTATGCAACCAGAACTGCTCTGCTCTGTTTCCCTACACAAACAATCCCAATCCGTGGGGAACAATTTCCCTGCAGACTGCTCAAGTTTTCCTGTAAAATACAGGAACCCCTGCAGATCTGGGAGCCCAGCCACTTTCCGTGGATCACCTCTCAGCCACCCGATGCACTACTGCTGGGCACTACTGTCTTTGAAGAAAATTAGAAACAGCTTTCCCCGTGTCTGCCCCCTCCCCAATTTAAGTGCCATTGTAACATGGCTATGGACACAGCTCTCAAATAGAGGCACCTGATTGGTGCAACGGCGTCAGGTGATGAGCCCCGAGTGGTGATTAAGCCACCAGTAATGCCCGCTGGGCTAGTACTACCTGTGGCCACCGTGGCAGCAGAGAGTAGCAGCCCGCTAGGTCACCACCTATTGCCGCCAGACGGAGCGCTGGTGAGGCAGAGTGAGCAATACAAGTAACACACAGTATTCACGGTCTTGTGGGCATGCCATTTGACCTTGGTAACCATTTCTAACAAAAATATTTGTTTCAATAAAAACTAATACTTCTAATCCCACACGAAAATGGACAAGTGTAAACATAAAACATAATGAAAGTACCACCAACCTTATTCTTTGCCCTCCTAACGGGAAGCCTAGATAGCTGTACGGTAGCACTCCGGACTTCCCAGATCCGATACAGACAATCCTCCCTGGCTTCTGATACCAGCTCGCCCAGCAGCACACAGCGTGTAAATGTATGTTGGGGAACCCTTCCGCTGCGCTCCCTGTCCTTCAGCTCTCTGTCATCTCTGATCACGCCACCAAAGAAAATGTGTCACCTCTCCGAGGCCCCGAGGCTTGTTACCCGGTAGGTACACAGTGCTTACTGTTCGCTATTTGTTTAAATTACCATGAAACAGTCCTGTGACATGTAATCGTTCATTCAAGCTGTTACCGTCACTTCCGTCTGGTTTCCGAAGGATGTCACATGCACTGTTGCCGATAAATGTTGTTCTGCCCTGCTGTCACTGCCAGATAAATAAAGCGTTGGGCTGAACTCGCTGTGTCCGTGTCCTTTTCCCCGTGGGGTCTGGAACAGCCACCATCGCACACCGGTAACATAGGCTCCTCGCTCCCATAACGAGCCAATGTTACAAGTGCATTAATCACCTCCAGCCTCGGGCTCTACCGGTGATTAATGCCAGCTGGGTGGTTGGAACCCTCGGGCATCGCCCTCGGGCACCAACCCCCCCCAGCGGGCTTTAATCCACTGGTAGAGCCCTCCTCTGTCGGTGATTAATGCTTACGTGTGCCACATTTCATAGACAATAGGATGAGAAGAGGTATAGGGCTCGGATTGCCGCCCCTCCTTGCCAGGGCAATGAATGCACTGCTGCTTCACAAAGGGGCAAGTAAAAACAAAAGTCGGCTGAGAAACAGCAGGCAGGCTTCCAGTGCCCTCCCGGGTTGCTCCCAGGGATTCGTCCCACAACTCTCGGGTCTTGTTTTGGTCCGCATTCATCGGTAACAAACTCGCTCATCCATCCCCTCCCAACACCCAGCCACCAGAAAATTCCCCGTGTCTGCCACACCTTCCATAGCGATCACCTGCAACACGAGTTGACCATACCCCTGACCATACCGTATCTGAAGAGGGACATTAAGTTACTGGAGGGGGTGCAGCGCAGAGCGACAAAGACGATCAAGGGGCTGGGGGACTTATCATACGAGAGGAGGTTGAAGGAGTTGAACATGTACTCACTGGAGGAGAGGAGAGACAGGGGTGACATGATTGAAACCTTTAAATACATGAAAGGAATAAACAAGACAGGTACAGAGGGGCTGTTCAAAATAAGGGAGGGGAGGGACACCAGGGGCCATGATATGAGACTGGAGCGAGGAAGGTTCAGGAGGGAGATGAGGAGACACTTTTTTACAGAGAGGGTGGTGGCTGGGTGGAATGCGTTACCTGCTGAAGTGGTATGCAGTAGAACAGTGGACTGCTTCAAACGAGGATGGGACAGGACAAGGGGGAAGGTTAATGAAGGGGAAGGGTGGAAGGGAGGGGCAGCTACAGAATAAGGGGTGCTAGCTGCACATTCGAGCAGACTTGATAGACCTCTAGGCCTTTATCTGCTGGCAAATTTCGTATGTTCGTATACCAAGCATCACAGAACAAACAGAACCCTGGACCTGCCTTCACCCCCACACTAAAACAGGAAGCTTTCAAACCCCCGGACATTCATTTATTCAATACCGGGCTTCAATTCAAGCCCGAATTCAAGGATGCATTCGGGGCGATTTGGGGGTGCATTCAAACCAGGATTCCAACCCCAGATTCCTACTCGCATCACATCATGCAGACCCCCCCAATTAAAATCATCCTTCATTACCTGAGGCTCGGATCTGAGGAGGTGCAGCTGCAAGCTTACTAGTGGCCCGGACTAGCGGGCATCCAGGGCGGGCATGTTGGCTGACTCACAGCTCCCAGGGGTTAGCTGTTTCTTCCTCAGGGTTCTTCGGGCGGGGGTTCTTCTTCGTTCCTAATCCGGAGTTTGCTCATCTCAAACTCTGGGTTGACAGCACACCCAGGGTGGCCCGGGGGCGGGGGGGTAGCACCATTCTCTCTCGACTGCTCAGGAGACAAGGAGACCGGGCTTGACAGCAGGCAAGGCAGGGGGCAAGGAAATGATGTGGGAGATGACCGGTCAGTAGGAGCAGCACCATGGAGCAGCAGCAAGGCGCAAGTGACTTTCCTCCCACTCTTTTGATGACGTAAGGCCCGACGTGAGGTGATGAAGGTCACGTGATCCCCCCTCTCCAGTTGTGCATGCGCACAAACTCCAGGCACCGGTGCTGGGCATCCCGGGGGTGGACGGGGGAGCAGCCGCTACAGTGCCTTAGCGGGTGCTAAAGACATGGTTACAGATCAGATTTGCCCATCCCCTCCTGGGACACACCCTTCCATGGAAACGTCCAAAAAAATACCCCATTAAGCAGGGGCGGCATGCAACCAGAAATTTTGGAGGGGCACAAAATCCAAACCTTTCTAGGGGGGTCCAGGGGCATGCCCCCCCCAGGAAACTTTTGAAAAATTGAAGTCAAATGGTGCATCTTAGTGATTTTTAGCAGGCCAGGAAACTGTTCCACAACATGCTAAATGCCATCGCAATGATAAATTTGGTTACACATAAGGCAAAGGACACAGTGGCAAACATAGCATACAACATTTCTCACAATGACAGCTTGTAGTCTGCAGTGCAGAACAAAATGTTAGCAAAGACACTGAACAGCTTATGTCCAAACTTTGCAGAACCCCTGTCAGTCCTTTCACTGCAGATCAGACCCTACTTGATCTCTGGCCCCCTTCCCATCCCTTGCTTCCCACTAAGATACCCTTCTGCTTCTTCCATGGTTGCTTAGGTCCACCACTGCTTTTGCCCCCACCACCCCCTGGAGGACTTTTCCAGGCATCCGCCACTATTTTAGTGAAAAAGTACTTCCTCCCATCTCTCCTGAATTTACCCTCTTCCCACTTCACTGCCTGTCCCCTTGTTCTCATGCATCATTTCCTCTGAAAAATACTCTACTCTGAACATTATTTACCCCTGTGAGGTATTTATAGATCTCTGTCATATCCCCCTCTTTCTTCCAGGGTGTCACACTGGAAGAAAGAGGGGCGAGAGAAAAAGAGATGACAGAGACCTACAAACACCGCACAGAGGTAAATAAGGTACAGAGCATATATAGAGGCCCTTTAGTCTCTCCTCATAGGGCTTTTATTGCAGACCATGCACCATTTTAGCTGCCTTAAACAAACAAAATGTTAACAGAGAAATTATAAACTGTACTGCTGAACTTTCTGTTTTGCCCTTGAAATGGATACATGGCCTGTTGTGGTTAGGGGTCCACAGTGGCCCCTGTGCTGGACCCTCACAAGTAGTTTCTGTAGTGTACTGATCCAGTATGGGATGCAGTGCTCTCAGTGCTGTCTAACCAAGTCAAAAGCACAAAACAGGACTGCGCAAGTAAAGGCTGGGCACTGCCACTCATGCACGGTAATATTAAATGCACGCTGAAAATAGAAAAGAGGGTTAGAACTGACGTTTCAACCACTGGTCTTCATCAGGAGTTACATAAGGAGAAAAAAAATCAAAGTTATTTTTTTTAATCTTCTTTTAGAAAATTCCTGAAGGCCTATGGTCGAAACATCGATTTTAATTCTATTGTCAGCATCCATTTAATATTACCATTTTTTTTCTTTTGTTTGTTTTCAGACACATGCTGACACAGCCCCCTGTTTGTTTGTATTTTATTCAAACATAGTGAAAACAATAGAAGAAAATCAGGCATGCACTCCAGAGATTGAATAAAGTGCTTTCCTATTTTGGAGTTCACCATAACCTAAACTAGTAAGATCATCATAGAGCTGGTCCCATCAATATGTGTCCTCCATGTTCAGCTTTTTTCAAAGCAGGAAAAATGGGCACTTACCCCTTCCATCACTTTCTCTGGTATGCTAGATTCAGTAAAGGTTGTTGAAATCAGTTAAAAGTTACCAAAGTCCTTTATTTCAATTTAAATAAGCCATCCAGGAATTTAGTAGTGAGACAGAACATAAGCGTGTGGTTCCACACAAGCCAACATTTTGCCTATGCCAATGTGAACTTTCTCAAGGTACCCGACCCCAGCAACTTTACCTAATTTTTACACTTCAAAGCATGTATAAATTATTATGTGGCGGACCCGGGAACACAAAAATTATTTAAGAAAATGGATTAAGGTGACTAGTGCTATAAATAGAGGAAACAGACAAAATAAATGATAAAACATTCATTTTGGTTGCTCAAATAACCTCCACTGTAAACAGGTGAGCATGTTATTGCCATAATAGAGCCAAACCTTGCAAAACAGATACATTGGATGGTGTTGCATATTAATCAAAGTGCAATATCATTTAGCTTACAAATAGAGATTTATGTTAATTTTTCTCTGCATAGTGGAAAAATGCATATTTTGAAACTAGAACATTAGTAGATGCGATACAGAACTATTGGGGGTTACTGGAGCAAACAGATTGGATGTTTTTAATGTTTATATTGTCTGTTTGCACTATTAATAGCACCAGTCACATTAATCACTTTTTTAAAATATTTTTGTGCTTCCAGGTCAGCCTCTTAGAAATGTATGCATGTTTAGAAGAATATGAGGTACAGGTGGTGGGGGCAGACAGTACCTTGAGAAAGTATACATTTTCATATGCGAAACGGTGCTGTGGGAGAACCACAAGCTCACTTTCTATCTCATGACTAAGTTTCTGGATGTCTTATTAAAACTGGAATAAAGAAGTTTTTTAACTTCCATCTGCTGTCATGATCCTTTACTGAACCCAACAAGCCAGAGAAAATGGCAGCGGGGTCAGTGCCTGGTTTTCCTGCGTCGATGTTGATTTTACTACTGTAGCGTTCCCCGTTGTTCCGCAGTGCCAGCTTTTTCTTTGGATGATCTGTGAAAATAAAGCTGCAGAAGAGGTGACTGCATTAGAACGATTTTCACTGCATTCTTTGTATGGGGGGGTCACCACATACATATATATATATATATATATAATACATGATTGCTAAATTATTTTTATTACTATATAAGTGAAAAATTCAGAGGCAATTAGTACAACTGATCAATAATATGAACACACACACACACCTTACAGCAAAATAAATATTCATTTCACAAACTGTTCTAAAATGCCTTGTTCATAAACATATAATTTAATATTGTGGCACCAGGAATTAACAAAAAAGGAAAATTAGGTCAGTTCACGGCATAGCAGCAAACACATTTTGAAGGATGACAGACTGGAAGGCTAAAAATGCTAGTGTTTTTTATGGATTACAAGTCCTAAAGTATCACAAGCTAGGTGCACCCTTTTTCTGAATTCATTCACATTATGCTAATGCTATATATAGAAAAAACAATGCAGCTTACTTAATCTTCCTAGATCCTGGCAGGTAAAACTTGTGAAAAACACTGGGTGGGTAGGGGGACGCAGTTAATTTCATTGATGGAGTGTATTACACATTTTGCACCTGCCAAGATCTGTGAAAAAAAACTGCATTTGTAATACACCAGGTCAGCATAACTTGAATTTATTCAGATGTGGTGATTGTATTACACAGATTTTCACTTTTCTTTGCGGGGGAAGTGGGTTGTCAGAAGTGAAAAAGTTGTGCACTTATGATCCACTCAGTCCAGAGCAACAGTCAATCCCCACTGCCCTGAGTTCCAGCACCGTGGCATCCACTACTTTCCTGCTGGAACCACGCACAGGCTGAAACCAAGCCACTGCCTCTCCTCAGTCCACCAAGCTCAGAACTCCTCAGCTGTGGGTGAGCACCAGCTAGTCAAGATAGACACTGGACACAGCACTGAAGAATAACACATCTCACCCATTCTACCCGGTCCCCCTATACTTGCACCCAACATCCTCAGAGAACAGAGCAGAGCACTTTTAAAAAACCAACGCAGGCCCGCTGAGCCCCAGGAATGAAGACGCTCAGACTCATCTGCCTCCCCTTGCTGCTGGAACTGCCACTACTCCTCTCCTGGGAAAGGATGAAGGTGCAGTGGAACATACACAACCATCCATGCTGCGACCACTGCCAATCTCATGCAATACTGCGGCCTGCCGCTGGTAATGTTTAATTAAACTCTTTAGCTGCAGCTTTTTCTCACACGGGTCGTCTCCTCAGTCTGTCCTACTCATGCGCACAGTGAAGATGGCACTTGAAAAGCAAGCTTTGTCGCCGCATGTCAGCTTCACTGTGTGATTGGAGAGATGAGCACAAACTGGAGAAGTGACTGATGAAAATAACATCTAAAGTCATCACAGACCACCAATTACTTTTCACACACCAGCCCGCTAGCAGTAAGTAGATCCACACACCACACCCCCACCACCAACGAGTTCATAAAACCCCTATATTGTTTTGGACATTAGGATTTTCTAGAAAATAAAATGTGTTTTTTACTAGTTTGGACAATTAAATTTGGTGGGCACATGCCCCCTCGGGCCCTATGGGCATGACGCCACTGCCATTAAGAAAATACAGGGAGGTAAACATCTGTGTCTGCACTTTAAAAAACACCCCTTTAAAGTGATTTTGCAGACGTGGATGCGTACCTCAGGAAGAAAGGGCCACCACCAGGATCCATTCTCTGCCCAGGCAAGCTGAATAAACAATGAAGTCATCTCCTCAGAGCTCCTAATGAGCTCTCTACCTTCCTAGGGCTAGCCTGATGGGATTCTAGTAACCCCAGGGGGCTGGGTGGCTACAGAAGCAACGTAGGAACATAGAATTTGTCAGCAAATAAGGACCGCTTGGCCCATCCAGACTGCCCATTTCTCCCTACTTACACTGCTACAGCAGACTGTGCCCATGCTACAGCTCTTTCTTCCTCCCCCTTTTCACTATGATTCCCTTGTGCTAATGTAACCACCTCCTCCTCCCTCCAGCTGTCTAGGGGTCTCGATGGTAAAAAATGCAAGCGGGAGGGCACAGAACCCGAGTCCTCCAGAAAATAGCACACAGATGTAGATGTAACGCAGGTGCCACCTCCTAACGGGCTACTACCCCTGTCTGCTTCCCTGACTGCAGGTTGAGGGGCCTGGGTTTGGATTTAACAGCTACTGTGGATTTTTTCCCAAACGGTAAAACTACAATTACGGTGCCTGCACTCAGAGTAATATTTAAGTGGGTTAGATCTTAAGCTAGCACAACCCTCTGGGAAGTTGTGCCTACCCACAGCCCCAGCTAGTGACCTTACACATAAAGTTTCACAAAACACTGCGTCAGCATTCGAAGTACACTTATTAGTGATCGCTAATAATATGCTCATGGATACCACACTTACCACCAGGGTTATGGCTTCTAGCGATACACCCTGAGTACCTGCAAGGAACAATTACCAGCAATAACAGTATACCACTTGACTGACACAATAACTTGAGGCTAAGTAATGATATGCTCATGTAACCCCTAGGTGGCGCTATCCCAACATGCACAGTACACAATATTTGTAATCCAGAGCCAGAGGGCTCAGTTCGTAAAGGAAACGAAACAACAAGACAATCAGATGACACACTCAGATTAGGCTGTTGTTGCAGGGAGCTACCCTGGTATTTCCTCATGATACCCAAGACTGGACACAGGCTGGACAAAAATCAAGACTGCAGGTGGTTGATCTGGAATGCCAGGAGAAGCAGGGCCCACACAAGTCGCAGAGGCATCATTCCTGTTCAAGCGTGGAGCAGGGGGCTGATCCCCAGGCAGGTCTCTCGTCGATGGCTTCTCTGTGCAGTGGGTAGTCTGGCTGGGCCAGTCTGGCAAGGCCCAGACCGCATGGAGACAAATTTGGATGCAGTCCATTTTGGGCTGGATACAACTTCCAGCAAGCAGAACACAGTTCACACAGTGGGGAACTAACTCACAACCCACTAGCAGCTCATAGCACATTTACATGTATAGGAATTCTACAGTACCAGGCAAAGCACTCCCCAGTCACAATCGCAAAGTCTCTGCTCACACCGGCAGCTTAGGGGTAGCTGGAACTCCTGACAGGCCAATCGCATTCAACAAAATCTTCGGCCTTCCTCAGGTTGAGCCTGGCCCACTTCAGTAGCTTACTTTAGTCACACAAACTTGGATTTAGTCCAAAATAATTCTCTTCTCTCCCTCTCAGGAGCAGCAGGCAGACATACAGGCCAAACACTCAGCCTTTTCCCAGTTCTCCCATGCGAATCCACTCAGGATTGCTGCTCAGAATTACTTCAGCTCCTTCTTCTTGAGCTTACAGCTCAGAACTAACTGAAAACTGCAAGCAGCCTGGGACTTCCCCAAGATCCAAAAGATTTGGTTGGCTGATTTGGCTCTCAGTCAAAGCAAGAGCTCCCCCTTCAGTTGCAAAAAAGGTGCAAAAAGTTCCAAACTAAAGTTCCTACAGATTTTGAATTCAGACAGCTCCTGTAGTCCGGCTACATTTTAGGTCCCACCGGTACTGTTTGGTCCAATTCGTAGTCCAGGACCAAGACAGTGGAGAAAAACAAAACAGTCCTTGCTACAAACAAAGCAGGTTAGACAAACTACATTATCATTATCGCTCTAAATGATTTTCAGTAAATAGTTACATCTTTCAACAGAGCTCCCTGTCAGATTACTTAAGCTGCAATTAGGCAGCTCTTAAAGAGACAGTACACAGAGGCTATGCAGGCTCTGGTAATCACATTTAAACTGCTAAAACACAGGACATCAGCCTGGCAGTGAGCATTTAGGCAAGCTCGAGGAAGACTTTTTGGGAACCCCCATTTGTAGGGGGGTTACACTCATAAGCCCAGATTAAACTTCAAACAGTAACTCTGACATAGTTAGGGGATTTGAACGAGGGAGGGGGTGAATTTAGATGAAAGATTAAGGTAATTAGATGAATTAAATCAGTTATGCAAATATTACATTTAGACCCTTGTGACATACAGTTCAGTTCATGCTGCTGGGTACACATATTTAATTTAGGTGCAGGCTTCAAGCATTGCCACAGGTAGGCCGGTGTTACAGCTGGTTGGGGCCCTTAAACACATAAAATTTGCTTTGGTAAGAAGAAACACTTTTAAACAGCAAGGCAGTTGTAATCCACAGCTGAATGGCTGGCAATCACAGTTAAACACCAAGGTGAACTTAGAAAGCAAATCAGACTACCATAAACACTTTGATTTGTGTTGCAGGGTTAAGACCCTGAGGTTACTCATGGTACCAGGACCAATAGAACTGATGGCTGTAGTCAGGCTGGATACTTGTTTGCCGTCAGGAACATAGGGACCAAGGTCGACACGACTCACCTCCGCTTCACGGCCTTTACCACAAGGTGGCCGCAACCTACGATTCTTCTCCACAGGGGCTGACTTCCTGAGCTGGTCTTTAGCCAGGATGACTGGTGAATTGCAACAACAGACTCTGGGGCCTTTCGTGATGCAGGCCCAGCACATGCAGTTCTGTCTGTGGTGCAGTTCAAATGGCATACACAACTTAGCAATTCCTGTACTGAAATTCTTTGCTGTAGAAGGCAGACAATAGCTTAAACAGGTCTCCCCCTTTGGGATCGGGGCAGGAGACAATTTCAGCATTTGCAGGCTCCACTTTTGCACAGGCATCTCTGCTGGAGAAATTTCCTCACAGCAATCTTTCACACTCTGAGACAGTTCAACAAAAGTCACCTCTTTTGGCAAAGTGCTCTCTTTATCAGCTCTCAAAACTGAAAATTGTCTCTCTCTCTGTTTGAGGCAGCCCCAGAACTAGCAATCCACTCAGGATAGAAAAATCACTCATAGGAAGGCAAAGTAGGCCTTACCCTATGATTCTCTCAGCTAAGCCACACAGGCTTCACTTAAGGTAAGTTCCCTAATTTTTTTTGGGGGGGGGTTACATAGAAATAACAAATTCAGGCCTTACCTGGCAGGTGGAGTGTCAGGCTCTAACAGGCCACATCTTACCGGCTAATACTGACCTGCACGCTGCTGCACCCCTCTGATATGCTCGAGTGGGAAAGCAGATGGAAACCTTTTTCTGAGGGATCAGTCAAGTTAGTTCATTAAATAAGGCACGGGGTCAATACCGCGCATGACAGAATGTCATGCGACAAAATCGCTTTGCGCGATTCAGTGTTAACTTTTTTCTGTGGGGCTCCGCCTCCACACCCATTACGCGGGAAGTTAGCCCCCAGACCCCACCTCCACTAAGGATTCTAACCCAGGGGCCAACACAGAGAGTGCACAGGTCCGGGTCTCAGCATAATGCCGTGTGCTATTAAGCGTATGACATTATGACCCGGTACGATAAAATAACCCAGCACAACCATGTAAAAGGGAATATAATAAAATTTAATTTGAAGATATTAATGATTTAGAAAGATAAATATATGGAGCAGCTCAATGGGGCTGAAAGAATACAGAAATTGGAAAGGTACACAGGCACTGGAAAAACAAGAACAGCTAGATCACATAGGCCTAGAAAAAATAGACCAGAAACAGGCTCCACGCATAGATCTGCAAGCCGGATTCAAAGCTTGCTCCTGCTGACTATGGTTTCCTTAACCACTGTTCCCAGGGGGAATGCAAAACTCCCTCCCACCTCCAGACCTTATAGAACCAGGGCCTAAGGCAGCCTAATCCCATACTGGGGCTGCTCTGTTTTCCTTTTCCTAGATGCCCCAAACCAGGTGCCATCTCCCAGCTCCGAACAGGGTTGTGAAGTGGCTTAAAACAGTGGAGCTAGACAAACGGTTCTCTGCTTCTGTTATGACTTTTCCCCCTGCATCCCTTCACGGGTCTGACATGGATCTGACCCAGACATGGGCACAGTAGGCCCAATAAAGCGAATCCCAGGATGCAGGCCCTTTAACCTTACCTCCAACAGTGTGCCACACGGGATCTGACCTTCTTGAAGATGCCACCTCCAAGGGGCCTTGTTGTGGCCCTGCCACCACGACGACAGCCCCACTGCCATACCATCCCAGATTCAAGGTGCGGGGACCCCAGCCTCCCAGATGTTACAATCCAGCTTTCACCTCCTATCTGCTACTCAACCTTGCAAATTGGGATGCCTTTGCCCCTCTCAAACAAACCAGGGTTAGGGATAACCACCTACCATGGATTACTACAGAACTCTTAGCCTGTCTTAGGGCCAGAGATCATGCCTGGAAGCTCTACAAATCCACCCAGCTTCCTAGTGACCTCATGGACTACTGTAAGCTCCGAAACGCCTGTACCAGGGCAGCAAGGCTAGCCATGTCTGATTACTTCAAAAATGCTTTCCTCCCTAACATAAATTCCCCTTCCAAGCTCTGAAAGGTGGTTCATGCCCTCTTTACCCCTCAGTCTTGCCCTCCTTCCCCAGTGCTAAAGGTAAATGGCAATCTTGTAGCCGACTCCCATGCTGTAGCTGCATAATTTAACTCCTATTATACCTCCTGTGCAACCGAACTGCTGAAGTCCCTCCCTAATTACCCCCCCAAATGTTACATCTGCCCTTCTATCCCCCCCAAAAAATGCTTCACTTCGTATTTCCACACACCACTTCTTCTCATTCTCTTCTATCTCCCCCACAGATACTGTAGATGCCCTCCTCGCCATCAACCCCTCAAAAGGATCTTCCCCAGATGACCTTGACCCTAAACTCCTCTCTCTCTCAGCCCCAGACATTGCCTATCCCCGCTCCTTAATCTTAAACCTCCCCTTCTCAACCTCTGATGTCCCTTCCACATGGAAGCATGCAGTGGTCCTCCTCCTACCTAAATGTGGAAACCCCTCATCCCCTGGCAACTATCGCCCCATCTTGTTACTCCCTATACTAGCCAAACTACAAAAACATCTAGTCCTCTCTCAACTCACATCCTTTCTATCTGATGCCTCCTTCCTCACCCCGTTCCATTCTAGTTTCAGGAAAAAACACTCTACCACCACCACCTCCCTACTTCGGCTCACTGACTCCATCCTATCCGGGATGGACAATGGCCAAATCACCTCAGCCATATTTGTTGACCTTGCCAAGGCTTTTGACACTGTTTCCCACTCCATTCTTCTTGGTTACCTCTCTTCTGCTGGCCTAACCCTTTCTGCCATTAATTGGTTTAAGGCCTACCTTACTGGTAGAACTCAATCAGTTAAGCAAGCAGATGCCATCTCGCCACCCCTCCCGATCTGCACTGGCATCCCTCAGGGCTCCGTGATTGGTTCCCTTCTATTCTCTCTTCCTTAATGACCTGCCATCTGTCTGCTCCCCCTCCTCCGCCATACACACGTACGCTGATGATACTGTCCTGTATGCATCTGGCTCATGCCCAGCTGAGATTATATCTAGCTTGCAGCACAACTTCAACAAGGTCCAACTTTGGTTTGCTAACCATCAATTATTCCTCAATGCCAAGAAGACTCCATGACCTTTGGCACAAGGCAGAGACTCTCTAGGCTTCCCTCTCTGCCCACTTTCTGCACTCATGACGGGACTTTACTTGAGGATACCTCATCCTTCAGATACCTTGGGGTTTGGTTAGACCAACACCTCAACTTCTTTGGACACATTGATGCCATCCAGAAAAAATTGCGCCCCAAGCTCAGAGCCTTGTTCAGGAACTGCAGTTGCATCCTCCCTGTGGCTAGGCATGAGCTTGTCCAGAAGATGATCCTCCCCATTTTTGACTACTGTGATACAGCAGATGGTGCTGCTCCTAGGTCCTCCCTGACCAGATTGGACAGTATTGGTTTTTTGTGTTTGTTTTACCAGGAGAGACACATTAAACTGAAAGCTTGTTTACAGGTGCGACCTGGGAGCACAAGGAAATTAAGTTACTTGCTCAGGGTCACACAGTATGCAAGTGGGGGCTGTGGGATTCAAACCCAGGTCTCCAGGTTTGCAGCACAAAGTCTTAAACCACTGCGCTATACTGCCTTCTATCCTCCTACTGCCACTATCTTCAACTCCTTCTGCCGTGTTGCCCTTGATGCTCCCTCTCACAGCCACCACTGTGACCTCTACCGAGCCCTTTCCTTCCCTTCCCCTCCCCTCTCTTACAAATAGACACCTCTCACACTGTGCCAAATTCACCGCTAAACACTGGCTGGGTGAACTCCCTGCCTACCTCTCCCCCTCATTTATAACACCCCCTCCTCCTTCCCACTCCCTCAGATCTACCGACACTCGCACACTAACTGTCCCCCGCCGCTCCACCTTCTCCGGCCAGTCTGGGTACTCTCACCGTTTCCCTAAAATATGGAACTCTCTACCTCCCCAAATCTGACACTCCTCCTCCCTCTATTCCATCAACACTGCCCTCTCCAATTATCTTGCACCTAACTGTTCCTGTTATGACCCGCCTTAATTTCCTTCATCTTGCTCCTTACTGTTCGTCCCCCTTCAGAATTTACCCAATGCCTCTATTCAGCTCTACTGCCTCTACTGACCCTAACCCCTCCTAGGTGCTAATTCTCATACCTTTCTCCCATCCCCTACTCTCTCCCCCTTTTTTCCTAGCCTTCACACTCCCCTCGCAGGGTTCTCAGCATCCTAAAGGGGTCCTATAGTGCCTAGGCTTGCCACCTTTTGTTCCCCCATCTATCTATCCTTGACCTTCCAGGTCCCCTTGCAGGGTCCCCAGCAGCCTGGTGGGTTCCATGGATCAGACCTCATAACCTTTCAGATGTTATCTCTCATTCCCTCCCTTTCACTGTCCCTCTATAATTACAACACCTAACCGCAGGAGGGTTTACAATCGCCTGAACTTCCCTGCTCCTTGCGGGGTTCTTCGCATCCTGAAGGGTTCTCTTTTTGGGTCAGGCCTTATTTCCCCTCCTAGGTGTTAATCACACTTACTCCCTCTCTCTCTCCCCCTCTTTAATCCCTACTCCAGTTCTCTCTTCCCTTGCATGGTTCCCTGCATCCTGAAAGTGTCTCTCTGGGACACGACTCTGCACTATCTGTCATCTCATCTTCTCTGTTTTTCACCCCTTATTTCATGATAGCACTTGTTCACTTATTACCATTGCACTTATTAATTGATCTCACAAATTACATATGTATGCAACACTGTTTGTAACAACTGTCTTAATTAATTGTATGATATGTTGATCTTTGTAACTTGAATGTAAGGGGCCCAATTCTCAGAAGAGACGTAATGGCAGCTCAAGGTGCGTTGGATGCGCCGAGCGCCAAAGGACCTTGTGCCAGTGGCAATGCACCCAAATGCAACAAACTCACCTTGCACCAAATACAGTGCACATGATGCAAGAATGCACAGTGCATCATATAAACAGCTTAGGCAGACCGCATGGTGCATGCAGCGTCAACACACAGGATGGAATCATGGCCAATCTACAGAGGATGCAGCAAGGAGAAAGGGGGCAGACAACCCCAGTAACATGGAGGAGAAAAACTGGGCACTCCAGGAAGAAGAGCTTTACTGACCAGGAGACGGACAGTTGAGGCCCAGGTAGATGGGCATGTGGGTGAATATATCACAAGTGCATGATGTGTAATGGTGCAAGGATGTGACATGAATGTGCCACCCAACAGGCGGAGCTGCTACTGTCCCAGAGAGAGAACCAGAAGGTATGGACACAGTGGCAGGATGCATGGGATAAGGTATCCAGACTGGTGAATGCAGTGGCCCCCTGCAGGCGCAGTGTGAGGGAGCTGCAGAAGCGGCACTGTGATATCAAGCGGCATGCGAAAGAGAAGGCAGCCCACAACAGGCGATACACAACGGCAATGGGTGGAGGACCCACTCAACCACAGCCCCTCAGCAGACATAAGGAACGTGTATTGGCACAGATCAGCACACACGGTGACACACAGCCGGACCTGTACCAGTAACAACATGCACAAGGTAAGCACAGGGCATGCATGAGGTTTAAGGTTGACTTACTAACCTTTAAAGCCCTACACGATCAGGGACCCGGTTACCTGAAAGATCTTCTGTCTCCCTACTGCCCCCTCCGCCCCCTCCGCTCCGCCAATGAGGGATTGCTAGAGATTCCCAAGGTTCGTCTGAAGTTATCAGGATCTCGTGCTTTTGCCTTCTCAGCTCCTACCCTGTGAATTCTCACCATTGGTTGAGAGAATGTCTGACCGTTGATAGTTTTAAAATTGCTTTTAAAACATATCTTTTTGACTTGGCTTTCTCTTTATAATTTGATTGTTTAATTGCTGTTTTTTGTTTTTATTACTATGTACAGTGCCTTGATTTTGAAAGGCGCTTTATAAATAAATATGAATTGAATTGGATTGAATGAGGTGGGTGACACCACCAGTGGAGGCTGATGCCCCACATGACCAACAAGGACCCACAATGCAAGGCTCCACAGTAGATAGTGACACTGGGGGTGTGTGGCAGAGATGGTTAGATACAGTGATGGCCTGGTCCACCATGCAGAAGCATGGGATGTATGTGGCAACCCCTCCACTGGTCACCACAAGCTGGACATGCACTGAGACATTGGACACATACCATGACATGTGGACCAAATGAAACTCACTGTACACCCAACAGGATGCCAGAGTACATATTCTTGAAGACATGCCACTGCCAGGTGGCCCACACTGCCATGCCATCATAATGTGTCTGACAGTGAAAGCGATGGGATGGAAAAACAAGGCACAGACAGTGACAGTGATGATGAGCAACAGCAGTCACCTGCCAGTGACAGCTGTGTGAGCCAGGCCCATAGGAGTGATACAGATGGTGATGCCGGAGAAGGACAGGCAAGTGATAATGCCAGCAATGCAGCGCCATCCAACAGCAGCAACACCATGGGGGACACCACACCTGCAGGCACAACAGCAGACCAACATCGGTCCACAGCAGACAGTGAGCAGCTAAATGACAGTAGGGATGACAATGGTGCAGGACAGGCAGATAGTACACAGACTGCCAGTGACTGTGATGGCCAAGCACATAGTACCGCGGGATGGGCCCCTGGAGGTGCAGGTGGGACAATCCAACAAGGTGCAATGCCACTGCCATTGGAAGAAGACCTTGGGGAAGACCTGTTGCAATACTGCCAGGATGTCATGTTCACCCAGGAGGCAGCACAGCGTAAGCTGTCTGGGATACGCAACAGCATACATGACCACACAAATGCCACCATAGCACACATGGGCCAGCTGCAGCTGACTGTGGCAGACATCCACGCAGCCGTGATACATGGGATACAGGAAGGGGCAGGCCAAATGACACAGACAGCAAAGCTCCTCCAGGACATATGGCTGTGTGTCGCATGCCAGACAGATACCATAGAAAGGCAGACCATTGTCATGGAACGCAGCATTGCGCTGCACATCACCCAGATGGAGGCAACAACAACAATGACTGCAGCACTGCAGGAAATTGCAAGATGCATGCAACAGCATGCAGCCAGCATGTCAATGGTCCCATGGTCCCGTCCTGAAAACAATGGGTGGTGGGACTGCAGACGGCTAGGAGATGAACAGCATGGCACAGAACTCACAGCAGGTGTGACCCAGCATGTGTCCCACAGAGGTGGTCAGGATGCAATACAGAGCTGTGACAGCAGACAGGGCATGGCACACCTGCAATGATCACAGGACAACAACCAGCCACAGTGTCGACACAGAATGTGGCACGCACAGCTGGACCAGAGGACAGGAAGGTGGGTGACAAGGATGGATGTCACAGAGCCGTATGTGAACTGCAGCAGGATGACAATGCCACTGATGACAGACATGTGGGCACAACAGACAACATGGTAGGGTTGGTGGCACACAGTGCTGCTGGTGTTGACAGTGGAAATGGCATAGCGGTGCACACGCAGCAGGGAGCCACATGTGGGCATGACATGGAAACCACCCACGGCAACAATCCCATGAACATAGCTGAGGATGTGGACAGGCACAGAGGGCTAGTGGAACAGGAGGTGCATAGTGGGCAGGATGCTCACCTGTCAGACAGTGTTGTGGTGCAGGCCATTCACACACAGAACACAACAGGGCAGGCCCCAACCATGGACATGACAACAGCCAGTGCTGCAGAGAAGCCGGCACAGCACATGACATCCCAGGGTCGAGACCACAAGAGGAGCAACATTGATGCAGTTGGAATGACCTGTGAGGGGAAGACAGCCAGTCAAGGACCAGCTGCAGCAGAACACAGTGCACAGACAACAGCATCGGGCAGCTGTACCAGATGGAGCGGAAACAACAGTAGTGCGGCAGGACAGATGTAGTGCAACAACCATGGCTGGAGACACCACGATGGTCACAGAGGCACAGGGTACATGTGTAGCCGGCCACCCTAGGAACACAGGCGAACAGTGATATACTGCAAGATGCAACGCAGAGCAGCACCATGGCAACACAGCCACCACGTGCAGCACAGAGCTGGAAACCAGCCAGTGTAAACCTTAAAGGGCAGCCTGGCCATCCACAGAAGTAGTTACCACACAACATGCCAGGCATGTACACTGGACAGGAGGGAATGACCTTGATGATAGTGTTCTCCACTATGCAATGGGGTTCGTGGACACACCATACCCTAAGCACAGCCACTCACCTAAACACACACTACACATGGCACCAAACATGTGCCATGTGTATGTGTGGTGCATTTACTATGGCCCCATGTCCCGTGTACAGTTTCCATGGCCATGACCTCACCCAGACATGCCACCACAGGCAGGGGACACACGCACACATGCCTGCAGCCTGCAGCCCACCACTAACCACACGACAGCAGTAATCCCATTGCCAACCTGTACATTACATCTCGTGCCAGATGCCATTACATTCCCCCAAAGCCTGCCCTGGGAACACTGGCCTGCAAATGCATGCATACGACATGGCATGCATAATACCCATTAACACTGCAACCTCACATTACTTGTACTGCAGATACAGTAACCACCATACAGGTGTTCCCCCCCCACACACACATACACCCCCTGTGCCCACGGTGCACACACCACAATGGGGAGCACCACCACAGGCATGGCCCATGGTACATACAGTACCGTCACCATCCATGGTGCTAGATATGCTGCCACACCCAGGTGCATGGCCAGTACAGGACATTTGCCACCTCTCCACACACATACATGGTGTACCCTACCCATCCCATTGTCAGCACACCTACACACAGTACCTGACGTGTGACACGTCACCACATCAGGCATACTGTGATACACACTGCATGATGATGGGCAGACATTGCAAAATGCCCCATACCGTGACACACCACACAGTCCCAACATGGAATGGTGTACCATATGTGGGGAACCATGACATGCACAACACATGCAGGCCCAAACTGCAGGATCCCACTTTATCAACTGGTGGTTTGGCTTACCCACAATGGCATGCCACTGTGGAACTAAGAGGACCCCAATACTGGTTGCAACACACGCCCACCAGAATACAGTGAGCTGACACTGCTCACGGAGTGTGACATTACTGAGCCCTATGGCACATGTTGCCATTTTGGCATGCAGTGCATGATACACGTTGTAGGTCAACAGTCTCTGGTGTCCAGGTGAGGGCCTGTGTATGCACATGTGGGCTGGTAATCACCCATTGTCTGACAATGCACAGTACACAGCATAGGCAGATGTAGGGCATGCACATTCATGAATAACACACGGACACAGTATGAACAATGAACAGCAATGTATTATGTACAACAAAGCAATACACCACAACATCAGAAAAGGCATATGGATAGGTAGTGTAGTGTGCACAACAACAAAAACAATAACAGAGATGTAACAGTGCAACAATTAAGAGCATTGTACACTGTGTTAACCACAATCTGAATGAATGTACACCTGTGTAAAGGCTACACTATGTGCCTTGTCCGTGGCACGACTGTAAAGTAGCACATAGTGTTCTGGACAATGTTGCATTTAGCATGTCCAACAGTCAGTGTCCGCCAATGCGTTCTAGATACTCCAGCAGGGCATGTATATCATCATTCATCACAGAAATATGATGTGCCAGGGGCATAATGTGCGTGTTGAGTCCCCGTGCAAAGTCACGGAGGGTGGGCAGCTGTGGATGTTCGTCGTTATCACCCCAGGCATCCATGTCAGGTGATGTCTCATCGGCACACGCAGGCTGCACAGGTTCTTGTTCAGGGGCAGGCTTCATGGCTCCACGTACAGGGGCATCCCCATCATCATCCTGGCCATCACTCGCCTGTTCAGCCACACTCAGATTGCCATCACACGTGGTCATGTCCACTGTAGCATCGGTGTCAGACCGGCCCACATCACCGTTGTCTGGCACCACGTATGGAGGCCTTTGCTGCTGTTCCACTGGGGCTGCCTCCTCCTCTGTACCCTCCTGCCATGCCCCCTGCTGACTGCCCTGGGCCATCCTCCTAGTTCTGGCTGCATACGCCCTTGCATCACCCCGCTTCAGGCAGCGCATCGCTTGCTCAAGGCTACGCCACTGTGCATCATGGCCCTGCTGTCTCCTCTGCACACCAGTGGCGGCACCTGCAACACAATGTGACAGACTGTGAGGGATTGCAATGCGTGTGTGTACCTATGAGTCCACAGACAATTCATATTGCACAGACTGCACACGCAAGGGTGGCTTGCCATTGACATGCAATACCACGTGTTGCACCCCACAGCTGCAATATGCACCATTTGTGTATAGCGTACACCCCAATGGTGTACACGGTGCATGTGTCCTACCCCCAACTACATTCACAGGCAGCATTGATGGCCCTACAGCTGTGTGCCTGTGTGTCTGTGTGTGTGCTGCATCATGTGCTGTCTGCACATGGCACCATCAGTACCATCGTCCGGCCCGTCACAGCATTGTGCAGTGCATGTGTGACACATGCATGGCACCGCTGCATGTCAGCAAGTGTATGATGGAGTCCATCCCTGTGTCAGCATACCGTACCCTGTGTGTCACCATCGTAGCCTGACATACCCATGTGTCCCCCTGGGTGTGCGTCCGCAAATACGTCAGCGGGACATGTGACCTGTATGCAGAACATAGGACGCAGGTTGCTGCCTCAGTGTCTGCAGCTGCATGTGTGGCCTGTGGCCACAGGCAAGCACATCTGGCTGACTAGTGTGCATCACTGGGCCTTATACCACCATAGGCACACACAGCACTTGGCTGCTGCCATGCCTCCCCCCTGCATGGTTGGTTCTACACAGTAGATTACAATGATGCATATAGGGCATGTCGGCTGTACACTTACCCTGGTGCCATTGGGCATCATATGCGCCTTGTCCCTCTCCACCCTGTCCATGTCTCATGGGCCTCTCCTGCCATTCATGGGCATTGACCTCTCCTGCTGAGACATAAAAGTGCATGACATCATCAGTACACAGCTGTGCATCCGTGGTCACTGTGGTGTGCTGTGTATCAGTATCAGGTGTGGTAACATACATACCTGCCTGCCTTGGCCATCCCCCTCACATCTGGACGTCTGCGTCATGAACCATCCTCTGTAGGTGGGCCAGGAGCCAACCCTTCCTCCAGGCAGGGTCATTCCACTGGTGCCTGACCTGCCTTATGGTCCTCCTGATACCAAACACCACCTAGTGCCTGTTACCAATGGTGGACCACACCCTTTCCCTGTCTGGGGGACTGGATTGCTGTCTCCCCTGTGGGAACAACACCCTGGTTCATTGCTTAGCCAGGCTTATAAGGAGCACGGTCTCATCGTCTGAGAAGTTTGGTGCCCTGCTCCAGCATGCCATTGCTTGTTTCCGCAACACCTCTTGTGTGCTACTGGGATTTAACTGTTCTCTGACTGCCTGTGCACTGTGTGTGCCTACTGTAGCTTGAGCTGCATTGTCCTGTTTGGCCTACTGCACATGCAAGTACTTTCCTAGCACATGCTGTTGCATGTGCTGTATGTGGCCTGTAGCCCTGTGTTCCCGCTGCTCAGACCATGTGTGGCCTGGCATTGCCACGTCACACATGCAATGCATGTTGCGTCTGCATGGCATCATGTCGTGCTGGCCACAGACTGCGAAGCCACAAGCACACTGCATTGCCAAGGGTGCTTCTGGTGCCAGTTGCATGGTGTGTAGCTGCACATGCGTCTGTTGCACATCGCACCCCAGTGCTGGTGCGGGGGCCTGCCTGCCAGTAACACTGTGTGCCACCCCACATGGCCTTCCCCATGGGTATGCCATTACCCATTCATTTCCTGCAGCCACAGGTGCACAGCGGCTGGTCATGTGCCACACCTTGGGCCATGCTGCATGGTTTGTGCAGCCACTCACCCTCCATTTTACTCCCTGTCAACACCGCTGGGAGTGCTCCTTGCACTCACCACACAATGTCATTTCATATAGGCACCAACACTGGTATGCTGTGCATAGCATGTTGGCACTGTTGTGCTGTATCCAACCCATGCTGTCTGCGAGGCCCACCCATTGCCCTGACTGCAGTGCCTGGCACACAGCACATCATACCACGCCATTCACCATATCAGACATACATCGCATGTCCACTTGTTTCACATGCATGCACCGCCCACCTGGCCACACATGATGCTGCCAGCGTCATTGTGTCATGTGCTATCTGGGTCTGCATACAGTCAATGGACACTTCCTTGTCAACAGTGCTGCCACTGCCTGACTGCAGGCCCAGGCAGCGACACCTCCGTATCACCGCAGCTGGTCCAGTCCACCAGCAGTGTGTGGCCACTCCATGGTGGTCCCTGGGTACTTGGCACTGCTTTATTGTTTTCCACAGCACCATGGCATTGCTGCCCAATGTCCCTGTAGTGTGTTACATACATGCTTGGGTGCGGCCTTCACATGGCCTCAGTGCTGTGGTCCATGCTCTACGGGACACCATGGTGGTGTTGCTGTACTTGTGCCCTTGCATACTGCGCATAGTGTTGTGTGCTCATCTGAAACGTGGCCTGATCAGGTTTGCATGCATGCATTGTCCGGCTAGCGTGTGTTGTAGCTGAACTCATTGTCGCCAGTCAATGGCAGGCTTCGCCGCCTCCTCCTCCTCCTCCTCCTCCTCCGCAGTATCACCATCATCGCCGGGTGCTTGTTCATCCTCTGGCACTGGTATGCTGTGTTCGAGTGCAATGTTGTGCAGCACGCAACATGCTATGAAGATTTTGCATGCCATCACTGGTGTGTACTGCAATGCGCCGTCTGATCTGTCGAGGCACCGGAACATCATCTTGAGGATGCCGAATGTGTGCTCTATCACGCTGTGTGTTACTATGTGGGCATCATTGTAGCGCTGCTCTGCTGCAATCTGGGGCAGTCTCACTGATGTCATCAGCCATAGCTGTTGTGGGTATCCGCTGTCACCTGTTGGGAGGTTACTGTTGTATCCATGTGCTTCACATGTCCACCTGTTCTCTGTGTGTATGTGTGTGCCCTACCTATCAGTCAGCCATCTGTGACTGTTCCATTCTGGAAAGCCTCACACACTCCGCTGTTCCAGTAGATGTATTCATCATGTGTGGACCCAGGATACTGTGCCACAACATCCAGTATACAGCACCTACTGTCACAGATGACTTGTACATTCATGGAATGGTATCCCCTGTGATTCACATAGGTGTCTGGTTCATCCAGCGGTGCCCTTATGGCAATGTACGTGCAGTCTATTGCACCGAGCACATGTGGGAATCCTGCTGTGTTGTAGATGTGTTGCTGCGACCTGTGAACCAGGGCATCCATGAAAATCCTAGGGCAACGTGATACAGAAGGCTGTGAGATGCCCACTGTGTTGCCGCTTGGTGTCTGAAATCCATCACTGGCTAATACACGTAGGGCTGCACATACCTTCACCTCTGTTGGTATGGCATGGCCTCTGCATGTCCTGCTTCCCATGTTGGCCTCCAGATCATGGCATTGCTGTGCTATGGCTGCCTTGCCAAGCCAATATCATGCAATGCACTGATCCTCTGTCAGGTCCATGTGTGAGGTGTGTGGGCGGTACACTCGCATGGTATGTCTCCTATGTCTGCGTTGTTGCTGTCTGTGTACCTGCTGCATCTGGCCCTGTGGCTGCTGTACAGCGCCACCCTGTTGGGCTTCCTGGCAGGCATGTTGCCTGTGGTGTAGCGTAGCCAGCTATATGCCCAGTAGGGTCAGTGGTGCAAACATCCTATGGGGTGTCTCTCTCTGTCCTGCTGCAGTCCTGTGTGTCAGTCCTGTAACACTACCCCTGCCTCTTCTTCTCCTTTTTCTAAGTCCCCTTAGTTTAGTTCTGACTGGTCTAACAGGTGTTTGTCATTTCCTGTTTGGGGCAGGTTTGTGAAGTGTACTGCTGCATCCTGCTTGCCTTGCCTATGGCAAGGCACCATGTCATGGTGCTAGCCGCATATGGCGCTGCGATGGCGCAAGGGGTGATTGCCGCACCAGTTCTTGCTTTCCCACACAGTGCATTTGTGAATGCCGTGCAGCTTGCATTTTGGCACAAGGTGCTGCTTGCATCAGTCTGCTTGACGCAAGCACCTAGCATCTTGGTCCAACGTTTGACAATTGGGCCCAAAATGTCTCAGCCGCATTGTACCCCTTCCCCCCAGGTAGCACCGGGAGATGAGCAACCTGTTGCTCAGTGTGCCTTCCTGGTGAAACATTTCAGTAAATAAATAAATAAACCCGATAACTGAAAAAGCTGCCCCCGACCCCAACGGTCACCAGCTCCTGCCACCCTCCCCTACAGAAGCACCACGTGATGCCCTGCCACTGTCCAGGCCGGTACCTTCCAGACTTTGTGGTTTTAAGTAAGTAAGTAATTTATTATTTATCAGGTGCCAAATCCCAGAGGTTCTGGGCCCCGTACAGTATAAAAGATTTGACAGAGTGATCAAACATTCAAAGTTATATAAATAATCACAGATTTAAAATAATTAAAATGTTGTATCTTAAAAAACATCAGTAGGGAAAGCCAGGCTAAAAAGGTGAGTCTTTAGGCCCCTTCTAAACGCTTCCACCGTAGGGTCCTCCCTCGAAGGTCTTGGCAGCAAGTTCCAGAGGACGGTGCTGGCCACCCCAAATGAACGACCACCCGAGGTTTTCAGCCTGGTCCTTGGAATGGCCAGGAGACCCTCGGTGGAGGAATGGAGGGAGCGGGAAGGACTAGCAGAAGTAAGGAGGTCTGACAGGTAGCCAGGGCCCGATCAATATAGGAGCTTGTTGGTGAGCAAGCCCACCTTGAAGAGAATCCTCCACATGACTGGCAGACAGTGCAGACCCCTCAGGACCAAGGTCACATGACAGGACCTTGACAGCCCTGTCAGCAGCCTGGCCACAGTATTTCCACTAGCTACAGTCGGCGGAGGTTCCCTCCACTGACCCCGAGGTAAAGAGCATTACAGTAGTCGAGTCTGGATGTTACAAAGGCATGCACCAGTGATGGCAAGTCTTCAGGTGGAATTAGGGGTTTAATCCAGGCAATATTCCTCAGATGGTAAAAACCACTTTTGATGACAGCTGACACCTGAGCTTCAAATGTCAGCTTGTCGTCAAGGACAATGGCCAGATTTCTCACCCTAGAGGACGCTATCAATGAGGTCGACCCCAGAACCAAACCTGTTGCCATCCTGTAGTCATCCCCATCATGCCTGCGACCCAGCTCAATCACCAGTACCACCATCTTGTCTGGGTTAAGTCTCAGCCAGTTAGAGTTCATCCAGTCCTGGATCTCAGCTAGGCATTTATTCAGCACTTCAAAGGCACCATCTGTCCCTGGTGCAAAAGACATGTACAGCTGGGTATCATCCGTATAGCAGTGAAAACCCAGACTGTACCGTCTGATGAGCCTCCCTGGGGCAGCATATATTGTATACCGTGAACAGCATCAGTGACAAGATCGAGCCTTGAGGAACTCCACAGGTCAGGGGTATCGGGGAGGAGGAAGAGAAATTTTCCATCACTACCCTCTGCCTCTTGCCCAAGAGAAAGAACTCAAACCAGTTTATGACAGTACTGGTGAGTCCACAATACTCTCTAAGGTGATCCAGCAACATGATGCAGGGTTTTAAATAATTGATCAGCAGTTTTTTTCTTGGGACAATACTAACTGTACAGAAAGCATTTATATAGATTTTCTAGAAGTGTTAAGTTTGTTAAACACAGTGAGGCAAGTGCTATGCATTTTCACAATGTTTTAGAACTTTTATGAGCAAAACACTAATCAATTTTTAGAGTTAAATAAAACCCAGCGATGTGGTCCATGGTATCAAATACTGATGACAGATTGAGAAGAATAAAAATTGGCTGTTCCCCTCGATCTCTTGCCCTGAGGAGGTCATTATGTACCCGGACTAGTGCCGTCTCGGTGCTGTGCCTCGACCTAAACCCAGACTAGAATGACTTGTAGATGTCAAAGGTCTCCCAGTGTTTCTTGAGCTACAGAGCCACTGTCTTCTCAACAACCTTCCCTTAAAATGGGAAGTTGGAGATGGGTCTATAATTCACCAGAATGTCAGGATCGAGAGATTTTTTTTCAGAAGAGAGGCCTCATCAGCTCCTCCTTTAAGGTATCAGGGAAGACCCCCTCCAAAAGCAAACACCTGGCAATCCTGGTGAACACTGGACCAATAGTTTCAATGGGTTCTATGTGATAACGGCGATTGCATAATAGAAACAGAAACATAGAATCTGACGGCAGATAAAAACCACTTGGCCCACCTAGTCTGCCCATTTCCCTACCTGATGGCTAAGCTGCAGATTCTAGTTGATCAACAGCTTACTTCCTCCTACCCACCACTAGAATTGCCTTATGCCTGCCCCATGCATTCTTGAATTCTCTCACTGTTCCATGCATCCACAACCCTCTCTGTGAAAAAATACTTTCTAACATTACCTCTGAGCCGTCCCCCCTCTATCTTCAAATTGTGCCCCCTTGTTCTTGCATATCTCTTCTTCTGAAAGATACTACCCTCTTGTAATACTTCAGATTAGCCCTTGAGATACTTGAACGTTTCTATCATGTCCCCCCTCTCCCTTCTTTCCTCAAGGGTATACATATTAAGATGCTTTAGTCTCTCCTCATGTCTTCTGGTGCAGACCCTGTACCATTTTGGTTGCCCTCCTCTGAACAGCCTCCACTCTGTCTGTGTCTTTGTGGAGATGGGGTCTCCAGAATTGCACACAGTATTCCAGATGGGGTCTCACTAACTGTCTGTACAGAGGGATAACAACTTCCTGTTTTCTACTGTTGATGCCTCTCCCTGTGCATCCCAATATCCCCCCAGCCCTCCTTACTGCCTTCTCACATTGCTTGGCCACCTTTAGGTCATCTGGTATAATTACTCCTAGGTCTCTTTCGATTTTTGTTGTTGTTATTAACTCACCCCCCAGCCAACACTCTTCCCTGGGTTTTGGTTTCCCAGATGCATTACCTTGCACTTCTTTGCATTGAATCTGAGCTGCCACTTATTTGACCATTCCTCCAACCTTGCCAAGTCCCTTTTCATTCTTTTCACCCCACCTTGTGTATCTACCCTGTTGCAGATCTTTGTGCCATCTGCAAAGAGACATACCTTTCCTTCCAGGTGCTCCCCAATGTCACTTATAAAGACATTAAAGAGGACCGGTCCCAGTACCGAACCCTGTAGTACCCTGCTAGTTACCCTCCTTTCTTCACTGTGGACTCCGTTTACTATTACCCTTTGTGTCCTGTTGTCCAGCCAGTTTTTCATCCAGGCTACCACCTTGGGACCCACTCCAAGGCTGGCAAACTTGTATATTAATCTTTTGTGTGAGACTGTAAAATGCCTTGTTAAAATCTAGGTTGGCCATATCCACAGCCCCTCCCTGGTCTACTACTTTGGTCACTCAACCAAAGAAATTTATTAGGTTCATCTGACATGACCTTCCTGCTATGAAACCATGCTGCCTTGGGTTCTGTGCCCCACTGGCCTCTAGGTACTCAACAATTCTTTCCTTCAGAAGTGATTCCATCATTTTGCCTACCACTGAAGTCAAACTAACTGGTCTGTAGTTTCCTGCTTCTGCCCTGCTCCCACTTTTATGAAGTAAAATCACATTTGCCCTCCTCCAGTCCTCAAGTACCACCCCATCCTCCCATGATTTGTTAAAGAGAGTAGTCAGTGGTGTTACTAGTTCTACCCTTAGTTCTTTTAGAATTCTTGGGTGAATCCCATCAGGCCCCATTGCTTTGTCCACCCTCAGTTTCAAGAGTTCTTTCAAAACCCTTTCTGATGTGAATGGACTGGTATCGACCCCCCATTCAGAGTTTCTCTCTTGTTTGGTTTAAGTACCTCCCCCTCCTCTTCCGTTGTGAATACTGAGCAGAAATATTCGTTCAGTATCTCTGCTTTTTCACAGTCACCCTCTGTCCACATTCATCCCCTTTATTAAGTCTCTGTATACCTCCCTTGGTCTTTCTTCGCTCCCTAATGTACCTATAAAAGGATTTATCCCCCTTCTTAACAGAGTTGGCTATCTTTTCCTCAGTTTGTGCCATTGCTATTCTGACTGCCTTCCCTGCCTCCTTCTGCTTTAACTGATAAAGTTCTCTGTCCTGCTCCTTCTGTGTTCCCTTATATTTCCTGAATGCTATCCTTTTCTCCTTAACCTTCCCTGCCACCTCTTTTGTGAACCATAGTGGTTTTTTCCTTTGTTTTGTTTTGTTGATTTGCTTCACACAAAGGCGTGTTGCCTCTGCGATGGCTGTTTTGATTATTCCCCATTGTTTCTCCACCCCTCCTTCTTGCCCATTTGCTAGTGCTTTTCTGAGTAATTCTCATTTTCCCAAAGTCACCCTTCCCTAAAGTCCAATACTCTTTGTTTTTGTATGGCTTGACTCTATGGCTGTGTTTATTGTAGACCACACTGTTTGATGGTCACTTGTTCCCAGATGGCTACCACTTCTAAATCTGAGATCCTTTCTCCTTCCCCATTTGAGAGCAGGTCTAAGATTGCTCCCTCCTGAGTGGGTTCCAACACTAGCTGTCTGAGGCATGCCCCCTGTAGGGCATCAAGAATGACCCTGCTCTTGGATGTGCCTGCAGCAAAGGTACTCCAGTTAACATCTGGCATATTCAGGCCCCCCATCAACAGTATCTCCCCTTTTATGCCATTTTAAGGATGCCTTCTATCATTTCCTTGTCCATTTCCTCCCCTGAGATGGGGGTCTGTACACACTACCTGTGCAGCTTGTGGTGCAATTTCCTGTCTCCAGGGTGACCCATAGTGTCTCATCAACTTCCTGTTTACTCTTTAGTTCTGTTGCTTTAATCCCTTCTCTTATATAGAGAGCTACTTCTCATCCTCCTCTTTTATCCACCCTGTCCCTCCTGTAGACTGTGTATCCTGGTATGTTGACATCCCAGTCATGGTTTCTGTGTACCATGTTTCAGTGACTGCCACTATATCCAGGCATCCTCTTCCATCAAGGCCACTAGTTCAGGGAGCTTGTTGCACAGACTGTGGGCATTGGTACTCATCACCTTCTATTTATATTTTATGACCTTACCCCTTTTAGCCCCATCCCTGTCCTTACTGCCTTTTTCTGCATTTATCCCTGTCCTGCTCCCTACTGACTTCTCTACCATGGTGTTTACCTCTCTAACTACTGTGTTTTATGGGGGAGGCTGGGATTTCCCTGCTCCTTTTCAGTGCCTCCCCCCCTTGGCTAGTTTAAATGCTTGTCAATGAAGTATTTCAACCTGTCACCTAGGATCCTGGTCTCCCCCCGGACAGATGCAGACCATCACGCCAGTATAAGCCTGTATCCCTCCAGGTGGCTCCCCAGTCCTCAGTGAAGCCAAAACCCTGAGCTCCACACCAGTGTTTCAACCATTCATTGAATCCCTGGTGCGGAATACCCTAGCATCATCCTTGCCATAGACAGGCAGCACCTCCGAGAAGGTTACCATACATGCTACATGTCTAAGGCCCCTCCCCAACTCCACAAACTCCTATTGCACCGCTCTGATCCCATTCACACTCAGGTCATTTGTCCCTAGGTAGACAATGACATCTAGCTCCCTCTCTCATGCAGCTGCTCCCGTGATCCTGAGGATTCGCTTCTTGTCCCTCCGGAAGGCTAGGCGCCAGGCAGGCACCTTACCTCCCTATCCCTTCCTTCCCCACTTCTACCTACATTTAATGATCGAATCCCAGCAAAAGTTGTTTTTCCCTGTGGGGTCTAGGTGCCACCCTCCTGTGGGTCTCCTTTGTGGAGGTTCCCAGCATCCTCCTTGGTCTCCACTGCAGGTGCCTCCATAGAGGAACCACTCTTTGCCAGAACAGCATATAAATTGTGGAGAAGTACAACTGGAGGGATGCACCTGTGTTCCACCACCCTCTCCCTCCCTGAGCCCACCTTGGTCTAACCACTCCTCTTTCTTGGCAACCTCTGAGGTACCGGTGATGGCCCTGGAGGTCCCTGGGTTGGGGAAGAGGTTTCACGAATCCTAGCCAGGTGAGTCTGGAGATGGGCAGCCTCCTCCCTCAGACCAGAGAGGTGCCTGAAAACAGGGCAGCATTGCAGCCTCCAGAATGTCTCCTGGAACACTGCTGCCCCATAGCCATTGCACTGCACCACTCCCATCTTGACTTATTTTGTGTCCCCTCTCCTGTTGCTTTGTATGCTTACTGTCTCCTCCCTCTATGTATTTGTACACTTACTTTCCTACTGCCTATGTGCCCTTACAACTCTCGCCCTTCCTGTTCTGGGACAGGAACATAATTGCAATCGCTGTTACTGCAAGTGTACATAGCTGAAAATGAATTTCAGCAATGAACACTCACGGTGACTAGCAATAGGGCACCCGAGATCCATGACTTGATTTTTTAATGCTGGAGCCATGCCCCTCACATCCTCCCCTGCTAAAGGATGCTCAATTCCGGGGAGGTGCATGTCGGGGAGGGGGTGTAATACTTGTAAAATGCAAAAGGCAGCCACCAGCAAAAAAAAAAAAATGCTGTGCCAGACCCAAACCCTGCACCTCCCAACCGACAACCCTTCCGACCATGCTGGCAGACTAGCTCAGCAGCTGCCCACCACACCCCCTCCCAAATACATTCTCTCCCCTTCCTCTCCCCCCGCGTGTGTACGTGTGCATATGCACATAGGTTCCTGTTGCTCCACCTTGCCCACCCTGGTATCTGGGTGCTACCCTGCCAGGTAGCCCTGAATACAGGTGCCATAACTGAGTCACCATTTTTGTAGGCGCTCAATTGCAAAAGTCGTATTCACTGGATACCATCTTGATGCAACCCACTAGAAGACACATCAGGATAGGGTCCAGTTCACAATAAGTGGGCTGCAGCTTCGAAATCACCTTGGAGACCTCGGTCACCTCCACTGGCTGAAACTTTGCCCAGACAATAGGAGCACCCCTGCTCCACCCAGACCCTACCTTGGGGACTGATCCAGACCCACTGGCAAGATCCTGGCTTGAATAGAGGATACCTGGTCAGAGAAGAACAGAGCAAACTCTTTGCAAAGTGCTACTGAAAACAATCTTTTCGGCTGCAGACAGACAGGATGGAGAAGCCTGTTCACAGTCCAAAAAGAGCTGAGCCCTGATGACCACACTTGCCCTGCCAAACTCGCTGTCTCTCCCCATTCTCTCTGCCACCCCAAGTTATATAGCGTGCAGGAACACTGCCCCCTAGGGGCAGAACACAGAAAATGCCTGAAGCTAACACCTAAGGGAGTGAGGAAGGAACAACCGGGATAGTAAGCCTGCCCCATGAGGGAGGGGGCTTATACTCACCCCTCCCTTTAAACCATTTCTTCCTGGAAATGAGGCAGGGGCCTCTCTGGGGAACCCAAACAAGGGATTGATATGTGCACTCCCCACTCAGCCAAGAATCTCCCCCAGAGCATGCCCAAAACTCAAACCTCCTGGGCCCATTTACCTATACTGCCCCATGGAGCGAGTTTGATACAGAGGGTTATCCAACATTCAACTAAAGGTAGCTTAGTGCAAAACTGTTATGGCCAGGCTGTCCAAAAAAAGTTAAACATCCAAACATTAAAATGTTAGCATGCCAACAGTTAATATTTTGATGAAAAATACACTTGCACACCACTCTCTCACCCATTCACACAATACATTCACTCTCTCAGCATTCATTGTTTGAGGAAGATATAGTACAGTTTAAACATTATTATTTAGCAGTATTATTTGGAGGTTGTTCCAATGAGAGCAACCAAATAGAAACACATTTTTTTCCCCAAGCACAACAGTCTCAGTGGTTTAGTCCAACAGTCCCAACCCCCAGACGATAGTCCTGGAGTGACCTCCACTGGGCACAACATTCTTCAGAACTTTATGACTTCCTATTAAAGAGCATCCCTTACAAAAACAGGACAGTACTGGCAAATCACAATGGTGCTGGATGTTCCCTCTTCAGATGGTGGGCCCTCTGCCATGGGGATAGTAATAATCTGGATCAGGCTTGGTGGTCTCCTCAGCAAAGGAATCCATAAATAGTCCATAGTGCTTCATCCAACAACTGGCTACATTTTGCACAAGGGCAAAATGTTTGAATAAAGTGAGTCCAGCCCAAGGTGTGGAGAAACACAGGGTTTTTGCCTTCTGGATGACTTCTTGGGTGTGCCAGTCAAAGGCCCCTGGCCACTGCTAAAGCTTTTATACCGTGCCCCAGAATACCCAACCTGACTACTTTTCCTTGATTATGTCCCAAAGTTATTCAGAAACATTGGGGTACTCAGCACTGGGGTATTCCAGATGGATTCTCCATCACACCCACCCCTCCACTTGTAATCACTGGGGCAGGTCTCACATGCTGGTAAGTCTGGCAACTCCTGGCTCCAGCCACACTTGGGCATGGTAAGGAACATTAATTGGATCACTGCTCATCAAGCCATCCATTTTCACTCAAAGGGCCTTGCATAGCGCTGGAAGGTGTGGGGTGGTGTTGGGCAACTTTATTGCAGGCTGCATGCAAGGCTGAGGGATGGCTCTGTACACTTTTTGATCAGCAAACTGATACCGCTTAAAGTCTTGTCCAGGGGGCAATGGAACTGGCATCTCCCATTCAACTTCATCCCCAGCTTCCTCCTCCTTTGCGCATCCACGTGTGCACAAATATGATGTCTCCTCCATTGAGGTAGCTGACAAGCCACTGTTGCCAGACAGAGAACCTACGGCTGACCCCCTGGGCCCTGGGGGGTCACCTGATGCTGATCCTCATCCTCTGCCTCTCCCTCTGCCATGGGGATAGTCGATGGCAGTGGGCGCTGTGGTACTGGGCAGACATCTGTGTTCCATAGCACCCTCACTGGTGGTTTCCTCCATGGCCTCCACCATGATATCTGGGGCCTCTGTCTTAGGCTCTGTAGTTGGGGCCGATGACCTGGCCTCCGCACCTAAATCCTTTTTCAATTAAATAAGCTTTACTGAAACTTTTTCCAAAACATACAGTCAAAAAACACACCAAAAAAAAAGAACTTACAAGAAAAAGTCATGCACTAGATTACAAATAACAAGTACAGTTCTATAAAATGCGATAGAACATAACATAAAAAAAAGGAAAAACCTAACCCTACAATCTAAACGTAACCCTTCCCCCAACCCATCAGAGATGAGAAGACCCCCCCCCAGCCTCACCCCTCAGGGTGCCATCATGCTCTTAGGGGTAATATAGGATTCAAATATGCCAAACAGCAATACAAACACACAAAAAAAGAAAAAAAAGTGAAAAGTAGGGCCTCAAAATAAAGATAAAAATAAATCAAAATTAAAGTAACCATTGATAGAGGGTACCCCATTGTACCAAAAAGCCATTCCTTTTATGGCACACATCAGCAGTATGCAATTCCAGATTCAAAGCATTCAGTAATACTTTATGCCATTCTGCCCAAGATGGTACCAAAGAATCTGTCTAATGCCTAAGCAGTACCATTTTATCCACAACAGCTATGAGGACCATATACCTGTAGTTACGTTGGTAGCTAAAAGGTATGCTGCTAAGATTCTCTACTAAATAAATCTCAGGAGTAAATAGCCTACTTAATTCTAAGGATGGGTCTAAACTATTCTTAACGGCCAACCAGAAAGGGACAGCCTTCTCGCAGTTCCACAAAATGTGAAATAAGGTACCTTCAGAAGTCTGGCATCTGGAACACATGGAATGAGACTGCCGACCAATTCTCTTTAATCTGGATGGTGTAAAATATGTATTGTGCAATATCTTCAACTGCATCTGTCTAAGTCTATTCTGTTTTACAGTTTTACATAAGTCCTCCCAAATTTTCCCCCAAATCTTTGGGTTCCATTGTAGTAATAGAGCATTTTGCCAATAAAATGTTACCCCCGTAGAAGAAGTGATTTGGAAGGACTGATACAAACCATATAACTTAGAGGTGGCGTGGGGAGACAAGGCCGCCATTACCAGATTATCCAAGAATGAGAGAGGGAATCTTCCCAAGGTGGGGGACCCATAAATGCTTGTTCTGCCCCAGTTACTTGCAGATATCTAAAAAAAAAAATTTTGAGTCAACTGCTAGCGAGTTCTGAACGAGGCAAAATTTAAGATACGGTCTTCCTTCCACAACACAGCCACGAGAAAAGAAGGCGGGAGTGACCAAAAGGAAACAGGAATCAGATGCCTATCAATACGAAAGTTGGTGTTACCAAATATTGGTTGGGAAATGCATTTATGAGAAACAAATTGGAAAACCCGATAAAGCTGTTCATGTGCCCAACACGACCAGTAACAAGGGGAATTTTTTAGTGAGTGGGGCAAACTCTTAGGAGAGATGAAAAGAAAAGAAGCAAGTGTTAAGCCCAACTTTTGACAAATTGAATGCTCAATGTTAAGCCACACCGGGATGTACTCAGCCAGTAATGTCTCCAGTGGTGATTTCCAATGAAAATATTTGGCACCATGGAGAGCAAGATAGTAAAGAAACAAATCTGGCAAATGAATGCTGCCCCATTTAAAGGGAAGTGTAAGCTTTGTATGTGCTCTTCTAGGTGTGCCATTGTTCCATAAAAAAAACTAGATAAAAGTGAATGTAAGTGACAAAACCATTGCTGTGGAATAAATATATTAAGTATGCCCAAGGGGTATACAACTTGGGTGAGGATATTCATCTTAACAGTGCTTACTCTGCCCGTAGAGATAAGGGGAGAGCAGACCACCTCTTCAAATCCTGATCTATTATATGAAGAAGAGGGTCTAAGCTCAGTTTACGTAACAAAGAAGGAGTACGTGATATAGAAACCCCTAGATGAGGTAGAGCCTTGGATTCCCATTGCAGCCCCAGGGAGAGTACAAATGACTTCTCTACAAAGCCACTAAGTGGAAGAACTGCTGTTTTATTACAGTTAAGTTTGTAAGCAGAGAATTTCCCAAATCTAGAGCTCTTGTTCTCTTCCAGGGCTGCCGGTAGAGATGTGGTAGGGGACATTAGGTGCAACAAAATGTCATTGGCATAAGCTGATAATTTGCATTCAAACATACTAATAGTGACCCCTGAATTTTGGAGTACCCTTTAACTGCAGAAGTAGGGGTTCCAGATATAAATTAAAAAGAAGTGGAGCTAGGGGACATCCTTGTCTGGTGCCTGAAAAAATAGAAAAGGGGGAGGAGGTCACTCCACTACAGAAAACAAAAGCTGAAGGATAAAAATATAAAATACAAACCCATTTAATAAATTCATCTGGAATATTATAAGCTTTCAAGACTGCGAACAAATAAGGCCAAAACACACGATCAAAAGCTTTCTCTGCGTCCAAAGAGACCAGGGCTGTAGAGGACCTGGCCTCCTTGGCCACAGAGAGCAAATGAAATATTTTATGGATATGATCGGAGGAGTGCTGCCCGGCCATGAAGCCAACCTGTTCAGTCCCAATAAGACCCAACCAGACCCGCTCCAGTTGACCAGAAAAGATCTTAACTAGGATTTTAAAATCAGAGTTAAAGAGGGATATAGGATGACAGTTCGAAACAAGGACAGGATCTTTCTCAGGTTTAGGTAGTACAATGATACAGGCATGATTGAGGGAGAAATCCATTAAGCCATTTTCAAAAAGAAAATTAAAAACGTACACTAAAATTGGGGTTAAAAGTGAGGAAAAGGTTTTGTAAAAATCGGCAGGAAAGCTGTCCAGCCCTGGGGCTTTGTTGGGGGATAAGACGAAATAGCTGCCTCCACTTCTGATGCCCAGATAGGTCCTCCTATGCCTGCTCTGTGATCATCTGAAAGTCTGGGGAGTTGAATATTATGGAAGTAGCCCTCTATCTGAACCGAGTCTATGTTCATGTCAGAGTGGGCAGAATATAACGCTTCATAATAATTACAAAATTCCCTGACAATATCACGAGGCCGGGTGACTAAATTGCCCATACTAGCTGCCCTAATCCCCAGAACAACCTTAGATTCAACTTGCTGATGCAATCGAAGGGCAAGAAGTTTACCAGCCTTTTCCCCTTGTTCTAAGTATTTATTTTGAGTGTGTAATATTGTCAGTTCAGCATTTTCATTCAACAAAGTACAATATTTAGTTCTTAAAGAGTTAAGGGATACCCATGTCGATTCTGGTGTTGTAGAAGATAAATTAGATTCTATATCTCTGATCCTGGATAATAATTCTTGCACTTTTTCCTTTTTTTCTTTGGCTCGTTTAGTAGCCAGATGGATACACTGGCCCCAGATAGCGGCTTTGGCTGCCCCTCCACACCACATCTAATAGTATTTCCGGAGAATTATTAATCTCAAAAAAGGTGGTAATAAATTGGCTCAATGAATCTACCACACACCAGTCCTGTAATAATTGCATGTTCAATCGCCATAGATAGTCTTTATCAGCGTCCCCAAGGATACCCAAAACCGGATCTATGACCGGTCATTGACAAAAAGATTTGTTGAATGACTGGACAGTGAAACCATCATGTCAACCACTTTTTGTGGTCGGCATACAGTTTCTAACTCCCTAACTTGTTTTCTTCGGGGGCTTTGCCCCTGAATCCCTCACGTGGAGGGGGCTGTACCCCCTGCACCCCCCACTAAAAATAATCAACTATGAGTTGGAGCTGATTAGGGGAGGGGTGCAAAACCCCCTCAAATACAGTGCTGGGGTCCAGCACCGACACTGCAGGGACCTGGTGCTGTAGTTTCTGTAGTGTCGGTCAATGTTGAAGTTTCGACGTCGGAGGTGTATACCCCCAAAACCAAACCCACTGGAGTATGGTCTGAGACAACTAACTCCCTAATATCACATCACTGCACCCCAGATAATTGCCCCAGAGAAAATAAAAAATAATCAATCCGTGAGAAGGAATTGTGTGGGGGAGAGTAAAAGGTATACATCTGGTCAGTTGGATAAAATACGTGCCAGGGATCAGTGAGACCCAGGGAATCCATAAATTCCCAAAGCCCTCACTGCAAGGGAATCAGCCCCTTGCGACCTTGATTAGATTTAACAAGATCAGGTTAGAGGGCCAAATTTCAATCTCCCCCCACTATCATTGGAAGATGACTATAAGGGGCCAGTAAGGTCATCAACTTAGAGAAAAACAAAGGGGAATCCATGGCAGGGCCATCCATCAATCCTAAAACAATTTCAGAGGAGCCGAGCCTAGCATGTAAAAAAATATATCGGCCTTCTCCATCCCATAATTCATTAATTATCTGAAAACGAAGATGGCTATGAAGCAAAATACAGATCCTATTCTGCCTAGAGCCATTCTCCACACCATAGATAGTACCTGCCCAGGTCCTATGGTGCAGGTTAACCTTGTCTCTAAGTAAATGAGATTCTTGAATAAGGGCTATATCTACCCCTAGATGCTTCAAATGCCAAACTAAAGCATACCTTTTCTTAGGCTCTTCAGCCCCTTTAACATTCCAGGATATGTATGTATAAAACGTATCCACCATTAGCAGTTACCTGTATACAAGCTACCCTTACCACCCATTGGAGAATAGACACAAAGATGCCTCCCCCAGTCAGCAAACCAAATCCTAACACTATAAAAAGACCCCATCTCCAGTTCCCTATCCTCACACTGTAGACAAAGTCCCCAAAAATAACCCACTGCTAACAAATAGACACCAAAACCAGGGCACCTCTAACCCTAACTCCTATCCGTATGACCCATGGTACCATACACTGGCAATCCCTAACCTTCCCGGCCCCCCGGTACTAAAATTCCTGAAACACTGTATCATCACAAAACCCCAGTCACCAACTGCAATGCAATATTTAATATGAGACAAGAGAAAGACTACTTACCCATCGGGAAAAATTAGAGTAGAATCCAGGTCCATCTCCAAAAACTAGAAATAAAAAGGAGAAACAGAATTAAAAAGAAAAAAGGGGAGGGGAGGGCCAGCCAATAACATGAGCCAAAAAAATTACTTAGGATCAAAATCTTCCAATGCTAAAGCAAGTGGGTTTCCTTAAAATGAGGAATCACGAGGCATATCTCGCCTACCATCCTCTCACAGAATTCTAACATGAATAATATAAAAAAAATAAGCTATCTAAAGAACACTAAAATGAAAAACACTACAACCTAACTATAATTCCCCGCAGTAGCTGGTGACATATATGAAGATGAACCACATTCACAAGCCCATAAAATACCTGGCTACCATTCGCAAGTATTATCTAATCCATATAGTCCCTTACCCTCTCCCTCCACTCCCAATAATCTAATGCAACCATAAAATCCTGTAAGATAAAGTATTGGTTCCAATTCTCTGTGATACTAAACAATAAACAAACAATTAATACACTTTACTGAGAAAAAAGAAAAAGGTGAGCCTCAGTAACTCTCCAGAGTCCCTGCTTAAACCACTAGATGGTAGTATCTAATAGGACTATGGGTTAAACAAACGTCTCGCCAGAATAAAAAAAAAAAAAGATAATGGAAGCAGAATAATAAAACATCACAGACCCCAGCACAGATTCCCCCAATTGAGAATGCGTACAGAGTTATACATATGAATTCCTGCTAAACTAATAATGCAACAGGTAAGACAATTAACACCAACACCCAGATAACTTAGTAATAACAACACATAACAAGTATTGTTAACTGGAATTTACAATTCAAAATCTTCCAGAAATAATGGTCAAAGTAAATAGCGTGCATTTACAGTACAAGCGCATAGTCCACAACCTAAAGAGGGCAATGCTGGAGATCTGGACTGAATACTCAAAGTTACTCCCTTAACCTGTGGGAGGAAAGGTTCAACAAGTCATAATATTTATTGTAGAAATAAAAACATGCTCTAGAGACTACATATTCTCTCATTCCGACCAAGTGCATCATAAAGTCAACAAGTAGAAAAAAATCAGATCCCTGAAAGTGGTCATTTCCAAGCTCAATTCCAGACCAGTTACACGGCACAGTCCGACCTCATGGCCGAGATACTTCATAAAAAATCAATAATAGGAGAAAGTAGAAGATCTTCTCACAGCCATTCCAGTCAGCTCTATGCTGTCAAACAGGTTAAACCAACACTGTTCAGGACTTTTGATTAAATAAATCCGGGAACACATTCGGTAGCTCACCCTTTGCCTGTTCCATCTCTAAATATTTGTAGCTGAGCTGGATATTGTAATTTAAACTTAATCCCAGCTGCAGATAATTTAGTAAGTATAGGCTAGAATGCTGAGCGTTGTTGCCGAGTTTCGAAGGGGAGATCCTGGTATACCGCAATTTTCTTTCCTTCCCATAGTAGTCGAGATTGCCACTGAATAGTAGTTAAAATATATTTTATCGAGGTAATTAAGTAACTTAAAAGAGCAAAAGTCTAAACTTTCACCTTCCCCTGGCATGGGTGGTAAGGCTTGATGTGCCCGCTCCACCACATACTGCAGGCCATTTGGACTGGGACCAGCAATTTTCTCACAAAACCTTTGAATAAAAACCAGAACATGTTTTCCTTCTGCCCGTTCAGGGAGACCAAGTATTACAAGACTGTTATGCCTTGATCTCCCCGCTAAATCTTCCGCTTTGAGTTCTAGTTTATTCAATTTCTGTTGCAACAGAATTATAGAAGGATCAACCTTGTCGTGCCAGTCATCCAAGGATGATATGCGGATCTCTGTATCGCCAGCTCTCTGGGACAATTCATCAATAGCGAGCTTAATGGAATGAATTTCATCAGTCAGCCAGATGATAGAATCTCAAGAGACACCGGCTCTTGAAGGAAGATACTGACGGTGAGTACCTCTGAATTTCCAGCTGCTGTACATGGTTCCTTAGAAGCTGCTTTAGTTCTTTTCGACCCACGTTCTTTCTCTGGGGTGGCTGGTGGTGAGTGACACACCACACTCGGATCATTCTCTATGTCAATTTTTGTAGACTTATTTGGTATCAGAACAATCCTCTAAATACTAGCTAGAACTTCCCACAGTCCAAAATCTTCTAAAGCTGTGCTGAAGATATTATTAATTGAAAATGGTCATCTGGTGAGTGGAGCAGCACAGGGAAGTGAGTGCTCAGAAGCTCAGTATCAAGTGACTCCCTCCATACCTAAATCCAAGTTTCCGTGAGAAGATAATGAAGCAGTGCCCGCAAACATTCCTACTGGGTAGGGCCATGCATAACTAAAGAGGGTGCCTTCCCAGATTCCCACAGGAGACCCACTGGAACAGACCAAGCACAGCGACAGCTGCACTACTCCCTCACCTTGATAACCACATCAGATACATTTTTCTTCTGCTATGCCAAAGGATAGTGCAACACCTGGAATCCATAGGGGCACAGGATCCAAGACAGCATGGGTTTACAAAAGGAAGGTCCTGTCAAGCTAATCTCATAGATTTCTTTGACTGGGTAACCAGAGTGGTGGACCAAGGGGGAGCAGTTGATGTCGCCTACCTTGACTTCAGCAAAGCTTTTGACACTGTTCCACATAGAAGATTGATAAATAAGCTGGGTAGGCTCAGGGTGGGTCAGAAGTTGGTCAACTGGGTGGCAAACTGGTTGACGGGCAGAAAACAGAGAGTGATGGTAAATAGTATACAGTCAGAAGAGATGCAAGTCACAAGTGGGGTACCTCAGGGATCAGTTCTGGGGCCAGTCCTCTTCAACGTCTTCATTAGTGACCTTAAGATGGACTAGAGGGTAAGGCTTGTCTGTTTGCAGATGACACCAAGATCTGCAACAGAGTAGATGATCCATATGGGGTGGGCAGAATGAGAAGAGATCTGGATAAACTAGCAAAATGGTCAGAAGAGTGGCAACTGGGATTTAATGCAAAGAAGAGCAAAATCATGCACATGGGAAGAGAACCCTGAAGCCACCTATAGGCTGGGAGGAGTTGCTAGCAGTCACAAGGAAGAAAGAGACTTGGGCATCATCATCACTGATGACCTGAAATCATCCAACAGACCTCAAAGCAGTAGGTAAGGCTATGGGGGTAGGGTGTATTAGTAGGGTATCACAAGTCATAAGAGGAGGTAATAATCCCTCTTTACAAGACACTAGTTAGACCCCATCTGAGTATAAATGCAGTATGGAGGCCACACCTTCACAAGGACATTAACAAATAGAGGCAGTCCAGAGAAGGGCAATCAAAATGGTGCAGGGACTGCATCAGAAGACATATGAGGAGATTAACAGAGCTCAATATGTATACCCTTGAGCAAAGGAGGGAGAGAGGTGATATGATCGAGGCATTCAAACACCTTAAGGGCATTAACAAGGTGAAAGAGTCTAACATGTTTAAATATAAGAAAAATAGCAGGACAAGAGGACACAGCATGAGATTGAGGGGCCAATTAAGGGGAATGTGAGGAAATTCTTTCACAGAAAGGGTGGTGGATGCATGGAATGGCTTACCACAAGAAGTGGTGGCTATGAATACAGTGCAGGGCTTCAAACAGGCATGGGATAGGCATAAGGGAGCAATACAAATTACTATGAATGGATAGGCCACTGACAGAGCAAAGGCCGATGGCACATTTATAAGGTAGAAAAAGAAATGGGCAGACTGGATGGGCCTTGCAGTCCTTATCTGCCGTCAACTTCTATGTTTCTATGTTTCTTCCTGCTGACTTCCACAGCCAGGTCAGCAACGAAGTGGGGATGGTAGTGTGCGGCTCCCTTGTAGGGAATTTTTCAGACATTTTTGATAGACTTTCACCAGTTGCGTCACTCTCCATCACAAGCCCAGGGAAAATGGTGCCTCCTTTTCACACTTTCCAGCACCACCAACAGGAAGCCAATCCCAGCACCACCTCAGCCCACCACACCACCCCTTCCAGACAGCTGCCACCTTGCTAGATATCCTAAGGCGGAAAATGTGCCAACACTCCTAATGGCAGCCCACAAGGTTGCACCAAACACAGCCAGGCCCATGGCAATGGCCAGACCCCCAACTCCTTGCAATCAACTCTACAGTGCCGATCTTATGAATATTGCTGTTCAAATCCCGGACAGACCTCCACGTCTGTAACCCCCTCCTCCCTCCAGCTGTCTAGGGGTCCTGATGGTAAAAAATGCAAGGTGGGAGGCACAGAACCTGAGCCCTCCAGAAAATGTCACACAAATATAGAAATAACAAATGCAGGCCTTACCTGGCAGGTGGAGTGTCAAGCTCTAACAGGCCTCATCTTACCAGGCTAATACTGACCCACACGTTGCTGCACCCCTCTGATTGGCTCAAGTGAGAAAGGAGATGGAAACCTTTGGCTGGATCAGTTAAGTTAGTTCATTAAATAACCCGGCACAACCATGTAAAAGGAAATATAATAACCTTTAATTTGAAGATATTAATAATTTACAAAAATTAATATACAGTATGGAGCTGCTCCATGGGGCTGAGAGAATACGGAAACTGGAAGGGCACACAAGCACTGGAAAAACCAGGACAGCTAGATCACACAGGCCTAGAAAAAATAGACCAGAAACAGGCTCCATGCATAGATCTGCAAGTCGGAATCAAAGGCTGCTCCTGCCAACTATGTTTTCCTTAACCACCATCCCTGGGGAGAGTGCCTAACTCCCTCTCTCCCACCTCCAGACCTTATAAAACCAGGGCCTAAGGCAGCCTAAGCCCATACCGCAGCTGCTCCATTTTCTTTTTCCTAGATGCCCAAAACCAGGTGCCATCTCCCTCCTCCATACAGGGTTGTGAAGTGGCTTAAAACAGTGGAGCTGGATGAATGGCTCCCTCCTTCTGTTACGACTTTCCCCCTGCATCCCTTCATGGGTCTGACACGGGTCCTGCCCCAGACATGGGAACGGCAGGCCTGATAAAGCAGATCCTAGGATGCAGGCCCTCCAGCCTTACCTCCAGCAGTGTGCCACATGGGATCTGACCTCCATGAAGCTGCCACCTCCAAGGGGCCCTGTTGTGGCCCTGCCACCACCACCATGACAGCACCACTGTCATACTGTCCCAGATTCGAGTTGCAGGGATCCTAGCCTCCAAATGTTATAAACCGACCTTCATCTCCGATCTGCTACCAAACTGGTAACTTCAAAAGCTCCCCCCGACTCCAACAGTCGCCAGCTCCTGCCACTCTCCCCTACAGAAGCACCATGCAATGCCTTGCTGCTGTCCAGGCTGGTACCTTCCAAACTGAGGAGGTTTTAGGTTCCAGCCACACTTGCCCTGACAAATCCAATGTCTCTCCCTGTTCTCTCTGCTGTCCCCAAGTTGTATAGCGGGCAGGAACACTGCCCCCAGGGGAAGGACACAGAAAATGCCTGAAGCTAACACCTATGGGGAGGGAGGAACAACCGGGATAGTAAGCTCACCCTGCGAGGGGGGCTTACGCTTGTCTCACGCATTCTTGAACCCCATCACTGTTTTCACCCCTACCACCTCCACTGGAAGGCTGTTCTAGGAATCCACTACTCTTTCTTTAAAGCACTTCCTCGCATCTCTCCTGAATCTACCCCCTCCCATGTACTTGAGCACATTTTCTTCTGAAAATACTTCCCTCCTGTACCTCATTTGCCCCTGAAAGGGATTTAAAGGTCACTTATCATATCCTTCCCTCCCTCCTCTCTTCCAAGGTGTATATATTGTGATCCTTTAGTTTCTCCTTGTAGAGCTTTTGATGCAGACCCTGCACCATTTTAGCTGCCCTCCTCTGGATTACCTCCACTCTGTCTATGTCCTTCCGGAGATGTGTTCTCCAACACTGGACACAGTACTGTAGGTGGGGTTTACCAGCGATCCATACAGAGGCATCACCTCCCTCTTTCTGCTGGTGATACCCCTCCCTATGCACCCCAGCATCCCACTAGCGCTCCGTACTACCTTGTTGCACTGCCTGGCCACCTCTAGGTCATCCAATATGATTACCCTCAGCTCTTTTTCCTGTTCGGTTGTCATCAATACCACTCCACCCATTTTGTGCTCCGCCCCTGGGTTTCTATGCCCTAAGTGCATTATTTTGCACTTTTTCAAATTGAAATCCAGCTGCCATACCCTTGACCACTCTTTAAGTTTTCCCAGGTCTCTGTTCATCCTTTCCACCCCTCTGGAGTGTCCACCCTATTGCAGATTTTGGTGTCATCTGCAAGGAGACAGACCTTCCCTTCCTGCTCCGCTACAATGTCATTTATAAAGACATTAAAAAGGACTGGTGCCAGCACTGATCCCTGAGGCACCCCGCTGGTCACCCTCCCTTCCTTGGAGTAAACTCCATTTACCACCACCCTCTGTTGCCTATGCCCTAACCAATTTCTTATCCAGTTTACCACTTTGGACTCAAAGCTCCTAAGCTACTCAGTTTGATTACTGGTCTCCTACATGAATGGAATTGTGTTGAAAGCCTTACTGAAAGCTAGGTACGCCACATCCACCACACTACCCTGCTCTAAATCCTTTGTCACCCAGTCAAAGAAATCTAGCAGATTCATTTGACATGACCTCCCCCTTGTGAACCCATGCTATCTCAGGTCTTATAACCCACTGGATTCAAGATATTCCACAATCCTTTCCCTCAGCAGTGATTCTATTAATGTTCCCACGACCAATATCAGGCTGGCTAATCTATAATTGCCAGCCTCCTTCCTCCTACCACTTTTGTGTAGTTAAACCCGGAGAAGACTGAGGTGTTGGTTGTGGACCCAGGTCATGGGGTAGAGGGGTTACCCTCTGGTTGTCCATCTGGTATTATACTGGGGGCAACCAGTTGAGGGTCTCTGAATGGGTGCATAATCTGGGTGTTGTGCTTGACTCCAAACTGAAACTTAAAGCTCAGGTGTCGGCCATTGCCAAGACCTCATTTTACCACCTGAGGAACCTCACCCAGGTGAAACACTTTGATCCGCAGAATGCAGCTGCCAGGCTGTTGACTGGCTCATTGAGAGCCAGTCATATTATTATGCCTCTGCTCCTGCATCGCTGACCTGTAAGGCCCCAAATGAACAGGGACCATGCTATTTGCAAGATCTCCCTGTCCCTACTGCCCTCACAACCCACTTTGTTCTACTGATGAGGGATTGTTGGAGGTTCCCAGGGTCCGTTTGAAGAACTCTGGGGCCAGAGCATTTGCGTTTGTGACCCTGACCCTGTGGACCTCTCTACCTCATTGGGTGAGAGCATGCCTGTCCACCGGAGTCTTTCAAGTCTTCATTGAAGACATATTTATTTAAGTTGGCATACCCTGATATGTTTTGAATTTTACCACTGGTTATAACGGAAAGTATGATATGATCTGGGATTTTAATTTGAATCAGTTCTTAGTTACCATACCTTTTGTACAGGCGCATTGGTTTTGAAAAGCGCCTTTTATAAATAAAAGTTGACCTTGACCTAGTGGGACTACATCCACCCTCCTCCAGTCATCTGGAACCACTCCCGTTTCCAGTGAGCTGTTAAATAAAACTGTCAGAGGTGGAGCCAGTATTTCTCTGAGCACCCTCAATATCCTTTTTTGCACCCCATCTGATCACATTGTTTTGTCCACCTTCAGATTATCAAGTTCCTTTAGGACTCTCGCCTCCAAAAAAGGACTACTGTCCACCTCCCTCCAAAGCTTTTTTGTGGCTCCACCCCTCTTCCTTCCTCTGTGAATACTGAACAAAAGTATTTGTTCAGTATGTCCGCCTTTTCCTGGTCTCGCTCAGCACAGTCCCCCCTTCCCTTTGTAATCTTACAATCCCACCCCTGGTCTTCCTCTTTTATACCCTTCCGCTCCAGCCAAAACCTTTTCACACCCCGACACCCTCTACCCAACCCTCCCTTAATGACCCACAGTTCCTCCTCTCCCTCCTCCGCCTCTCCACAGCCTCTTGTGTCTTGCCTTTCGTGCACCTATCACCACCACTAAATGCTCCAGACCGAGAAGAAATAAATCACTTACTCTCAACTCGTTCTTTTCCAGGACCTTCCTCCTACTACTACTCCTATCCGGTACCATACACCAAAACCCTGGCCCTGGAAACACCAGCACTCCCATCCATCCAAACCCCTGCCCTGGAAACCGCTGACCCCCCCCCCCGCCTCTGCTCAATAAGGAAATGAACATCAGCATAGTCCACCCCAATATACAAAGTCTCCCTGTGAAACCTGACACATTTCAAGCCTGGGTTGCCTCTTATGACTTTGATGTCATCGCCCTTTCTGAAACCTGGCTCTCCCACAAAATCCTGGATGGTGAAATTGCACTTAGTTGCTACGCCTCTGTCAGAAACAACAGACTGGGTTGTGGGTTGTAAAGGGAGGGTGTATGTTCTATGTCTCCAACAGATTCTCCTTCACCGAACACACCCAAAACACCAAGTTCTCCCTACTTGAAGCCCTCTCAATCAACCTCCTTATGGGCCCCAACAAAACTCTCACACTCACCACCACATATCTCCCCACAGACACCCCACACTTGGACCTGGAATCACTGCTTGCCCTCAGACACTCCCTCCCACTGAACAGAGAGTAGATCCTCCTCTGGGATTTTAACATTAACTGGGACTTGAGCTCGGCTGACACCACCAAAACCTGTATTGCAAACCTAGGTCTCCACCAGTATATATCCACGCCAACTAGATCCAATTATAAAACCGGGATGAATACTCTTATCAACTGGATCATTGCCCCTCCCGCATCACTAACCCTGGCATCCTGCCTGACTGTATCAGCGACCATTGTGCCATTTTTTGCCTGTGGTCGGTCAGGCTTCCCAAACACAACCCAAATTCATTTATACCAGGAAACTATCCACCCTGAACATCAATCTAATAGCCCATGATCTAGGCCTTGTCGACTGTTCCTTCACCAAAGAGTCTGGTGACTGTGAATCTCCAATATCCTCATCGGTGTCATCGACAAGCATGCCCCCTTAAAGAAAATTAGAACCAGGGGCCATATTATTAACTGGATCTCTCCCAACATTATATCAAACTTATGAGAACCCAGGACAAAGCCTGGGCCCATTACCAAAAGCACAGAGATCCTGCCCAGCTCTCCCTCTATAGGTCGCTATGAAACAAATGCAAGTTGGCTGTAAGAAAAGTGAAAATAGACTACCTTCATGATAAACAACTTGGTGAATCCTCAAATCCCCAGTGGCTTTGGGATACCCTGAACTCACTGCTCAGCAATAACAATAATTCAGACCCCTTTACTTTAACCCACAGCAACAGACAAACCAATGACCCAACCGAAGTAGCCAACATCTTTAACACTTTTTTGGGCAACCTTGAAAAATACAAACCCACTCCCTCCTGTTCCCCACCTACATCTCCACCCCCACACCGTCCCTGCCCCAACACCATGGGTAGACTGATCCCCAGTTTCTACTTTAAGGCACTAAAACCCACAGACACCATCAAGCTCATCAGCATGAACAACCCCAAACCCAGCATAAGTGCAGACGGTATTGACTTCAAAATTCTGAAACTCTCCATAAATGTCCTGACTGTCCCCCTAATTAACCTTCTAAATCACTCCCTATGTTCCTGCTATTTCCCCACCATTTGGAAAATTGCCATCATCAGGCCCTTATTCAAATCCGGGTCCAGAAATGATGTCGGTAACTACCATTCTATATCACTCCTCGCATCTCTCTCAAACATTATTGAAAAACTGGTGCATAGGCCGGCCTGGTGGTGCTGAGGGCTGAGGTGCTGGCATGTTACCTCATGCTGTACCGGCAACCCATGTTCGTGAACGAGCATGGGCCGCTGGGGGTTGGCAGGGATGGAGATGGATCACGTATCCGATGCACTGCTCTCCATCTCTGGGGAGGGGGTAGTTCAACAGCTGGTGCATGCCTGACCCCTGGCAGAGGTTGGGGCTCTGTGCTATGGAGCCGCTACAGTATGGCTGTGGTGTGCGGCAGATGCTTGACGGGTACGTGCATGGGAGTGTGCATGACCCCATCACAGGCGTCATTGCATGCCACGCGACCGCGGGGGCACAGGAAAAAAAAACAGGAAAAAGCTCCTGGCAGATGATGGGGGAGCTCGCAGGCCCCACACCTGGCCAGCCACGGTACAAAAACACTGGATCTGATCTTGGTAGGGGAGGGCCCCCTTCGCCGACGCCACCGGGGAGGTAAGCCCTGGGAGCACAAGTGTCGGATGCTGGACGCCAGGCTGATGGGGCTGGGGCTCCCCCTGAGTGAGAGGGCCGTTGGAGCAAGAAGAGCATAAATAACAAAAAAAGAAAAAATGCTGAATATTCAACTCACCGACTACCTCAAATCCAACAACCTCCTGTTGAGTGCACAGCATGGGTTCAGATATGGGCACAGCACTGAAACAGCCCTAGTCAGGCTCACCAGTGACATCTTCAAAGCCAATGACAATGGCCAGTATACAGGCTTCGTTTTTGTGGACCTGACCAAGGTGTACAACCTTGTGGATCACGTCTTTCTCCTAAACACCCTCAAAGGCCTACACCTGTCTGATACTCCCATCAAATGGATTGGTAGCTACCTCTCTAGGAGATCCCACAAGACGTCAATTGATGGCCATCTCTCCTCCGAATGTCTGATTCAGTATGGTGCCCCCCAAGGATCGATCCTAGGCCCTCTTCTCTTCTCACTTTTCATTAACAACCTCCCCTCTATCTGTCACTCTACCCAACTTGTACACTACGCCGATGATACAGCTCTGTACTGCAGCGACACTGACCCTGCTGCTGTGTTCCAGAATCTGAAATCCGACTTTGGGAAGCTGCATCACTGGTTCTCCGGGAACAGTCTGGTCCTCAGTGCCAAGAAGACAAAGTTCATAATCTTCTCAGGCCCAAGGAAAGCCCCTGTCTCCGGCATTAAACTTCCTGAAAACTCTGGCACTCCCATTGAACAAGACCTTGAGTTCAAATACCTGGGCATCCACCTTGACTCTCATCTCTCCTTCAACCTCCACATTAGCAACCTCATCAAAAATGTCCACGTCAGGCTGTGTCTCCTGTATAGGATTAGAAAGTACCTTATCCCTGGTTCTGGACTTTACCTGGCTAGCTCCCTTTTCCTGCCTCTGTTAGACAATGGACCTGTTGTCTTCTCTCCTCCTACCTCATCCCTCCTCTACTCCAAACTCAGGGTCACCTACAACAGCATAGCTCGCTTTGTCACTAGTCTCCCCTGGAGAATCCACCACTGCACTCTTTACTCCTCCCTCAGCTGGCCTACTCTAGAAGGGAGATTTAATCAAAAAATGCTCTCCTTCCTCTACAAGAGATATCTCAGTATTCTCTCACCTAGTCTCAACTCCCTTCTCCCACTCACAGCCCCCGGACGATCAACCAGATGTGTGTCCCGTCAGGTCTTTGACATCCCTTTCCACAGGACCAGTCTTGCCCAGAACTCTATCACCTACAAGGGTACCAAGCTCTACAATAAACTGCTTCCAGAAATCCAGGCCTGCAGATCCATTAACTCCTTCAACACCTCTCTCAAAGAGTACCTCCTTGTATCGTCCATCTGCTGCTGCCCCGATATGCCCTCCCCTCGGCCCACTCACTAAATCTCGTGGTTCACTACCACGTGTTACCTGCACATTACCTCACCCTAAATCATCACAACCTTAAGCCCTCACAGTGCCCACCCCCTTGTCACATTTCACCACATTTCGCCTGCCTCTCCTGCTCCCTACCATTCCCTTCAGGGCAACACCTAGGCTACGAAGTAACTCCTCTACACAGTACTACCATCTTCTTACCTGGAAAGTGCATCTTTCTACAGCCTCAAACTACCCCACCCATCCTTTAACACCGCTTTTCTCACACTGCCTTTTTATCTTCCCCATGCATTCCACTGCCACCTTAAATACTATGTATACATAATACACCCCTTGGTTTTGGGCTTTTACACTATAAATACAATGTTTATATTATGTATTCCCTCGACCTTGCTCTTGTGCCTCTACCACTGTAAATATGATGTATATATTATGTATTCCTTCAGCCTGCAACACTGTAAATGCAATGTTTATAGTATGCAGACTTACAACCTTGTTCTTGTGCTCTTAACACTGCAAATACTGTGTACTATGATTCCTTGTGCCTGTAACCATTTACCTGCTATTTCCAACACTGGACATTTGTGAAAATGGGCATTTTTGCTCACATACCCTCCAGTATACAAATAAAAATGATTGAATTGATTGATTCAAGCACCACACCCCCTCCTTTCTTTCCCACCCTATCCTTTCAGATATGCAACCTCATAGTTTGGCTTGGAGCATGGTGTAAGGTCAAGGAGGTGCAGCGGAACCTGTACTGCAGGGTTCCCCTTCCTCTTTAATATAATTATTTGCATTACTACTACTGTAGTTGGAAGGATGCTGACTAGGTTGCCGTAGAAGCAACCTCATAGTCCAGGCTGGGTGTAGAGTCACAGAGGTGTGGGGAACCAGTGCTGCAATGTTCCCCATTCCCGGCAATACTAATATTTACATTTAGCTATTACTGTAGTTGAAAGGCTGCTGTCTATGTTTGTTACAGAAGCAACCTCATAGGGTCAGGAGTAGGATCACTGAGGTGTGGGGCACCCTGCGCTGAAATGACCTCTTGCTCATGGGACTGGGCTAATGGGGAGCTTCAATTTGCAGTGCTGTCAGCCTCCACTCTTCGTGAGCTCTGTAGGATCCAGGGCATGAAAAATGAAACAAAATAAGCAAGCAAGAAAAAATGTTGTTAAAGTACTGGAAAAAGCTGAAGGCAATGGATAATAAAGTTGAAACAAGGCGACCTACGGTGCACAGCGTGGAGCAGAGCACATTCAACAACCTGACCTGGCTCAGCTGGATAATCAGAGAAATGTACAAACCACAGAAAAGCCAACCCTTCGCTGACTCCCCTGCTTTCAGGAGTCACAATACACTGCTGGACTGTCTACGCTGCAATAACTAAGATCGTTTTTTTTTACAAATAAAATGTAACCATTTTAAACAATTATCTGAGAAAAGAGGTTTTCTGGACCTTAGATTTTAGTTAAATCCTTTTTCTCCACTACACTTAAGTACTGTTTGTTGAGCAGCTTGACGTATTGTGTGGGAGTAATAATACAAATGTACCAGTGCTGCTGACTTGCCCTATTATGTTTCACAGCTAGATCTCCAATACAACCCCGGCTTGACTTCATGTAAAAGTTGATAGGTCTATCTCATCCACTTGTAGTCTAGAGTTTCTGTTTTTTTTCAGCTAAATGCCTTATTGAAGATTTGCATCATAACACAAGACATGCTGTGAGCAGTAATATTCAGAAACAAATGCTATGCCATAACTATATGTAACCCCCTTACAGATGGGGGTTCCGAAATAGCCTTTATAGAAGCCTGCCTGTTGGCGTTCAGCGTTTAAGCCGTTAAATGTGGTTCCAAGTGAGTGCTGTGTGAGCCTCCACGTACTGTCTCTTTAAGAGCTGTCTGGTTGCAGACTTCATCAGTTTGTATGGGGGGACTGTGTTTTTAATGCTCGAATCCCGCCCGAGCTGCTGTCAAATCGCTCCATTTCTGCAGTCGCTAAGAGCGCAGAGGGAGCCTAAATGGAAGGTGTAACTGTTTGCCTGAAACAAGTTAGAGTATTAAGTAAAATGCAGTTTGTCTAACCTGCCTTTCTTGCAGCTCAGACTCTGTGTGTTATGCCCCTCCATTTTGGATCTGAACTGCTGAATGGGTCCAATCAGTAAGAGGGGGGCCTCTAAAATGGAGTTTGTTCAGACCAACCAGGATTCGGACTCTCTTGGGAGACGGCTTACTATGAGGAGATATAGCTAGTAATTCTGGGACGTGAAGTTCTGGACCTTGGCGCCTATTTGCACCAACTGGGAGAGTTCTGAGTGACTGACAGCTGAGTCCACCAATTGGACCGGGTGGCGCCCGAAGAGAATGCTCTGCCTTACGACTGGACAGATCAGATCCGTTGTGACCGTGAGGAGAGAAGGAGCTCCGAGCTTCTGCGCTGTATAGTTTCGCACGGGAAGTGCATGGGAGGCCTAAAGTCAGGTTGTTGCATTACCATTCTAATTTGGACTAAATCTGAGACTATGGAGAGGATGAGAGGCTGAAAGAGTGGGAACCAGGGTCACCCTGTAGAAGACTGAAGAAATTGCTGAATCGCGCTCAGTCTGTTAGGAATTGAAGCTGCAGTGTGAAATCCCGGGTGTTAGCAGTAAGTGCGATTGGGACCTGAAAGCAGCTGCCTGGTATAGTAATTTCCTTTACATATAAATGTGTGGAATGCTTGTGAGGAATAACTAAACCGGTTCTCTTGTCACCGTGCGGTGTAGACTGAAAGTCAAGTTGAATGCATGCGGACTGAATCCATTTACTGATCAAAGCCGTGTGGCCCATCTTGTAGAATCTCATCTCCCTGCTGTGTGTGTCTGGCAATCCAGAACCACCATCTGCGCCAGGTTTTCAGCATGGGGTATTGTGAGTGCCAATCAGGGTATCCCCCTGATTAATCATCAACAGTGTTTCATCTGATTTTCTTTTATTCTTTTCTTCAAAGACTGAGCCATCCGGCTCTGGATTACAATTGGGTGTTGTGCATATTTTTCTCTACAGGGCCCCATCCATCTACACCTGCCGGGCAACGGACCTGGCTAGCCCCCCCCCCCATCCTGGGTACCCAGAGTGTGACTTTTTAGACCCTGTAAAGTGCACAGTAACGTGATTTAATTCTACCAATTAACCTGCTCTCCCCCCTCCCGTGTTTTAGTCCCCCTAAATAAACCAGATTTGATGTTGGTAAACTTTAAACTGTTTGAAGTGTCAGTACTTACATATCAAGCATTGTATTGGTTGTTGTATGCTGATTAACTTTATTTTACAGGGGGTCCTCAGAGACGAACCTCAGAATCAGCCTCGAGGGTAAGTGGTATTCTATGATTGAACAGTGTATACATGTGGGGTGTTGGGATTGTAACTTCTGTGCATTGTGTGGGCCACTAGAGGGAATGAAAGGGGGGGGTCTCAGTGTCCCAGAGGGCTGTGACCAAGCTAGTCTAACCACTACAAACCCTGATCTCTGGGTGGAGGCACCCGCCATAGAATCTAGGCCCCTTAACCTGCCAGTAGTCAAGCAGGCAGGGGTAGTAGCTCTTGGGATAGCACCACCTGGGGGTTACATACACAAAGTTGTACTCTGTTCACAAATAGGTATGCTCATCATTGCTGCAAACAGCAGATACAATAGGGTAGTCTAAAGTAATGCGTTTCTTAATGATGCTATGAGGGCTCTTATGAATGCTGACTTCAAAGTCATCCCTTAATGTCCCGGTAACTACCACATTTGTGGCTTACATAGTGAAGATGATTGTCACGCCTGACTGTGTGAAATGTGTCCATTTTCAGGATTGCCCAGTGGCTCATTCTCTCATAAGTGGCCCAATTCTCCACTGCAACTTTCCATTCACTGTGAGAGGGGACAGTAGTGGGCCTCCATTTACATAGCAGGAGCTGCTTGGCCTCCACGATCTCCCACTGCTGCTATCCAATTCTGTACCAGATTCGGCACCCCAATCAGTTGCCGAGTGTGCCCTAGACTAAATATCAAACTTTGCAGGGGGGAGTGGGATTTTCACTACCTCTTAACACATGCTGCCCGGACTACTTTTCAGAAAGGTTTGCGTAGGTGGCACTTCCCCTGGATATAAAGAGCCCCTGGCTGACCTACACCCACAACACTTGTCATCCCCTAGAACCTGAAGGGAGTGTAGGATTTCTAGGGTTCTATACCAGCTGTGAAGCACATGGTTTGTATAGCCAGCTTCTGACAGCTCTACAAGCTAGCTGAGCCCAAAGCAAACATTCCTTTCAGTCCTGCTCCATCAGGGTAACACCTAATTAACTCTGCCAGGTCATTGAGCGGCAGAGGCTTGAGACGGGAAGGGGTGCATGTCTGATAATGGAGTAGATGTTGTCAGCCACCCCTTTACTTTTATTCAACCAGGATTTGACTAAAGTAAAGCCCTCAGATGATGGAACTCAGTACCTCTTACCCAGGGCTGAATACAGTATGCTTCTAACCTGGAGGTATTACCATTGTTCCTGGAGCCATTTCATCCGCTACAATGTAGATACCTTTGTCCTTCCAAGTTTTCCAGTGCAGGGCCCCACCACAGCGAAGTCCCAATTACCTCAGAGAGGAGCATAGACCAGAGGAATGAAATGTGTCAATCTATTTTTGGATTGTAACTGGGCTGTTGTAGATGTTACTGTTACTACCCCTGCTTTGTGGCTTCAAACAAGATCGAGGGGCCTGGATTCTTATTTTCCTGATTGGGGGATTCGTATCCAGATATTTTTAGTTTAAGGAGTGCCTCCACCCAGAGTTAAATTTAACTGGCACAAACAAATACACCTGTTGTATCTGAATAATTTTATTAATCAGTACTATGAAAATAATCAAACAAATGTAAGTGGGCCTGGTGTCAGAGTGGTACAACCCTCTGGGATTCAGCACCTCCCCATCTCACCACACTGTCCCCTACACATGGAAAATCATGGTGCAACTTTCAACTGAACAAAAATGTAATTAGAAACATAGAAACATAGACTTTGATGGCAGATAAGGACCGCTTGGCCCATCTAGTCTGCCCATTTCCCTACCTACAGGATAGGCCGCAGATCCTAGTTAACCAACAGCCTATTTCTTCCTACCCCCCACAAGAATTGCCTTATGTCTGTCCCATGCATTCTTGAATTCTCCCGCAGTTTTAGACCCCACAACCTCCTCAGGAAGGCTGTTCCATGCATCCACTACCCTCTCTGAGAAATAATACTTCCTCACATTGCCCCTGAACTGCCCCCCTTCTATCTTTAAATTGTGTCCCCTTGTTCTTGCACATCTCTTTTTCTGAAAGATGCTACCCTCTTGGACTTTGTTGATTCCACTGAGGTACTTAAAAGTTTCTATCATGCCCCACCTCTCCCTTCCTTCCTCAAGGGTATACATATTAAGCTCCTTTAGTCTCTCCTCATACGGCTTCTCTTGCAGACCCTGCACCATTTTAGTCGCCCTCCTCTGGACTGCCTCTATCCTGTCTATGTCCTTGCGGAGATGGGGTCTCCAGAACTGGACGCAGTACTCCAGATGGGGTCTCACCAACTGTCTGTACAGAGGGATAACAACTTCCTGTTTTCTGCTGCTGATGCCCCTATGCATCCCAGTATACCCCAGCCCTCCCTACTGCCTTCTCACATTGCTTGCTAACCGTAAGGTCATCTGATATGATTACCCCCAGGTCCCTTTCCTTTTCTGTTGTTGTTACTACCTCCTCCCCATTGTGTATTCTTCCCCTGGGTTCTCGTTTCCCAGGTGCATTATTTTGCACTTCTTTGCATTGAATCCTAGCTGCCATATTTCTGACCATTCCTCCATCCTTGCCAAGTCCCTTCTCATCCTTTCCACGCCTCCTTGTGTATCAACCCTGTTGCAGATCTTTGTGTCATCTGCAAAAAGGCATACTTTTCCTTCCAGTCCCTCTGCAATGTCACTGATGAAGACATTAAAAAGGACTGGACCCAATACTGAACCCTAATTAATGACTTACTATGAATAATATGCTCTCGAGACAAAATGTAAAATAGCAATGAAATATTTCTTGGAGAATATTCACAGGGGGACGGGGGAATGCAAAGCTAAACACTTTTTGGTTATAACTCATGAACTGTAAATGCAGGGCCGAAGTCAGGTGCTAGACTAGGATCGGCCTACTAAACATGTAACCCCCCCCAAAGAGGTGGGGCTTACCTTATCTCCCCGGGCACCCCCTTTGCCTCTGTCTGGCCTTGACCCAGCTTTGGTGATCTGCCCTCTTGAACCTGGGCTAATATCCAGTTTTAAGTTTGAATCCACAATAAATACTTGTGTGCATAGATTTTGTGTGAATGTGCGAGCCGACGCCTTTGCGCCATAGCTTTAAGAGCTCTGAATCAATATGTAGTGGAAATAGCCTGTGCTGGGTCCGAGTGCTTCAGTGCTTGCGACCGGCCAGGTAATGCTCTTTTAAACTCCACTCATGCACTGAATAATAGTGCAGAGAGATCCCTACTGAATGTTGCAAATGCTTAACTTTAAAACTGAACCGATTGTTTATAAAGTTGTACTTCAAAATTGCTCTCTGGCAGCCATCTTGTTACTTTGATGTTTTGTTTCAGTCAGTTGGAACTCAAAGGGTCCTAAAATGGTCCTTCGCTATGGCTGCTGGAAGGAATTGAGGACTGTGTGTTTATCACCTTCTGAATGGCCAATCGGAAAGCCAGAACTGTGACTGACACCTTCAATGACCAATTGGATTACAATATTGTGTTTCTTCAGTCAGAGAAGGACAGTTGAACTGGGAAGTTGCCAAAAGCTCTTGAGAAGAGAGGGAGTTTTTCTGTGTGTCTCTAAGCTTGTGGTCCGGGGCCTAACAGCTAAGCCAATCCGGCCCCTTCAGCCTGAAAGGGACAGAGACTGAGTTTGCCAGTCAGAGACAAAATTGCCAGCACTGATGTCCTGAGTGAAACTGCCAGAGTGGGAACTTGGAGCTGAATTTGCCAAAGCCTGTTTCCAGAGTCAAAAAGTTCCAGAGACTGCATCCTGAGTCCAAAAGCTGCATCGATACTCCAGCCAGTTTGGGGAATCAGTTACTAGTGCAACAGTTAATGCTAGTTTGCAGCCACCTTGGGGATTGATGCCTGGATGTGGGGGTGAGTTGTGCCAGCCCTGGTTCCTTATGCTGGTCCCTGCTTTGGAAGTCAGAAGCCTGAATTCAAGACTCCGGAGGTTCAAGCCTGCCCAAGGGAGCTGACCACCCTGACTCTAATTCAGAGACTGAGGTCCTTCAGAACTCTGAGTACTTTCAGGGCTAGCCCTGCAAGAGTGTTTTCCAAGTTGCCTTTGAAATGTACTGTCGGCCATTGGGCCAGGGATTACAAATACCAGTTTGTCTAAGAGTTCAGTCATTAAGTTCCTTCTTTAATGTTCAGTCATAGTTGCATAGCTAAAGGGATAAATCTAATCAATTTGTTTATAGGCACCTACACTGGTCAAATAGCTGCAACGTGCATCAGGCCTGCAACTGTCCAAGTCTGGGTACCCAGTGAAGCTAACTGGGAGTATCTAACTGGACTATTAACTTGGGAACTATATCTAAGTTATGCCATGCAGGTGGGAGATGGGATTACAGTTGTTAATGTGTTTCAAAGCCTAAAGTATTCTGCATAGTCAAGCCTTTAATTTGCACTCCCTTATTCCCCAAATATCCCCATAATAAAAAGGGTTTATTGCTATTTTAATACTGTCCATGAGCATAGTATTACTCTGTGCAACCTTACTGTGTCTAACCTTAAAGTGTAGTTGCTGCTTGCTATTCTCCACAGGTAACTGGGGGTCTGAGCAATAGCCACAACTCATTTGGTAAGTGCAGCCTGTGTGAGCATGTTATTAGCTATAGCCATTAATTGTATGACTTTAGCTCATTTGAACTACTGTGTGTTAATCCATGTGTGGAACCACTGGGTGGGGAAGTGGGTAGATAAAGCACCCCAGCGGGTAGTACTAGCTTGTTGTCTGACCCACTTATCCTTTTATTCTGGGTGGCGGCACCATGCTGTTTACTTTACTTTGGGAAAGGCCCACCCCCTTTTTCCATCAGAAACAGAGCCCAGGCCCCTCAACCTGTATTGTGAGCATCAGGCAGGGGTAGTAGCCCACTGGTACATGGCACATGGGTTACAAACACATTTTAAAACAGCAGTAATAACACTTTAAACAGCGGTAGTGCCCACCCCCATCAGACAATGCAGATACTGTTACAGTGAAAATACAGTGGCTGCAACCTTTTGTATTACCAACCCACCTACACTGGGGGCGCTACCCACTTCCCACTGGTACCAGTTTAAACATCTTTAAACTAGGCTTGGGCTACCCGCCAGGCAGTGTTGGGTAAATTACTTTTAAAAAGTAATCAGTTACAGTTACTAGTTACTTTCAAATGAATGTAATCAGTTAGTCAGGGCCAGTGTCGGGGGGTGCAAGGGATGCCACTGCTCCAGGGCCCAGAGCTCAGGGGGGCCCAGAGAAATCTCTGACCCATCTGCCAAAAATTGTCCTTTTTAAATGGAAATTGACGCTACACCATGCTTGTTGGCTGCCCCTCCTTATTTGTCTCTGACTCAGCTCCGGGATCCAGTCTCCATCCTGCCTGCACCTGCCCCGCCCTTGCCTGCCATTATCTCATCCCCCTTCCATTTAAATAAATGAAAATTTCAAGGCAGCGCGAGGATGCACGCTCACAAACCGTACCTGCTGGCACTGGATGGAATGCCTGGCTCCTCCTCCTTGAGTACCGATTGGGCCCGACCTCTCTCACTGGTTCTCCTACTCCCTGAGATGTCCCCGCTCTGACCATGCTGTCACCTTGCAAAGTTGCGCTCACCCCACCGACCAGCCCATCAAGTCTTCTGTCTTTCTGGATGGCTGCTGGCATCATGCTGGCATGGCTTAGAAAATGGGTTTGAAAAATCCCGGGCTCTGATTGGCTGATAGCCCTGGCAAGGTGGGCATCTATCAGACAACAGAGCCCGGGTTACAATAAGTGCCATTTCCAACTGACCCAATCACTGAAATCTTTGAGCCAGTTGAAATTTTCAAATTTGATCTGCCACCATTTTTTGTTACCTGCTTAGCGGGGGAGTTGCCCATCCGAGTTGCCAACTTGCCACAGCAACTAAATTTTTAACAAGTAGGCACCAAAAAGGAAAAAAGTAAACAAAAAAGAGTTAACTAACTCTGATGGGCTTTGCGGTCACCGATGCTAGAGCTACCACCAGCATTTAGACTGCAGCCTGAAAATACCAGCTCAACTGTTAAAAAATTAAACAGCGCCAATATCACCTGTCACCATGCTACTGAGCCCTTGGGTCCACTGCGCTGCCACTTTCCCAGCATCACAATACCTGATTCTGCTGGCAACCCCCAAAAAAAAAACCCTAAAGGGATACTACACTAGCTAAAAACAACACAGACTAAAAGAAACAGAAATCCCGTTTATTCTTTTGAAAGTGACAGCGCTATCCTGCTGTCACCTCGCGCTCGCAGCCTCCAGCTAAGTGCTAACCACAGCGCTCTGCAGTACGCAAACTCCGAGTCAGCCGGTCTGGTGATTGGCGATTGTGCTTACCCCACTACCCTACTCCCAGTACATTGCTGATTATGTATAAGTATTTTCCCCTTATATAAACAACTAGCTGTTTACTTGTAAGAACTGCCACTTTCAATTCGTTTTGCTAACTATTTTAACAAGGTTGTCCGCTGCAGCTTTCTTCTACTCTGCATTCAGTAGCTCTCTCCCCCCCTTCAGCGCTGACACAGCTCTCTACCATTGCTTTTCTGCCTGTGTTTAAAAAACTGACAGCTACTCTGGGGGTAGTGTTAGAGACTGTGGGGGAACGGGAAAAAAATATGAGCAGCTCTCTCCTACTCTGCATTCAGTATCTCTCTCCTCTACAGCGCTGACACAACTCTCTGCCATTGCTTTTCTGCCTGTGTTTAAAAAAAATGGACAGCTACTCTGGGGGTAGGGTTAGGGACTGTGGGGGAACGGAAAAAGAAATCTGAGCTCACTACTAAGTTTTCACAAGATTGCCATCCGTCTCAATTATCAAAGCCACTTGGGGGGGGGCAGACATTGTCAGACAGTACAAAGAGTAGGTAAACAGTGCAGAGGGACTACTTTACATCAAACTGTATTTTTCTTCTTTTTTTAACAGTTATTTGTTTTCTTCACAATGTTTGATTTAATTTTTATTAAAAATGTAACCCATAACCTATTTTCTAAGCGAAATAATACCCTCCAGGGTGGGCGGTATTGTGCTATACCGGACCTTCCAGGGGCTATAAGGCCCTCCGCCTGTGGCATCAGGCCTCATTACGCCCCTGGGCGGTCCAGTATAGCACAACCTACCCACCCTGTATGTGCTATCTATAGAAGGATTTCTGGCTTGCTCACTGCTGTCAGGTCAGTCATGTTTTTATGTTTGGGGGGGGTACCTATACTGATGGCAAGCAAGCTGAATGAACAGCGTTCCTACTTTGCTTCCTGTTCTTGCAGCCTTGCGTGCTCTCGGACACATACTCTCAGGCTCATCTTGCTCTGCTGCCAATAATTGTTTTTACAAGTTCTCTGTATCACTGTTGAAAAAACATTACAAGGTTATTCTAATAACTCTGGCAGCACACAAGTGAAGTTGAACAGTAGTACTGACCGTGGTCGGCCGAGTCAGTGGGAAGTTGGAACCGGGAGAAAGGGGGTTCAGAGACTAGGGAGGGAGGAAGCCCACCCGCAGGAGGGAGGAGGAGGAGGAGGAGGAGGAGAGATCAATTAATTTATTCACTGGTACGGGACACTGGCAGATCGGCCTCAGCTCAGGGTGTTGTTCGGGGGGGGGTCGGGGTCTGGCAGGTCATGGAAAAGAAAAGGAAAAGAAGAAAAAAACGGGCCTGAGACTTTACTGTCGGTGGTCACTTTCTCAGATGAGATCACTGAGAGCAGAGGAGCGAGTGCTGTTGCTAAACTTAGTGTTAACTGAATAATTTTTTTTTTCATTCTCATTGAGAGTTACAGGGGAGGCCGGAGGGGGCCCACTTCACAGGGGTGAGGTAGGGGGGCCCACTTCAGTATTGCACCAGGGCCCAGTAAATCCTAGTGCCGGTCCTGGTTACAGTTACTCATTACGTTTCTTTGAGACAAGGTGTACCCTATGTGGAATCTGCAAATTGCTAACCTCTTGTGTTAAGAAGATTAAGTTTAAATCACTCACACATATAACCACCCCATGCCCTTTCACTTATAAGCATAAAAAGACTGAAAAAAGCTAAATCTGATACTTTAACTGAGATCAGATTTAGGAGTTGTTCATTGTACCTCCCTTTACGGAGAACATAATGAGCCTTCTTGTCTGCCAAGGCTTCAGTGGTTTCAAATGTGACCCTGTTCAGGACCAAAACTGCCATACTTCTCCTCCACCCAGCTTTATAGGAGGAGACATGGACATGATGGGATTCAAACTTGGCTGGCATCAACTGCTCTTTGTCAGAAGAGTGTGTCCACGTAGGAGGATAAACTGTTCCTTAGTCTGTTCAAGACAGGTCAAGATTTTGCCTTGCTTAACCGGGTTTGTTAGGCCATTCCCATTGCAGGTCACTACAGGGGTATAAGATGGTGTCATGGTGGAGCTGGAATGGGGCGTCAGGATGCAGTATCCCAGGGATAGCCTGCCATAGGGCAGTACAGACAAGGGAAGTGTCTATGCGGGTTATTGTCACTCAGTTCCATGTCAAAAGAGTGAAAAAAAACCAGCACCAACCATATGAGCAAACACAAATGAGCGCGAGCAAATACAGTGAATATCAAAAACAGCGAACGTACTACAGAAACACCCTACCTACCTAACATACTGCTCTACCCACTACACCACGATGGAACCACATTCCCAACCCAACCAACAACAGCATTCATTCGTTATGGAAACAAGAAAATAACCACTCAGTATCTAACACACTTATATAATGCTACACTATATTTTCTGTGGGGGGGGGCTGTGCCCACCGAAACCCCCATTGGGTAGCAGCCTCCCTTACTATTAATAACCATCTCCGAGACCACACTAATTACTACTGCAGGATAAATACTGTCCCACCACAAGCCACCCTTGCTGACATTACATTCACTATTAAGCACAACTTGCTAAAATGACACATGCTATTCTTCTGTCACTCAGACTGAGTTGCTCAAACGCATTCACTCATTTGATGCGATACCGTGTCACTCCAAAACTAACTGAAATAAATTACACAGCGCCAAGTGGGCAGTTTACGAAATGGAACTGCATCCACTTTCAAGGCAGGAGAATATTTCCCAATATTCTCTGTGCCCCGCCAGGGGTCGCTCCGGCCTACATCAACTCCATAGCCATGGTCAAATGGTGGTACTCCCTCCCCACTGCTGTGTGGGCCACTACCCTGGTTACTCCAAGCAGGAGGGAGCTCAAAATCAGAAAAGGCATTTGCCATGGTCCAACCAGCATACCTTGTGTGCTTGCTCCTGCCCCTCCCAGCATGAATGAATGTTCAAAGCACCACTCCCTACTTTCCAATCAAAACAACAGCAGAGCACTGACAGAGCAAACCATGCTAGTGGAAGAAATAAACTATATCTCCCCAAATTACAATACCGTACCCTGTAACCAGCAGTGTAAAAACCAGTAGGTGTAGAAGTAAGACACATATGAAAGTTAAGAGCATCCCTCAACCTGTATTCAGTGTCAAGAGCTACCCCCCAACAATGTTCAATATACAAGTCTTGAACTAATACTTGCCCCATTGCTACTCAGGCTCCCTAGTGAGAAGATAAAAAGTAATACCCCACGACACATTTAAGGGACAACCAGGGGCACAGTCAGAGCAGACTGCATCGGAATCTTGGTGATATTATCAGAGCAGAGAGCATTCATCTGTCTAGGCTCTGAAGGCACAGGCGACCCCATAAACCTACAGCTTATTCAGCTGCCCCCTCATGAGGGGCACACCACCCCAGTCCTCGAGCCTCCCAGGGGCTTTGGGTGAGCTCAGTAAAGGTCATATGACCCGTCAGTGCCTATACTATGTACGGTCACTCAGACTATGTACCAAGAAGCAACATTAGTTAACTGTAATTATAAAGGGCTGCAGATAGAACCCAATTGGGCCTTCTTTAAACACCAGTAAACTAGGAAACAGCCTTCTAATGGTGAGATGTACATACCAGAGGGGGGGCGTTTTATCATATAGGTCGGGGAGGGCAGCAAAACAATGAGCAGGTCTGAATTCCCAGGGTTATAAGCAGTCTACACTGGATAGCATCCTGCATGTGTAGTACATGCCTAGAGGCCTGCTGTAAGCCTGGCAGTCACAGTGAACAAACAGCAGAGCTCAAGGGCATTAAATGGGCTCTGGGCTGTTTATACACAGTCAAGGCAAAAGGGGAACTGAACAAAATTCTGTCTCCTTGACTTCCAAAGTAAACATAGGGCTATACAGTGGGGAAGATGAGATCTGCCCTCCCCCAAAAGCCAGCCCCTTACAAACCACACAGGAGAGAAAAGGATATTCGGCACTGGCAGAATCCTTCAAGTTGCTGTCTCACTTGCCATCTGGCATCTTGGCTTTTCCCTGCACCACCTGGAGGATCGACTGGATTTCAGACAAGGCTTTGGTCACCTTCTGCCTCTCTGCAGACCAGATCTGCTATCATCTCACCATCAACCATTCAGACCTCTGGGCTTTCGGTAAATTATCCTGAGACTGCTGCCACTTTTCCATATGGATTCCTCTGTTCCTTAAAGTGCAGATCACCTCCTCAGGAGAATGATACATCTTATTTATTTATTTTTTATTTATTTATTGAAATGTTTCACTAGGAGGGCACACTGAACAACAAGTTGCTCATCTCACAGTGCGACCTGGGGGGAAGGGGTTACATAGGGTTGTGAAGGATGATCAAAACATCTTCACTCCTTCCTCTCAAAAAAACTTTCAGCTGGGCAGGGTAAGGAGTTTGTAGATTGATCTCCTTACCATGGAGGGTGTGGATAATGTCAGCATGCTGTAGTCTCTGTTTTTGAATCTTGGGTGGCTAGTCTTGGTTGCGGTAAAGCCGTGCTCCATTATATTTCATTTCCTTTTGTTGCAAAGCCATTTTGAGCACCTGCTCCTTCATGCAGTAACTAGAAAATTTCATAAGCACAGGCCTGGGTCTGGTGTGAGGGTTGGTGGGCTGGGGCATTAGCTCACGGTAGGCTTGCTGTATTGTAACTTCCAGGGTTGGTGGAAGGGCCAGGACATCACTCAAGAGGTCCATGAGGAAGTCACACATATGACCTGTTTCTACGCCCTCCAGTAGGTCCATGAGGTGGAGACTGTCCCTTTTAGATCAAGCTCCCAAATCAAGACATGTTGCTTGAAGGGCTTCGGTGTATTTCAGTAGTGAGTTCATTGCAATGCTGAGATGGTGGGCCCCCTCCTCCACCACACCAACTTGCTGTTCAGCTTTATCCAAACACCACTCCACCCCAAGATGTGATCATGCGTTTTTTTCAAACTCAGCTCGATTTTCTTTTCTGGATGCTTGAATCTCCCTCAGAAACAGCTCGAATCGGTTTTGGGTGAGTCTGTCACTTTCCCTGTCAGTATCATGGCCATGGCCATGTGAACTCGCTGGGGAGACATTCCTGCTGCACTCTGTACTCTCGCCCCCAGAATCCACCTCCGTCTTTACACCCCTGAGATTTTTGGGTTTGAGATCTGGTTACTCAGTCTCCCCCCCTTCTGTTGACATAGTGTCCAGTTTGTAAACAATTTGGCTGCTGGGGAAGTTGTAAATCACTGAGTAGGACAGGGACCCTCTCTACTAAGCTGCTACCTGGTCCATGACATCACTGGATATCAACAGTAATAATATTTTAGCTTCACAGTTTCATGTTATTAATTATTCATGATTATGTTTTTAGTCTTCATACTGGTGCTTTTAGCTGTTTATATTTCTGTTTCTTTTCTCTTTTTTAATGAAACAAAGAGACAGTAGATATGAAGACAGTACAGAGCAATAGGCCATTAAGGTAAGTTGGGCCACATCTCTGCTTAAAATCTGGAGAACTGGGTTTAAATCCCACAGCCACCACTTGCATACTGTGTGACCATGAGCAAGTCACTTAATTTCTCTGTGCTCTCAGACACACCTGGAAACAAACTTTGGTTTAGTGTGTCTTTCCTGGCCAAAAAAATGTAAAATAAAAAATAACAAAATTTATGCTTGCCATAGGGGAGTGGGTAGGGAATTAGTAGATGTTGCAATGAATACTTTTTTCATCACTGTTTATGAAGTTGGGCAAATGGATATACTGGACTTGGAGTTTCTTCCAAACTTAAATTACTGTGTTCCTGTTTTATGACAATGTAGGAAAAATCCATTCGGTCTACTTTGAACATATAATAATACAAGAATCAAGTAAGAAGACAAAAGAAGCATTTGAGTCACCACCAGTGCCTATGTGTGATTTCTTTTAGATGTGAAGTACTGGGGTTTGTGTCCATACCTTCATCCAGTACACTAAACCTTCCTTTGCGTTATTACTTCTGTGACACGGTGCATCATTTCTTCCTGAGTCAGCAGTGTTTTTGTGTGTCTTCCTTGATATGGGGAGTATTTCTAAGTAGCAATAATAGAGATAAAGTTCTTAAATGCCTCGGACCCAACCACCTCGTGGGCAACCCATGAAATGTTTATTGCAGCAGTGTTATCCAATATTTATAGTAATATAAAAAGTTAATAAGGGAAGAACTAATCATTTCTTGCAAACAACAACCATGTTGGCCTATGACCCACGTACTGCGGACATGTTTGCCATCTATGTTCTCCTCACATTGATAGGGATTTTTCTAATTTGAAAATGCCACATTTCTGACTTGGGGGGCAGAAACTTGAGATTGTCCAACCCAGATTCATTTTGAAAAATACGGTCTCTCACCTTCTCTGAACTGAAGGAGAACATTTATGAAAACCACTGTATCCAAAGTCCGGCTACCAAACCCATGAGTGTGGATTACTAGCTGAGCTAATGCCCAGTTTCACAACAGTCACTGCCCGCCCTGTTGGAGGGAAGGGAATTTGATTTTCTATAGCACTTTTCATGTAAACTGTATCCCAAAGTGCTTTATAAGCTAGGAGAAAGTGTTTCAGCCATTTTCAGTTCACAGGGTGATTCAAAGGGCACAGGTATAGATGGGAGAGAGAAAGATTACAGAGAGGTTACACACAGGGAGGTTAAGTGACTTGCTCAGGGCCATACAGTGAGTAAGTGGCTGTTGTGGGATTCAGTTACTAGTAAAAAAAAAAGTGAGCACACCAATCATAGTGGCTTAGTTATTTTACTCAAATTAATGCATAACAGTAACAAAATAAGGTGCAGTACATGTTCAATATGTGATAGAAAAATCCTGTGAGGGCTAAAACTAACCACAAAATGGGAACACTCCCCTATGTATCAGCATAAACACATGCCTTCTTCCCCCTGAGGAAGGCGTGTGTCTGTGATACATAGGGGTGTGTTCCCATTCTGTGGCTAGGGTTAGCCTCACAGTATTTTTCTAGCACATTTTGCACATGTATTGCACTTTATTTTGATGCTGTTTTGCTATAATTTGAGTAAAATAACGAAGCCGTTATGCCTGGTGTTTTGACTTTCTTTTTACTAATAACCGTCTCTGGTGAGTGGAGCACCCACTTGTAGTGAGTGTTCCAAGCTTCTGTGATTGTGTCTTGTTGTAAGATTTAAACCTGAGTCTCCGGGTTCACAGCATATCTCTCAACCTTCTGACATGGAAATGTGGGACACAGACACACAAAATGAGGGAGAATGAGGGACACTGACTCTTATAGTGAGGGGCACATCCTGAAATATGGAGATACAAGCTCAGAACAAAGTGTAAACCACTGTTCACTTTTAGAAAGTAAATGTCTGATTTAGCATCTTAGGCTATTATAAATTTCTACTTTAAAGTCTGAGTTTACAGCACATACTCTGGTCAGTACTTTTCCCATGAATGACGGATGAGGAACTGAGCAATTTTGAGTGGTAAAGACAAAGCAAGGCAAATTTTATTTATATGATGCCCTTTCCAACAGCTAAGAGCTCCTCACAATTCATAAAATGGATCACACATTTAAAAATACATTCAATAAATATATCAAACTATCAAAAAATCACTAATATAATCAGGTCAGAAGTTAGTTAATAATCAGGGTAGGCCTGTGTAAATAAATATGTTTTTAACCTGTGTTTAAAGTATCCACAGTGGGGGCAGAATGAACTGTATCTAAGAGGGAATTGCACAGTGATGGGGCCACAAATCCAAATGTCCTATCCCCACATTGTTTTAAACAACAGCGAGATACTGTAAGCAGACCCGCATTTGTGGACTAGAGGGGTCAAGAGGGAGTATAAGGCACCAAGAGATCTTTCAGGTAGCTTGGGCCCAGTCCACTTAGGGCCTTGAATGTTATCAAACAAATCTTGAAGGTAGTACGCCAACAGACTGGCAGCCAGTGAGGAGCCTGAAGCACAGGTGTGATGTGGGCACTACGGGGAGTTCCCGCTACTGGAAAAGTCGCGGTGTTCTGGACCAGCTGAAGTCGGTGCACCAAACTTCCAGACAGCCCTAGGTAGAGAGCATTGCAATAATCCAAACAGGAGGTGATGAAGGCATTGACAACCATCTCAAGGTTGGCTGACTCCAAATACGGTTTGATTTGGGTGATATTACGGAGATGGTAAAAACCATTCCTGACTACCGCCAACACCTGTTTTCAAATGTCAGCCTGCAGTCAAGAATGATGCTCAAATCCTTCTCTGCATCATGGCTTGAAGATTATGACCATTCAAAGATAGAAAAGAAAGGTCACCTCTTGTCATTGCTGACCCAGTCTGTCCTGGTTCGATGACCATCACCTCCATCTTCCCTGGGTTGAAATGTAACCAGTTGGGGGCCATCCAGTCATTGATTTCTTGAAGACAACGTTCGAGCACCGATCCCCCATTTACCTAATTTGGGGTGCAAGATAGATAGAGCTGAGTATCATCTGCATAGCAGTGAAATTAAACCCCATGTCACCTTATGATCTCACCCAAAGGCAACATGTACATGGCGAATAACATGGTGCCAGAACCGATCCCTGAGAAACCCCACAGGTGGTCGCCATGGGTTCAGAGATGGAATTGCCCAAGGCCACCAGCTGAGATTTCCCTGAAATGTAAGACTCAAACCAGCACAAAACAATGCCAGTGAGTCCCACATAGTTCCTCAGCTGATCAAGCAAAACACCAAGATCCACCACGTCAAATGCCACTGAGAGATGCAAAAGGAGCAAGACTGGACAAAGTCCCTGATCTCTTGCTATGAGGAAATCATGCAACACCTTAACCAGTGCAGTCTCAGTACCTAAATCCTGACTGGAACAGCTCATAGGTGTTAAATGACTCCAGATGAACCTCTTGCTGCGTCACCACAACCTTCTCAATAATCTTTCCTAAAAATGGAAGATTTGAGACAGGCCTGTAATTTGCCAGGGCCTTGGGGTCCAAAGATGTTTTTTCTTTTTAGGAGGGGCTTCACCACAGCCCTTTTAAGGGTTGCTGGAAAAATCTCTTCCCTCAATGAACACCTGATGAGCCTCACATGCACTGGTTCTAGAAAACCAGGGCTACCAATAAGGAGTCAGGTTGGTCCAGAATCAAGTGAACAGCATGTAGGATGCAAACTGGAGATAATCTGGACCACCTCCTCTTTCACAACTGGGACAAACTCAGCCCAGGTTGGCAGGTTGACATTGCCCCTCCTTTCATGGATACCACTGGCCCATAACAGGCCACTTGCGGTGATCTCCCTCCATATTGAGGACACATTGTCAAGAAAGAAATGACTAAACTCCTCGCACTTTTCTACTGAAAAAGCTTTAATGAACTGCAGACAAAGTGGATTAATCATTCTGTCTATGGTGCAAAAAAGCTGAGCAGGCCTGCTCTTACTTGCAGCAATTATCCCTTGACAGGAACTCTGTCTTTTTCAAGGTGATTGCCCTCTGATAGTCACCGTAGTGACTCTTCAGAGCCAATTTGTCCTCAACGGAGCGCAATCTCCTCCAAGAATGCTCTGACCTCCATCCCTTAGTCTTCAGCCGTCTCAGCTCCTCGCAGTACAATGAGGGACATCCCTCATAATCAAGGACAATTGAGAGGTAAAGTTCACAGCTCTGTGCTTTTAACCACTAGGCGAAGCCAGTGGCAGATCTAGGGAGGAGCAAAGGGGGAAGCCGCACCCCCTATTGTAACTTGCTTGCTTGGTACTGCTGCGTTTCACTTTGTTGAAGAAGTCTAAATAAGTGATTGCAAGAAAATATACATTCAAAATTATAGACTGCATTTGTATCTTCTGTCAAAAATGTAACAAAAAAGATAATAGCAGACAATATAATGGATTAAAAATACATCAGTTGCATGTCAAGTATGCACAGCACCAATACAAACTCCATTGTAAAATCTTGGATCTGGCACTGGGCCAGGCTGTCTTAGTGTTGATGTGATTACTGAATGCCTAGTTCCAGTACCCCCACCCCCCACCCCTTTCTGCTGGCTGAACAGAATAATGTCATCAAGGATTATTTTTTTTATTTTAGTTTAGCTCATGACTTTTTTTAATATAAAATAAATCAATAACAGTCATCGCTTCATGACTGCTCAAACTCAGCAAGTCATTGTAATAAGTCCAGACAGTGGGGGCTAAGGCAATCTCACTGGTTAGTTCTCTCGCCTTGAATGACTCTTATATAAATCAAAGCATTAACAGAAAAAAACTCATAGTGTAGGGGCAATCTAAGTGTCACACTGTGGATGGTTATTTGTCTTTATTTCTCTATGGTACATGACATGATCCAGAAAACTACTGGATGGCTTTTCACAGTGATTTAAAACCTTTTAGTGGTGCAGAATGCAGTAATAAAATTAACCTGATGTGGAACCTCTAAACCTTCAGTCTCTTACCTCATTCCCAAAGACACATATTGCTTGGACCTTGTCAAAAAAAGACATAATGAACACTGCTGTGATCTAATTCCTAGCCTTTGAAAAATTAACTGTGCAGTATCGAAAATATATGTTTCCTGTATAAAGAAAAGCTATTTAAAAACTGAATATTCAGATACAATTCCGCTTCTACTATAGTCCATTAGTTTTCTATGTTTACTATGCACCCCTCATTTTTTTATCACAACATAAAAGACCTCCTACTTCATTATACTCTGGTTCAGTCACTCTGATCCTCAGGGGAGGATCTGTTGGTAGTTCCACATGCTTGTCTGAAATCTTCGGGGGGGAAAGGGCCTTTTTTGTGGCAGCCCCACGCACGTGGAAGGCATTGCCAAACCAACTACATCAGATCTCTTCCACTTGAAGTTTTCAAAAGGGCTCTGAAGATTCTTTTCTTCTCCCAGCATTTGAGGGTTCTTTGTAATAAATTATTTGGATTATGGTGTATAGGATAGGGGTATTGCTGTGCTATGGATTTATTTGTTTTGCTGGTGCTTTAAAATGTTGAACTGATTGGATGTTCATGAGCCTTTGGGATGAGGGGCTATGTTTAATAAAATGTGCTTGCTTGCTTTATTATTGAGGACATTTGCATGAAAACAAGATCTTTTTGTCTTAGACTTCCATTCATCCTGCTGCTTGTTCCTGTACTAAAGTCATAATTCTGTGTAACCCACCCCAAAGGCACCCTGCTGTCGTGTTTACCATATTTCATGTCCATTTTATATTTGACCATGTTTTGTACATAGTAGTTGCTTTTGAAGACCGTGTTCAAAAAATATGAAATGTCATGGTCCAAGTCTCACTATCAAACATGCCCATAACAAGGTTAACATCGCTGAACATGGTTAAACATGGTAAAGACATGGTATTTAAAACATGGGTAAACATGGTACAGACATGGTATTTAAAACATGGTACAGACATGGTATTTAAAACATGGGTAAACATGGTACAGACATGGTATTTAAAACATGGTTAAACATGGTACAGACATGGTATTTAAAACATGGGTAAACATGGTACAGACATGGTATTTAAAACATGGTACAGACATGGTATTTAAAACATGGTTAAACATGGCACAGACATGGTATTTAAAACATGGCACATAAATGATATTTAAAACATGGTTAAACATGGCACAGACATGGTATTTAAAACATGGTTAAACATGGTACATACATGGTATTTAAAACATGGTTAAACATGGTACAGACATGGTATTTAAAATATGGTACACACATGGTATTTAAAACATGGTACAGACATAGTATTTAAAACATGGTTAAACATGGTACAGACATGGTATTTAAAACATGGCACATACATGATATTTAAAACATGATCAAACATGGTAAAGACATGGTATTTAAAACATGGTACATACATGGTATTTAAAACATGGTTAAACATGGCACAGATTGCCGGCCCGGTGGCGCAGAGGGCTGAGGCGTTGAACGTCACACCTCGCTCCACGCCGGCGACCCGGGTTCGGGAGCGGACTCGGGTAGTCGGTGGGTCGGCCGGGGGGAGTTTGGCTGAGCGTCCGGCCACAGCCCGCCACTGGGGTGGATTCGGCCAGAGTCCAGCTCTTGCATGACCCCGAGCGAGGCTTGAGGAAATGCAAGCCCCTGTAGGGATTGGGCTGGTCGGCCTTGAGCAGTGCGGACGTCGGCGTACGCATCATGACATCAGGGGGTGATCGCAATCTGCTCGGGGGGGGAGAAAAACAGGAAAAAGAGCCTGCCTCGTCCGGGAGGAAGCGAGGACCCGGAACGTGCCTGCGATTTGCCCGTGCCCACTTGGCAGTCCACAGGGCCGACTAAATATGAAGTTACGGGGGTTGTCCCCTACCTCGTCCCCGCCCGGAGGGTAAGCCGCGGCTCCATGGGGGCTTGTGGTCTGTGCGAGTAGGGTTTCGGGCAGCGGGATGTTCGAGGGTCATCGCCGAGGGGTCGGAGGAGGCAGGCCGAGTAAGGAGGATAAAAGGCGATTTCAAAAAAAAAAACATGGCACAGACATGGTATTTAAAACATGGTTAAACATGGTACATACATGGTATTTAAAACATGGTTAAACATGGTACAAACATAGTTATTCAAAAGCTGTTCCAGAATACAATTACATAAGGAAATCAAAAACTATGAAATGGTTCAAAAGTTATTTATTGAAATAATTTTTCAAACCATAGAAACCACTTCTTTCCTTTAAATATTTTATTTCATTTGGAACTATATATTACAGTCATTCCTAGTATGTTTTCTAAATGTTCTGGACACAGCATGGTCATGGTTTGTTTATTTATTTATTTATTGAATTTTGTTGACCAGCTAGGCCCAACTGAGACTAGAAGTCCCTTTTTCATGGGTTATCCGGGGGGGAGGGGGATACAGATGATAATCAACTGAAATTTAACCAGATTAAGCTGTTGCTGGTATTTTTCAGTGAAAGGGGGGAAATTTGGCCTGGACACCATGGAAATTCCCCTACTCTCTAGTAGGGGGAATCCTTGTCAGTCTGACCAAGATGGTGGACTTGGCTGCTGGAAGCAGCAGTAGGGAGGAGGTTGCGGGGGAGCCTCCTTTCAGTGTACTATCCCCTGATCCTGCTACAGTTCAGTTATCTACTAGTGATGCAGATATGGAAATGGCTGACTTGATGGATTTCCTTACGGATACTGAAAATGTGGATGTCACAGAGACTCAGGAGACACCTCTTCAGAAAGATGTACCTGAGGCTTCAGAGCTGGTTAGTGCTCCTCCTTTTGCCTCTCCTTCTGCAACTTCATTGACGTAGGAGCAGGAAGAATTACTCTTGAAAAATGCAGTAAAAAATAAAAAAAAACCTCTATTGTTGAAACTGCTAAAAGAAAGCTCTTCTGCAAACAGGCCTGCAACGGTTTTTGGACCTATCTCTGCACCTTCTCTACAAGAACACGCTCCTGATACTCTGCATAATATTTTCCAAACATCAGAAGAACTTCCTTTTGCTTTCTACTTGCTTCTACTAAGTCTCCCATGACCACTGAACAATACCCGCACCAGTCACCAGTACTTTGTAAAGGGAGATAAACTGACTCACCTCCAAAAGCTGTTTTTGAACCCTGGAACCCCACCACAGCTCTCCCATCAGTGGACTGGATCCCTTCCCCTGATGGACAAAGATGGGCTTCACCAAGACCAATAACTGCCCAAGAAATCATTGCTTCACCAAACGACAGTTCAGACCCTGCAACTTCTTCAGCAGCTCCACTCCCTGTTACCTGGTTACCATCAGCTGCGCCAGCTAATCCTGGAAGTGACACGTTGGTTCTCACACTTACAGCATCTTGCTCGATTGACACTGCTGCTGTAAGTACTGTTTCCGATATCCCAAATAACGCTATACCTGTAGTGTCAGTTTCTAATGAGGATATTTTACCTATACATACTTCGGAGGATATCTCACAAAATCTTACCAAAATGCTCTTGGTCACTGAGTTGCCTCATTCTGACACCGGGATTCCTGGTACTTCAGACCCCGTTCTGCAACACCCTGCTTCTGCCAAAACTGTTGCTATCATCGGCAATACTACCACAGTGCCTTCAGAAGACCTCTTGCACCTTACTGAACCTTTTAAACTAGCAGATTTATTTTAAAAAGTTGAGGAACCTGCACAGTGTAGAAACGCTGTGCTGCTTAAATATACTGGTACATCTGACTTGTTTCTAGACAGAAAACTTGTTGTGCACCAACTTCTGAAAGCTACCATGGGCATTTGTGCCTCTGACCTTTTTGCTTTCATTCATGTTAAAGGTGGAAAACACATACAATGTTAGTTTTAGGACTGCTTATACTTTAGAAATATTTTGGCAACAAGTGGAAGCAGAAAGACATACTGTGGCATGGAAAGATTTTTTTTCCAATCCCCCTGACCAAGCCTACCATCAAGACTATAACTCTGTTGTTTCGGAATGAAGGTATAAACATAGAGGATGTGCAATATTGGCTCAAACAAAAATGTGACATTTTACAGAGCCCTGTTCCTATTCTTGATGAGGATTTGGTATGGACAGGGGGATGGAAAATAAAAGTTAATCTGAAACATACAGATGCTGGGATTCACCACCTTCCCAGCAGTTTCTATATTGGGAGGGACTGAGGCCTTTGCTTCTACCTGGGGTAACCAAGGATGTGCTACAAATGTGGGGAACGGATACACCTTAGTTCTGCATATACCAAGCCATGTTGTAATCTCTGTTTAGAATATAGACATGTGAGCTTGGGGTGTCTTAACCCATTCTGGTGCAAACTTTGTGAAGACACAGGTCATTCTTATCAAAATTGTCTGTGGGCAGCTCAAAATAGGGTGGATAGAGTAATGCCAGATCCTGTATCTCTGATTACTGAACATCAAGTAAAAGCTATGCAAGTCCAAGAGTCCAGGCAACCACCCACAATGCCCCCAGTAATACCCACACCATCTACTCTTTCCTTGGACCCTTTGCAGTCCGGTCTACCTACATCCCCATCCTCCCCCACAACCCTCCACTTTTCAAACTCTTGATGCAGATGTTATTTCTGACATACCTAGGGTCTCCACTCCAGAAGCTATGGCCCCCCAGCCTGTTGACAACCAGATGAAACTCATCCTCCCTTCAAAGAAAGGATGTCGCAGGAGGAATATGGATGTCAAGTTACCCGATAAATCCATGCTAACTTGCAACAGATATAACATCCTGGACAAAAGGAAGCAATGGGGGGCATACTGAAGAAGAGGAGGGGGATTCAGATGCCTCTTTTGTCACTTCTGAGCTACAGACTATACCTCTGACCTACCTTCTGATGCTTCTAAAGCTAAAAAGGTTAGGAGTAGGCAACATGTAAAGATCAGACCGCACAGATGACTTCTTTTTCGGTACCTGAATGATAGTTGTTGTATGCCCTCTGACTATCAATGTAAGTAGCATTAAATCCTTTAGAAAACAGATTACTACTTTCCAAGTTTTGAAGGATTTACTGAACAATGTTTTCTTTTTACAAGATACTCGTATTTAAACATCTTATGAACTAGAGCAAGCTAAATATTTATGGTCAGAGGGTGCCTCCTATTGGTCACAGGGAGAGGACACGTGATGGAGCTGCTATTCTTCTTAGAGGACCTCATTTTACTTTCAAATGCTTGACAGATATATTTCCAGGAAGAGCTCTGCTATTAGATGTTACCTTGGGTGAAACTGATCTTCATTTAATTACTATCTATGCCCCCCTTCCTAGAGTATTGCACAATGCCTTTTTTAAACTAATAAAACCCTATCTGCATACACAAAACGTTGTAATCTTTGGAGCGGGATTTTAACTGTGGCTTATCCCCAACAGATAGAGGATGCAAGACACAGAAGATGTTCAGTGATATGGCTTGTTTAAATAGTGTTATAACTACATCACCGTTATGAGACGTTTTTTCACAGTAAAGCAATCAAGTGCTAAAACCTTTTTAAAAGGGACATTAGCCACCAGGATTGATTATTTATTTTTGTCTAAACTTCTTCTGCTCAGTACAGCCACCACAGTGCCCATTGAGACTTCTGACCACCTGACAGTCTATTGCCATTGTACTTTACCATCTTCTTCTTTTCAGTCTCCCAAGTCCCACTGGACGTTAAATAATTCTTTATTAGAGGCTCATACACTTTTAGAACAATGGAGGCACTTATTACAAGCTAGTGTATGAATTATTTAAGGCATACTCCAACATGATGGACCGGTGGATTGAAATAAAAATGATTTCAAATCCTTTTTTGCACAGCAAGCAGTAAAAAAAGGGAAGAAACAACAATCACATTATCACAAACTACGACTTTGTTTGCAAACTCTTATATCCCTTGCCCATGAAAAGAAAATTGATCTGGATGACCAAATCAAACAAACTAAGGCAGATATGTTCCAATATCAATATAACAGATCTATAAGTCTAAAAATGGAAACCCAATATGGCACACAAGGTAAACAACCGGCTCTAGATTTATTCAAATATTGTGCTGATAGGGTACTTTTCACTACTTTGGAATCCCTCATAGATCCTGTTGACTCCATTACATATTCTAACCCTAATACAATTCTAGAAATATCTCAAAATTATTTGGAACATATTTTTGGTTCCCCTTCTGCTGCTAAATGGATTGATTCTTTTTGAGAAATACCCAGATTCTACTACTTTCTTCCTCTACTTCTAGCTCCTTGATAGCTGACATCACTGAGCTCAAAGTAAAAACAGCTACAAAAAAAATTTACTTCCCATACTACTCCAGGTATGGACGGACTTACTTCTGAGTTTTACAGTCTTTCAGGATCTTCTCAGCCCTGTTCTTACTCTTTTATTTAATACCTTATGAAATCTTCCAGACTCCCTGCAGCATTTACACAGGCTTTAGTTATTTTATTGTGTAAAAAGGGGGACCACTCAGACATAAAGAACTGGAGAACTATCAGCCTACAGAACATTGATTACAAGATCTTATCTAATATTTTAGTCCAAAGAGTGTCATTTGCTGCAGAAGAACTTATATCACAGGCACAAACCTGTCCTATCCTGAATATATTTCTTTTTCATAGCCTTCATTTTCTAAGAGATTTGATGGCTTTAGGACAATCAAACCTTTATACAGGCTTTCTCTTGTTGTTAGATCAGGAGAAAGCTTTTGATATGATCTGTCACACCTATCTATTTACTGTCCTTAAATATTACAATATCCCTTATACATTTTTCTGTCATGGATAATACTTTTATATACTAACGCATACGCTCGGCCCTTTGTGAATGGGCTGATGGGTAACCTCTTCCCCATCCATACAGGTGTGAGACAGGAGTGTACCCTAAGCCCGATGCTTTACTTATTTACAATAGATCCTTTTATCAGACATATACAGTTCGTCTCCAGTATTTCAGGGATTTTGCCACCAAACTACACATGATCTCATAACATCTGTGCCTACACAGATGACATCTGTTTATGCTGTCAAAACAACACAGATGGCCCAAAACTTACTCAAGCTATACTTACTTATGAAGAACTCTCTGGAGCAAAATTAAATATTAACAAAAGTGTGGGTATGTGAATCAATCCCGAAGGTACACACCCTGAGATAGACCAGATATCAAGAATTCCAGTAAGCTCTAATCCCATAAAAATTATTGGGATCACTTTTGGCGCTCAGGATGATGCCAAATTTAATTGGAAACAGTCCCATGTAAAAGCTGTCTGTTTGGTACAGCATTGAAAATATATATATATATTTTTTAAAGAGGGTTTATTTAATTAAAACTTTTATAATACCCCAATATCTGCACGTTGCTAATGTTTTCCCTATTCCTTTTTCTGTGGAAACACAGATATATAAAAAAATGTCCAAGGCTTATGGGGAAGCCATTTGAATCCCATTAAATGCTCTTTTACTTACAATCCATACAGTCAGGGAGGTGTTAACATGGTTAACCCTATTGTTTTTTTTCACAGTGTATTTATATATAGGGACTTCTTCCATCTTTTGTGGGGAGTTATTCCTTGGTGGTATCACATACTTTTGTTATAGTTTCTACCTCTTCAGACAAAATGGAAACAAGGAACATTAACAATTTCAGTGAATGAAATTCATACCACCATATGCAAATCCTAGTTTAACAAAATGCGCCAATGTCATATTACACAAACTTGCTTCACCTCTCAATCCTGATGGCAATTTTACTTAACAATTACTTAACAATTACTTGTTCACTTGTTTGAAGCTCCAGTTTTCCCTAACTTTGCCTCTGCACAGGTCATAGATGCATGTCAACAGCTGATAAATAAAAGGTCACCATATCAGATGTGGGATACCTCTTGGCTATCTTGCTGCAGTAGACTAGGAGTCAGAAACTCATTGAAACACAAAGCCATTGAGGAACGTATGTGTCCAAGACCAACATATACTCAAATACTGGAAACACAAGAATGTTTTTTTCTATCCTCCCCTTTTGCCTAGCTGTTTTGGAACATTTTTGTACAAACATGGGGTGATACAAACCTACTCTCAATTACTTATGAAATACTAGTGTTAGGCCTTTAACCCCCTAGATTATATAAATATAATCTTAGTACCTTATGTATTATTTTTGATTCTTGTAAATATTATATGTGGCAAGCAAGATATGTTCTGTTATTGCAACAAAAAGAGCTACAACCTATGCACATTTTACAGCAAGTTGTGGCTTTTTTATGGTCTACATATATTTCTGAAAAACGTAAACTAATACCTGTGAAGTTTCAAACATATTGGCTTTCTTGAACATGATTTTCACCACTTTAATTTTCCATATATGGGACGAAGGTTCCACAAGAATGTGACTTTATGTTTTTTCCTTTTCTTTTCTCCCATATGATGCACCATATTTCACCCCTTTTTTATTGTGGTTTACAGTTCTGCTCTTAGGAACTCCATATTTGTTTTGTGAATTTATTACCTGACATGTATTCCTATGATTTTTTGATTTCTTAAGTGTTTTTTTCTTATGTATGTTTTTTTTCCTTACTTTCTTCAATAAAAAATTCCCCTACTCTTTTCGAGAGTGCCATGGAATCTTTAACGTCCACCTGAACAATCACCAGAACAGGCAGCCCAGGACCTCAGATTAACATCTCATGCAAAATATTGCAAAAGTACAGAATCCCTCTCATGATGCACTGCAGTATCAGGTTTTACCCCAAGTTTCGGGTGTGGGGCTAGAACCCACAACCTTTTGATCTTCCAACCTCCGAGGCAAGTGTGCAACCTGTTGAGCTACTGACATTGATAATTTGACTTGATGATTTGACCACAGGTCATTCATGCTCATAAGAGCATAGGATAGCAACCAAATCTGCATAATTTATTTGCATATCAGAATGCAGAATTTGACAGTTTAAGCTCATATAATCAAAGTCAAACGTTTTGGCAATGTATAAAAAAATTATTTGAGCAGGAAGAAAACTTACTATGAGAACTCACCACATCTTAAAAGAGTTTAGTTTCATGGTAGTATAAATAGTGATTAGGCCAGCATGTTAGTTATGGGGGAGGACAGACTCCATGAAAAGGCGGAATAATAGGTAAGCAAATAGATGCTATTTTAGAGGTACATGTTAATAATATGTATTCATTACAGAATGTTAAGTTGTTGAAAAAATGAAATGATATGAGCTGTACATTTGTACTATTGTTGATCATAGATAAACCATGGTTATTTAACCCTTTGAGGTTTTGTTCTATTTGTTGACAACAGTTGATCATGGTTCAACCAAGCTATCTTCACGGTAGAAAACTACTGTTGCTTTTATTATATGAACCTGCTATGATTGTGGTAAGAACATGGTCCTCATATTAACACGTTCTTAAATATCATCCTTATTCTGCACCTGTCAGCTCCCTACCTGACCTGCCTCTTCCCCTCCCCGGTCATGCCCCTCTCACGGGTCAGTTTCATTCCTCTCATCTCTCTGCACTATAATGTTTCTACCGGTCATTAGTTTTATCTCAGGACATAGAATGTGTCTTGCTCCAGATATACACATCTTGAACTTTTGCACTTTAGCCATGTTGCACTATTGCTGTTTGCATGTATGTAAACATCGGTTCTATTGTATTTGCATTGTAATAACTGGGGGATGTTTTTTCTTATTGGAGAAGCTGGTTATAATTTTCCATTATAACCCCTCGGTCATAACGGCGAACATGTGCCAGCTTCTCCTCAGCCCCCCTCGCGCTGACTCACTAAGTACACTCTTACAATTGCCGTCAAACACAGAAATAGTCTGCTGAAATGCCACAGTCACCAAAAGCTTTTCGTAGAAGTAAATAAAAACAACAAAACAGAAATCTCTAACCTTTCAGACCAGTATCAGGCAGTTTAGGATCTTACACAGACCCAGCTTCTCCTCTGCCCCACTCACACACAGATGCACTGCGATAGTTTCACTAAATCAGCATTCAGTCCCCGGCATTTCCTGGACTTGGACAGGATAAACCACTCACTCAAAAGAAAACAGAATCAGAAAACAAAGCTCCCAAGTCTGTTTACTGCACATTTTCTAGTCTGGTACCTAGTTTTCACAGAGATATGCCAATGAGCTAGTGTTACAACTCTGAACCTCATTTGCATATCGCCATGGCAACGACCACCCAGACCTAAACAACATCTTTAAAATATAAACTAAACTAAAAACACTTCACAGCAAAGTGTTAAAACTAATTTTCACAACATTTTACCCCCAATGGTAACAGCTGAGGATTTCCTCCCGTGTGTAAACAATTCTAATACAAAACACACACACACACAAGATTTTATTAAAAAACAGCATTTATTTCACTAAATCTGGTTGGAGAAAAAACATCCCCCAGCAATTACATAAAATAACACATGGGGGAAGGGAGTGCATAACAAGAATTTAATGCACACCCTTGGTGTGGGATGCTTTGATAAACCCCTCATACTTTGACCTCAGGGTTTATGTAGCATCCCACACCTCGGGTGTGATTAAAATTATTGTTACGTACTCCTCCAACGTATTATTCTATGTATAATTACTGGGGAGCATTTTGTTCCCATAGGAAAACTTTGTTATAATTTGCCATTACGACCAGCTGGTTATAACGGCAGACACATGCCAGGTTTCTCTCACTCCATGCATGCGCCAGCCACCAATGTCCCCTTCCTTAGCACTGGACATTTCGCTATCGCACTCAGTGGTAAGTAAGTTTATAAAAAAAACAACTGAACTTTTAAATCTCGATAGAGCCTTTATAAAAAATTAAAGGTTTCAGCAGCCACTTCAAGTGGAGCGCGATTTAATCAGACTGGACTGCGACTGAATAGCAATGTATTTTTATTTTATATAATTGCTGTGGTGAAAAAAGGTTATAAAAAATAAAACATGGCGTGGTGTGTAAAACTTGAATGTTACACACACCTTTGGTGTTGGATGCTTACATAAACCCCTCGAGCTTCGCTGTTGGGATTTATGTAGCATCCAACACCTCGGAGGTGTGTGTGTGTGTGTGTGTAAAATTCTCATTAAATACACCACCCCATGTATTATTCTATATGTATTATAGTCTAGAGTATTTTGCTTGATTTTCGTCCCTCCCGAAGGTCGTACCTGAAACAAGCATTTGCTCAGTGTGCCTTTCCCAGTTACCAATTTTAAAATGCATAAGTAAAGAAAAATCATGGCCAAAATATATTAAGGCATTACCATGTCCAAACCATCTTTACCAGTTTACCCATATCTGATTAAAGAAGGCATTCAAAAGAATATGAGGAATGAAAGGGACACGTTATGAAGAGAGATTAGCAGAGTTAAATATGCACACATTAAAAAGAAGACATCAAAGAGGTGACCTCACGTGGGCAAAGAACGTAAAGGCAGTCACATGTTAAGGTCTAGCCTGCTTAGGGTGCTTAAGAGGGCAACCTCAGCACATGGTTCAGGCTGAGCCTGCTCAGGGCACTGGAAGACCAGCCATTTGGTTTGATTGCATTAATCTCTTTTCCCTTTTTCGGGTGCATTTGCTAAAAGGACATTGTTTTTGTCATTGAAGCCCTCTCTCATCATTGTCCCACCAGTTACAGTGCATGATATTTTGGGGGGGAGGAACTCTTGTATTTGTTTGAGAACTGTGGGAGCAATGACCACAGTAGGGAAGTGGGGAGGTACAGCATCGGGGGGGTTGTACTGACCAGTTGCTAGGTTCACTTAAAGGGACACTGTCAACCGCCTTAAGACTCAAATTGTCCCTAGTTTAAAAAAAAAATTTATGATTGCTCACATTCTGTAGAGATTGCTGATATAGCTGGTTGTTTGATTCTGGTTCATTTTTTCTTTCTAAAAGTGAAAAGCAGATTGCCCACAGTACTGGTGTTACCACACAAAATGTTTCTGTTTACATTCCTTGATCAACTCCCACTGCATCTTTCCTGGACTTGGGAATACCCCCACACAGTTTAGCCATGTATTATACAGTGAGAGGAGAGGAGACTACTGCATCATGAGTGACTGTACTGTTTGGAGGTCTTCATAATGTCCAGGAAGTATGCAATAAGAGTAGATCAAGGATTTGAAACAAAACAAGGTTAGGTATAACTATACATGTATTTCAGTTCTAGCAAGAAAGGAAGCAAAAAAAAAATAACCAGCAACATCAACAAATTTTAGAAAAGGTAAGCAATCATAAAATGTGGGGTTTCAGCTAGAAATTACACTGTGCAAAAATGGTTGATAGTGTCCCTTTAAATTATTTTCTTTGTGGAGGTACTATGCTATTTCTTCTATCTGAATATGAACCCTCCCTTACTAGTGAAAGAGAAAAGACTCCAGAAGCCACCATAAACATCCACAGCAGGCCGGTGGGGGTGAGGTAGTGGTGCCCTTATCCCTACTACATCAGGGAGGTTACTCACTCCACACCGGCCTTACATCTACACTAGGTAGCACAAGTTTCAAATAAGGGGTCCAGAACATTTAAAGTTTTAAAAGCAGCCTATTACTTTTTATTTATGAAGAGTTTTATTTTTCCTTTTGCTAATTAGAAAGTTTTTGACATTATAGTATTATGTGTGTACTAACACTGCCACTAAGACCACTGTTACAGTTGTAAGAGTGGTTTCACATATAATCTTAAGGTATGATAACTGCAAACCTCCTATTTGAGAACAGCACTCTCCCTGGAAGCTAATATATCTAGTGCTGTTCTCCTTCATTCCAGTAATGACATGCTAATGTGCTGTTTGCCTTGGAGTGTGAAATTAGCTCATTTGCATATGCTTTTTTGAGTACTGCAGGTTTGCTGCAAGTGCTGTTGTAATTACACTAGAGTTAGCAATGAGACTGCACTAGCGCAACATCCGTATGCAGCGCAGGCATGATATTACATGCCATGAACAACACCATCCTACTGTGTAGGCATGCATGCTATGCTGTTGTGCAATGGTATTGCACAGCTTTGTACAGGCCTTTGCATGTGTGCACTGCACATGTACGCATATGCATGCTCCACTCCATCCTTGGCACATGCCAAAGAAGCCACTTCCCCAATGGAAGTATGTAAGGCACTGTGCTTTTTGATGTTAGTGCAGCGCTAATGCGGAAGCATGCTGCAAGAGCTTGAAGCTTCAAGAGAGGGCTAGGACTAGAAAGAGAGCAAACATGTCTGGCAGAATGAGCAGAGCTGTGCTGCACCAGGACCAGAGGTGGTCTACACTAGAGCTGGCCATCCTAGTCGACGTGGTGGCCAGAAAGGGCCAGCTACTGGGTGATGGGGTGGGGTCTGACAGGCCAAGGTTTGAGGTGTGGGCTTCTGTGGGCTGGCACCTCACCAAATGTACTGGGCTCCTCTGCACAGGTGACCAGTGTTACCACAGATACAGTGACCTCCAACAGAGGGAGGCAAACTGCCTGCAACAACTGTGAGCGATGGTGGAGAGTGGCACTGTGCCAAGGCCAGGTGAGTACAGATGGAGCTATGTATGGTTTGGATAGTGTCCTGTGTGCAATACAGTTCCATGATAATGTACCCCTGGGGTACTGCCCCTGAGGGAGTGTGCACTGTACCCGTGTGTCTCTGTTGTGTCCCCTATCTCCTATGGGACCTGCACCACTGTATAGCTTCATCTTATGGATGCAGATGTATGGGTTCACTGTCCCAATTGATGTCCCTGGTGCCCTGTCATGAACAACATCATCCTGCTGTGTGATATTTATTTTCCATTATGAAGTTTGAATTTGTTGTCACTTTTGGTACGTGAGGAATCTGTGTTTGCAGTTGCAAACCTCCCCATTTGTACCTTCAATGAGAGCAAATTCAGGCACCAGAGGAAGCAAATGTTGTGACTGAGACACTGCAAGTGTGAGGGATGATGTAGACAATGACTTTGAGACCCTGTATATAGAGAGGTGAAGCAGCTAGCAGATAGCATCTTAATTCATGATTCAGTTTCTAGGATCTGTGGGTGGCAAACTCACAGCATTAACATTACTGCTGGAGTACTATCGCAAGAACACCTTCATACTTTTCCTGGGTCATGTAATATCGTAACTATGAGAGCAACTAACTAAATGCCGCCCATGTTTCCTTGCACAGTATTTGGTGCCAAAAGAAGCTGGAGATGAGGCCATGCTCAGTGGTGCTGGAGCTGGTGTATGACCTCGGGGTGAGAAGCCCCACATTCGGCACAGACATCAAAGGAAGAGATGCATTGCCAAGCAGCACAAAATAGAGTTCAAAGTCCAGCTTGGTGTTAAATGCACTGCATGTTCTTCAGGATGTCAGTAAGGTGACTGCATGGTATGAAGGTTATAAGACAGATCTTTCCAGTATAGAAAATCGGAACGTGGACGTGCAGAGATAGAATGCAAAAACAGAGAATGGAATGCTTGCTGGTGGCAATTTACAAAACTATAACAGGGAAATGGCTCCAGGCTGACCCCCCCCTCTTTAAAGGACTGGAAACAAACCATCACTATCATACAAACAATGGAAAAATTAACTTTTGATTTGCAACAAAAAGCTGCCCTATTTGTTAACTGATGGACCAGGTGGGAACTCTATCAGATGAATATCATTGAATAATCTATACAATATTACCTGGGAATTGTAGGAGTCCCAGATATACCATTTCTTCCCCATATCCGAAACCCCATCTTTCTTGCTAATCTGGAGAGGATTTCACCTGTAGGAGATGAGGAATGTTCCTCTCCCTACAGGAGAACATGGTCTCTAATTCAGTTTAGACCTTAGTACTGTCCGAGAGTAAGAGGATACAGTCACAGTTGGCCTTCAAAAAACACAAGGAAACACAAAAGGATGATGATAAGAGAGGCGTATCACTATTCCCTAAGAGAAGCAGGGAAGGCGGTGAGGCAGGCAAAAGCCAAAACTGAGGAAACATTAACACAAACAGTGAAGGAAGGTGACAAGACTTTCCACAGGTAAATTAGTGATAAGAAAAAGTCTAGGTGGGGGGACTGCTAAACTCAAGGGGGAAAAGGGGGAATGGGTGGAGGAGGACCAAGAAAAGGCATCCATCCTAAATAAATATTTCTGCTCAGTGTTCACGGAGGAGAAGGAAGGACAGGGCCTACAGCTCAACGCAGTAGACACTGGAGGAAGGGAGGTGACAACAGGACCATTTACAAGAGAAAGGGTCCTACAAGAGCTCAATAAGCTCAGGGTGAACAAGGTTATGGGACCAGATGGCATACATCCCAGGATAGTAAAGGAGCTGAGGGAGGAACTAGCGGAGCCCTTGGTGGAAGTGTTTACTGATTCATTAAACACAGGGGAGATCCTGGGGAATTGAAAGAGGGTCCATGTGGTCCCACTCCACACGAGTGGCAGCAGGGAGGAAGTAGGTAACTACAGACCAGTAAGTCTTACCGCAGTCATAGGAAGAATCATGGAGACACTCCTAAAGGAAAGAATTGTGGAGCACCTGGAATCCATAGGGGCACAGGATCCAAGACAACATGGATTCACAACAGGAAGGTCAAGTCAGACTAATCTGATAGATTTCTTTGACTGGGTAACCCAGGAGGTGGATCAAGGGGGTGCAGTTGATACAGCCTACCTTGACTTCAACAAAGCTTTCGATACGGTTCCACACAGAAGATTGGTTAACAAGCTAAGCAGACTTGGAGTAGGGCAAAAGTTGGTCAACTGGGTGACAAACTGGCTGACAGACAGAAAGCAGAGAGTGGTGGTTAATGGTATCCAGTTACAAGAGATGCACGTCACAAGTGAGGTGCCACAGGGATCTGTCCTGGAGCCAATCCTCTTGAATATTTTCATTAGTGATATCGCAATCAGACTGGAAGGTAAGGTTTGCCTGTTTGCAGATGACACCAAGATCTGCAATAGAGTGGATGATCCAGATGGGGTAGGTAAGATGAGACAAGACCTGAAAAAGCTAGAGAAATGGTCCAAAGAGTGGCAACTAGGGTTTAATGCAAAGAAGTGCAAATTCATGCATGTGGGGAGGAGAAACCCTGAAGCTAACTATAGGATGGTTGGGGGGGGGGTGCTAGCAACCACAGAGGAGAAAGAGACTTGGGCATCATCATCACTGATGACCTGAAAGTCTCCAAGCAGACCAGAAAGGCAGTGGGAAGAGCTAGAGGGATGTTGGGATGTATCAGTAGAGGTATCACAAGCCGAAAGAGGGAGGTAGTGATCCCTCTTTACAAGACACTGGTCAGGCTCCAGCTGGAGTACAGTGTCCAGTTCTGGAGGCCACACCTGCAAAAGGACATTGACAATATGGAAACAGTCCAGAGAAGGGTGACCAAAATGGTGCAGGGGCTGCAACAGAAGACATATGAAGACAGATTGAAGGACCTCATGTACACCCTGGAGCAGAGGAGGGAGAGCAGAGATATGATAGAAACCTTCAAATACCTTAAAGGACTAAATAAGGTGAGAGTCCAACATGCTTCAGTATAAGAAAAACAGCAGGACAAGAGGACATGATATGAGATTGGAGGGAGGCAGATTAAGGGGTAATGTGAGAAAGTTATTTTTCACAGAAAGGGTGATAGATGCATGGAACAGCCTGCCCAAGGAGGCAGTGGAATTAAACACAGTGCAGAGCTTCAAAAGAGTATGGGATAAGCACAAGGGAATAATTCAGATGAGTAAGAATAAAATAGGCCCATGCACAAAATAGAGACATATGGCACCATCAACCAGGTAGAAATAATGGGCATACTGGATGGGCCTGGCATTCCTTATGTGCCATCAACCTCTATATTTCTATGTATGTTTCTACAACTATGATTATTCATTAACTGAGCGGTGCCTGGACGATAGATATCATGGATTCGTCCCAGGGAAATTGTGTCAGACAAACCTTGTGGAGTTCTATGACTGGGTAATAAGTGCCCTGGACCTGGGTAGACCAGTGGACATCCTCTTTCTAGACTTCAGCAAGGCATTTAACTTTGTTCCTCACGAGGGCCTGTAGGGTAAGCTGGGAGAAATGAGGGTGGGGAACCAGATGATCAGATGGATAGGCAACTGGCTCCAGGACTGGACCCAGAGGGTCGTAGTTGGCGGGATAGTCTCATTCCCAAGGAGGCTCATTAGTGGGGTCCCGCAGGGATCAGTCCTTGGGCCCCTCCTTTTCAACGCCTACATCTCTGACATAAGGACAGGTATCAGGAGTGAGATGAGTCTCTTTGCGGATGACTCAAACCTGGGGGTGATGGTGGATTGGGAGGAGGGGAGGGTGGCCCTACAGGGGACCTGGAGGCTATGGAAAGATGGTCTAGAAAGTGGAAGCTGAGGTTCAATGCAGGGAAATACAAGGTACTGCACCTGGGGTTCAGAAACCCCGGCCAAGTGTACACCCTGGGGGGGAAATGCTACATGTCTCGATGGCTGAGAGGGACCTGGGGGTGGTGGTGGATGTCAAGATGAACAACTCGGAGACTTGTAGGAGGGCAGCAGCCAAGGCCAACAGGATGCTGGGATGCATGGTTAGGGGGATCACCTCCAGAAGGAGGGAAGTGATACTCCCTCTGTATAACTGCTTGATGAGGCCGCACCTCAAGTACTGCATGCAGTTTAGGAGGCCACACTTAAAGGGGGACATTAAACTCCTGGGGAGGGTCCAGAGGAGGGCAACCAAAACGATTTGGGGCTTGGAGGACAGGACCTATGGGGAGAGGCTCGAAGAGCTAAATATGTACACATTGGAAGAGAGGGGAGACCGGGGGGACATGATAGAGGTCTTCAGGTACATAAAGGGGGTAAATAAGGGAGGAGCAGTCAGGGTGCTTCGAAGGAAGGAGGAGGGGGCAACTAGAGGGCATGGGTGGAAGCTGGAGGGAAGATGATTCAGGGGATAAAGGAGGAGGTGCTACTTCACTAAGAGGGTGGTGGAGCCATGGAATGCGCTGCCCAGGGGGCTGGTGGAGGCAGAGACGGTGGAGGGGTTCTAGAGGGGATGGGACAGGTACAGGGGAAGGGTTCTGGAAGTAAAATCCAGTGCAGTGAGAGTATCCAGAACTGAGAAGGGAGAAGCCAGAGAGGGTGAGGGGGGCAGCAAGGTCAGCTCCCAGGGTGGGGGCTGACCAAACGAGCAAACACAAAAGACTGCTGGCATTTTAGTATGTTAGTATGAGTGCTGATTTTCCTTGGTTTACAGGTTAAATATATGTTATGATGGAGAGATGTCTTGATAATAGAAAACGTACTTTGTAACTCTCTCCTAGTACTATAAAAGCATAATAATATATTAACTTGACTTTCCAATTCCCCAAGGCCTAATTTGTTAGAGTTGGTTAATTTTTACTGAAAATTCTTTAGATAATTGTTACATTATTTTCTTTCTACGTACATGAAATGTAATGTAAGAAGTAGCTTGAATGTTCTAACTACTGTATGTAAACTGATTAAATTGAATAAATAAACTTAATTACAAAAACAACACAGAACGGAAAATGGTCTCAAGGGAAAAGTTGCCAACTACCACACTCGATATGTTACAGCAACTGAACACTGCCCGATGCATTTGGCTCCAGTGAGCAAACTGCCTTGTCCTATCAGCTTTCCTCACTCTGGAACCAACTCCCCTCCTCCCCCGCCTCTCCCCATACCCAGGTTCTCTCAGAGACCAGTTGAAACTCCAACCCCACCCCACCTGTTCCTGTTACCCTTCCTCCTGATGCCTCCCCGGCCCATACCTTAACCGTCCTTGGTAAGGCAAATAGCTGGGTCTCTGTTACCTGCCTTCTGGTTTCACTTCCTCACTGCCCCTGTATTTCCCTCTATTACAATGCCTAGCAAAAACTCGCCCTTCAGGTTACTGTCCTGTTATCAATTTAACTTGCTCACTGGGTATTGCTGGCACTCCTACACTTATACTTGTTTAGGTATTTTATTTGCACTGTGTCCACATCTTATTCTCTGTACTTACACATTTTTGTATTTATTCTAATTTTGTACCAACTTTCACCGAATGACTTGTTTATTATGTATGCTACTTCCACTGCTCCCCTTCCCGTGTCACACCTGGAAACGAGCCTTGGCTCAGTGTGCCTCTCCCAGTTATAAATATTCAAATAAATAAATAAATAAAACAATTCCAGTCAGTGTTGCATCAATGATCAATGGAGAGGTAATTCAATACATTAAGAAGAATTAGGCCCTGGCTAAGGAACATCACCAGTGAAACCAGGTTAACTAGTTTTGTACTGCTGCACATTCAATGGGCCATCAAAGTTGATGTAGCCCAAGGGATGAAAGATTTTAACACATGTAATGATCATCACCATATAAACTTTGTTTCATGGTGAGACTGAAAAAGGTCTGTATCTATCTATCTATCTATCTATCTATCTATCTATCTATCTATCTATCTATCTATATTACAATACCACTTGGGTTATTTTGCATTTCTAGGTATCCCATTTTTTGTAATGTAAAATTATGAACAGGTGACGTACCATAGTTTGGGTGGCATGTGGCTATGTGATGCAGAGTGGTTTAGGTGGTTAAGGTAAATGACCCCAAACCAGGGCACTGTTCAGCCCACCCATCCCTCTATTACTGTAATTACTCTAGTTTTAAAGCACGGTCATTTATCATTGTTCACTACCTGTTTGCAAGTGCAGCATGACTTGGTTCATGCATTGTTTGCTGCCTTCCAACCACTTGTCCTGCCAGTCCAGGTCCTGCTGGTGTCTCCTTTGTGTTCTTGCCAGCTCCCAAGATTCAGAAATTACATGGGAGACTGGCAGAGTGAAGTAAACAGTGAAACTGCCCGCTTAGCAGTTGCAGATTGCCACGCAGCTTGAGTGTGCGAGCTGGTGGGTCGGCACTCATTCCATGTGAGCGCTGAGGTGCTCAGTATTCAAAGTCGCTCTGGCAGCTTCTCTGAATCTCACTATGTGCTCCAGTCCCTGTGGCATAAATAACAGTAAAGGGGGTCCTGGAGGCCCACAGGTAAAGTGGTAGTTAAAAAACTTTAAAGAAAGTGCGCTTAAGCGCTATCATGTTAAAGGGTGTGTGTTACTCTAACAGCAGCTAAGGCTGCTGAATGAATGGGAGCACTGCCTGCTGCCTGCATTGATAGCACTATGATGCATGTGACCATCTGGGGAAGCCCCTGTTTTGCCCCATTCTACCATCGGACAATAGGGCAGAGGGGCAGCTTCTGGACAATGGGGGCATTTAAACTTAAAACAATGTAGTATGGCTGCAAAAAAGACTGTAAAGTTGGGACATTATATGGATTGAACTGTAGCAGCCATGTTTGGCACTTTTGACCTGGAAGGTAGCCAATGACAGAGCCAGGAACCCAAAAGGCTACAACCAAGGGACTTCTGGAAAGAAGCAAGGACAATGTTTTTTGGCACCTGATCAGCTAGCCGATCAGATGTTGAAGGACCCTAATGCATATTAATTTTCAGATGAACAGCCTGTTTTGACCAATGGGATGTTGCCGTGGTCCCCTGAAACCTAGAGGACAGATTCAATGGAGTACAGTTTGGCTGGAGCACCTCCTGAAGGAAGGGGCTCTGACCCTTGCTTGGAAGAGATGAAGGTCTGCCTGGGGGCTTGCAAAGCCCTTAGCCCAGGAGGTGCCCTGTGTTGCCTTCCAGTGCCTGGAAGAAGTTGTTTCCAAAATGCAAATGTTGTTGCTGACCAGTGTCAAGGCCATCGTCTGGGAGTTTCCAAGGGAAGAGAAGACTCTGCTGTGGTATCCAGTGTGGCAAGATAAGGCTATACCTTATTGTTCTAATCATATTTCATGGTATTTTATGTGAGAAATGTATCAGAGATGCCCTTGGTGGACCAATGTAAGTTGCAAGGGATCATGGGTACTAAGATATGAGCCCTGAGGAATGATGTTGTAACTCTTGTTACTGGGCAGAGAATCTGTCAGCTGCCAGCCAGGAACTGGAGTTTAATTAAATCATTTAAAAGGAGACAAAATAATAATTAAGCAGAGCTGGAAGCAAAGCAACTCAATCTGAGCTTGTGACAGGACCTCCAGTGCTGCCATTTGGTTTGGGTTCCTTTTGTCTCTGCAAGTCTGCCCTGAGATAATTTAATTACAGCCGGATGGCTACCATTTAAGTAAATAACTGCACTGAGGATGGTTGACTTATAGCCGTTTCCAAGGAGGGAGGCTGGATTTTCCCCTAGAATTCTGGTTTAGATTAGCTGACCTCTGAACCTTTTTTCTCTCATATTCAGAAATGCACATTTTTTGTTTTGTAATAAAATACTAAGAGCTGATTGGTTGTATAGCCATAGAGATGGAATGCTAGCCAATCGCAGGGCAAGCCACTGTCCTCTGGACCTGCCCTTTGAGAAGCCCATAAAACAAGGGTGCCAAGACTTTATCAGAGCTTTTAGAGTTTTTGCATTTGGGGACCCTGCCTGCTTAGGAGAGCAGAGACGTTTTCTTCAAGAATTCTTCTACTCTACCAAGAACCAAGATTTTCAACTGCCTTTGTAAAGACTTTGCACTTCAAAATTCACCAACTAAAGTCTTGAGGTAGACTTTAATCTCCGAGTTTTGAAGTGTAGGTTTTTATTGTATATTTTCCATTTTATTTTTAATATTATGTAGCCTAATGTCTAAAATTATTTGTCTTTATGTATTTATTGCATTTATTAATTAATTAGTAAAGCCTTTGCTTACTTTTAAAATAATTATATGTCTTTGTGTGACTGCTTTGGTAAGGGTTGTTCAAACTATACTATGCCTGTGTGATTGCTTAAGGGCCAAAACACTACCAAAAGAAAGAACCACTACAGACTCTGTGTGATGAAAGAAGGGGAGGAAAAACAAAGGATCTCAGGAGGAGTCTCTGGGGGTTTGAACCGAGCTCTGGATTTCTGGTGGAAAGACACATAATAGGGTGTATAGGGCCCCCCAAAGCCTATACATGCCGGTGACTTTTCTGGTTTATTGTGCAGTGGCTAAGAGGGTTCTAACCCAGGAACACAGACTCAAGACTGTATTTGTACCCCCCTTGCACGGAGAGAGAGGGTACCCTGGAATCCTCTGGTGTACATTCAGTTATGAGACACTGAGCATGCTAAAAGTACAGAGGAAAGGTATCCCTGACCCCCCCTTGTCACAAGAGGAATTCACTGGGACATAGATAATCCCGCCCCACAGGAGTGGGCTTGTGACAGATTTGGTGTGCAGAGGTGCAATTGGTGAACTGTTTGAACAACCACACACAAAGAGGGCAGAAATTTGGGTAAAGGGAAAACTGATTACAGGATATAGTTCCCCACCCTGTTTTGTTTCTTTTTACTGCAAGTAAAAGGCAGACTAGTGATAGTGTAGGGAAGAAAGATCACTACCAAGTACAGCGACTACAATGTGGAAGAACTGAAGCAGCTATGCCAGGAGAGAGAAGGGTCTAGTATGATGGGCACAGTAAGAAGCACCTCATGGAAGTCCTCAAGGCAGCCGATGATCAGGTGGCAGCCCAGGGCACTGAGTCATAGCTGGTGACTGAAAGGGACCGGACCTTGGGCATGGGGATGACAAGGGCCATCACAGTGTCTAGTCCCAGGGAGGAGGACAGAGAGATCAGAGGGAACCCAGAGCCACAGCACCAGGGAAAGGCCACCACAGAGCTGGAATTGGAAGGGATCAGGTTACAGTTTGAGCTGAAGAAATTGGAGCTGGAGCAGCGAAAGTTTGAAGCGCAGCAAGAAAGAGAGCAGGGAAGGTTTGAACTGGAGATGCAGGAAAAGCAGTGCCAGAAAGAGGCCAAGGAAAAGCAGCACCAGAGAGAGGCTGAGGAACAGCAGCGTCAGGGAGAGTTTGAACTGGAGAGGCTAAGACTCTAATGACCTGCACCAGAAGAGGTAAGTGGCAGGGGTGAACCTGAAACTCCATGGCTGGGGTATAAATTGATTCCAAATTAATAGCTGAATTTAAAGATGGGGAAGATATGGATGCATTTTTGAATTCATTTGAAAAGGTCTGTTTCCAGGCCAAGATACCTTGGGAGGCTTGGAGCTTTTAGCTATCCCCACTAATTACTGGAAAGGTACGTGAGGCACTAGGCCAAATGGACAATGAGGACAGCCAAGACTATGAGAAACTTAAAACTCCTTTACTTAAAAAGTATGAACTAACTCCTGAAGCCTACAGGGTTAAATTCCATAAACTCCGAAAAAGCTCTGACATCAGCGTTGCAGAACTAGCCACAAAGCAATGTCAGTTTTTAAAACGTTGGTGGGAGGGGGTTGAAGCAAACTCTGTGGGGAGAATTGAGGAGGTTATACTTTTAGAACAGTTCTTTTGGGCTTGCCCAGCAGAGCTGAAAACCTGGCTGGAGGACAGGGATCAAAAAACAGCACAGCAAGCTGCTGAGTTCTCGGATCGCTGTGCCAGAAGCTGGCCTGCTCTGAAAGGAAGTGGGGGAGCAGGTGCTGCTGGGCAAAAAAGGGAAAAGCACGTGTAACATGGGCTTGGTTACAACTACCAGACGGGAGTCTCCAGGGGTCAGGTTGGTGGTATTTGTTTGTGTTATTAGCGCTGTGCGGTGCCTCCATTATGTAACCCCCTACCTGGGTCCTGGGCTCAGGGAGAAAAATGTCACTCGGCATGTTGGCTAAGTTTGGCTACTCTGCACAGGGGCACCCAAGTATTCTGGACGCAGGAAGCAATAATTGAATGTCCATACAAGGAGTTGGGATTCTAAAGCGTGGCTTTTATTCACAACAAAAAGGAACAATAAAGCATAGACGGACCCCCACGGGGCTGCACTCCTGGTAATGCAGATTTTCCTCCACAGACATACATCTTCTTAAATCTTAAACCCTCGGGTTTAGCAACACACAGGGCACACTACCCTAGTTTTACTCTTCTGTAGTTTCCCCTGGCTTGGCTCCATGACCGCCTGGACTACCTTCTTTCCCTTGGCTCGGACTCCTTGCCAGCCCTTGGACTACTTTCTTTTCTTGGCTCGGCCCCCTTGCCAGCCCTTGGACTACCTTCTTTCCTTGGCTCGGCTCCCTTGCCAGCCCTTGAACTACCTTCTTTCCTTGGCTTGGCCCCCTTGCCAGCCCTTGGACTACCTTCTTTCCTTGGCACGGCTCCCTTGACAGCCCTTGAACTACTTTCTTTCCTTGGCATGGCTCCCTTGACAGCCCTTGAACTACTTTCTTTCCTTGGCTCGGCCCCTTGCCAGCCCTTGAACTACATATCCATTTATCATGGAGATTTACTGGTGGCTCCCTATACCACCCCTGAGCACTTCTGGCTCCATCAGGGAATCTTCTTCAACAATCCCACATCTGGGTACTTTCCTCGAGCACTGGCCAAGTACCCAAGGGAAAGCAACAGGTGTCCCAAAGCGAACCCGTGGAGGTTACACCAGATGGGGAGTCTCCCACCTCTATTTTATTTTTATTTATTTATAGAATAAACCTCTTGCTTCCATAATTCATACCCGGCCATTCCTCTGGACTCCTCATCTCTGACAACACTTTTCCATGTAGATCATCCATAAATGTATTTCACATTTAATCTACTAGATTTTAACTTCTAATGTGCTGACTTGAAGCTGGATTGTTAAGTGGCTGTGTCCATTTCTCTAGACCCCCACTGTTAAAACAGTCCAAATCGCTTCTAAGAATGGTACTTGGCTGTCCTTTCCTGACCCACAGTAGCAATTCTTAAAACTCACAGTCTCTGGTGAAAATATAGGCCCTTTGTCAGAGCAGACTCACCCTTGGTTGCAGATACCCCACAGGCTTTTTCTCCTCTGGAAAAACACACAAAGTCTGAGTGCCTCAGCACAAATCTTCCTTAGGCAGCTTCTTTTCCCTTTAGCTGGGTCAGGGGATTGCCCCTGGAAGCAGGCTGGTTTCTTTCCCCCCATCCCTGCAGGGATGGGGCCCTAAATCATCAGAAGTGGTCTCTACCACTTCAGCCTAACACTTTGGGTGTTCCTCTTCTGGTGAGAACACACACCCTAAAGGACAGGTACCTCTCTGACAGAGCTAAGGGCTCTGAGGGCCTGCAGCTGCAGCACACCTCTTCACTCCACTAAGCCCACTACTGAACTACTACTGACTGACTTCAAATTCCCCAACATTCTATCCTAACTTCCCTAGCTGCAACATTCCAATATGGCTTGTGCAGCTGCAACAGTTCTAAAATGATGTCATCCCTCAGTCTCAGCTGAGACGGAGAACAGAGTGAGACAGTGTGAAATCCATTTAACTGGAATTTCACAAGCTGCCTTCCCTGCCTGCCTGCCACTAGGTCTAACTGGGATTCTAGTAACCCCAGAGAACAGCAGGGTTATACGTGCCTTCAGGGCAGCTAACACCCTCAATGTCTTTGCGTAAAGGGGAAGCCCCAAGTTGCCAAGAAGGGATGTCTTGGAACAAAAGAGTGATGAATTTTGGTTTTGTAAGCAGCCATGGCATCTTGCTAGACAGTGTCCTACAAAGGAACAGAGTGGACAAAGTGTCCCTCAAAAGGAGGTGGGTGCCCTGTGTATCCCTGAGAGTATGCCTGTGAACATGAGGGAGTACATACACTCAATTACTATAAATGGGGTGCAGACCCATGGGTTAAGGGACATGGGCATCTCTTACCCTGGTAAAAGGGGATTTGGTTGAGCCTTAACAGCTCATATCTAATCAGTTTGTCACTGTGAGGAGATTCACAGGGGAGGAGAAAACCCTGCCACTAGCTAGTGTTCTCCTGGATTGGGGTGAGACAGAAGAGAGGGTGCAAAAAGTAGCAGTGGCAGACAACCTCGCTCTGGATGTAATTATAGGGAATAATCTACAGCAGGCAGTGGTGTGTGCAGTTACCCGCAGTCAGATGGCTAAGGCCGCTTGTAGTTCCCTGAACCCTACAGAAACCCCAGTGGAAAATAATAGGAGACTGGTTCCCTATCCTATGTCTCCTGAAATGAAGAATAGTGAAAGGGAGGTAGGAATTCCTCAAGTGGCCATTCATCAAACAGCTACAGAAGGTTAATCTGAGGAGGAAGGGGTAACAAATGGTCAGAAGGTTAGGGATGGCAGTGTCTCTGAATGTCCTGATTCTAGAGCTATGGACCTCAGTTTAGGAACTGAGGGGGACATGTCCCATGCTTTGGGAACATGTGAATATTTTGTAGCTGCTCAGAGGACTATCCCCAGTTTGGAAAGGCTGAAGGCTTGTACAGAATCTGATGGAACACAGGGAGGTGACATGAGACATAGGGTATTTTGGAACAACGAACTGCTGTATGCACATTATGTGAGGACAGAGGGAGGGGTGATGGGCAGGCAGCTTGTCGTTTCCCAGGGGTATCATGAGTGGTTGCTCAAGGTCACTGATGATATCTCCATGTCTGGACATTTGGGCATCGCTGATGCCATGCAGCGATTGGCCTAACTTCACCCAGGAGGTGAAGGAATATTGCAAGTCCTGTCACCGGTGCCAACAGATAGGGAAGGCAGGTAGTAAAACAAAAGCTGCCCTAATTCCCTTGCCCATTGTGGAGGAGCCATTGCAGAGGGTAAGAATGGATGTTATGGGACCCTTGAATACCCCAAACTCCTCCGGGAAAAAGTGTATCAAGATGGTGGTAGATTACGCTACCTGATATCCAGAGGCGGTCGCCCTCTCCTCAATTACGAACATACGAAATTTGCCAGCAGATAAAGGCCTAGAGATCTATCAAGTCTGCTCGAACGTGCAGCTAGCAACCCTTATTCTGCAGCTGCCCCTCCCTTCCACCCTTCCCCTCCATTGACCCTCCCCCTTGTCCTGTCCCATCCCCTTTTGAAGCAGTCCACTGTTCTACTGGATACCACTTCTGCAGGTAATGCATTCCTCCCAGCTGCCACCCTCTCTGTAAAAAAGTGTCTCCTCATCTCCCTCCTCCCTCCAGTCTCATATCATGGCCCCTGGTGTCCCTTCCCTCCCTTACTTTGAACAGCCCCTCTGTACCTGTCATGTTTATTCCTTTCATGTACTTAAAAGTTTTCAATCATGTCCCCCCTGTCCCTCCTCTCCTCCAGCGAGTAGATGTTCAACTCCCTCAACCTGCTCTTGTATGATAAGTCCCCCAGCCCCTTGATCATTTTTGTTGCCTTGCGCTGCACCCCCTCCAGTAACTTACTGTCCCTCTTCAGATATGGGTGCTAGTACTGCACACAGTACTCCAGGTGCAGTTTAACTCATGACCTATACAGTGGCAGAATCACCTCCTCGAGGATATACCCCTTGCAATGCAACCAGCATTTTGTTGGCCTTTGCAGCTGCCTTCCTACATTGTGCCGAGTTGTTCATTGACTCTGTAATAAGCACCTCCAGATCCTTCTCCCTCTCCTCTGTCTGGGCTAGCTACACTCCCCAAACTGTTAACGCCTCCTTGGGTTCTTCACCCCAAAATGCAGCACCTTGCACTTTTTGGCATTAAACTCCAGTTGCCAGGTGTCTGACCAGGTTTCAAGCTTTGCCAGATCATCCTGCAACCCATGCCATCCCCTAGGTCATTAACCACCACTCCCATCTTGTTATCATCAGCAAACAGACTGATCTTGCTCTTGATGTCTAATGATATGTCTACAATGACTATCCCAAACAACACTGGTCCCAAAACTGACCCCCGTGGAACACCGCTCGTCACTACCCTTGGGTGTGAGAGCTCCCCACCCACCACCACCCTCTTTTGTCTTCTCTGAAGCCAATTCCCTACCCATCTCACTGGCTTTGCACCCGCCTCTGTGCCTTCTGACTTGCATCCCAGCCTCTCATGGGGCACCAAGTCGAATGCCATACTGAAGTCCAGATACAGGACATCCACTGCATGGCCCCTGTCCAGTTGCCTAGTTACCCAGTCATAGAACTCCACCAGGTTGGTTTGGCAGGATCTGCCACATATGAAGACATGCTGTCTGCTGTCCTGTAGTCCTTTGGCCTCTAGGAGGGCCACCAGCCTCTCCTTCAGGATAGTCACCATCAGCTTACCCATGATGCATGTGAGGCTCACCGGTCTGTAGTTCCCCGGTTCATCCTTGGGGCCACTCTTGTGGAGGGGCACCACATGAGCCATCCTCCAATCCTGAGGTACACACCCTGAGTGTAGTGAGGCATTAAATTGGTCTGCCAAAGGTTCCGCAAGGACCTCTGACAGCTCCTTCAGTACCCTGGGGTGGATGCCATCTGGACCTGGTGCCTTGTCCACCCTCAGTGCCTTCAAACCCTCCACGATTTCCCCATCTGTCACCCCTCCCCCCTGTTTCTGCCGTTCCTCACCCCTTGGGTATCACCCCCTCTTCTTCTTAGTAAACACTGAACAGAAGTAATCATTTAGTGCTTCTGCCTTATTGTACCCTGCTTCTACCCAACCCCCTTCCTCCTTCATAATCCTTACTATGTGGCCCTTACAGCTCCTTTTCTCCCTGATGTACCTTAAAGAAGTCCTTCTCCCCCTTCTTAATGCCTTGTGCCAGCCTGAGCTCCGTAGATGCCTTGGCTTCCCTTACTGCCCATGTCACCTCCTTCGATTCCTTCAGGTACTCCTCCCTGTCCTCCCCCTTCCTGCTTTTTTGTACCTCCTAAAGGCAGCTCTTTTCCTCCTTACCTTTTCCATGACCTCCTTGCTCACCCAGCTTGGTTTCTTAGCCCTAGCCATCTTGCTCTGGGCCTTGCAACAGGTTTTGGTTGCCTCCACTATCCCCAGCTTTATGAGCTCCCACCTCTGGTTAGTGCCCATACTAGGTTGAATTCTGACCAGGTACCCTTTTACCACTTCCCCCATCCTCCCAAAGTTGGCCCTCCTGAAGTCCAGCACTCTTGTGCCAGATTTCACTCCTTCCTTGCCCATATCCAGTGTCAGCCATACTGAGTGGTGGTCACTCCCTGAAAGTGGTTCTTCCACCGTAAGTTTCCTCACAAACTCCCCATTTGCCAGCACAAGGTCAAGGGTATTCCCTAACCTGGTTGGTTCCCTGACCATTTGCAGCAGGAAGCTGTACTGGAAGGCATCCAGCAGTACCTGCTCCCTTCTATTCCTGGTTGTTGGGGTACTCCTGTCCACTCCTGGCATGTTGAAGTCCCCCACAATCACCACACTACCCTTCTCACAGGTCCTCCTGATCTGTCCAGCTGTTCCCTGTCAGACGCCTTACTAGTGATTTTCTCCCATGTCAGGTTTCTGCAGGAGGTTATCTCTGATCAAGGGGATCAAGGGGATAACTTCATGTCAGATCTGATGAAGTCTTTGTGGGATAAGTGTGGGGTGGTGCAAATATGCATGACACCTTATCACCCACAAGTCAATGGGCTCTTGGAAAGACCTAATGGTACCCTAAAGTTGATGCTCCAAGCGTTTGCTGAACAGCATGGGAGGGACTTGGAGAAATACCTTCCCCATCTGTTGTTTGCATACAGGGAGGTGCCCCAAGAGTTGACAGGGTTCTCTCCCTTCAAACTCTTATACAGACGTAGGGTGAGTGGACCCCTAGACTTGATCCAAGAAGACTGAGAAGGCAAGCGCACCACCCAGGGGACTCCTGTAGTGGAGTATGTCCTTATGTTCAGGGAGAAACTGAAGGAGATTATGAGGATGGCCCAGAGCAACCTGTCAGCTGCCCAGCAGAAGCAAAACATCTGGTACAACTGCGGAGCTGGAGCTCGCTTGTACAGTACAAGCCAGGAAGTAATGGTCCTCATTCCAGTTTGGAAGGACAAGCTGCAGGCCAAGTGGGCAGGACCATACAAGGTAGTCCGACAGGTAAATAACTTGAACTATATTGTGGAACTTCCTGACAGGAGACATACCCATCGAATGTACCATGTCAATATGAAGAAACCATATTAAATAGGGCCAACATGGTGTTTGCTGTTTGTAGTCCTGGGGAGGGGACAGATGAAGAAGACCCCCTGCTGGACTTGCTAGAGGAAAACAAGCAGGAGTCATCAGTGGAGACAATCAAGCTATCACCCCTGTTGACCCTGGAACAGACACATTAAGTGAGGGAGGTTTTAGAGGACTTTGCCCCTTTATTTACAGCCAAGCCTGGATGAACCCCCTTAGCAACCCATGAGGTGGACATAGGGAAGCAAGTGCCCATATGACAGACAGCCTATTGGGTGTCTGAGGCCATCCTAAAGGACATTAGGAGGGAGGTGGAGGAAATGCTGGAGTTAGGGGTAATTCAGAAATCCCACAGTACCTGTGCCTCACCCGTAGTCCTCTTCCCCAAGCTGGATGAGTCTCCCTGATTTTGGTTGGACTATCGTGGACTCAGTGCAGTCATGAAGTTCGACACTCAGCCAATGCCCCAGACAGATGAGTTGTTGGACAAGTGGGGGGGGACCTACCTAATAACCATTGACTTGATGAAAGGGTACTGGCAGGTGGAGTTAACTGCCAGAGCTAGGGAATGGTCGGCCTTCATCACCCTAATAGGCCTCTTTGAATTTAAGGTGATGGCTTTTGGGATGAAGAATGCCCCTTCCACATTCCAAAGGTTGGTCAACCAGGTGTTAACAGGATACTGAAGAGTATGCAGTGGCTTATCTGGATGATATTGCCATCTTCAGTACCAGCTGGAAGGAACACCTGTCTCATCTGAAGGAAGTGTTGGGCAGGATACAGAAGGCAGGACTTACTGTAAAGTCTGAAAAGTACCAGGTGACCATGGCTGTGGTATCATATTTAGGACATGTAGTGGGGAAGGGACACCTATGTCCAAGCCAGGCCAAGAGAGAGGCCATTGAGGCATGGCCCATGCCGGAGACCCAGAAGCAGGTCAGAAGCTTCTTGTGGACTGCAGGGTACTACAGAACATTTGTACCAAATTACAGCACCCTGGTAGCTCCCCTATCTAGCTTGTTAAAGAAAAAGCAACCCAAGAAAGTAAAATGGGACCCAGAATGTAACAGGGCCTTCACCCAGATAAAAGCTGCACTGTGCAGTGTCCCTGTGCTGGCCAGCTCAGACTACACTTGGTCATTTGTGGTGCAGATGGATGCATTGAAGTCCTCAGCCAGACATCCCGACAGGGGAAAGATCACCCAACTGTGTATGTAAGTAGGAAGCTACTTCCCTGGGAGTAGGCATACTCCACTGTGGAAAAAGAATGATTTGCCCTGGTGTGGTCACTTAGGAAGTTAGAGCCCTACCTCTGTGGGAGGTGCTTCGAGGTACAGATAGACCACAACCACCTGGTGTGGCTTAGCCAAATGGGAAAGACAAATGAAAGACTCTTTAGATGGAGCACTGCACTATAGGCCTACGACATGGACGTTAAACATAGGTAAGGGTCTGCTAATGCCAATGCAGATGGCCTATCCCATCAATCGGAGTAAGGGGCAGAACTGCTAGAAACTCTTACTAAAAAGGGGCATGTTCCCCCCAGGTTCTGTTAAGGAGGGAGGAGTGTGGCAAGATAAGGCCATACCTTATTGTTCTAATCATATTTCATGGTATTTTATGTGAGAAATGTATCAGAGATGCCTCATGGTGGCCCAATGTAAGTTGCAAGGGATCATGGGTATGAAGACATGGGCCCGGGGGAGTGATGCTGTAACTCTTGTTACTGGGCAGAGAATCTGTCAGCTGCTAGCCAGGGACTGGAGTTTAGTTAAATAATTTAAAAGGAGACAAAAGAATAATTAAGCAGAGCTGGACACAAGGCACATCCATTTGTGCTTGTGAAATGCCAGGACCTCCAGTGGTGCCATTCGGTCTGGGTTCCTTTTGTCTCTGCAAGTCTACCCTGAGATAATCTCATTACAGCTAAATGGTCTACCATTTAAGTAAATGGCTGTACTGAGGATATCTTAATTACAGCCATTTCCAAGGAAGGAGGCTGGATTTCCCCCTAGAATTCTGGTTTAGACTAGCTGACCTTTGAGCCTTTTTTCTCTCATATTCAGAAATGCAAATTTGTTGTTTTGTAATAAAATACTAAGAGGTGATTGGTTGCGTAGCCATAGACACAGAATGCTAGCCAATCGCAGGGCAAGCCACTGTCCTCTGGACCTACCCTATGAGAAGCCCATAAAACAAGGGTGCCAAGACTGTATCAGAGCCTTTAGCCTTTTTTGCATTTGGGGACCCTGCCTGCTTAGGAGAGCAGACATTTTCTTCAAGATTCAGCAACTAAGGACTTGAGGTAGACTTTAATCTCAGAGTTTTAAAGTGTAGGTTTTTATTGTATATTTTCCATTTTATTTTCCATATCCTGTAACCAATGTCTAAAATTATCTGTCTTTATGTGTAACCCACCTACAAATCGGGGTTCCTGAAAAGTCTTCCTTGAGCTTGCCTAAATGCTCACTGCCAGCCTGGTGTCCTGAGTTTTAGCAGTTTAAATGTATTGCCTGTATAGACTCTGTGTACTGTCTCTTTAAGGGCTGCCTGGATTGCAGTCAAAATTAATCTTGGTCCTGGACTGCTGAAATGGGCCAATCAGTACCTTTGGGACTCTAAAATTGAGCCTGTCCCCAGGGGCTTTGTGGGAGCAAAATTCTGTAGGAACTGTAGTTTTGGGCTTTTGGTACCTAAATGAACCTGGAGGGGAGCCCTTGTTGTGACCAACAGAGGAATCAGCCAACCGAACCTTTTGGATCCTGGGGAAAGTCCCAGACTGCTTGCAGCAGTTTCAGTTTTGAGTTGGGAAGTGAAAGGAGCAACAGCTCGAGATAGTCGAGCAGTAATCCTGCATAGATTCGCACGGGAGAACTGTGAAAGGACTGTATTTTGGCCTGCCTGTCTGCCTGCTGTCCCTGAGAGGGAAATTGAAGTTGTATTTAGACTGATTCCAAATTGTGAGGATGATTTAAGCCACAGAACTGTGACCAGGCTTTAACCTGAAGAAGACCGAAGATTTGCTGAATGCGATTGGCCTGTCAGGATTTCCAGCCACCTCTGAACTCCCAGTTTGTGCAGAGACTCTGCAATTGTGACCGGATAGCAATCTGCTTGGTACAGTAGAATTTCTTACATGTAAATGTGCTGTGTGCTGTTAGTGAGTCGTGATTTGGTTCCCCACTGTGTGCTGAACTGTGTTCTGCTTGCTGGAGACTACATCTAGCTCCCACAGACTGAATCCATATTCATCTCCATTGGGCCTGGGCTTTGCCACAGTGGCCCAGCCAGACTTCCCGCTGCACAGAAAAAGCCATTGACGAGAGACCTGCCTGGGGATCAGACCCTGCTCATGCTCTAAACAGGAACGATGCCTCAGTGATTTGTGTGGGCCCTACTTCTCCTGGCACTCCAGTTCAACAACCTGCTGTCTCGAATTCGTCCTGCTTGTGTCCTGAATTGGGTATCATGAGTAAACATCAGGGTAGCTCCCTGCAACAACAGCTAAATCTAAAGTGTTGTCTTCTGATTGCTTCATTGTCTTTTCTGTCATGAACTGAGCCCTCTGGCTCTGGATTACAAATAGTGTGTGCTGTGCATGTTGCTTCCTTCCATCACAGGGCCCGAACCAGCTGTGAGCCCGCCTACCTGGACAACATTCCTGGCTAGCCCACCATCTTCCTACCTGGGTACCCACAGTGTGTGACTGTGTAGGAACTCTGAAGTGCATGCATAACTGTCTGATTGATATAGCCTTTAGCAAATCAACCTGATTACGCCCCTCCCTTGTTCAAGTCCCCTGAATAAATCAGATCTAATTTTTTTTGCTTTTAACCTGACTGTTGTTCCAGTTTGTGCCAAGAGTACTGTACTGTTGCTATTTGCTGTGCATAACCTTGTTTTACAGGGGGTCCCCAGGGTCAAGCTAGAGGAACCAGTTCTGGTGGTAAGTGCAAACAGTGTGGGTAATTGCATGGTGAATAAGGGTCATTGTGAAAGTACTTATTGTATATCGTTCAGGCCACTAGAAGGGAAGGGGGTTACAGTGTCCCAGAGGGCTGTGCCCAGGTTAGCTTGACCACTAACAACCCTGACCTCCAGGTGGAGGCACCTGTTTCAGTACCCAGGCCCCTTAACCTGCTACTAGCCAAGCAGGCAGGGGTAGTAGCCCTTGGGATAGCATCACCTAGGGGTTACATATGTATTTACTGCATTTATTAATTAATTAGTAAAGCTTTCGGCTTACTTTTAAGATAATTCTGCCTATGTCTTTGTGTGAGTGCCTTAGTAGGGTTGTTCAAACTATACTACGCCTGTGTGATTGCTTAAGGGCCAAAACACTACCAAAAGAAAGAACCACTAGGAAGTCTGTATGATGAAAGGAGGGGAGGAAATATGAAGGGTCTCAGGAGTTATCTGTGGGGGTTTGAACCAAGCTCTACATTTCTGGGAGAAAGACACATAATAGGGTGTATAGGGTCCCCCGAAGCCTATACACACCTGTGGCTTTTCAGGTTCATTGTGCAGTGGCTGAGAGGGTTCTATCCCAGGAACACAGACTTGAAACTATATTTGTACCCCCTCGCACAGAGAGAGAGAGAGAGAGTGCACTGGGATTGTCTGGTGTATGTTCAGTTGTGAGACAGCAAGCATACTGAAAGGACAAAGGAAGGGTATCCCTGACCCCCCTTGTCACAAGAGGGATTCGCTGGGACGTAGAGAATCCACCCCACAGGAGTGGGCTTGTGACACCTGAAAGAAGTTTGGAGGTCTTCCAGAGCTTTCACAGCCCCCAGCCAAGGGACGTCAGACCTCTGCTGTCATGTTGAGAGGAGTGTGGAGGCTACGTGGAGCCTGTATGGCCAAATAGCCAAGGGACACCTGCCTGATATTTCCTGTAGATGGAAAGATGAAGTGAGAAGATCTGTTCTTCTGTTCAAGTCTGAGCATTAAAGTGAGAAGATCCGTGTTCCGTTCAAGTCATCCCCAGTGTCCGTGGCTGACCTTTGGGAGACTCACCTGCATCTCCCTGTGTTGTTCTACAGCTGACCTTTGGAAGACATGCCATAATCTGCCCTTGTATCAGAAGAACCAGATTCCAAGTGGGGGGGGGGGGCTCAGTTAAGAGACTGCTTCCTGCTAAGAATTGGTGGGAGATGCAAGTTCCAGCCAAGAAAGAGCCACAATTGATCGCTGGCAGTGTGGCTGAAGCCATTTACTACTGGAATTCCCTGACTACCAGAAGGGGAGTGACTAACATCAGAGGACAGTCTGGGGAGTCAGCCAGGTAGTGTCACCGCTAGGCATTACTGATGTCACTTCCCTGAGGCATGTTGGTCCTGTCCCCAGTACTGGCCTATTCCAGTCCTGTGACAATGCGGAAAGAAAATGACCAGCTGCTAGAGGAGCTGAGAGGTAAGAGCCTGCTACTCATCTCAGCCATCCTTGAGTCCCCGTTTCTGCTAGTTTTGACCACTCCAGATCCATAATCTGAAAGTCATCAGCCTAGCAAGCCAAGAGACTGTTCTTCGGAACCATGAGTAATTCAGAGCCTGCCCTGCATTCTAGCGAGCTCTATATAGTTGCTGCCAAGGGTTTTGAATTTGGCCACCCGGCTCAATGTTGTCAAGTTTCAACAGCTAACTATTGTTATAACCCAAAAGGGTTAAATCTAATTTGTTGTTAAAGTGCACCAATGTCGGCCAACCAGCTTCACTGCATCAGGCCTGCAACTGCTTCAACTGGGTACCCAGAGAGGGTGAGGGAACTCCCAAAATAGATACTGAGGGGAGACTGGTACCAGTCAGGGAGTGGGCAATGTGTTAGAACAAGTGGGCTAATACCTGTTTTGATGCGCATGCTGGTGGGAGGCGGGCACTGGAAATAGTTCTGGTTTACAAACAAAGTGATTGATTGGTGTTTACAAATTGCCAGTGCTAGAAGTTGTTTATCTTCTGCATCCATTTTCTCTTTTCCTAGCCCTACTCCTTTTAAATAAATTGTTGGTTAACCTTTTTACAACTGTTTCATGATCATATTATTAGTGAGCATATTATTAGTTATAGCCTTTCAAGAGCAACTCTGTATTTCAGCATGTTTTCATAAATAAGATGTTTCAGCTGTTACAATTCACTAGAGAATATACATTTTTCATTTTCAATGTTCCTTTCCAAGATTTACAGCACATCCAGTAGCCCATCTAAAATGTCTGTATAGAAAACATTTGCCTCTCCCCTGTTAACCTCACAGTGCCTTTGTTTATGGCATCATGGTTCTCACCATGACAACAGACTGTGATGTCACAAACAACAATAGTGAGGTAAGCAATGGAGAGTCAGATATATTTTGAAAGACTCAGTGAAATAACTGCTGCATTATCTACAATATTTAGTAGACCAACAGCAGGGAAAGTAAAAAGAAATAGCAAAGAACTAGAAGACAATAAAGTTAAAACACGTAATTGGTGTAAATGTAGTGTTTTTCAGCTTTTTATTATAATAGAGAGTTGCTGTTTAATGGCAAGTATATTGAAATATGGTTTTGGTTTATGGGAATCCATGTGGAGTGACTGCAAGGGGAGGTGGGTCGGTACAGCATCACAGGGGGTCATATCAGCTAAATATCTGGCCCACTATAAATTACTCTGGGTGGAGGCACTGTGCTATTTCCACCAGAACAAGAGCCCAGGCCCCTCAACCTGGTTTGTGGCGACCCAGGCAGGGGTAGTAGCCAGTTGTTATATGGTGCTCGGGTTACACAAAGCCTGGGTAATCTGTGTGAAATATCTGTTGTTCCATCTGCTATTAAACTGAAATATTTAGCTTCTTTGACTACGTTCCAAATTTTCTGTTGAATCTGCCAATGATCAGCTGAATCAGTTCATTCTGGATTTGTGATGCAATGTACTATGCATTGTGTGGTGCCTGCAGGGACGCTGTCGGGGGGGGGGACAACCAGGACTGTTGTCCCGGGCCCGAGCTCTGGTGGAGGTGGCCACCTGTGCAGAGGTGGACTGGCCTGGCCGGATACCCTGGAGATTTCTGGGTGGGCCTCCTGCATTGTGTACTGTACTATACCAGTGCGGGTCCCACTTTGTTTTTACGCTGCCATCACTCTCCCATCACACAACTCAGGGTGGGGGGAAAGGAGGCACACAGTAACAATCCCGATCGATGAGTGACATGTCATCTGGTCTTGCAGTAGATGCGTGTTAAGCCAGGCGGGTCCTCTGCCTTTGTGAATGTGCCAGACAGACTGCTGTGTGCTGAATAAGCATAGCAGGCATGTCTGGCATGGGTGAAAAGCAAATTGCAGGCTCCAGAAACACAAGATGGGTTTGGCAGCGCTGTGCTGCCGCGGGAAAAAAACAAAGGAACACACATGCTGAAATCTTATTCCGATCATGCATTTCCTGTATGACTGTCTGTTCCTAAAAACTGACTGGCCACTTCTTCAGATTAGCACTGTGGGGGTGTGACAAGTAGTGGCAGTGGGCTCTTCAAAAATCCACGTTTAAGTCCACTCCAGTTTCAGTTTCCTGTCAGTTGTTGAAGGAGAAAGTTTGTGTTGGTGAGACAGTGACTGGCTGGTAGTGCAGAGTGGACTGAAAAAGGAGCAGTAGAGTGAGAGTGAGCAGAGCAACTGAGCACTGGTGAGCATGCAAGCCTGACATTCACAGAATCGGGAAGGTAAGTGAGTCCATACTTGGGACACTACTGTGCACTGTTGCAGGAATGCTGGCTGACTAGATTATTTAGCTTCTTTTTCTCTGTGGCCTGGCCTTTTACCTTTCTGCTTTCTGTCCGTTCCCTTCCCTAACTCTTTTGTCTGGAATTCAAATGGTTTGGAGACTGTGGGCCGGATATTCAAAAGGGTTGTGCCATGCGCAATAGGGTTGCGCATACGCAAGTCCAAAAGTGCGCCATTTTGCGATATTCAGCAGGAGGCAGTTCGCCACGAGAAACATGCTGAGCAACACCGCAATGCAAAGGAAAGCATGCGCAACCACGACGGGGTGGATCCATGCATAAAGGAGCGCCAATGCGATATTCAAACACATGCGCAAAGCGCAAGTCGGAACTGCCTGAAATTGTGCACCAGCGAAATGAGCCAAAATAAAAGGATCAAGGGAAGCGCGCCAAGAACGCTACAAGGATGCAAGTGGGTAGAGAGAGAGAGACAGACAGTGACAGGCTAGGGCAGGCAAGGCAAGCGTGGGCTATAGGCTGCAGAGGCCAGTGGGGGGTGCCCGGTGCAGTGGAAGTAGCGGTCAGGACAGCGGGGGTAACACAGCAACACCAGCCAGGGGGGTCAGAAGCCAGGGAGATGGACAGTGCCAGCTTCCACATGGAAGCTGTAATGAGGGAGGTGAGAATGCAAGCTGCAGGGGGACGAGGCCGTAGAAGGGCCCATCGGCGGTACGCCCCCAACAGGCAGTACCGTGCCCGCATCAGCTATGAGCTGTACACAGATGTAGAGATCGTGGGCCGGTACCACCTGAACAGGGCAATACTGAGGCGGCTCTGTGAGCTGTGCAGTGATGTGATGCAGGCACCCTCACGGCTGAGTCACTCTCTGTCAGTGGAGACCAAGGTGACAGCCTGCATGTGCCTGCTCACCACGGGCACCTTCCAGAGGCCGACAGGGGACACCACAGGCATCACACAGTTGGCCACATCACGCATCCTCACCAAATTCCTCAGCGCACTGCTGCCACATGCTGCGGAACACATCCATTTCCCCAGCACCGCAGCAGAGCGTACAGCAAACATGCGGGAGTTCCACAGGGTAGCACGTATGCCTGGCATGCTAGGGGCCATAGACTGCACCCATGTGGCCATTCGCACGCCACCTGGCCCCGATGGTGCAGCGTATATGAACCGAAAGGGATACCCCAGTGTCAACTGCCAGGTGGTGTGATGCCACTGGGCGTATAATCAATGTCTGTGCCACACACCCTGGCGGAGCACATGATGCCTTCATGGCGGCATCAGTCCGCACTGTGCTATCGGATGCGAGTGGGGACATCCCACAGGACATCTAGTGGGTGAGTACGCATGTATGGAATGCAAACTTGGGGCAAGGGGTGGAATGCCACAGGTGCCATGGTAGTGGCACACAGGGATATGGGCAAATGGACCTGAACATGACACTGATCTCCACTATCTTCACACAGGTGACAGCGGGTACCCACTCCGTCCCTGGCTGCTCACACCATACCGGCCCCCCATGACCCCATCGCAGCAACGCTATAATGAGGCACATGCCGCCACATGCAGCATCATAGAGCGGGTGTTTGGGATGCTCAAGGCACGCTTCTGATGCCTAGACACCTCCGGCGGTGCCCTACAGTACAGCCCCCAAAAGGCCTGTGGGATATTCCTGGCCTGTTGCATCCTGCACAACATGGCCAAAGACTGTGGGATAGCCCTACAGGTTGAAGAGGGGGACAGCGATGGGGACACCAGTGGCGCCGGTGTTGATGGTGATGAGCAGCCCCCCCTAGGACGGCGGGACCCCCGACTGATCCGGCAGGCCCAGCTGCACCGGGACACCATCACAGAGGAGCACTATGCACAACACAGGTAAGTCAAGGGGCCATGTGCAACCAACACTGTCCATGCGCAAACCACAGGCACACAGGGTAACACACCAGAGGTGCATGACGGCCAGGGGAGTGGAAGGGTCCAGGCATACAAACATACCATCAGGGAGGGGTAAACACTCATATGGACACACACACACCAGGCACAGAGCGTACATGGGCAGATGCACAGCACAGCAGAACCGACATTGCTAACACACAGAACCACCGACCACCCCCACCACCTGTACTGTCCAAGTACGTGTGTGCCAGATGCTGGGCACCTTGCACCTTGGTGTACAGTACAATGCAGGCATCATCATGCACACACACCTGTGGACAGCAGTTGGGAGGGTGTGCAGGTGGTCGTGTGTCAGCGTGTTGAGCAGAGCACCCAGCAGTGCACTGCCCACCATGACACACATTGCACACAGGGCAGCACCAGACAGGGCCCGCACTGGGAGACAGGTCAGTCATGTAGCACTGTCCCACGGCCACCACAGATGCATGGGTGGCCCCGCCGTGACCCAACAGCCCTGGCAGGCTGAGCAGGGGCCACATGGGGTGGCACTGTTAGACCACCAGGGGTCCCACTGCGCGAACGCAACCTTGCCAGCACAGGGGTCTGCAGCATGCCGAACAAACCTGCATCAGGTGTGCTTGGGATGCCCACAGCAGAACCCGGCGTCGACAGGCCTGGTGTCGCACGATGCCGGGAACGGGGAGTGGAGAGTGAACTGTGTGGGGTGTGCGGTACAGGGGCACCTGACTGTGTGCCCAATGTGTCCACGACAGAGACCACTGCCTGGGTCAGCCTGTCAATGGCGGCAGTCACATCCGTCCGCATATGAACCATCTCTGCATGGTCCAGAGCACACTCCCTGCTGTGCCGCTCCACAGCCACAGACAGTGCCTCCACGGACATTGCAACCCGCCTCTGCTGCTGTACTGATTCCCGCAGCAGGCGGGTGTGCTCGTCCAATGGGTACTGTGCCCCAACGGCATCCTGTCCCCCAGGGTGTGGAAAGTCCTGATGCACAACACCCCTTGAGGGTGGGCGCTGTTCACCAGGACCAGGAATGGGCGGATCAAAGGGCGGCGGACATGTGCCACCTCTTGACACTGTACCCCCAGACCTGGTGGGTGACTGCTGCTGCTGCCCTTCCAACCGCTGTGCCCCAGGGTCCACTCGTTCCACCGCTGTGGCCGCAACAGTGCCAGACACCTGCACAGCCACTGGTGCTGCCCCACCGGTGCTGACAGGCACAGCCTGGGACTGTGCCGACATGCTGGTACACAAGTTGGAACCAGAAAGGCCCAGGGGCACGTGCTGGCCTGCTGTGTGTCCGTCATGGGACACACACATATCATTGCCCATTGCAGTCCTTGCATCATCAATGGTGCAGGTACGTGCTACAGCCACAGTCACAGTGTGCTGGCATGCTTGCATGCCAGACTGCTGAGACACAGGCTGTGCACCCCCCACACCCGAATCACTGACACCAGAGTTGGCAGCCCAGCATGCATGCTGCTGCAGTGCATGCTGGCTGGTGACAGAGGTGGATGGACCCTCCTCCATGTCCAGCAGGTCATCATCACTGCCTGGACCCACCACCACCATCTCCTGAAGACGAACAGGATCTGTAACAGAAAGAGAGTACATGTGAGTGCATGTGAACAACCTTCCCCAACACCACCACCATGTCATACTGCGAGTGATGGGCTTCACCTGTCTGGAATCCACCTCCTGGTACGCCTCAATAGCGCTCCGCTGCATTGATGCAGCCAGTCTGTCTCAGCCGGGGTCAGCTCCAACACCGCTGGCTGGCCCCCGCCAGTGCCAGCACGTGCTGCCCTGAAGGCTGCCACCTTCTCCTTCACCCTCCTGCGGTCTGTCCCCATCTTCTTCTTGCATTCCTGCATGGAGCGCTAGTGGCTTCTGTGCAGGTTCACGGCCCAAGCTACCCTCTCCCATGCAGCCGCACGGGACTGAGGGGTGCCCCGCCGTCCGCTCAGTAGTGGCTCCTCCTCCAGGTAGGCCTGGAAGAGGGCCTCTGTCTCTGCTGTGGTAAAGTTGGGCCTCCTCCTCCTACGCCCACCATCCTCACCCTCACCTTGTCTCTGCTCGGTCATGGCGATCTGTATGGGGGGAAGTGGACACCTGTCACTGTTCAGTCTACAGCATTTTCCCATGACCATTGTCCAGAACATCACACAGCATGCAACTCACCTCTCACCTGCAGTAACCGAATCTGGCCAGCGCAGCACAATGTCGCCTATTTATAGCGCAATGCATGTAAATGAGGTGTTGCGTTATCTTTAATGACATGCTAATCTCGCTTACCGCGCCTTTGAATGGCTGATCAGATGATTTTGCATGTGTCGCCTGAATATATCGTGCCGTGGCGCTTTGGCGCAAGTCGCTTGAGCTGGCTGAGCCAATGAGCAGGATCTGTGACAGTGCGGTACACTGCATTCGCGATGCCCAGGTAGCTTACGCGGACGCCTGCCGCGCTGCTGACGTGCTGTACCGGGATCGGCAATTCAGGCCATGGCCACCATTGTGCCAGTGGCACTACAGCACTGGGCACTATATGGCTCTGTGGCACTACTGTGCATAGTACACTGTGGCACTGTCACGCAGGTGGTTGGTCGCGCAGGATGCGAGACGCCAGATAGCGCTGTGCGTGGCCTTGCGTCATTGACCCATGACCTGGTGCCTAACCTTGCCCCTTGCACTATTCGCTCGCATGTACGTGAGCTTTCAAGCGCTGTCTAGTACAGCGCTTATGTGGACTAATGGCGCTAGTACTTAACAGCGATTGCAAATCGTGCGGTGTTCATTGGGCAACAGTTCCATCGTGATACTACGCCGCGGGCACCATATTGCCTGCTGTTAACCTGGAAGCATGGCACGCAGGAGGGCAGCAATGGAGCCCGTGAGGTGGCCAACCTGGTGGCCTTGGTAGAGCCCCACTATGGGGACTGTGAGGTGAGGAGCCCTCACTATGGCTAGAACACAGGTCGGCTGCAAGTGCCAATGACCTGGTGGGGGTCACTGGGTGGCGCCGTCAGCTGAGCAGTGCCGGCACTGGTACAGTGACCTCCGCAGGAGGGATCCTGAGCTTCATGAGCGGCTACGGTCACGTGCCAGGAGGGGCGTGGTGCCTAGGCCAGGTGGGTGTACCATCTATGCACCTGTATTCTCTGTAGGGGTGTGAGTGTGTTTTGGTGGCTGTGCATAGGTGATGGATCTGCCATGGTTGGCTGTGTCAGTGTGTGCAGGTGTGAGATGCATGGGTCTGGCTGTGTGGGCAGGCACTCTCACTGGTGCAGGGGGCAGTCTGCTTTGGAGTCACACTGATGTTTTTCTCAACATTTGTCTCCCACAGGATGGGCGGAGAGGATGCAGGCACGGGGTGAGGAGGGCCATGCCAGGGCCCCAGTGCTGGTCGGTGGTGCTGTGGGTGGTGCGCCCCAGTAGCAGCAGCAGCAGCAGCAGCGGCAGACACAGCTGCTTGAGGAGTGTGAGTATCATTACTTCATGGATGCTATTGCATGCTGGGGGGGGCATGACCACCAGCCATGCACAACACAACCATGCACGACACAGGCGACATTCATCACTGTCCAGTGTCACAGCACGTCTGTGTATGCATCACTGGTGGTCCATGCATGCACTGGGCACATGGCTGTGGGACTGGCATCGCACCACGTTGCCACGTCACTTGACAGCCTTGTTTGTGCTGTGATGTACATGGCCAGTGTGTGTGTGTGTGCAGTGGTGCACATAGCTGGTGCCGCCTGGTTGGGCTGGCTATGCATGTCCACTGTGGGTGGGTGCATACCATCACAGGTGCGGGACATTGGGCTATATGGCTTGCAGGTTGGGTGGTGTTCAGGGTTGTGGTCAGTCACAGCCATTGACTGTGTTCCCGTTTCGCGCATTGCGTGTTCACGCATTGGCGTGCTTGCAGCGGATCCACCAAGTGTCATCAGACAACATGGCTATACTGGCAAGCATCCAGCGTCATGGCCTCAGGAGGAGGTGGAGCCAACCACGGCGGCACCAGGCAGAGGAGGACCAGCCTGCTAGGCCTTAAGCCAGATTCCCTTCCCACTTCACCCATCCCTCCGCCCTCCCTTCCCCTCCAAGTTGTTCATCCCTACCCTTGCCCATCCCTACCTTGTACCCCTACCCTCCTGTAAATAGTTCTCTTGTTGGTTTTGTCATTTACATTTTTATAATACATTGATATTTTGATATGAATACTGTTTTGGTCTCTGATTTGCAGCTGGCTATGGTTGCTCAGTTGCAGTGGTGTGCATGCCATCTGGGGTGGTATGGTCCTGGTGTGTGTGTGTGTGTGTGTGTGTGTGTGCGTGTGTGTGCATGGGGAGGTGTCTCCAGTGTGGCAGTGTCTTTCTGTTGGTCTTACCATCTGCTGCCGCCCACTGCTGGGTGCGCAGGGTGGGTCTGGCTTATGCTTCTCTGCTACATGGGGTTGACGTCTGCCGGGCGGATGCATGGTGTTTCCTGCAGTGCCAGTCACTGCACATGGGTGGTGTCTTGGGGTCATGGTGCAGGGTGTGCTGTGCGTACTGGGGTGCTGATGTGCACTGTGGTTGTCATCCCCGTGTGTGGCAGTCTCAGCCTGCCAGTGGTTGTGCTGGGCGTCATGGCCCTGCTGTGCTTTGTTGGCTTGTCCCCAGGGGCCAGTGGATCATCCGTCCCACCCCAGTGATGCTATGCTTGGGGTGTGGGTGTCTTTGGTTCTGCAGTGTGTTCCTGTGCCCATGTATGGCATGGCTGCGGTGGGCCCCAGCCTGCCTGCCTGGATGTGCAGTTCCATTGCTCTGCGGGGGGGGCTCTGCTTGCGCTATGGCACCTCTGGACTGCTCAGCTGGGCTGCCCTGGTTGCACTATAGCGCAACCTTTCTGCTCAGCTTCTCCTTCCTGGTTGCGCTATGGCGCAACCTTTCTGCTCAGCTTCCCCTTCCTGGTTGCACTATGGCGCAGTTTGTGTGATATTCAGACGCTGGCTGCTTGCACTTTGTTCTGCTCCATGTTTGAATATCAAGGCCTATGCATATGCGCAATTGATTTGTGCTTGTCTCAAGCTGTTGCGCACATTTTGGGCGCAGTCTGAATATCCAGCCCTGTATGTATATTTTAGATCTGCTCCACTCCCACCTCCCAGTTTGTTTCCTCTGGACCTGCCTGATCAATGATTTGTGTCCAGCCCTGGCCTGCGATCACTCCAGGATAGTCAGGATTCAGAAATGGGAGGGAGGAACCACCTGGTCAGGTCGGTTGACTGTAAAGTTAGAAATAAGTCCTAGTCAGGAGGGCATGCCAGCAGAGACTGGGACAGAGCTTTTTTTTTTTTCTCTAAATCTAAGGGGGGGGGATTAGGGTGGTGTGTGTTGTGTTTTGCTCTAAATGTACCAGGAGACTAAAATGGGGGGGGGGTGTATTTTTCCTTTGTTACTGTTCATGCTTGTTCTTAAATCAACCAGCGGGCTAAGGGAGAGATGGAAGAGCAGCCATGGCTTCCGGAAATTGGGATAGGTCATATTATGTTTTGGGCTGCCACTTATTTGTCTGTCTGGGATCTGCCCCAGCTGCAGTACCCACCCTGTCACCCAGTTTTTTTAATAGATCCAACACTGTGTGTTGATCCAGATGCTGGCATTGAGCATTCTAGCCCTAGTAGTGCACCACACCACCACATATAGCACTACTGGAATGGGAATGCTGGCATTAGGGCACGGAGGTGATGAGAGAATCAGGACCTAATAAAACTTAAACAGGGTGACTGGCTAAGGCTGAGATAGGGAGGGAGGGGTGGGCTTGCTTGTGGCTCACTTACTTTTTAATGTATAATCAATGGCCTATGCAGCCAGTATAGTGTTATGCTTGTGCAACTGTGTTACTTAGGGTTTGGCTGTTGCCTCTCTATTCCAGAGAAATTACCACCCTGTAGGGGTACCAAAGGCAAGGAACCCTCTAGAGGGTTCCATCCCTAGACATGCTGCGGGACAATTCCCTTGGCTAAAGGTAGCTTAGGAAGGATCCCAAGGAGAGAGGCGCTGCCGCTGGAGCAGGAGGGGAGGATGGCAGGGCAAGGAAAAAGTGCTTCAGAAGGAGGCTGAGGGGAACTGCTTATATAGCTCAGGAAGTGGGAGTGGCTGGCTGCTTGTCCATCGAACCATAGGTGGAGCCTTCCAATTCAATGGCCTACGCAGCCAGTATAGTGTTATGCTTGTGCAATTGTGTTACTTAGGTTTTGGCCGTTCACACTGTCTATTCCAGAGGAATTACCACCCTGTAGGGGTACCAAAGGCAAGGAACCCTCTAGAGGGTTCCACCCCTAGAGGTGCCGCAGAACGATTCCGTTGGCTAAAGGTACCTTAGGAAGGATCCCCAAAAAGAAAGTAGTAGTATGAAGCATATAAGCAATCAGTAGTTGTGAGACATAGTACTAGATAAAGCATCAGGCAGCTTGATAATGTAATGGGATGCACAGGTTATCAATGGCATGGGTTTGATGGGTTACAAGAGAGAATGAGGGGACCTCCTAAGGAGAGAGGGAACGGCAATAGGGACACCATCCCCCCCCATCCAACAGCAGATCCTGCCTATGGAACTAGGGAACACTACGCTAACAGTTATGACCTGAGACACGGAGGAGAGAGGAAAAAAAAACCTTTGAGGAGGAAATGTCTGGGGATCTAAGGCCTAGGTCACCTTCCCTCCAGGATTGGGATATTTTATTTAGTGATGGCTCTGTTGCTGCAATTTGGAAACCCAATTAAAAGGACATGGACAATATTCCAATTTGAAGGGAAACTCTCACTCTATCCTTCTAACAGGAATGCCGTGGAGGGTTGTGAGATGGTAGCTCTGCAACCACCACCCCAAGGTGGGAGGAGGAGGGTAATGACCACTGAGGCACTTACCTAGCCTACCAATCTAAAAAAACAAACTAGATGAACCAGAGGTGGTCATAGGGAGAATGCGGTGAAGGTGCCTTCTAGGGAACCACCAAAGCCAATGGACAACCATTATAGTGGAAATCACTAGAGCTAAAGGAAATCACTGTAACCTCCCTTCACAGCTTAGTCATAAATTCTGCAACTTGACGTGCCGTTGGTATGGTTGATGACTGAAGGTCCACGCGGAGCTAGGACATTCCCAGCTATGGGCCAGGTGAGAAGGACCCTGCCCCAAGCTTCGCATGCTCAAGCTACGGACTCTAGGTGCAGAGTGAGACTGTCAGCTGCAGGGGAACTCTGCTCCAGAATGGTATGGCTGGCATGCCCCAGGGACTAAGGAGGAGCTGAATGAGCATTGAGTGCTAAGATCTTACAGAAGGCAGATGGCAGGGAGCATTGAGCAATGATGACGTGAGCAGGACTAGGTCTGGATGTAGTTCAGTAAGGCAGGGTAGTTCAATAGGGCAGTGTAACAATAGTCAAACCTGCACGTAAGTCAGTAAGCAGTAGGAATAGTCAGACCTGCACATAGAGTCTGCAAAACATAGTAGCAATGGTGGGACATGAACATAAGTGGGAGAGGCAGTACTATGATAGTGGGGCAAGCCAGCTAGGCACTCAAAAAAGGCAATGAAAGTGACAAAAAGTCTGAGGATTTTCCGTGGTGGAGGCAGGATTTAGTACATAAGTAATTAGCCACATGGGGCCACAACTCCCCAAACACTTCCATGTCCCCGCTGTAGGAAAAACAAGAAAGTGATGGAAGGGGTCAAGAACCACATGCAGATATTAAAGCTAGTTTACAGCATCAGCAGTAGCTTAGCTGACCTCAGAGTATAACAGCAGCGTACAAACATAGAACAGCATCGGCATGGAGTAATAATGAGTAGTAGCATTCTATAAGCAGTGAATGGAGGGAAGCACAATGCTCTGAAGCAGCTATGACCATGTGGGAGGTAGAGTAAGCTGAGAAAGCATGAGTGAGCTGCACAGCAAGGGTTCAGGGAGAGCCTGAATCAGGTGAAAACAATTAGCCTTGTAGCATGGGAAGCAGCTTTGGTTTGAGTAGAACACAGGTACTGATTGCAATAGCAATATAAGCAACTGAAAGCAAGTAGCTTGAGCTCTAAATGAGCAAAATGGTAGGAGCTTAGAAACCAAATCCCCCCCAAAACAAAATAAAACTAAGACACACAAACACAGAAACAACAGGGAAATGACAAAAGGAAGCACACAGCTGGAGGCAAAATACAAACCAGAAGCAGAAGAACAAAATACAGAAGTCCAGCAGAAAGAAGAAGCAAGGCGGGGTGGGGGGCAGGCCACAGCCAGCTGCAGAGAACAGAGCCTCCGGCTGGCAAAGAAAAAGTGCTTCAGAAGGAGGCTGAGGGGAACTGCTTATATAGCTCAGGAAGTGGCAGTGGCTGGCTGCTTGTCCATCGAACCATAGGCAGAGCCTTCCAATTACGGAAGGTGACTGGCTGGATTGTTTGCTTGTTTGTTAATAACTGAAAAGACTCTTGAGCCAAAGATCCATTTTGAAGAGCATCCCAAGGCAAGTTCATGCCACACAAAAGTGTGTTTTATCTTCAATAAAAGCCCCAAAACTCACCACAGAGCATCTAAACCCCCAGAGCTTCTGGGAGCCTAGCAGCAGCTGGTTTGGGAGAGGGGGACCTATCTCAAAGGACTTGTGCTGGGCTCCAAAATTCTTGGCTGAGGCCCTGGGAGCCTGCATAAAATGTTCTCTGGACACTGGGCCCAGTTCTACGGTGCCGTCCAGTAAAGCCCTGAAATTTCCTGTATTGCAGAGTCTTCCCCTCAATGCCAAAGCTTGCCTTCTGCAAAGAATGATTATTAGAGATGTGTGGAATGCAGAATTCCACCAGTGCAATCTGTGTGGAATGACAATTCCACTTCCAAAATGCTTTCTGGAATTTCTTTCTTTAATCCCTCAGAATTCCAAAAAGCATATCCATGTAAACTGTGGAACAACATTCTGTGGATCACGTAATCCACAGAATAATAATCCGTCATTTGCAGAAAATGTATCTGTGGTTTACATAAGCTACAGAATATGATTCCGCAGTTACCATTTCGCTTTCAGAATTGCACAATTCCCCTTCTGACAGAATTCCACAGAAGTAGGCAGAATTTCTGAAATTCCATGGAATTCTGGCAGAAGCAAAATGTGAAAATTCTGCACTGATGGAATTTCTATTTTCCCAATCCAGCTCAAGACATGCTGTGTGCGGTGGTCACTAAGTCACAAATTTTTTTATCATGTTATACAATAGACTGATAAGTTGTTTTCATTCGCCCTCCACAAACTTTAGCAAATGCCTCAGACTTTGTAACCACATTTCTGTGCTCCTTGGACTTGTTGTTTCACTCTAAGGTATTCTTTCCATTATGAACAAACATGCTAGCACATAACAACCTTACCATCTTTCTAGTCTGCTCCATTGCGCAGCTCCCAAGGTGTTTACAGAGAGAACTGCCCCCCCTTCCCTCCTGATCTCCCTCAACCACCCCATCCTCCCACTTGCCCCCTTCTACCTATCACTTTCCCCATTGCCCTGTCCCATCCCCTCTTGAAGCTGTTCACAGTTTTTAAGTGTAAGCACCCTCTGGGAACTTACAGATTAAATTGGGTAGTTGGGCAGAGAGACAGACAGACAGCAGTGGTGCCAGTAGGTCTGGGGTGTGGGCCTGTTTGCTGCCAGCAGAGGGGCCCCATCCCTAGGTGGTATAAAAAGAGGATTTGGCACCATTTAGAGAGAGAGATTTAGAGGGGGAGCAGAAGAGAGAGGAGTTGGGGGTTCGGCCCACAGGTTCCGCTGGAGGGTTGCAGCGGGGCCAGGGTGGGCTGCTTGCCATCCCTGCCCTCCTCCCTCAAAGACCCACGTATGAAAATGCGGTGGTCTGGGTAGTGAGTGTAAGGGGAAGCAGTGAAGCAGCAAGTCTGAGCCCTATCAGAGCAACTGGGAGTCGGAGCCTGTGAGGAGCAGAAGTATTGGAAGCCCGCTATGTGATCTCTGGTACCATGGTAGGGTAAGCACTGATGGGGACCTTGTTTTCTGAATAATCTCACCCATGGGCGAGTGCACCCTGTGCACTGTGAATCATCCCATTCCAAGGCAAAATATGGGACTTCAGAGGAGCTGACTTTGATAAGATGGCCAACAGAGTTAAGCTAGCCCTGGCAAAAAGAAATACAGGTGAGGGGATACAAGCAAAGTGGGCAAGCATTAAGGATGCAATACTTGAAGCAACATCCCATTGTGTTAGGGAGGAAAGGAAGTGCAAAAGAAGAAGGAAACCACTTTGGTTCTCAAAAACAGTAGCAGAAAAGGTCAGAGCCAAAAGGCTGGCCTTCAGGAAATATTAGGGAATGTAGCAGGATGACGATAGGGAGGCATACCAAACTTCCCTAAGGGAAGCAGGGAAGGCAGTAAGGCAGGCAAAGGCCCAAACCGAGGAAACACTAGCACAAACAGTAAAAGAAGGTGACAAGACTTTCCATAGACACATTAGTGAAAGGAGAAAGTCCAGAGGGGGTATTGTTAAGATCAAAGGGGATAAGGGGGCATGTGAGGAGGAGGACCATGTAAAAGCATCTATCCTAAATAGATACTTCTGCCCGGTATTTACTGAAAAGAAGGTAGGGCAGGGCCCACAGCTCAGCACCATGGACATGGGGAGGGAGGTGTGCACTAGTCCCTTCACAAAAGAAAGGGTCCTATAAGAGCTCGATAAGCTCAGGGTGGACAAGGCAATGGGACCTGATGGCATACATCCCAGGGTACTAAAGGAGCTAAGGGTGGAACTAGCAGAGCCATTATCAGAACTGTTCAGTGAGTCTCTGAGCACAGGAGAGATCCCAGAAGACTGGAGAAGGGCTCATGTGATGCCGCTCCACAAGAGTGGTAGCAGGGAGGAGGCAGGGAACTACAGACCAGTCAGTCTTACCTCAGTAGTGGGCAAGATTATGGAGGCACTCCTTAAGAAAAGGATAGTGCAACACCTGGAATCTATAGGAGCACAGGATCCAAGGCAGCATGGGTTTACAAAAGGAAGGTCCTGTCAAACTAATCTCATAGATTTCTTTGACTGGGTAACCAGAGTGGTGGACCAAGGGGGAGCAGTTGATGTCGTCTACCTTGACTTCAGCACAAAGCTTTCGATACTGTTCCATGTAGAAGATTGATTAATAGCTGGGTAGGCTCAGGGTGGGTCAGAAGTTGGTCAACTGGGTATAAACTGGTTGACGGGCAGAAAACAGAGAGGGTGGTAAATGGTATCAGTCAGAAGAGATGCAAGTCACAAGTGGGGTACCTCAGGGATCAATCCTGGAGCCAGTCCTCTTCCATATCTTCATCAGTGACATTGCAGATGGACTGGAGGGTGAGGTTTGTCTGTTTGCAAATGACACCAAGATCTGCAACAGAGTAGATGATCCAGATGGGGTGGGCAGAATGAGAAGAGATCTGGATAAACTAGCAAAATGGTCGGAAGAGTGGCAACTGGGGTTTAATGCAAAGAAGTGCAATATCATGCACATAGGGAAGAGAAACCCTGAAGCCACCTATAGGCTGGGAGGGGAGTTGCTGGCAGTCACAAGCGAAGAAAGAGACTTGGGCATCATCATCACCGATGACCTGAAATCATCCAAGCAGACCACTAAAGCAGTGGGTAAGGCTAGGGGGATGTTGGGGTGTATTAGTAGGGGTACCACAAATCAGAAGAGGGAGGTAATAATCCCTCTTTACAAGACACTGGTTAGGCCCCATCTGGAGTACTGCGTGCAGTATTGGAGGCCACACCTTCACAAGGACATTAACCAAATTGAGGCAGTCCACAGAAGAGCAAACAAAATGGTGCAGGGACTGCATCAGAAAACATATGAGGACAGATTAACAGAGCTCAATATGTATGCCCTAGAGCAAAGGAGGGAGAGAGGTGATATGATCGAAACATTCAAACACCTTAAGGGCATTAACAAGGTGAAAGAGTCTAACGTGTTTCAATATAAGAACAATAGCAGGACAAGAGGACACAGCATGAGATTAAAGGGAGGCCGATTAAGAGGTAATGTGAGGAAGTTCTTTTTCACAGAAAGGGTGGTGGATGCATGGAACGGCCTACCTCAGGAAGTGGTGGATATGAATACAGTGCAGGGCTTCAAACAGGCATGGGACAGGCATAAGGGAGCAATACAGATGAGTATGAATAGATAGACCACTGACAGAGCAAAGGCCAATGGCACATTTATAAGGTAGAAAAAGAAATGGGCAGACTGGATGGGCCTTGCAGTCCTTATCTGCCGTCATCTTCTATGTTTCTATGTAACTGCTCTTATATTTATTCTAGTTTTAATTGGCAACATTCCTGACTCTAATCTTAGAAAGCTTGTAGGGCAGTCTCTTGGAAGGTCTATCTTATTCCTAATAAATGCATTTTGGATCATTTCTATATTACATTTCTCAAGGCCTAACCCCCAGATTTTGCTCCAATATTAGGCCTGGCTAATTGTTTTTGCTTCAGATGCTTTTCTCATAGCCTCAAAAGAGTCATTTGCAAATTTATTGGCAAATGACCTTATGGTCCCGATTGTTTTATTAGAGTTATTCTTTATTTCAGACCTATGTTGTTTCCAGGTCACCTTTGAGTCAAGAGTAACACCTAAATACCTGTATTCAGTAACCAGCTCAAATTGTTCCCCCTGAATGGACCACACTTTTATTTCCCAATACCATTGTTTGAGGTGTATCAATATTTAGATCAAGGTCCAACGTGTTTAGTGAGTTCATAGTGCTAGTCATGCCTATTTTTAGTCCAAGTGGGGGTCTATGAGATTAGTCTGGCATCGTCCACATTTAATAATAATTGTATCTTTTCATTATTTATTAATTGGGGGAAAGTATCATTATTTTTGATATGTTTAATTAATGTCTCAATACATAAATGAAATAACAGTGGTGCCAGCAGACAACCTTGTTTTACCCCTGGTTCACACTAATTTCTTTTGTCAGAGCACCATCCTTTGTATATCTAATCTCTGAAATTGTGTTTGAATGAAGCCTTTTTAGAATAGCTAACAAATGGTATCTATTCTCGTGTCTTCCAAGATATCCCATAGTTTCTCCTATTCACCGAGTCAAATGCTGCCCTAATGTCTATAAAACAGATATATAATATACCTTTTCTCCCACGTGCATACTTATCTAGCAAGTAATTTAAAGTTAAAATTAGGCCGGCCCTGTGGCGCTGAGGACTGAGGCGCTGGCGCCTTACCTCGAACCACGCCGGCGACCTGGGTTCAGGAATGAATTCAGGATGCCTGGGGCTGGCAGGGGAAGGAGAGGAATGAGCATCTGTAGGACTGCTCTCCTCTCCTGGGGTTGGTAGCGGGACGGCATCGCTCTGCAGTGGCCTCTGGTGGAGACCAGGAGCACTGCAGAAGCAACGCAAGGAGGGAACAACACAGAAAAACTGGAAAACGCTTCAAGATCGACCGGATGATGGCTACCGGCCCACTGATGCCACCAATGCCCTGAAGGAACCATTTCCACCTCAGCAGCACCCCGGAGGCCAAGTAGTTGGTGTGGTCCCCCCCCCCGGTGCCTTCCCCTCAGAGGGCGGGGGCCCACCCGGTGAAGAGTTACATCCAGGTTATCCTGGGGGTGGCTGCTATGTTAGGTTGAAGGCTCTGGAAGTGACAGAATGGATCAGAAGGGACCTTGGTAAGCCTGAAGGAGTGGTGGGTTGTGGAGCACGAAGGCGGGAAAAATAATAATAAAGTAAAAATTAGATCTAAAGTGCTGTGCTGCTTTTTAAAACCACTTCAACCCATATAAGTAGTCTATCCAAAATTAACCTAAAATAGATTTTTTGAATAACTGGGAGCAAAGTAATAGGCTTATAACACCTAAAATCTTGTTTATCTCCTTTTAATGTTGATTGCTCGCACGCACAAGAAACATATTGCGGCAGCTTTCTCCAGAAGCAGGTTTTGGAGGCGAGGCACTGTTGTGGCCAATGCCCCCACAGCCTTTAAAGGCTTGGCCCACTTCCCCCAATGCTGTGGCACGTGCCACCGAGTTCACAAACAATATTAACCCCCACCCCGCTGAGGGGGTGCCCAATCCCCCTCGGCAGCATGTGCCACCCCACTGTGTTTGTTTGCTGATGGGGGCCCCAATCCCCGTCGGCTTCAGTGCCCCAAGAATTATGTTGCCAATGGGGGAGCCCACTCCCCATCGGCATTACGTAACCCCCCCACTTTTGTTGTCTGCCGATGGGGTGCCCAATCCCGTCGGCATAATATCACCCACTTTTATTTGTGTGCCGGCCAGGGCTGCCCAATCCCGTCGGCGCAATACTATTACCCTTCTTTTGTTGTGTGCTGATGGGGTGCCAAATCCTCATCGGCTACAGCTGCCCCCCAAAGACTCGTTGGCACACTGGGAGCCCACCCCAGCGTGCCACATGCCCTGTAAAATCAAAAATGGTCCCGATGTCTTTTTTTTTTTTTAACCTCTAAAAAAGAAAACGGTCCCTCGGTCTCCTGCCACCCTCCACAACCCACGCCCACCCACTGCACACCCTGCCTCTCAACACACACCCCATACTTACCTCCGGAGTCTGGCGTGATGATCTTCGGTGGATTGGGAACACATCTGCACTCTTTAAAGCCGACCACGAACTGAGGAGATGATGGTCAGCTGTATAATGGAATAAATAGGGTTTTTTCAACTTTGATGCATATCTCAGGCATTTTTTTGAATTTTGGCACCACATTTTCAACATGGGGTTTTTGGGGTCCCTCCTATTGAAATCTGGCACTGTCATGGCATTATTCGGCCCTGAAAGGTGATTTCACGGTCACTGCGCGTAATCCCCTTTTGGGACCAATTAACAAAATAACAGCGCCAGTGTTCATGAGGTGGGCTCTCAAAAAGCCTATAATGCAAATTTGGTGGGAAAAATAAAAAAAATTACTGTTTTACGAGTGTGCATTGCGCAGTTGCTATGCACGCTCGTAACTTTGCGAATTTGCAATATTTTCACACCAGATTTTCAACATTGGCATTTTTTCAGACCTCCTTGTGAATAGTACAACTGTCATTTTTCACATCATGGCCGAAATGTGTTTTCGGACTTCCAGTGCAGAATAGCGCAGTCGCTGTGGGAAATCAGTGTTCAGGATAGATTAAGAAAATTACAGTGGAACTGTTCATGAGCAAAGCTCCTAAAATGCCTATGTTGAAAATTTGGTGACAATACTCCATAAAATGACTGTGTTACGAGCATGCGTTGCGCAGTTTGCATGCACGCTCGTAACTTCACGAATTAATAATATTTTCACTCCAGATTTTCAACATTGCCATTCTTCTGCACCTCCTTATGAACAGTACAGCTGTCATTTTTCACATCCTGGCCAAAATGTGTTTTCACAGTTCCTGCACAGAATAGCGTGGTCACTGTGGGAAATCTGTGTTTGGGGCACATTATGAAAATGATAGTGACACTGTTCATTAGCAGAGTTCCTAAAATGCCTATATTGAAAATTTGGTGACAAAAGTCCATAAAATGAGTGTGTTACGAATGTGCATTGCGCAGTTTCCACGCATGCTCGTACCTTCGTAACTTTGCAACATTTTCACTCCAGATTTTCAGCATTGCCATTTTGCCACATCTCCTTATAAACAGTGCAACTGTCATTTTTCACATCCTGGCCAAAATGTGTTTTCGCTCTTCCAGCGCACAATTGCGCAGTCGCTGTGGGAAATCAGTGTTTGGGACAGATTAAGAAAATCCCACTGACACTGTTCATGACCAGAAGTCCTAAAATGCCTATGTCAAAAATGTTGTGATGAAACTCCATAAAATGGCCGGCCCGTCGGCACGGTGGTAGCGCTACCGCTCACGATGCTGGTGACCTGGGTTCGGGAACGAGCCTGGGGAGCTGGAGGGCTGGCTGGGGGGAGAAGGCTGAGCATCCGTGGGACTGCTTGCCTTCTCCAGGGAGGGAGGGGGGACAAGGTTCAGAGCTTGACTGACCCCAGGCGGAGGCCTGGGGTACAGCAAGGGCCTGACCAATCCAGGAGGGGTGAGCGCTGCAAGCAGACGTCGTGGAGCTCCGCTTTGACGTCAGGGTGAATGGCACACCCAGAAAAGAACAGGGAAAAAACACCTTCATCGCTCTGGGTAGACGGAGCACCAGCACAGACCTCAGTGGTCCCCTGCCTGTCCCAGACAGCAGCCCCGATGAAGTAATGTTAGTTCGGGGTGCCTGGGCCCCACCTCGTCCCCACCTGTGGGGTAGATCCAAGGCTACATGGGGGGACCACCGTGGGGCTCCAGGCATGGAAGGAACCGAGGCAGATGCCATGCACTCCTGAAGAAGTGGAGCATAGGGGGCAGGAAGGCGGAAAAACAGCAAGTTCAAAAATAAAAAAGAAACTCCATAAAATGACTGCATTACAAGCGTGTGTTGTGCAGTTTCCATGCACCCTTGTAAGTTTGCAAATTAGTAATATTTTCATGCCAGATTTTCAACACTGGCATTTGTTCACACCTCCTTATGAACAGTACAGCTGTCATTTTTCACATCCTGGCTGAAATGTGTTTCCGCTTCCAGTGCAGAATACCGCAGTCGCTGTTGGAAATCAATGTTTGGGACAGATTAGGATTGAGCGACTGGGGGGGAGTGACTTAGCTCAACTGAGCTCAGTTGGGACTGCTGCGGATTTCTTTGTGGGCAGGAAAAGATGACAACGCAGGCAGCAGCCCAGTACAAAAGACCAGCCTGCAGCGCCAGGAGACACAGAATGAGTGAGTGAGAGAGGGGGAGTGAGTGAGCTCAACGGAGCTCTGTTGGGACTGCTGCAATTTCTTTGTGAGCAGGAAAAGGCAGCAATGCTTGCTTGAGCCCAGTACAAAAGGCCAGCCTGCAGCGCTGACAGAAACGGAATGAGCGAGTGAGAGAGGGGGAGTGTGCGAGCTCAACGTAGCTCTATTGTGACTGCTGCGGATTTCCTTGTGAACAGAAAAGGGTGGCAACGCAGGCAGAAGCCCAGTACAGAAAGGCAGCCTGCAGTGCCGGCAGAAACAGAATGAGCAAGTGAGACAGGGGGAGTGAGCGAGGCCAACGGAGCTCTGTCGGAACTCCTGCAGATTTCTTTGTCGGCAGAAAAAGATGCCAACAGAGGCAGGAGCCCAGTACAAAAGGGCAGCCTGCAGTGCCAGGAGAAAAAGAATGAGCGAGTGAGATGGGGGAGTGAGCGACCTCAATGGAGCTCTGTCGGGACAGCTGCGGATTTCTTTGTGGGCAGGAAAAGCCGCCAATGCAGGCAGGAACCCAGTACAAAAGGGCAGCCTGCAGCAGCGGGAGACACAGACCGAGCGAGTGAGGCAGAGGGGGAGTGAGTGAGCGAGCTCAAAAGAGCTCTATTGTGACTGCTGCAGATTTCTTTGTGGGCAGAAAAAGCTACCAATGCAGGCAGAAACCCAGTACAAAAGGGCAGCCTGCAGCGCTGGCAGAAACAGAACGAGCGAGTGAGACAGGGGGAGTGAGTGAGGTCAACGGAGCTCTATCGTGACTGCTGCGGATTTCTTTGTGGGCAGAAATGGGTGGCAACACAGGCAGGAGCCCAGTACAGAAGGACAGCCTGCAGTGCCGGCAGAAACAGAATGAGCAAGTGAGATGGGGGAGTGAGCGAGGCCAACGGAGCTCTGTCGGGACTGCTGCAGATTTCTTTGTCGGCAGAGAAAGATGCCAACAGAGGCAGGAGCCCAGTACAGAAGGGCAGCCTGCAGTGCCGGCAGAAACAGAATGAGCAAGTGAGACGGGGGAGTGAGCGAGGCCAATGAAGTTCTGTCGGCACTGCTGCAGATTTCTGTGTCGGCAGGAAAAGATGCCAACAGAGGCAGGAGCCCAGTAGAAAAGGGCAGCCTGCAGCGCCAGGAGAAAAAGAATGAGCGAGTGAGACGGGGGAGTGAGCGACCTCAATGGAGCTCTGTCGGGACAGCTGCGGATTTCTTTGTGGGCAGGAAAAGGTGCCAAGGCAGGCAGGAGCCCAGTACAAAAGGGCAGCCTGCAGCGCCGGGAAAAACAGAACAAGCAAGTGAGAGAGGGGGAGTGAGCGAGCTCAACGGAGGTGTATCATGACTGCTGCGGATTTCTTTGTGGGCAGGAAAAGGTGGCAATGCAGGCAGGAGACTAGTACAAAAGGCCAGCCCGCAGTGCCGGCAGAAACGGAACGAGCAAGTGAGAGAGGGGGAGTGAGTTAGCTCAGCGAAGCTGTGTCGGGACTGCTGCAGATGTCTTTATGGGCAGAAAAAGCCGCCAATGCAAGCAGCAACCCAGTACAAAAGGGCAGCCTGCAGCAGTGGGAGACACAGAATAAGCAAGTGAGGAAGGGGGAGTGAGCGAGCGAGCTCAACAGAGCGATATTGTGACTGCTGCAGATTTCTTTGTGGGCAGAAAAAGGCGCCAATGCAGGCAGGAACCCAGTACAAAAGGGCAGCCTGCATTGCTGGCAGAAATGGAACGAGCGAGTGAGACAGTGGGAGTGAGTGAGGGCAATGGAGCTCTATCGGGACTGCTGCAGATTTCTTTGTGGGCAAGAAGAGGTGCCAGTGCAGGCAGGAGCCCAGTACAAAAGGACAGCCTGCAGCGCTGGGAGAAACAGAACAAGCGAGTCAGAGAGGGGGAGTGAGCAAGCTCAACGGAGCTCTATCATGACTGCTGCAGATTTCTTTGTGGCCAGAAGAAGGCGGCAACGCAGGCAGGAGCCCAGTACAAAATGGCAGCCTGCAGCGCTGACAGAAACGGAATGAGCAAGTGAGAGAGGGGGAGTGAGCGAGCTCAACAGAGCTCTGTCGGGACTGCTGCAGACTTCTTCGTGGGAAGAAAAAGGTGCCAACAGAGGCAGGAGACCACTACAAAATGGCAGCCTGCAGCACCAGGAGAAACAGAATGAGCGAGTGAGACAGGTGGAGTGAGCGACCTCAACAGAGCTCTGTCAGGACTGCTGCAGATTTCTTTGTGGGCAGAAAAAGCCACCAACAGAGGCAGGAGCCCAGTACAAAAGGGCAGCCTGCAGCACCAGCAGAAACAGAATGAGTGAGTGAGAGAGGGGGAGTGACCCACTTCAACGGAGCTCTGTTGGGACAGCTGCAGATTTCTTTGTGGGCAGAAAAAGGTGCCAACGCAGGCAGAAGCCCAGTACAAAACGGCAGCCTGCAGCGCCGGGAGAAACACAACAAGCGAGTGAGAGAGGGGTGAAGCTGAGCTCAACAGACCTCTATCATGACTGCTGCAGATTGTTTTGTGGGCAGAAAAGGCGGCAATTAGGCAGGAGCCCAGTATAAAAGGCCAGCCTGCAGTGCTGGCAGAAACGGAATGAGCGAATGAGAGAGGAGGAGTGAGCTAGCTCAATGGACCTGTGTCAGGATGGCTGCAGATTTCTTTGTGGGCAGAAAAAGCCACCAACAGAGGCGGGAGCCCAGTACAAAAGGACAGCCTGCAGCACCAGCAGAAACAGAATGAGCGAGTGAGAAAGGGGGAGTGACCCACCTCAACAGAGCTGTCAGGACAGCTGCAGATTTCTTTGTGGGCAGAAAAATGTGCCAATGCAGGTAGGAGCCCAGTACAAATGACCAGCCTGCAGCACTGGGAGAAACAGAACGAGCGAGTGACACAGGGGCAGTGAGTGACCTCAACGGACCAACGCAAACAACATTCGGCATTCACAAATGCTTATTTAAACAATGGGACAATAATGCCTTTGTTCCAGTATTGGGGCAATATTAGATGATTACTTATAAGTGAGAATATAGGGGACAACAAGATATCTGGGTTATGCAAAAAGACCTCTGCGGGTAGACCATCTGTGCCCGCTGCCTTATTTCTTTTTTTTAGGCCAAGATTGCTAATCTCACTTCATTAACTGAAAATAAGAAAAAACATTCATTTAGGCAAGCTGTTGAAAGATGTATATCTGCATTTGATGCCTTGTCACTTTTATCTATAATAAATATTGTACTAAAGTGATCTATCTGCATTTCCTCAGTAATCATACCTGTACTGTATGTTATTTTCATCACAACCAAAGGCGACCAGGGACCAGAAGGTTTTTGTGTCCTTCATTACTATGCACTCCTGTAGATTTTCCCATAGTTTACATTTATAAGCCTTTTTTTATAATGTAATAGCTTTTTTAGCTCTTCTTAGCTCACCTGTGAGTCCTGCCTTCTTTAAGACCCTCTATGACAAAACGTTTGCTGAAATCTGTAATTGCTTCTATCGCTCCTAGCAGCTTGACTATTGTTCCTCTCTTCTTCGACACTAGTCCCAGCTGCTTATCCAAATCAGCCCTTGCCACTACTACTCCCCCCCCGCCCCACTTGCCCTTAGCACCCTCTGCATCCCTCTTATTCACCACCCCTTCTGCCGCATTTACCTAAGGCTTACACACTGTTATGTGTACCTCCATAGCTTAGAATTTCCATCCAGGCCTGTAACGTGTTTCTGCTGGACAGGAATATAAATAATCTTTCTTTTTCTTCTATGGTTTGTATATGACATCCATACACAACCTGCTCCTGTGGGAACTGTATATATATATATATATATATATATATATATATATATATATATATATTGTGTGTATATATATATATATATATATATATATTACGCTCGGGTTGTGTTATGTATATCTTTCTTGTACAAGTGACTTGGAATGTAATACTCTGCTCCTATCGGTATTGTAAACATGTTGTTCCTTTTGTATTATGTATATTTATATGTAACTGTACAATTTTCCCTGCCAGCAGCAGGTCCACCTTGTAAATGAGATTGCTCAATGGTGATCGCTTGGATAAATAAAGATTTGATTTGATTGATTGATTTTATATTCTTTCTTAAGGTTTTTTAGTGCAACTAATACTGTGTAAGAAGGTATCTTAGCTTTGAGTTTCCCTATTCTCTTGATCACAATCCTTAAAATATAGCAATCTTTATCAAACCATGGGTTATATGCACCAATGTCCACTTTATTTAGTGTCCTTTTTCAGTGGGCCTCAACTTTTCTCATAAACATATTAAAGTTTTGCACTACATTCCCTGTCACACCTAAATCAGAGTGTTGAAATTCAGAAACTACCTTACATGTCTACCCACTATTGATTGTATTCTCAGTAACTTCTTTGGAACACTCATTCCACTGTATTTTTTCCCATACTTAGTGCACATATGCAGGTCCGCTTTTTTCTTCGCTGCTATATTTTTTCTTATTTTCTTAAGATTGGAGGCGGGAGTGCATGCAATAGGATAGTGGTCACTATCCCAAACTTTGTGTACCTGGAAGATTTTGGCTGCATGGTAATCAGCAGCATCAATACAAAAAAGATCCAAAACACCGCCACCTTTTACCGTTGGGAACGTATATTCCCCTTCCCAGTCTCCCTTAGTTCATCCATTTAGTACCCTTAATCCAAATTCTTCAAAAAAATGTAAAATTGTTTTACCATTTCGTGTTCATTTTTTATCTTTAGACTGCCTAATAGGGATATTCATGGTGTCATCAACACCCTAGTCAAGGGATAGGTCCTCAGTCCTATTACCTATGTGCGCATTAAAATCACCAGCCTTAATGCACATTACTCCTGGGAATCTAACATTAATTGACTCAAAAGCATCACCCATTGATTTTATTATATTTTGAAATTCTCATTGCTTTAATCCTGGTGGAATATAAATATTAAATAATGCCTAAGCCTTTTTATTGCTTGAAATTAGTGTGTACATAAAAAACTCATTAAACCTACTTGCTTCTAAGCATTTAAAATCAAGCCCAGCATTAATATAAATTGCAAGCCCCCCTTTAACCTTCCATATTTACTAGTCCTGTAAGCTAGAGAGATCCATGCCTTATAGCCCTCTATTAGCATTTTCTCTACGTTCCCGATCCAAATCTCTTGTAGCAGGATGACAGGAAACTTTTTCAGCTATTCAAGGCAATCTTTGCCCAATAATTTTACTTCAAGCCCTGCAATATTCCAGCTAATAACTTTTAATATGTTTTCACCTCATTTTGTGGAACTCAGACAAAGATTAATGTACAAGTTAGCCAGCCTGGGAGTGGGTCCCAAGATGGTAGCCTGGGTAAAGAATTGGCTGGAGAACAGGACACAGAGGGTAATAGTAAATGGAGTCCACTCTGAAGAAAGGGGGGGTTACTAGTGGGATACTGCAGGGTTCAGTACTAGGACCGGTCCTCTTCAATGTCTTTATAAGCGACATTGCAGATGGACAGGAAGGAAAAGTATGTCTCTTTGCAGATGACACAAAGATCTGCAACAGAGTTGATACACAAGGTGGGGTGGAAAGGATGAGAAGGGACTTGGCAAGGTTAGAGGAATGGTCAAATGTATGGCAGCTTAGATTCAATGCTAAGAAGTGCAAGGTAATGCACCTGGGAAACAAAAACCCAGGGGAAGAGTACACAATGGGGAGATACTAACAACAACAAAAATGGAAAGTTACCTGGGGTAGTCATATCAGATGACCTAAAGGTGGGCAAGCAATGTGAGAGGGCAGTAAGGAGGGCTGGGGGGATACTGGGATGGAGAGGGAGAGGCATCACCAGTAGAAAACAAGAAGTTGTTATCCCTCTGTACAGACAGCTGGTGAGACCCCATCTGGAGTACTGCATGCAGTTCTGGAGACCTAATCTCTGCAAAGACATAAACAGGATGGAGGCATTCCAGAAGAGGGCAACTAAAATGGTGCAGGGTCTGCACCAGAAGACACATGAAGAGAGACTTAAGGAGCTTAGTATGTATAGCTTTGAGGAAAGGAGGGACGGGGGGGACACGATAGAAACTTTCAAGTACCTCAAGGGAATCAACAAAGTCCAAGAGGGTAGCATCTTTCAGAAAAAGAGGTGTGCAAGAACAAGGGGCACAATTTGAAGATGGGGGCAGCTCAGAGATAATTTAAGAGTATTTTTCACAGAGGTTGTGGATGCATGGGAGCGGCTTCCAGAGGAGGTTGTGGAGTCAAAAACAGTGGTGGAATTCAAGCATGCATGGGACAGTCATAAGGCAATTCTAGGGGGTTGGGGGTAGGAAGAAGTAGGCTGTTGGTTAACTTGGATCTGCAGCTTATCCATTAGGTAGGGAAATGGGCAGACTGGGTGGGCCAAGCGGTCCTTATCTGCCGTCAAATTCTATGTTTCTATGTTTCAGTCAAGTGCTCTCAGATAAATTTATTGTACTTTTTGAATTGACACTACTGATCACTGTCTCATCATCTGATGAGTTCAGATAGGAGCCAGAAGAGCTCTCTAAGTCCAAGATGTCCCTAACTGTTTCTTTCCTCTTCTTGCTACCGATTCTATTTCCTCCCCTTCTAGACTATGTTCAGTTTCAACAGGTCTCATAAAGGCAGTAATATGTGGTTGTTGGAGGGAGGAGGTTCCCTTTTTCCCTTTAGTTATAGGGACAGCAACCTTCTCACCTAGTTTGCTATTTGAGGCAATTTCCTGATCAGATCTTATGGTTGCATCTAAGGTTATTCCCATATCAAGGAATCTTTCCTTACTCATCAGGATTTGTTTTCTTTTGCCCAAACTCTTTAGCACAACAAAAATCCAACCCTTATAGAGACTTGTCTTATACCTAATGTATATACAGACTTAATATCTTGCCAACCAATTTTATTCCCCATTATTCCATTTACCAGGTTATATATTGATAATTTAAGTATATAGGTATTTTCATTTTTTTATACTTCAGAATCCCCCTTAAATAAATGGTTGGTAGCGTTTCACCAGCTGCAACCAGTCGTTCCTTTTTTTCTTCAGCTGTTTCAGATTTTTTATCTTTAGATTCTTCTGCCTTTCTTGAGGTTTTGTTATATTTAACTTTTTTAGTATTAGTATATTCTTTAGCTAGTCCTATTTCCTCATCTTTTTCCTTTCCTTGTCTATCTGTTTGCCCATCCATAGACTTTATATTATCCTCCTTACCACTTCTTTGTTTCTTTTTATCTATTATTTTTAATGTTGTTTTCCACGCTAATCTGATTCTTTCTTTGATTTAACTCAGTGATCATAGCTCTATTTCATTTATTTCTTTATTTGCCACCTCTTCTGTAATTGATTTTATTGTTTTTATACCCTTTTTTCCTTTATTCATACTTTTGTAATCTTTCTTCTTCAATTGGTTACAACTAACTTTTACTTCTTCTCCCTCTTTCTCCAAATTATTTCTCATTATGCTATTAGCTTAACATGTCTTGTTACCCTCACAAGTGTCAACCTTTTTAACATAAAAGTAAATAAATGCTCTGAACAGAGCTACCAGTTCAGTTCCAAGAGCTGGACATTTCCAAAGTGTATTTCCATTTTTAGTTCATTTATTTATTTAATTAATTAAGCCTTCATTATTATTCAAACCTTTATTCAAGGAGTTAGATTGATCTTTTTCAGCTTCTTGTTTAAGTTGATATTGACATCTGACCCTTCATTTGGTCCAAGTCAAGGGATTTTATCTATTAAACCAAGTTTTGATGGGGGATCCAAACTGTTATTATTTATATAAGGTGTTAGAAAAGACCCATAATCATTAAGATAAGAACCTTGATTATTAGTCTGTGTCTCTTGCTGAGTTTTTAGATCTATGCCTCTAGAAGTAGTTTCAGCTCTTGGAACTGATATTACAGTTTCAGTTGTTTCAATCAATAAGCATTCATAATTTTTATCGATAGTTATATCCTTTTGTATACCATTAGTTTTTTTGTTACAGTTGACATCCTGAACCCTTTGTTGTGTGTCAGCATTATCATTTTCACAAACCATTTTACCTTTAGTTACAGATAAATCTGACAGATGTAACTCAGGTCCAGTTATATTAGTTAAGTTATTAACATCTCTCTTTTCTTTACCCAGTGACACATCACCAGTAATAATGGCAGCTTCTTCCCAACTTCTAATCCTTTTTAGCAAGGGGTGTGTAAATGGCTGTGTCCCCAAGCTGCAGCTCTTAAATGGGGATGACATTAACCTTGGAGTAAAGTTTTTTGCCACTCTTTTATTGCCACGTAACTCAATATAGTTAGCTGCAGGGCACAGAAATGGTGTAATTTTTTGCAAAGTCCCCTTGACCTGTCTTAGAGATTGCCACTACTTTTTTCTTGTTATCCTTATGACTATATGTCTTGGAGGGTTTTTTGTGTATTGTTAGATATTTTTCTCAAAAGACACAGAGCAATAAATTTAGAATAAGTGCCCACTGTATTTTAAAAGTACAGAAGAAAAGGGGATGATGTGTTGAGATATTACAAATACTCTAAGCAGTTGGAGGTACTAATATTTTCCCTCAAATGTACTAAATCCAGTTGACAGAATCATCCATTACCACAAGTGCAAACAGTAGAGAATACTTAGCCTCTTTTAAGGAGGAGAGACTCTTTGTCTCTTAGTCTCTATTGCCTATTTGAGATGCTTGTCTTCAGGGAAAGAAAGCACAATACTGAGCCCTCAAACATGTGCTCTTTAATCAGGCTGATTCTTGACAATACAACACCTGCTTGTGTAGAATAGCTAAAGAAGGCCCAGTTTGAATTTTCTGATAGCTAGAAAGTCTTTTATCAATGAAATCTTGCTCCATGGAAAATGCAGAGAAAAGTTCATTTCTTCCTCCTTACACCAGTTTCTAGGACAGGACTCCACCAGCTCCCTTATACTTTTTCTTTCCCACCAGAAGATTAATATTGCTTCATTTAGCAACTCCACTGATTAAAGAAAAAAAAAAGAAGTAAGTTTTTTTTGTTTAAAGTTCTGAGATCATACAATTCCTATTCATTAAGCTACTATTTCGGAAAAGTTCATAAATACTACAATCTTCCAGAGGTAACTAGGTAGCTAAAATAAGTTTGCACTTAGCAAAACTTAGTTAAAAATTACTAAATTAGGAATGTAAAGGAGCTGATATCCTAACTCAGCCAGCATAAAAAGTTGGGACTAAAAAGCTACATTGTGCACTTGTAGATACCCCTCTAATTATCTAAGTATATTATTATTAATTTTATTATGACTATCTACTGGAACCCAATTTACTAGACTAAAAGACCAGTGTCAACATAGAAAAATAGAAAACTAGAGATAAGGCTCGATAAGTCTCAAGCACAATACGCAATATAACTAAAGGTCAACAGTAACATCGACACCTTACTTACTTGTTCAAAACTGAATATGTATGCTTAACCACACTAGCCATGCAAACCCTCTATAGCCACAAAGTCAGCATTTATAACTGCTTCAAGAGGCTCCGCAAAACACTCTTCTTGCAGCCCAATTCAAGACAAGGCTCCAAAAACTTATCAAGGTCTAGTTACACATGACTGGGCTGCTTCTATAAAAAGCATTGAAAGCAATGTGCTCAAGTGGCTGAAGCGGGGCAGAATGTCTTGAATCAGGATCAACTCAGCCAGTCAGATAGTTAAACGAGCTAACTCAGGCACTGCTAGTGCCACGCTACATACTCTCCAACTTGGAAAAGATTCGGAAGATTCTGAGGATCTGAGAGCACAAATGTGCTGTTATAGCATTGGGGGCTCACAAGACCTTTAAACGGTGTGAAATTTAAAAAATAAAACTGTCAGAAAATTAAAATGTAGTAACTATATACTTTTGTAATTTCAGAAACTTTTGCGCTCTAAGAGCTAGTTTGGCTGACCATCTAAAGGCAAACTATACGAAGTCTTAATTCGATAGTTGGCTAAAATAGCAAAAAATATTCTTCTCCATTACAAACCCAGTAGCCAACCCGAGCGGGAGAAAAACACTCCTAATACACAGAAATAAAGCCGAAGATTAAAGACAACAATAGGCTACAGGCTATATGCTATGCTATATACTAAATGCAAATGTAAATGCAATGTGCAATGTGCAGAAACATCCCTTTAATGGTAGCAGAGGTGCAGAGAAGCTGTGGCAACAGACTGAACATCCACGCATAGAATAAGCATAGCTTTCTTCTCTCTGCGGTGCTTTCAGCCATTCTGAGTGGCTCCTTTGTTGGTTATCTCAACCTCCCCCAGGTGCAGCCACCTCAGAGAGGCCCGCAATATCTTCTGGCGACCCACTGGCTCAAAACACTGTCAGTGACCAACACCTGCAGGGAGACACAAAGACGCACCGGGAGAAGAGGGAGACACAAAGACATACTGGGAGAAGCTACGCCACCCATCAGTTCACAATAAGCTTATCTGGTAAGAAGACAAATGAGAGGGCAATGATGTCATACCTTTTCTAAATTAATTACAAGCATCATTTTCCTGCTTCTCTGGTCTGCTCCACAGACCAGAGAGCACTAGCAAATCCACAGCCTCCAGCAGTCGTGCCCAACTTCCTCTCAGATTCAGATTCAGCAGCCACTACAGTGCTCCCAGGAACGTGCAGCATTCCTTGGGGGAGACCAGCCAGGTGCATGGCATCAGCGACGGGGTATCCGGAAGGTCTTTGATGGTTCATCTTCATGCAAAAAGCAAGACCACTGAGGAAGTGTGGGACATCCTCAGTGAGGAAGCTATGCTCCTTGTGGTTTAAAATCAGCACCCTGCATTTTACAGTAACCCCTGCTGTAGCAAATTAAAGAAAGGCAAAGTCAGAAATGGGACTGGGACAGTAGAAACATCTCATGCTGTCACAATTGCTACCTCAGTTTAAGTTTAGCTGAGACTAAGAGAATGGAAAAGTAAGCAAGTGCCTGGGTGAAGACAGAGTGAAGTGAAGGGATATAAAATGAGAGTGCTACTGAGTTTGAAATACTCTTAAGTGACCCTGGTTGGAAATGGCTGGCCGCACCCCCCACATTGAGGCTACAAGCTCCTGAACCATAAGGTAAACCTTTTTGAGATATTTTCAAATTAACAGATGAATGTAAAATTAACTACAATGCACTGTACACACAGAAGTAAAGCATTAACTTAAAACGCTGTACTAATTCCTACCTTGGAGGTCCTAGTACCTTACCTATCTGATTAACAAAATTGTACATTAATGATTCAGTCAACTGTACCATGTCTAAATATCAATAAAGGCAATGTTTACAAAAAAAAATAAATGCTCTTAATTGAGATCTGTTTTGGTCCACATCAAATGCTGCTGTCAAGAATATAGCCTTTTCAACTCCAGGGAAGGTCTGCAAGCCGTATATTAATATGTTGATCTGTTGAAAAAAGAGATTGTGGCAGAAGAAATGTCCGGTTTCAGCCTGTGAATTTCCCCCACCGTAGTTATTACCCCCATGCTCCATGGAGTATTTTGCCAAGTTTCTCATTTTACATTAAAACAGTTTTGCACTTTTGATTCTGGAGTGGACATTGAATTTAATTCAATTTAATTGATTTAAATTGTGCCAATTACCTGCTAATGAACATTGCCACCTGCAGTTAGCCCACCAAAGCAAATAACTGCCATCTCGCAACCAACATCAGCAGAACCAGGTAATCAGTATCTTTCCATTTTCTTGGACTGTGTTTTCATGGTTGTACAGCAACCCCCCTCCCACCAAGTTACCACCTGGATACCCCTGGACATAGGAAGGAGGGGCTTGCATAAGAATACCACCTCCTTGTGGCAGCTCATCCCACTTGGCTGCCACCCTCTTATTAATTTGCAGTTTTTAACTTTTACTAAAGCTCCTTTGCTTTAAACCACTTTTGAGTTTATTTATTTCTTTTTTTTACAAAAGATTAGCCATTTATCCTGCTCACGTTAAAAACATTGCAAAACAGAGCAAAGGGCATCATTCTGCCCAGCTCTGCGTCACTTTACACACTGCCAGCACACTAACCTCTGCAGCTTGTCAAGTGCTGCTAGAAGAGGTGCTAATTGGGTTGTGATGCTGCTGCGCTTTAGAAATTCAATCCAGGACTGGCTCCGCTTTTGTGCCACAGCTGCCTAAATGTAAGTCGAGTATGCCTTAAATATTTTTTTGCTTTTGTTTTACCAGGAAAGATGGAAATGGCCTCAAAGTCCCATTTTCAGAAACACTACCAGTATTTACACTGCAACAGACCTCTTATGGCTGTTCAAGACTACAAACAGTCCTAAAATGCACTGTAGGCATGGAGCCTACATCACTCCCGTCCATGACCCAGAAGTGAGCCACTCTGTCAACTTCTACTATACTGCAGTCATTGACACTGTAGTGAGTGCAGTGGTCTACCACCCAATACGAGTGAGATGGGCACACTGGACATCAGGCACTGAACAAGGGACCATGGCCAGAGTCAACCCCCACACACACACCTATTGGTATAGTTGGCCATTTCCAGAGCACATCAGTTGTTTTGAGAACTGAAACTCTGAAGGTACTTGCTACTGGAATGTTAGCAGGAGAGTCTATTTCAAATGAGAACGTGCACTAGGACAAGACGGCATGCAGTTAAACTGAAAGGGAGGAAGCAGGAGGTGGTGGGAATGAAAACAGTGGGGGCTTCAAACATGCATGAGACAAACATAAGAAAATATTGGTAAATAAGAAGGGAGGGGGAGAGTCAATGGAGACCAGGAAGGGTCTGCAGAGACAGAATAGGCAGGGAAAATCTGGGCAGACTGTGTGGGCCAAGCAGTCCTTTTCTGCTGACAATTTCAATGTTTCTATGGCCTTCTCCGTCTCTGTAAAGTTCAATTGATTGTACAACGTCACTGGTGTCACAACCCCACTCAGCAGGTCAGCCCTCTACTACTAAAGTGCCAGCCTCCGAGCGCAGTCTTATGAACAGTTAACAGAACAAGGTAACCCTCTTGTCTGTTTTTGTGGGTTCAAGTCAACCTTTAGTCTCAAGTCTTGGAGGGATTCAAACTTTGAACCTCTTGCTATCGTACCCAATGTACATACTCAGATAATTCTGTCTTCGGGGGGCCAGATATCTTTGCCTACAGGCACCTAACCAGGTGTACAGAAATGAACATTTAAAAACTGTAATAAAAGACCTCAGATTTAAACCGCTTACCTTTCTCCAGTTTGGTATCACCATTCAAGCTTATGTTTAGTGTTTGCTTTAACCATATATACTCTACTTGTAAGGAAAGAAATCAAAGACAGACCAAGTAAGCTCTAAAATGAAAGTTTTACTAAAATAGATAAAAATATGTAACACATAAAATACAGAACTATTATATCACAAGACATACAAATCTCTTAAAACAGGTTTTGACAGTGCAATTCTTAACTACAGTACTTAGATTTGTCTCTCTCTCTCTAAATACCTGCTTAAAGTGCTCACAGATGTTTCTTTGTCAGATTCTAGATAGAAGTGTCTCTGTGAAGTAAAACAGAATATTCCTTAAAGAAAACTGTATTTGCCAACCCCTTTGTGTGAGGTCACCTAGCTCCTCCTCTGTCAGAATATATATAAAAATATATCTATACAAAAACAGGATGTCTTTTCAAAGTATTAAATTCTGCAACCTCAGCATAACTCATGTTCTTCAAATGACTCTCTTTGATCTTATGATAAGCTTCCCCCTTCCAGGACATGAAAGCATCTTTTATGACTTCGCACTAAGACATCATACCCTGCTCTTCTTCCTCTAAGCATTATCAAAGTTTATGATCTTCTCTTAGCAACTAAAGCTATAATTAATTTAGAAAAGTCTGTAATTAGCTTCTGACCTTCCAGCTTACACCTTGTATGTAAAATGTATGTGTGTGTGTGTGTGTGTGTGTGTAATCTCACATGCTGTTTCAGCATTTCTCATGGCAGACAGTCCAGCACACATTTTTATATTACAAAAAAATGATACAGGGGTCAGAACCAGTTGTCCAAGTGTCACAACTGGTGTCCTGCCCTATTGCAATGGTTTCTTGTTTGTTCAGCTGCCTGAAGGAATAGCTGGTTCTCAGGTCATAGAAACATAGAAATATAAAATGTGATGGCAGATAGAGGCCACTGGGCCAACCTAGTCTGCCTATTTTCTTTCTCTTTTTTTTTACTTTTTATTTATTTATTTTATGAAATTACAGCAAGCACCATAATACATAAAATAAAGGGCAGGATATGTAGACCCTCAGCCAGAATGTACAGGTACTTATCATGCTTAATTAATACTATTAGAACATGAAGTCCATGCAGTGTGAGAAACTGCCAGGTAGCTGGATATAAGGAGTAAAGTTCGGTCTGATTACTCTGTAGTAGATTATCCCTCTCACCTTAGACATTTCCTTTAAACTCAAACTCCAGAATATAAGGCCCCTTGAAGAACTGCAAGTCTGTGGGAGGGCTGACTGGCACAGTGAATGGAGACAGGTACTAGACACGAAAGTCTGGGCTCAGTTAAGTTGTGGATCATCCCCACAGTGTTAAGAGAATCTGCCCTGTGGGGTAGCAGGATTTAAATAAAGAACACTATTGGGCATTCACAAACTGAGTGGAGAAACTACACACCAATATTATATGACTACTTGTACACTGGCCAAGGATCAATTAGGTAAAATAAATCGTGTGATATGTGAAGAAGCAACACTGGCAAACTTATGGACAGCAGTGCAACAGGCACCATCCAAACATCAGTCCAGAATCAGTAGCTCAAGCAAGCTCACAACATCTGCTTGTAATGTAGAAACTGACCACTTAATCGGATTTTTCACCCTTCTGCATCTGAATCCACCTCTGGAGGGTTCAGTTGCCCAATTAACTTTTCTGAGAAGGTGGCTGCTGAGATGGGATCGGCAAAAATGTGTGTCTGGGATTTGTAACGGATCTGCAGTCGCACTGAATAATTGAACTGCGCTTCGATTCCATTTTGCAGGAGCTCTTTCTTAACTTTCTGGAGCTCTTCCTTTCCAGTTTGAGTCTGAGCTGCAAGATCAGGAAAAAAAGCTAAACGGCTTCCTTCCTAGACGATGACCCCTCTAGATCTTGCAGCCTGAAGTAGCGATATCTGAGTCTCTGGGGGTGAAAGAGTGGCTATGACTGTTAAAGGTCTCTACATGGGGCCTCCTCATGGTCAAGGCCTTTGAGGAACAGCAAAAACTTCAATCACCTTCATATCTGTGTCATGTGGAAGAAGCTTGAGGCCTTGAAAGATCATTCTGTTGACCACAGTATGGAGCTTGTCTTTGCCTGCCATGCGGGGTGGAAAACCCACAATCCGGACATTTGGTTGCCTTTGGGTATTTTCTAAGGCCTCTATTTTAGATTTCAGGAAGTTAAGGTGTCGTACATAGACCACATTGCATTCCGCTTGCCAAGCACTTGTCTCAGCGAGTTCTTTTATTGCCCCCACATTTTCCAGGATCTTATTTTCGTTTTCCATGAGCTTAGCTTATACAGCGGTCAAACGCTTGTTGGTAGCTTGAATTTTTGTTAACATGGCCAGTATCTACAACGCCGCCTGGCCCAGTCAACCTGATCCCTTGGAGGAGTCTGCCGGTGAAAGGAAGACATCAAGGCTCTGAGATGCGTGTTTCAAATCTTTTTTTTGGCCCCATTTTTACTAGGATGTCTCCAATAAGTGACGCTCCTATTTTGAACTTAGCAGACTGGCTAAAAAAAGGAGTCAGCACAATTTATTTTTTTGAGATAGAGAACTGTTTCAACGTCCATCCGCCATACTGTTGCTCCACAGCGCCCACTCCTTTTCTTTTTAACCTTCATTTTTGCTGCAGACCCTACTTGATCTATGGTGCTATCTCCCCCCCCCCACCCCTATGATTCCCTTGTGCCTGTCCCAGGCATTTTTGGACCCCACCACTCTTTTCACCCCCACTACATCCACTGGAAGGTTGTTTCAGGTATCCACCACCCTTTCTGTGAAGAAGTACCTCCTCACATCCCTCCTGAATTTACTACCTCCAGATTCATATCGTGCCCCCTTGTTCTGCTGCACCTCTTTCTCTCAAAAATACCCCCTCCATTAACTTATTTACCCCTGTGAAGTATTTAAAGGTTTCTATCACATCCCCCCTCTCCCTCCTCTCCTCCAGGGTGTACATATTTAGCAACTTTAGCCTCTTCTTGTAGGGTTTCTGATGCAGACCCTAAACCATTTTGGTCGCCCTCCTCTGGACTGTCTCCACTCTGCCTATGACCTTCCTGAGGTGTGGTTTCCAGAACTGAGTACAGTATTCAAGGTTGGGTCTTACCAGTGATCTATATAGCAGCACAACAGTACCACCTCCCTCTTCTTGCTGGTGCTATCCCTTCCTATACACCCCAGCATCCCACTGGCCTTTCCTACTGTCTTGTCACACTGCCCAGCCACCTTCAGATCATCCGATATGTAAGCAATAAGATAAAATGGGTTGTGCATGGAACAGATTTTACTGCATGCCCAGGGACATAGTGAGGCATGAGGCTGCAGGCCGAGTGCCTTCAACCCCTGGCAGTGTGGTAAAATCTGTTCCATGCACACACCCACAGTGTCTTATTGCGCTTATAAAATTGCTACTTTTCTTTAGTTTTTAATGTAAGAAAAACTAATTTTTTATATAAAAAAGGGTATTATAATCAGTGTTTGACAAAAAATAGTCCTTCCGCAAGCTAGGATATGATGTCATTGTCATAACACTGATGTAGCCAGGAGCCCCCATCCCACCCCACACCCCAAAAGTATTGAAAGTGAAAGCATAACTGATTAGTTCTATTTTATAACTATTAATGACATCTTTCTCGTTCCCCGGCACAGCACTGGGGACAGTGAGACCCTGCCAGTGGGGGAAGGAAGGAATTGTCATTCTGTTGCTCTCTTTGTCACACTCACACACAGTTTAAAGAGGAAAGGCGCTCAACTGTGTTACACATACATACCGTGTTCAACATGTAAGGAAATTAGAAACTACTGGCTGAGGAAAGTAAAAAAGTGAGAAGTAAAATACAGCTTCACCCTGCAGGATGAGCTCAGAGGGACGGTTCCGGTTGGTATTTTAGTCCGGGTACCGGTTCTTCCACAGTTTGATCCTGCAGTGTCTTGGCGCTGTCCTTAGCTCCCTCCCCTGATCACTGCACTGGCTCCAAGATCCAGTCTCTCTCTGCCCTCCGGTCAAATAGTTTCCCGGTGTAAAGGTTGTTCATGTCCTATTGCAAGCTGCAACCATTGTGGTGACTGTGATATTGATTTCCAAATTATGATGAACTGCTGCTCACTGCCCACCAGCCTACAACCTCAGCTGATGAGACCGTGTTACCATGGAGATGGAGTTTTTTTCCTTCCCACGGGATTCCCTTTAAAAAAATGTGACCACAGTTAACAGCTTTTTTTTTTTTTTAGTTAATGAGTTACATGTGATGTCTGTTTATGCTGTGGGTCTTTCCTGAAAAATAATGCTTACTGGTGGCTGTTGGTGCTCGTTGCGGACATGGATCGCTTGCTTTTTTCTGGAAAACTGAGACTGTTTGGTAATGTGAATCGGTAATTTTAAATCAACATTTGCTTCCTAATGAACTGACATGGAAGAGATGATGATTTCTTCAGGGAACAGTATTTGGAGAGAGAGAGAGTGGCTGAGCCACTTTAGTGAGGAAAAAATGTCGGCAGTTCAAATATGAGTGTTCCAATGGTGAACTGATCATTTTTTTTCCCCAATGCGGTCCTGCTTTAGGTACTTGTTTTTACCTGTGCATCAAATGGATTTGATGCACAGGTAACGACCAATCAAAATATAGGATTTTCTCTCCCCATTTTATAAAATTATCCCTAGGTCTCTTTGCTGCTTGGTCTTTGTCAGTATCACTCTGCCGATTTTGTACTCTGCACCCGGGTTTCTAAGGCCCAAGTGCATTGTTTTGCACTTCTTTTGCATTAAAACCCTGCTACCATATCCTTGACCACTCTTCCAGTTTTATTAGATCCCTGCCCATACTTTCCACCCCCCCCGAGTGTCCACTCTGTTGCACATCTTGGTGTCATCTGCAAAGAGGCAGACCTTCCCTTCCAGTTCCTCCACTATATCACTTATAAAGACATTGAAGAGGACCGGTCCCAGCACTGATCCCTGAGGTACACACACCTCTGGTCACTCCCTTCCTCGGTATGAACTCCATCTACTGCTATCCTCTGCATCCTATCAGCTAACCAGTTTCTTACCCAGGATACCATCTTAGTACCCACCCCCAAGTTACCCAACTTGTTTACCAGTCTCCTATGTGGAACAGTGTCAAAAGCCTTGCTGAAATCTGGTAGGCCACATCCACCACTTCTCCCTGCTCCAACTCCTTTGTTACCCAGTCAAAGAAATGTATCAGATGTGATCAGCGTGACCTTCCCCATGAAACCATGCTGCCTTGGGTCCTGTAATTTGACTAGATAGAATATATTCCACAATCCTTTCCTTTAATAGTGTTTCCATTAACTTACCCACCACCGATGTCAGGCTGACAGGCCTATAATTGCCCGCCTCTTCCTTGCTCCCAATTCTGTGAAGTGGGACTACCTCTGCCCTTCTCCACTCCTCCAGGACCACGACAGTCTCCAGTGATCTGTTAAATAAGTCTGTCAATAGGTCAGTGTATAACTGCTACAAGAAGGGGTAGCAAGTTCTTCGTGGACTGACATGGATGCCATGTCAGATGCTACACTGTTGCAAATAGTAGTCACATTCCTACAGTTAAAAATGGATACATATTAGAGATGAACTGTATTCTGAATCATTTTACATATGTAAGCCCCCCCAAATGGGGCATATCTTGAGGGCTACGGCCCCAGCACTGTCCCTCCAGCATCCTGCAAGTGGCCCTGGTGGGATTCGGACCTGGCGGACTCATGTTTTGTGGCTGTGGCTGCTGATGTCCTATTGCTTGGCCCCATCTGCTGAAAGGGTCTGAGTTCACAAAAGATGTTCCTGTGCATTCAGACGCTAAGGGAAATAGTCTACTGGTTCTGGGAGCTGCCCAGAATCGGACCGGCAGAGTGCTACAGCTAGCTACCTTTGGATTCTCAAAAAGGGCTGGAAGGGGGAATGCAATCAGTCTCATTTCAGGGAACGGAATGCGATTTTTGCTGATTTTGTTACTGTTGTTGTTGTTTCTTTTCCAGTTTAGTGTAGATTTCAATCGGTACCAGGTTGCTTTTCTGGCTTCATTTTGATAGCTACCTGTTTGGGGGAGTTTGAGGTGCAGCTGAGTGTTTCTAGTTTATTTTTGCTGGTGTAGCCAATTGTCCCTGCAGGTCAGGAAGTAGAAATCAGATTCATTTCAGCGCAGAACCAGCTCATAGCTTGTTTTAGTTATTTTATACTGCTGATTTCAATTGGACTACAGTTCTGCTTATCTTGTGTTTTTTATTTTAAAGCCCCGAACTTTAGAGGGCAGGAACTGTTTTTTTTTTTTTGTCTAGCTCTGTAGCTTGAGGGAAGGGTGCTAATTGTTTGGGGCCTTGGCAGAGCGACTGCTAATCTGGAGGTGGGGCCAAGTCAGAGTGTTGCAGCTATCTACCATTGGATTCTCAGAAAGGGCTGGAAGGGGGAATGCAACTAGTCTCATTTCAGGGAAGTGAATGTGATTTTTGCTGATTTTATTACTGTTGTTGTTGTTGTTTCTTTTCCAGTTTAGTGTAGATTTCAGTTAGTACCAGGTTGCTTTTCTGGCTTCATTTGGATAGGTACCTGTTTGGGGAGTTTGTGGTGCAGCTGAGTGTTTCTGGGGGGTTGCTGGTGTAGCTGATTATCTCTGCAGGTCGGAAGGGGGCCCAACTCCCCCCCCCCCAATGCATCACTTCCTTTATACCATTAGCCTGTGACATCATATGGTACCAGCTGACTGCATACACACACACTGTTAGCCATCTCATTGCAGTACATAACACAGTCACACACACCACACCCGGACATAAATTGAGTAGAGACTTTACTGTGAGCTACTGAATGGGTGAGGTCATGAAGTAAATTACAGTACTGCTTGATAGCCAGGGGTGCAAGGAGGGTGTGCAGAAAAGAAAGAACCAATCTTAAAGGGTCTGTGATCACCAAATTTGTCTGGACTCCCTTTAGATCAATGTACTATGTCTTTTGAGCTGTGTAGGAAAATACTGGATCTCTGGGGTGAAATCAAGGTACTGTGGCTCTGTGATTTTGGAGCTGGTCAAATGAAATCAAGGTAATGTGATTCTAGAACTGTTAGTGGGATACATTGTCTGTAACTCTGGGAATCTGAGGCAGATTACTGTGGGATCAAGAAACTATGACTCTGGGGACCTGGGGCTGAGTAAGTAGAATCAAGGCACAGGGACTCTAATACTGTGAGAAGGGAAATCTGGGAATTTGAAGTTGATTGGGTAATAACCATGACTCTTATACCATTGTAATAATAAAGAGGGCTAGGGCAGCATCGCAGAAGGAAAATGGAGCAGGACAGGGAAGGATGTACTAGAGGGGATATGGCAACTTGTGGGGTGGTTGGGGATGGTGGAAAGGTAGGTGAGCCAGGGGGCAGCAGGACACCTGGAGGGCCAACACAGGTAAAATAGTTGTGGGCAGGGAGCAGGAGGGGCACCGAGGAGAGAATGGATAGGGGAAAATGATTGGGGAAGTCGGTGGAAAGAACAGGAAAGTGTGATTCACCAGGGGGAAGAACAGTGGCAGCATAAGGGGAAGGGGAGGAATTGGTGGCAGGAGGGGAGTAGTGGATACGGAAGACGGAGGATCGTGGGGTGTAATAACTGTGGAGCAGCCATACTCATGGACACCCTGTGGAGGCTGGGGGAGTGCCCAGTTTGTCAAAAGCTAGGGAGGCCGGAGGATGAGATTTTTAAAGTTAAAGAGGGAAATGTCTTGGACAGAAAGAGAAGAGGAAATGGGAAGCACAGACTGTAACTGGGTAAACAGAAGAAGGGATGGGGTAGGGACTGGCGATGGAGAAAACAATCCACACTGGGGACAAAGGGGAGAGATACAAGTACAGGAGAGAGGGGGGGTCAAGAGGAACGGGGCCACAGTTACTGCACATAGGCATACAATAGGCTCAAACAGGTACTGGCCATTGATGGGAATGATGGATGGGGGAGAAGGTGCTGTGGAAAAACAGTCCAGGGTAATAGAGAGAAATGGGATGGGGGGGGGGAGAAGGGAAAAGAACCTAATGTATCAAGATGGAATGAGCACAGGAGGGAGTACTGATGAGGGTAGTATAACAGGGCAAAAGGGGAGGGGGAACAGTGTGCAGGAGGAAGAAGGAGTTAGGACAGGGAGGGAAAGAAAGGACAGGAGGGGAGAAAGGGGTGGGATCTTAGTGTTAGGGAACTCAATACTGAGATGGGTCAGGTGGGGTAGCAAGGGAGTGACACATAGGGTGGAAGCCACGCCAGGAATGAAGGCGGAAAGGGTGGGGCAAGCAGTACTAAAATATGCCAGAAAGTGCAGGGAAAAACCACATCTAATTCTGCACCTGGGAACAAATGACCTGGCTGATGGGACAGTAGATGAGGCAAAGAGGAGGTTTGAGGATTTAGGTTCAGTTTGCAAGGGGGCAGGAAGATCAGTTACCTTCTCAGAGGTACTTCCAGTCCCAAGGGCAAGTATGGCAAGCAAACTGAGGATTCAGGAGTTTAATGAATGGCTGGAACCTGGTGTCAGGAAAAAGGGTATGGTCTGATAGGGGGGTGGGGGGTTACCTGGGAAGACAGCAGTCTATATGATAAAGAAAGACTGCACTTAAATGAAGAGAGGAAGAAAGTAGTGAAGCAAAAGTTTGGGGAGTATATTGAGGAGAATTTAAATAAGGTGGGGTGGTAGAAGGGATTGAGGTGATCAGAGACCTCAGGATAGGAAACCATATGGGCTTAGCTGCCGTAACAGTGAGATAAGGCGAGGAGCAAACAACACAGGGAGGGCCATAAAGGGAGAGGTGGAAGGAGGAGGGGAGAAAGAAAGGAGATGGAGGGTAGTATCTTTAAATGCTAGAAGTCTGGGAAATAAAAATGCAGAACTACAGGCTCTCATGGCGGAGGGAGAGGTGGACATGGCAGCCATCACTGAGACATGGGCCACCCACAACTGGGACCTGGCAGTTCCAGGTTACAGACTATTCTGCAAGGATAGAGTTAAGGGGAAAGGAAGGGGAGTAGCGCTCTACGTGAGAGAGGGGCTAAAGTGTGTTAGGGAAAAGGGGGAGGAGGGAGATGAAAAGGCTCTATGGATGCAAATCCAAGATCCAAAAAGTAGGACACTACGGTTGGGGTGGTGTACAGGCCACACTCCCAACCAGAAAAGACAGATAGGGTATTGGCAGAACAGATCCGGAGGAATGGTGAGAAGGGTGGGATTTTGATAATAGATGACTTCAACCTGCCTGGAGTGGAGTGGGGACACCTGCCACCAAGTGTAGAAGGGAACAGATAATGCTAGATGCCTTTCAGGATAACTTCTCGATGCATTTGGTCAGCGAACCAACTAGGGAAGGGAATACCCTTGACCTCGTACTGTCTAATGGGGAGTGGGAAGAGGGATTTGAGGGTGGAGGAACCACTGGCGGGGAGTGACCACCGGACAGTATGGCTCCAGTTGCAGCTGGGCAGGGAGAGGGGGCATCTGGCACAAAGGTGCTAGACTTTAGAAAGGCTGACTTCAAAAATATGGGTGAAGTTAAGGTTCCTGGACAGAATACAGCCTAATATGGACACGAATCAGAGGTGGGAACTCATTAAGCTATGGATAGTGGAAGCAACAAATTCCTACAGCAAGGCCTGAAGTAAAAAGGCTAGGGCGAAGAAACCTAGCTGGATGAGCAAGGGTGTCATAGACAGGGTGAGGAGAAAAAGAGTCGTCTACAGGAGATACAGGAGAACAGGAGGAGGGAGGGAGAGGAAAGGAGGAGTACCTGAAAGAAGCAAAGGAGGTAACCAGGGAAGTAAGGGTAGCAAAGGCGTCAAGGGAGCTCAGGATGGTGAAGGGAATTAAAGAGGGGGGAAAAGACTTCTTCAGGTACATCAGGGAGAAAAGGGGTTGTAAGGACCAAATAGTAAGGATTAAGAAGGAGGGGAATGGGTGGAAAATGGGGACAAAAAGGCAGAAGCACTCAACAACTACTTCTGCTCGGTTTTTACTAAAGAGAAAGGGGGGGAAATACCTAAGGTTGGGGGGAAGATAGGATCAGAGGAGGAGTGAGTGACGGATGGGGAAATCACAAAAAGTAGAGTGCTAGAGGGGTTAAGGGCACTGAGGGTGGACAAGGCACCGGAACCATGTGGCATACACCCCTGGGTACTGAAGGAGTTGGCAGAGGTCCTGGCAGGCCCATTGACAGACCTATTTAATGCCTCTCTGGACTCGGGGTTGCGAGACGGCTAACGTGGTTCCACTCCATAACAGTGGTCCCAAAGATGAACCAGGGAATTATAGACCAGTCAGTCTCACATCCATAGTGGGGAAACCGATGGAAACAATCCTGAAGGAGAGGCTGGTGACCCTGCTGGAGGTCAGTGGGGTGCAGGACAGTAGGCAGCATGGCTTTGTCAAGGGCAGATCCTGCCAGACCAACCTAGTGGACTACTGTGACTGGGTGACTAGGGAAATGGACAAAGGGTATGCGGTCGATGTCCTGTACCTGGACTTCAGGAAGGCATTCGACTCGGTGCCACATGGGAGACTAGCTTGTAAGCTAAGGGGCACGGGGTGGGGGCAAAATTGATGGGATGGGAGGAGAACTGGCTGTAGTGATGGCAGCAGAGGGTGGTGGTAGGAGGTGAATTATCATCCCCAAGGGCACTGACAAGTTGGGTCCCACAGGGGTCATTGCAAGAGCCTGTGTTATTTGGGGTATTTATTGCAGACATCTTGGTAGACGTTAATAGCAAGATCAGTCTATTTGCGGACGACACCAAGATGGGAGCAGCGGTGAATGACCAAGGGGTGTGGCAGGGATTGCAGGAAGATCTAACAAGGCTGGAGACATGGTCTGACACCTGGCAACTTGGTTTCAATGCCAATAAATGAAAGGTGCTGCATTTCAGGGCAAAGAATCCAAAGAGAAGCTACCATCCATGGGGGGGGGTGCAGCTGGCTGTGACTAAGGAGGAGAAAGATTTGGGGGTGCTCATTACGGGAGCAATGAACAACTCAGCACAGTGTAGGAAAGCAGCAGCAGTGGCTAACAAGATGCTTGGTTGTATTACAAGGGGTATACCCTCTAGGAGGAGGGAGGTGATTCTGCCATCATACAGATCACTGGCCTGACCCCACCTGGAGTACTGCATTCAGTTTTGGTGCCCTTACCTAAAGAGGGACATTAGATTGCTGAAAGGTGTGCAACGCAGCGTAACAAAGATGATCATGGGTCTGGGGAATTACCATATGTGGTTAGACTGAGGGAGTTGAACATGTACTCTCTGGAGGAGAGGAGGGACATGTGGGAAAATAGACCTTTAAGTACATGAGAGGAGTAAACAGGACAGGCATGGAGGGACTGTTCAAGGGGAGGGTGGGGAAAGACACTCGGGGTCATGACATGAGATTAGAGAGTGGAAGGTTTAGGAGGGAGATGAGAAGGCATTTCTTTACCAAAAGGGTGGTAGCAGAGTGGAACACACTACAGGCAGAGGTGGTGGCCTGTGAAACAGTGGGATGCTTCAAGAGGGGTTGGGATAAGGCAAAAGGAGGGTCATGGGAAGGGGTAGGGTGGGAGGGCAGCTGCAGAGTAGGGGTGCTAGCTGCAAAATTGAGCAGACTCGATTTACCAAGTGGCCTTTTTCTGCTGGCATTTTCGTATGTTCATATGTAATAAAAACATGGCCACTGTGCACCTTGTGCACATGTGTGGCCGGGGGAGAGGGGGCAGAAATTTAACGGGGACGCGGATCCATTGAGAGCAGTGCCTAAAAAAGGACGTGATCAAGGGTAGTATGTTTTGGGAGCCCTGTGGGAATATAGGGGTTCCAACAAATAAAATAAAAGGTGTCCTGGCTCCATTAGGCAAATCAGAGTCAGGACAAATAACTCTCAGCCCCTGAAAGGGTTTAAATTAAAAGTATTGGGGCTGTGTTTGCTAGGGGGAAAATGTAAACAAACATGGCAGCCCCCATGGGACTTCTGCAGACAAGGGGGCTGCTGGGAAAGTTCAGAGGGTAGTGAAAAAGCCTGGGAACAATGCAGCCAATCAGAAGAGGACAGTTTGAAAACTATAAATAGGACTGAATACCTGCCAAAGGGGGAGTTCAGTCTGAGCCTGGACAGAGGGCAGACTGCAGGAAAGACTGATGTGTGCTGTCCAGCCCCAGGCCTGCATCTTTGCCTCCTCGGCCTGTTTGGTCCCCGAGCAAAAGAAGAGGCAGAGTGCCTGAAAGAGCAGTCTGCAAGGGAAAGACAGCAGAGAGTTGCTGCAGCACTGGACAGTTGGAAGTTTGCTGCTGAAAGTGAAACTGGAAGTGTGCTGAAGAGAAAGAGAAAGTGACTGTGCTGCAGTGTGGGAGCAAGGACTGTGGACTGCACTTGGAAATTGAAATTTCTGCAACCTGTAGTGACAGTGTGAGCCAGCTGTATCCTCCTCAGTGGAGTAAGTGTTGGAGACTGTCTATTTCTGCAAGCTGAGAGGCTGTGTGTGTGTGTGCTGAGGCCAGAGACTGTGCATGCCCAGCCACTAACTTGCTGAGAGGAGAGGAGAGAAAGAGTGCAGGCTGGAGTCAGAGACTGAGTGCAGCCCAGCCTTTGCTCGTATCCTCCAGGATGTGCAACCCAGGGGTCTGGGGACCACACTTACCTGTCCCTGGACTGAAGAAGACCAGCGGAGGAAGATGTCAAGAGGCCTGCCTGATGAACACTGTTTACAAAGGCCTCCGAGACGAAGAGCGGAAAGGCCAGGCAGGTGAAGCCCAGCATTCTCCAACTTCTTCAGCCAGCTGTGCTGCTGTGGTGGTGCACCTGTAACCCCCCTACAAATGGGGGTTCCCAAAAAGTCTTCCTTGAGATTGCCTAAATGCTCACTGCCAGGCTGGTGTCCTGCGTTTTAGCAGTTTAAAATGTGATTACCAGAGCTTGTATAGCCTCTGTGTACTGTCTCTTTAAGAGCTGCCTAATTGCAGTTTAAGTAATCTGAGAGGGAGCTTTGTTGAAAGATGTAACTATTTGCTGAAAATCATTTAGAGTGATAATGATAATGTAGTCTGTCTAACCTGATTTCTTTGTAGCAAGGACTGTTTTGCTTGTCTCCACTATCTTGGTCCTGGACTGCACATTGGACCAAACAGTACTGGTGGGACCTAAAATGTAGCCGGACTACAGGAGCTGTCTGAATTCAAAATCTGTAGGAGCTTTAGTTTGGAGTTTTTTTGGCGCCTTTTTTGCAACTGAAGGGGGAGCTCTTGCTTTGACTGACAGCCAACTCAGCCAACCAAATCTTTTGGATCTTGGGGAAGTCCCGGGCTGCTTGCAGTTTTCAGTTAGAACTAAGCTGGAAGCTGAGCAAGAAGGAGCTGAAGTAGTTTGAGCAGCAATCCTAGTGGATTTGCATGGAGAACTCTGAAATGGCATAAGTTTTTGGCCTGTATGTCGGTGTGTTTCTCCTGAGAGGAGAGAAGAGAATTATTTTGGACTGAATCCAAGTTTTGTGTGACTAAAGTAAGCTACTGAAGTAGGCCAGGCTCAACCTGAAGAAGACCAAATATTTTTGCTGAATGCGATCGGGCCTGTCAGGAGTTCCACTCACCCTAAGCTCCCGGTGTGTGCAGAGACTTTGCAATTGTGCCCGGGAGTGCTTTGCCTGGTACAGTAGAATTCCATACATGTAAATGTGCTATGAGCTGCTAGTGGGTTGTGAGTTAGTTCTCCACTGTGTGAACTGTGTTCTGCTTGCTGGAAGCTGTATCCAGCCCAAAACGGATTACTTCTGAACTTGTCTCCATGTGGTCTGGGCTTTGCCAGACTGGCCCAGCCAGACTACCCACTGCACAGAGAAGCCATCGATGAGAGACCTGCCTGGGGATCAGTCCCCTGCTCCACGCTTGAACAGGAACGATGCCTCTGCGACTTGTGTGGGCCTTGCTTCTCCTGGCATTCCAGATCAACCACCTGCAGTCTCGATTTTCATCCAGCCTGTGTCTAGTCTTGGGTATCGTGAGTAAATACTCGGGTAGCTCCCTACAACAACAGCTTAATCTGAGTGTGTCATCTGATTGTCTTGTTTCGTTTCCTTTACGAACTGAGCCCTCTGGCTCCAGATTACAAATATTGTGTACAGTGCATGTTGTGTTTTCCATCACAGGGCCCCAACCAGCTGCAACCCCGGGCAACTGTCCTGGCTAGCCCATCTCTTCTCTACCTGGGTGCGCAGAGGTGGACTGTGTGGGGGGACTCAAAGCACATGCATAACTGCTTGATTGATATAACCTTTAAGCTAATTAACCTGATTACGCCCCTCCCTTGTTCAAGTCCCTTGAATAAATCAGATCTAACTTTTTCTGCATGTAATCTGACTGTGGTTCCAGTTTGTGCTCAAAGTACTGTACTGTTGCTATCTGCTGTGCTTAACCTTGTTTTACAGGGGGTCCCCAGGGTCAAGCCAGAGGAACCAGCCCTGGTGGTAAGTGCAAACAGCGTGGGTACTTTTGTGGTCTACCAGGGGTATTGTGAAAGTGATTATTGTACAGTGTTCAGGCCACTATAGGGGAAAGATGGGGGTTATAGTGTCCCGGAGGGCTGTGCCCAGGTTAGCTTGACCACTATCAACCCTGACCTCCGGGTGGAGCCACCCGTTTCAGAACTCAGGCCCCTTAACCTGCTACTAGCCAAGCAGGCAGGGGTAGTAGCCCTTGGGATAGTGCCACCTAGGGGTTACACACCAACATCCTGATACCGCCTCAGTACAGCAAAGTCAGTTCATTGAACCCCTTTTTGAACTGTTGAACTATAAGTACCCTGAGCTGCAGCTTTAGGGAGTCTTTGTTTAGATAGATAGCTAGGTTGAAATTATTGGGGATTAAGTCCTGGGCAGGATGTTGCCAAAAAGTTACACCCAGGCCTGAAAGTAAAAGTTAAGAGTTGTGTATTTAAAGTTTGGTCCCCAACGAAAGACCCCCATCTCGATTTCTACACCGCAGTAAGGTACCCACTGAAAAGACTGTATAGACTTCTTGGGCAGCTGCCAAGGGAAAGATGGGTGCACCCGCAGGTGGGAATTATTTGGGGCAGAATTATTAGCCAGTTGTTATTGTTATTGCTGTTTGATCCCCTCATTTTCCCTTCCCTCACAATAAAATACTGTTGGTGTTCATGTTAATTGCTGCCATAGAGTGTTTCTGTAAAGAAGGGGGATATTGTCAGTGTGTGGGGAACTGTTTTGGGGGCAGCTAATATATTTGCCTGGGAGTGGTAACCTGCTATTTGTTCATAGGTATTCCCTACCACTTCCTCGGGTGGAGACACCACACCACTCTACACCTATCTATCCTGACCCAGGCCAGTCCCTTCAACGGTGATTGCTGTGAATACCTTGAGGGCCCTGGAACAGCCAAAGGTGAGTCAAAAGGGGCTGTTACATATACATGTTCAGTTAATAAATATACTTTGTCCTTTAAAGCAGCAGTGGAATGAAAAATGTTTTTCCCAAAAGGCCAGTTTGACCTACAGTTAATAAAACATTTGCATACCTGTCAGATCTACTTTTCCAGGTGCCTCCCATGCTGCGCACAAGTTTTTTTCTTCAGTCCTAATACTTACCAGGTTTACAACAGTATTTCTAAGCCATCTTTTTTTTCTTGAGAAAAAACTAAACAAAAACACTGATAAGACACTCAAATTGGGGGGGTGGTGGATTAGATAATTTTACCACCAAATAAAACTGGAAGGAAGATGCCTTGAATCATTTACAGTGAAAAAAGACAGTTAAATATTTTTCCCAATTTCATTGCACTTCTGATTTAAGATTAGCAATTTAACACCAACACACTATCTGACAGCTGTAAAAATAAAACACTCTTCTAGCAACGTAAGAAACATGTATTATTAAATGAAGGTTCTATGTAATAATCGTGAATACTTAATTGTGACTTAATAGCAAACGCATTACAGCAAGTCCGAATATAGCTCCTGCTCAAAAGCGCCTCTTTTAGAATAGCGAGCCTGTGAATATAGCGCTGTACTCGGACCACATGCAGCGGGTGGATGTATGCAGGCTCTTTGCTTTTTGCTGCAGGAGGGGATCGTGTGGCACTAAAACGAACGAAAGAACTCAGAACACAAGGCTCAGTAGGCTGTTCACTGTGCTGGTAAAAACTACACTTGCTTACTTTGCTCAGTTCTCACATGAAGTGCACATAGTAAAGGAAAGGAATTTTAGTTTTAGGTAGAATCTTTCATTCTAACTGTGTCCCAAAGCTAAAAACCTGAAAACTCTCAACCAATGTGATGTCTAGTAACCATATTTAAAATGAAGTAAAATAGGAGTGTTCAAAACCAGAGCAAATGTACAGTACCGGATACTACGCTCTGGTTGTTGGAGCTTTGGTGTGATATATAGGATAGTGCATGAGTACCAGTTAATAACAGGGCTATTCTTTCACCGAGTTGGTACTATTACGGCAGATTACCTCGAGAGCGCAGCTTGAGAGGTAATCAGTCGTCATAGTGCCAACGAGGTGGAAGAACAGCCCTGCCGTTAAATGGTACGCGTGCACTGTTCTGTATAGTGTATAGTGGAACGTCATTGCCTCAAAAAAAAAAAAAAAAAACTACATCTTTCTTTTTAAAATAAGACTAACTGTCAGATTGCTGCTCGAGGACACCATGTGTGATGTCCGCACTGCAGCAGAACAAAAAGTCGATCTGCTGTCCTGCGGATATCACTTTTTGGTTCTGCTGCACTACGGACGTCACTAGTGCAGCAGAACAACATTTTGAGAGCGTTAGATTTCAGTGAACAACGACGTCCCACTATACACTATAATGTTGTTTTTTAACTCCCTCCTTGGAGTGTGCATTTTCCGACGGTCATGTAGGGCACAGCACAGCACGGGAAAGGAAACAGTGCAACTGTTAAGACTCCCTACTTAATGCAACTCTGCAGCAGTTCAGGAACTCCACAACTAAAGAGCCTGTGATTACTGGCCTCTTAAATAGTGGAGAAACAGGCTGCGAACACGAATTGCAAACAGGTTGCTAGGTTGAAAGGATACAGCAGGACAGTTTATCTTGTAGTACAACAGAACAGGAAGTTAACTTGGGAACAGGAAAAGGAAAAGGAGAACAGAAAAGGTGATGCAAAACAATCATTTTCTGCTATTTTTGCTGTTAGCTATTATGACTCTACATAAGGAGCCATTTTTGTAACTGGCTAGTATTGGTTGTTCGCTATTTTAGTTTTCGCTATTATTGATTCATTATTTTTGATTTGCTATTTAGGATTCGCTATTACACAATGGCAAAAAAAAATCCTGGACTCTGATTGGTCAGTCTTGGGCTGGATCTCTGATGTTATCCCAGTACAACATCACGGGTCTAGTCTCAGCCTCACTATGAACCTGGAGATGATTGTTTGCTTGATTTTTTTCTGCTTGATTGTTTTATCTTCTCTTAAAAAAACCAAATATAGGATAATGTATGGTTACCCATACACTACAAGGCTATTCTTCCACTGAGTGGATATGCCGACTGATGACTTCGAGAGCGAAGCTCGAGAGGTCTCCAAGTCGGCATTGTATCTAAGAGGTGAAAGAATAGACCTGTAGTGTATGGGTAACCATAAACTGTTCTTTATAGTGTATGGTGCCCGAAAAAAAGACAAAAAGAAACTCACTTTTCCATATTTTCACTCGGGTCTGCCGAGGCCATCAATTCACAACTGCCGCTGCCCAGCACACTCGCACGCCACTCTCACACAGCAAGGAACGAATCAGGATGTCTGCTGTAGCCCTTTGTATTATGACGCCCCTGACATCGCAGAACAAAAGTCGTTCTGCTTTTGTGAGGACGTCACTACTGCAGCAGAACAACTTTTTGTGGTGTATGGATTTCCATGCATAACCGCATTCCACCATACACTATAATATTTTTTCACACAAAAACATCTTTAAAATTATTTTTTATTCTGTATAACAATGAGCCATTGTATAATAGCAATAATGCCCTCCAGGGTGTGTGTCATTTGGGGTAACGTCACGCCTCAGTCATTGGACGCACTCGGCCTGCGGCCTCATGCCCAACCACCTGAGGCGTGACGTTATCCCAGCACGACACACTCCCTGTTGGGCATTATTGCTTAATTATTATGGATTACCTAAATGAACGTTAAGGTTTGTATTTACCGACTCAAGGATGACCTCTCAGGAAAATCCCCCAGTGCCATAGGAGGAGGTTTTTCAGTAACCACTTCCATTACAGCTAAGGGAACAGTTATTCAGAAACTCTGCAAGAAAGCACTTCTTTACGCAGAGGGTGGTGGAATGTTGGAACAGGCTTCCAGAACATGTAGTCCTGAGTAAATCAAAACTAGAATTAAAAAAAATGCTTGGATGACTTCATAAGGAATATTACTTAAGGGCTAATTGAGTTTTTTGGAAGCTACTCATGGGCTTTGGCCTTCTGTGCTTCTTCATATCCCAAGAATGATTCCTAACATGCCTAAAATGAACAAGTTCTAGCCAGAGTCAATACGGCTGTAGCGAGCTTGCAAATCTCCAGAGAGCGAGCACCGCTGAGTACCATCGCCAAGATCGCGGCAGCGACACAACTGCACATGCAAGGCATTCACACATGCATACGTGTGGTGAATGGCATTCTGCCATTCCTAAGATGGCAGCACCAGCGGAACTGTACATGCGCAGTTCTTGTCCCGGAATGCGGAAGTAACAGCTGAAATAATTACTGTTACTCCAAAGCAGCTGACCGTGGCTGAGTGTTCACAGTTCTGTTGGACTTTTGGAAGGATACTTCCAAAAGTCCAATGGAAGCGTCCCACAGTCAGCTGTTTTCAAGTAAGCAAATGCAAAACGGCTGTAGACTCCACCCACAGCCACAAAAAGTGCTGTTGCAGACCATATGAACCATTCAATTGTATACATATACGGTACAATATGTTCTCTCTCAGTTACCAGTCTAAGGGACCAGTGCCTTTCTTTCATTGCAAATGTTTCACCTTTATACAAAGCTGTTTTTTATTTATTCAGAATAAAATACTCCTAGGGTAAAAGGGCAAGACTATGCCTACAATTAAACAAAAACAGTAACAGTTATTTTAAAGTTTACATCAGATATGTAAGATGATATACGAAATGACATGATATCATTCACTCTTGTCTTTAACTTCCGTACTGAGGAAGGTGGCCATAACCTTAGACAACTATTGTGCCTCTTCATGCCTGGCATGTTTCACCTTCCTCTGCTGGGTCCCAGACAGCTGCTTTCTCTTTAGTGAGGTCTCCATCTTATTGAAGGGACACTGTCAACCCCCCGTAGGCCTCAGACTGTCTGGAGTGTAAAAAAACACATTTTATGATTGCTTTCTTTTTGCAGAATTTGATGATGTAGCTGGTAGTTTTATTCAGGTTCCATTTTTCATTTTAAAAATGAACAAGCATTTGTGAATGCCGGATGTTCACCACTGGTATAGAAGGCCTGGGGCACTAGGTGCTTTGTGGTCCACTTTGTGGCTTATGTTGAAGCTAAATAACATCTCTGTGCAGTCCTGATAGAGGAGATGCTTGTGTTCAAGTTCTCATTCATTCCCAGAGGATTAATCTGTAGCAATGGTTTACAAATAATGACCCGCCAAGCCTAAACATATTGTCTTAAAAGATGTTCATAATGTATGCTGAAGCTGCAACCCTGTCTCAGTACTTGCGTACGTGCATACACGCTGAACATTTGACTTACAAATATTACCGGGTCTTGCTTGTACACATTTTTACTATATTTACCCAGGACAGAGCAGATGAGTTGTAATATCTCATTTTCAGTGATGTCCTGCTTTGACACCTTGTTAGATTGTAATCACCCAGGATAGGGCAGCTGAGAGGTAAAGTCTACTTTTAAGTGGGCTCCCACATTTTTGACCCCAAATATCCAACAATCTTTTTATGACCTGACGTTATGATCAAGACAGGTGGAATTTGTAAAATCCCATCCAAAAGGTGATTTCACTGTGCAACTGTGGCAACAAGTTTCTGAGCTGATTTGAACAAAATGACACGTGCCATGTTCAGGGGGTTGGGTAACACAAGGGATATGTTGAACATTGGGGCTAAAATCTGTAAAAAATAATGTTATGAGTAAATATTGGAACAATTTGTTTCCTCATAACATAATTGATTTTTCACATTTGTACCCCAAATTTTCAACATAATCTTTTTATGGTTAATGGGTCACGTTTTTTCCCATAGGAAAAGGCGCGTGTAAATTGTCGTTATAAAGGAGTGTTTATAACGCCAATCATGCACCACCTTCCTACGGCAAAAACCACGAGCCAGACCAGTCTCGCTCCCACTGAAGCCATCTCCCTCTCACACAGTGACCGCACAAAACACTCAGAACTCCTTCCAGTGTTCCCCGATTGTCATTTTTTCTTTCAGAGAGCGAACCTAAAAATATTGTTAAAACAAAAACTCTACCAGCAGCTCCTCCGCTTCTTCTCATCCCCCTTCCCTCTACAGGTCACCTGATACAGTTACCATAGTGACTAGAACTTCCTTGGCAACCGCCGTAGCTACAGCACACGAAGCATACGGGGAAAGACTTGTTCTTTTTTAAAAGTTAAACATTTGTTTGAAACTCTAGTCACTTAACTATTTCTGCTCTTCCAACCACTGTTTGACCACAAATAAAAAATAGTGCTGCTTCAAAAAGGTAAGACTACCTTTCCGGACTACCTCGATTCCGACCATCACACTGCTGGATATATTTTATGTAATTGTTGAGGCGAAAAAACACAACTCAACAATGATATAAAATAAAATATCGGGCAGTGTGTAACCTAGTTTACATTATTCTCAGTGTTAGATGTTTATAAACCCTCGAGCTTAGCTCTCGGGAGTTATGTAGCATCTAACACCTTGGGGGGTGTAAACTTCTCATTACACACATCGCCCCATACTTTATTCTATTTATAATGTATGGTGGAACGTTGTTGCGGATGGAGATCCATCTGTTTCAAAATGTTGTTATGCTGCATTAGCTATGTCAGCTAGTTTGTTATGTTGCAGTAGCTACGTAGCTACAACTTAGAAGGTGGGCGCGCATGTGCAGTTGGGTGACCTGTGATCCTCGGGGAATGGCCGCAGCGGTGAAAGCAGTCCTGGGAGGTGAAAAGAGCAAAAACCTCAAAAGTAAGGAAACCCCATTGTATGAGTGACCATACACTATAAAGATTGTGTATGATCGCTGATACACTCCAAGGATATTTTTCAACTCTCGAGGTTTCCATGGTAAGAAGACCTCTCGAGCTCCCCAATTACCATGGAACCCTCTCGGGTGAAAAATATCCTTGTTGTGTATGAGCAATCATGCAGAGTCCTCTATATGATTACATCTTCTGAGCATGACAGGTGTTATTTATAAAACAATGGCTGAAATGTCATTTTGCGCCACAAGTGTTAAAACACATTTTAGGTAGGATTTGAGAAATGAAACTAGAACAACAAAAGTGAACACAGCGCTCACTAGTGCAGGGCTGGGTGCAAATGGAGGGCCATGCTGACCTCAGTGGCTGAACAGAGAAGGGCAGTGGAAAATGCACTCTTAGAACATGAAATGTGCTTTGCACTGAGGAAGTATTCACTTACGACGCAGGTAGTCTCATCAAAGTCCAATTTATTGTTGTGGTATCATCACAAAATTTAGAGTAAACCAAGCACACAATTACACAGTTCAAAGAGCTGAGAACAGCTGTCCCCGATATCTCAGCGCTTTGCTCAATAGAGCTTCCTCAGGGGGCGCTATTCTGGAATAAGAGATACCCCTAAATACCAGTTAGTGTTACATCACAATTGACAAATTTCGTACACCTGTAATCCCCCCATAAGTCATTAATAAGGGTGTTAGTAATATATAAACATACCACAATAGTTGCTATACAAATCATTGAATTTAAATGAAAAATTCTAATGAGTCCAAATAACATTAAGTAATACAATGAAAAAAAAATATTATTATTGCAGCAAGCAGTAAAGTGTCCCTTTATGCCATCGTTTGATAAGAATGCCCAAATGCAATCACTTGGCTGGTGTCTTGGGCAGTAACCAGAGGGAGTCTGGAAACTTAGCCAAATCTATTCCTTTTATGCAGGACCTTCCTGCACTTGCATGTTCTCTGAGCTGGAAAAGAAAAAAATTAATAAAGAATTAATTTTAATGTGATTGAAAACTTAAGAATGCTAGGAGTTCTAAAAGAAATCAAGGGATAAACGATCCATTAAAAAATCTGAACTATTAATGGCAAATATCAAGGTTGTTGTGATACAGAATTTACCACAATGAAGGCACACCCAGAAAACAATAGTTTTCAAGACATTTTAGAGTATATGTGTGCATTGGGGGAGTTAGATGCAAGGAGGTGCAGAGAGTTTCATAATGACCACACAGTCTAGAAATTACCATAAAGTGGAAACCCCTCACTCAGTCACAGTAACATACTTTAACAAAGTGCATCGGTAAATGCACATAATTAAGGCAAGACCTTATACAGTGGAGCACACTGATCAAGGCAAACATAATGCTATATAGCGACTGCGTGGTGAGTCGTGTTGAAGGACTCAGATTTAAAGATATGGTTTGAAATCTATTTCCATATTAAGTCCATTGGGAGAGAGAGAGAGAGCTTTCAGTGTAAATATCCAATAGCTCTCCCTCTGAAGGAGCTTCTGCAGCCTATTGCCCCCTCCTCCATGACCAATTGCAACTTGCTCTAAGCCCATGAATTTTTCTGTACCAGTGTCCCCACTGCGTTGAGTGACAAAGTGTTCGGCAACAGGGTTTTCAAGTGTAATGTTTTTTATGTCTCTCAAGTGCTTTTGGATTCTCTGTTTGAGATGTCTGACCATACAACCAATATATAGTTGATTACAGGGGCACCAGATGGCATGAACAATGAAAGCGGTAACACAGGAAATAAATTGTTTAATAGTTACAGTCTTGTTTCGATTTTCTATTGTAAATGTAGAGCACTGTACACATAAGTCACAAACGCTGCAGTTACCACATATATGCGTGCCATTGGCTTTATACTGGCAGCCAAGCACTGGATACTTGCACATTACTCAAAAACCGGCTTTTCACCAGTTTATTTTTTATGTTAAGACTTCTATGGAATGTAAAATCTGTGGCTTGTTCCCTATAATTTTACTCAGTTCCTGGTCACCATATAGCATGGGCAAATATTTTGTAATGATATTACTTATCTGCCCCGCCAGGTGATTATATGTTGTTGAGAAACAAATCAACTCATTCGCACTGGTGTCACTCAGTTTATGGTTTCAAGGATGCATTTCTATTAACATTTGTTACTTTATTCAAAGCTGCATTCAATACATCAGTACCATAGCCTCTTTCTAAAAACATCTCTTTTAGTTCCTCTGCTTCTTTTAAATACAGAAATAGAGTAGTTACCATTATTGGTCCTTGTAAGAACAGATCCAGAAGCAAATGGTCTGATATCTTTCATTGGACCAACATAGATGTTACATAAAGAAAACAATGTCTAAGCTTTTGAACCAACCAAGTCCTTCCTTGGAGGCTTATGCCAGTTGTCTGCACAACTGGCATATGTCTCTGAGGAGGGACTTGGTTGGTCGAAAGCTTGGACATTGTTTTCTTTCTGTAACATCTGTGTTGGTCCAATAAAAGGTGTCATACCATTTGCTTCTGGATCCACTTCTGTTAGGAATTAATTCAACTCTGAGCAGTTTCTCCATAGCTGTAGAAACTGACTTTATGGTATACTCTCTTTTAGTGATCCCGGATGAGAACTACTGGCTAGAAGGAAGTTGGTTACTGTATTATTCTAAAGCCCTTAGCAGTTATTTTCCCCTCTGTGTTGTCCATTAGGATCAAAGATAATCAAGTGATGTGGCCTCAACTCTGTATGGGAATTTTAAATTTAATCGATTGATATTTAACCATTGCACTAATTAATCTGCCTAACTGCCAGTACCATCCCAAATGCAGAGCACATCATCTATAAAATGATGCCACCTGATGATCTTATTTTTAAATGGGTTAGTCTGAGAGTAAATTGTGTCCTCTTCCCATTTGCCTAAGAACAAATTTGCAAAGGAGGGGCCATTGATGCCCCTATTGCTGTACCACATTTTTGCAGGTAAAAATCATTATTAAATTCAAAATAATTGTGCGTCAACACAGACTCCAGCCCTTTGATGATCAAATCTCTAGGCATTATGTCATTCGAGGATCTCTCAGTAGATAATATGTGCATGCCTCCACCCCTTCACTATGTCTAATGGATGTGTAGAGGGACTCTAAATCAATGGTTAACCATTTATAAGTGGGTAACCATGTGAAGGCAGAAAATTTAGCAAGCACATCCATAGTATCCCTCACATATGATTTCAAACACCCCACTCTCCTTTTGAGAAAATAATCAATGAAATGGCACACATTGTCAGTTAATGAATCAACCCCTGACATAATGAGTCTCCCCAGTAGATTTACAGGGTTTTTGTGGCTTTTTGGCAGAATATAAATAATAGGTATAATTGGGAATTGGAGAAGAGGAATCTATGTTCAGTCTCAGTAATCTCACCTTTGTGCAGCGCTAGATCTAACAGGTTCAGTAACTCCTGTTTAAACACATACTATTGATATTCTGCCAAAAATCTACAAATTGTTTGACTTCACAGTTACCCACTTGTAAATGGCTAATCACTGATGTACAGTCTCTCTACATGTCCACTGCAAAAATATGGTGCGGCAATGGGGGCATCAATGGCTCCTTCCTTTGCAAATTTGTTCTTAGGCAAATGGGACGAGGACACAATTTACTCTCAGAACAACCCATTTAAAAATAAGATCGTAAGGTGGCATCACTTTATAGATGATGTACTCTGCATTTGGGATGGTACTGACAGTGAAGCAGATTAATTTGTGCAATGGTTAGATAGCAATCCATTAAATTTAAAATTCACACACACAGCTGAGGCAACATCAATTCATTATCTTGATTTGACCCTAATGGCCAGCACAGAGGGGAAAATAACCATTAAGAGCTTTAGAAAAAAATACAGTTACCAACAACTTCCTGCTAGCCAGTAGTTCTCATCCAGGATCACTAAAAGAGAGTAAACCGTACAGTCAGTTTCTCCAGCTATGGAGAAACTGCTCAGAGTTGAATGTATTCCTAAAAGAAGCAAGGGAACTAAAAGACATATTTTTAGATAGAGGCTATGGTAATGACATATTGAATGCAGATTTGAATAAAGCAAATACATTTTGATAGAAATACACTCTTGAAACCCAAACTGACAGACACCAGTGCGAATGAGTTGATTTGTTTCTCAACAACGTATAATCACCTGGCGGGGCAGATAAATAATGTCATTACAAAATATTGGACCATTCTACACAGTGACCAGGAACTGAGTAAAATTATAGGGAACAAGCCATGGATTACATTCCATAGAGGTCTAAATATAAAAGATAAACTGGTGAAAAGCCAATTTTCAAGTAATGTGCAAGTATCCAGCACTTGGCTGCCACTCAGACCCAATGGCATGAATAGATGTGGTAACTGCAGTGTTTGTGACTCGTGTATAGGGCTCTACATTTACAATAGCAAACTGAAACAAGACTGTGACCATTAAACAATTTATTTTCTGTGTTACCGCTTTCATTGTTTATGCCATCTGGAGCCCCTGTAATCAACTATACATTGGTCATACGGTCAGTCATCTCAAACAAAGAATCCAAGAGCACTTGAAGGACATAAACAACTTTAAATTTGAAAATCCTGTTGCCAAACACTTTGTCACTCAGCACAGTGGGGACATTGGTACATTAAAATTCATGGGCTTAGAGCAAGTTGCAATTGACCGGCGGGGGGGGGGGGCGCAATAGGCTGCAGAAGCTCCTTCAAAGGGAGACCAATTGGATATTTATATTGAAAGCTCTCTCTCCCAATGGACTTAATATGGAAATAGATTCAAACCAATATCCTTGAACATGACTCACCACAAAGTCGCTATATAGCATTACGTTTGTCTTGGCTAGTGTGCATCACTATATAAGGTCTTGCCTTAATTATGTGTATTTACGATGCACTTTGTTTAAGTACATTACTGTGACTGAGTGAGGGGTTTCTGCTTCATGGTAATTTCTAGACTGTGTGGTCATTATGAAATTCTCTGCACCTCCTTGCCTCTAACCCCCCCCCCATGCTAAAACATCTTGAAAACCACTGTTTGTTGGGGGTGCCTTCGAGTATTCTATATCACATCAACCTTGATATATGCCATTAATTGTTCAGATCTTTTATGGATCATTTATCCCTTGATTTCTTTTAGAACTCCTGGCATTCTTAAGTTTTCAATTGCATTAAAATGAATTCTTTCTTAATTTTTCCTTTTCCAGCTTGGAGAACAGGCAAGCGCAGGAAGGTCCTGCACAAAAGCAATAGATTTGGCTAAGGTTCTTGACTACCTCTGGTTACATAGAAACATAGAATTTGACGGCAGATAAGGACTGCTTGGCCCACCCAGTCTGCCCATTTCCCTACCTAATGGATAAGCTGCAGATCCTAGCTAACCGACAGCCTACTTCTTCCTACCTCCACCCCTAGAAATGCCTTATGCCTGTCCCATACAGTTTTGAATTCCACCACTGTTTTTGACTCCACAACCTCCTCAGGAAGGCTGTTCCATGCATCCACAACCCTCTCCATGAAAAAATACTTCCTCACATTACCTCTGAGCTGTCCCCCTCTAGCTTCAAATTGTGCCCCCTTCTTCTTGCACACCTCTTTTTCTGAAAGATGCTACCCTCTTGGACCTTGTTGATTCCCTTGAGGTACTTGAAAGTTTCTATCATGCACCCCCTCTCCCTCCTCTCTTCGAGGCTATGCATATTAAGCTCCTTAAGTCTCTCATGAGATGTCTTCTGGTGCAGACCCTGCACCATTTTAGTTGCCCTCCTCTGGACTGCCTCCATCCTGTCTATGTCTTTGCGGAGACTGGGTCTCCAGAACTGCATGCAGTACTCCGGATGGGGGTCTCACCAGCTGTTTGTACAGAGGGATAACATCTTCCTGTTTTCTACTGGTGATGCCTCTCCCTATGCATCCCAGTATCCCCCCAGCCCTCCTTACTGCCCTCTCACATTGCTTGCCCACCTTTAGGTCATCTGATATGACTACCCTCAGGTCCCTTTCCATTTTTGTTGTTGTTAGTATCTCACCCCCCATTGTGTACTCTTCCCCTGGGTTTTGTTTCCCAGGTGCATTACTTTGCACTTCTTAGCACTGACTCTAAGCTGCCATATATTAGACCATTCCTCCAACCTTGCCAAGTCCCTTCTCATCCTTTCCACCCCAACTTGTGTATCAACTCTGTTGCAGATCTTTGTGTTGTCTGCAAAGAGACATACTTTTCCTTCCAGTCCCTCTGCAATGTCACTTATAATGACATTAAAAGAGGACCGGTCCTAGTACTGAACCCTGCAGTACCCCACTAGTAACCCTTCCTTTCTTGATACTGGACTCCGTTTACTAATACCCTCTGTGTCCTGTTCTCCAGCCAATTCTTTACCCAGGCTACCATCTTGGGACCCACTCCCAGGCTGGCCAACTTGTATATTAATCTTTTGTGTGGGACTGTGTCAAATGCCTTGTTAAAGTCTAGGTAGACCATGTCCACAGCCCCTCCCTGATCTACTACTTTGGTCACCCAGTCAAAGAAATCTATTAGATTCCTCCGACATGACCTTCCCACTGTGAATCCATGTTGCCTTGGGTCCTGTGCCCCCTCTGACCTCTAGGTACTCAACAATTCTTTCCTTCAGAAGTGATTCCATCATTTTTCCAATCACTAAGGTTAAACTAACAGGTCTGTAGTTTCCTGCTTCTGCCCTGCTCCCACTTTTGTGAAGTGGAATAACATCTGCCCTCCTCCAGTCCTCAGGTACCACCCCATCCTCCCATGATTTATTAAATAGGGTAGTCAGTGGTGTCACTAGTTCTACCCTTAGTTCTTTTAGAATTCTGAGATGAATCCCATCAGGCCCCATTGCTTTGTCCACCTTCAGTTTTTAGAGTTACTTCAGGACCATTTGTTCTGTGAAAGGGCTGGTATCAACCCACGTATCCAGCGTGTTTCTATTGTTTGGTTTAAGTACCTCCCCCTCTTCATTTGTCAATACTGAGCAAAAATATTTGTTTAGTATCTCTGCCTTTTCACAGTCACCCTCTGCCCACCCCCCTTCCCTTTATTAAGCCTCACTATCCCTCCCTTGGTCTTCCTTCGCTCCCTGATGTACCTATAAAAGGTTTTATCCCCCTTCTTAACTGAGTTGGCTATCTTTTCCTCGGTTTGGACCTTTGCTGTTCTGATTGCCTTACCAGCTTCCTTTTGCTTTAACTGATACAATTCTCTATCCTGCTCCTTCTGTGATTCCTTGTATTTCCTGAATGCTCTCTTTTTCTCCCTAACCTTCCTTGCCACCTCTTTTGAGAACCATAGTGGTTTCTTACATCATTTTGTTTTGTTCATTTGCTTCACACAAAGGCTTGTTGCCTCAGTGATGGCACTTTTGATTATTCCCCATTGTTCTTCCACCCCTCCTTCCTGCCCATTTGCTAGTGCATTCCTTAGGCACTCACCCATTTTGGCAAAGTCAGCCCTCCTGAAGTCCAGTACCTTTGCCTTTGTATGGCTTGACTCTACTGATGTGTTTATTGTGAACCATACTGTCCGATGGTCACTAGTTCCCAGATGGCTACCCACTTCTAAATATGTGAGCCTCTCGCCATCTCCATTTGAGAGTACCAGGTCTAAGATCGCTCCCTCTCAAGTGGGTTCCAATATTAGTTGTCTAAGACATACCCGCTGTAGGGCATCTAGAATGACCCCGCTCTTAGAAGTGGCTGCTGCAAATGCACCCCAGTTAACATCTGGCATATTCAGATCCCCCATTAGCAATATCTCTCCTTTTTCTGCCATTCTAAGGATACTTTCTATCATTTCCTTGTCCATTTCCTCCCCCTCAGATGGGGGTCTGTATACAACCCCTGTGTGGATTGTGGTGCCATTGCCTGTCTCCAAATTGACCGACAGTGCTTCCTCTCCTTCCTGTTTACCCTTTTGTTCTGTTGCTTTGATTCCTTTCCTTATATAGAGAGCTGCTGCTCCTCCTCCTATTTTACCCTCCCTGTCCCTCCTGCAGATAGTGTATCCTGGTATGTTTATGTCCCAGTCATGGTTCTGTGTGTACCATGTGTCTGTGACTGCCACAATATCCAGATGTTCCTCCTCCATCAAGGCCACTAATTCAGGAAGCTTGTTACCCAGACTACGGGCATTGTTACTCATTGCTGTCCATTTTTTGATGGCTTTACCTCTTGTAGCATCATCCCTGTCCCCACTGACTTTGCTTTCTTCATTTACTCCTGTCCTGCTCCCTACTGACCTTTCTACCTCGGTCTTTTTCTCATTTAGTACCCTGTTTTGTAGGGAGAGGCTGGGAATTCCCTGCTGCTTATCAGTGCCTCCCCCTTGACTAGTTTAAAAGCTTGCCAATGAATCATTTAAACCGATCGCCCAGAAGACTTGTTCCCTTCCTGGACAGATGCAGACCATCCTGCCAGTATAGGCTGGTATCCCTCCAGGTGGAACCCCAGTCCACAATGAAGCCAAACCCCTGTGCTCTGCACCATTTTTGCAATCACTCATTAAATTGCATGGTGTGAAGTACCCTCTCCTCACCCTTGCCATAGACAGGCAGCACCTCTAAGAAGGATACCACTGAGAATGGTTACTGCCCAGAACACCAGCAGGATGGTTGCATTTTGGCATTCTTATCAAACAATGGCATAAAGGGACACATTACTGCTTGTTGCAATAATAATATGTTTTTTATTGTATGTACTTAATGTTATTGGGACACATTAGAATTTTTCATTTAAATGCAATGATTTGTATAACAGCTATTGTGGTATGTTTATATATTACTGACACCCTTATTAATGACTTATTGGGGGATTACAGGTATATGAAATTTATCACTTGTGATGTAACACTCTAACTGGTTTTAAGGGTGTCTCTTTTTCCAGAACAGCACCCCCTAAGGAAGCTCTATTGAGCGAAGCGCCCAGGTATCTGGGACAGCAGTTCTCAGCTCTTTGAACTGTATAATCGTGTGCTCTGTTTAATCTGAATTTTGTGATGATACCACACCAGTAAATTGGACTTTGGTGAGACTACCTGCGTCTTAAGTGAATACTTCCTTAATGCAGAGCACATTTCATGTTCTAGGAGTGCATTTTCCATAGCCCTTCCCTGTTTGAGAAATGACAGCTGTCACATTCATGAGGTGGTGTCAAAAAATGGCTATGTGCAAAAGTTGGGGTTAAAAATATTGAAAAGTACCACAGTTACGAGCTTGCATTGAAAAATTGCAATGTAGATTTATAACTTCATTGTTTTATCATATTTGTACCCAACATTTTCAACATAGCCTTCTTATGACCCTACATAGCCTTCTTATGAGGCCACCTCATGAACAAGGGTGGAGAACATTTTCAAATCCTGCCCAAAAGATAATTTTGTACCACAAGTGGTGAAAACATATTTTTGCCAGGATATGAAAAATGGCAGCTGTCACATTCATGAGGTGGTGTGAAGAAATGGCTATGTTGAAGATCTGGGGTCAAAGTATTGAAAATTACCAAAGTTATGATCCTGCATTCGTAAATATCATCGTAAGCTGATAACGCTGTTGTTTTGTAGTATTTTGCCCCAAATTTTCAACACAGCCTTCTTATGATCCCACCTCGTGAACAAGTGCAGAGAAAATTTTCAACACCTGCCTGAAAGGTGTATTCATGCAGGGAATGCAAAATCACCTTTTGGGATGCAGAAACACATTTGGCCAGGATTTGAAAAATGACAGCTGCGACATTCATGACGTGCTGTGAAGAAATGGCTATGTTGAAAGTTTGAGATCAAAATATTGAAGATGACCAAAGTTATGATCCTGGGTTCATAAATTTCAATGTAGGCTTGTAACATTGTTGTTTTTTAAATATTTTTGCCCCAAATTTTTCACATAGCCTTCTTATGACACTACCTCATGAACAAGTGCAGAGAAAATTTTCATCTCCTACCTGAAAGGTGATTTCACACAGCAACTGCAAAATCATGTTTTGGGACAGATTTGCATAATTTCACTGCAATTGTTCATGCAGTGGGGTCCAAAAAAGGCATGTTGAAAATCTGGGGCAAAAATATTCAATAACGGACAAGTTATGCCACTAACTTCAAAACCCCATTGAAATGCATTGTACTGCATACCTGATTTCACACACACTCATCCTCAGCTTTGGAACTACTTTGATATGCATCAGACAGTGCTGGTTTGTGGAGGTGTCTCAGCTCACATGGAATAACAAAGGCAACTTGGCTGGCAAGCAACATAATTTAGTACCATTTACGCACTTAATAAAACTGTGTTAAGTGTTCCAGCAGTGGCTCTGTACTGGGGAAATCTTGTTTTCTCAACTTGTGATAAATTCTGCAGTTTAACTCAGGCTAGGGCTTTACAAACTTCCTTTCATGACAGAGTGAAACAGATGCCTATGTCTGCTTCACAGACTGCCCAGCTGATGTGGCGCCCCAGCTGGATGTTTAAAATTTTCAGCAGGCTGATCACGACAGATCTGCTTGCTAAGCAGCATAAACCAAAGTGAAGAGCTGACCAATGATTGGATTGGCTTTTCCTTTTTAAGTATACAACTGTTTCTGGCCCGCAAGCCAAAACTCTGTCATGATCAGCCTGGCTAATGATTGCTGTGGCACTGACATGCCCCTACCAGAGCACTCTGCATTGGACTGACAGTGTCACACCCCTCAAAAGGCACTCTCATACCAAGATGTCCACTTGCTCATGCACACAGGGCAAACATAAAAAGAGACTGTCTTCATCTAGCTTCCTGTTGCCCTGATTTGTGCTGTTGCAGGCAACCCACTGCTCTACATCATCTGCATTTAACATCTCCGCATGCAAAGTAGGTCAGGCAGCAGCTAGCGCCCCCAGTTCAGCTTCCACACTTTGTAGGATCTCATTTTCAATAGGCTCCTGACCCTCCACTTCCTCCTTATGCATGCCTCTGATCCTTGTTCTGAACTTTACCCAAGCCTTTGGGTCTCTGGTTTCACATTAGCCCATGCCTCAGCCACCATCTAGCTCACGTCTTTGAGTGCGATCTTTTTAATGAGCTCGTTCAGTGGTAGGTTGATCAGCCCAGAAGGCATATAACATGCGTAGAGGCGTGACCCTAATTGGAGAGCAGTTATGCTTTCATTGAAGAGGTTAGATGCTTCACAACTCAAATCTAGCCATCTTGACTTGCCAGTTCTGTTGAGAGAACAGAGAAAGCTTCTGATGAAGGATGGACTTTCATATCAGAAGTCGCAGGAACAAAAACCTTTGCCAAGAGAATGGCTGTTTTTTCCCCCAAAGTACCAGAAAACTGTTACGAAAGCCTTGCATGAAGATATAGAACATACTGAAGGTGACATAAATTTGGATCTGGTCAAAGCCTGTTTCTACTGGTATCCCAAGGCTGTTGAAGTTGAGAGACATTGTGACTGCTGTGGCAGCAGCGTCATATACAAAGTTTAAATGAAGCAAACTGCCCCTTTTGTCAGCATCACCTGTACTGATCTTTTGATTAGCATGGGCGTTTTGTTTCTAGAACTTGACGGTAAAGGCCTAGTCATAACCAATCCTCACACCCACTACTCCCACGCTTATCCTACCAAGGACCAGAAACTGACTATTGTGGCAAGGCACTTGAAGAGAAAGACCCCTCAACCGTTTTTTCTCTATGCCTGTGTAGCTTGTAGGCATGAATAATGATTTCCTCTTTTGCATCCAACTAATTTCATCCTAATTTAAATTTAAATTAAGTAGCTTCATTCTGTTCTGCCCTGGTGTGAAAACCTATTTGACTACATTGCAAAAGTCACGACCCCTCATAAAAGGAAACATGGGAGTTAATCATGCATCTTTGCACATGTAACCCCTAGGTGGCACTATCCTAAGGGCTAATACCCCTGCCTACATGACTAGGTGCAGGTTGAGGGGCCTGAGCTAATTGAGCGGGTGCCTCCACCCAGAGGAATGGTTCTGGGGTAACATAACTGCTGTTGGTATAGCCCTCCAGGATGCTATAACCCCCCCACCAACCCCTCTAGTGGCCTAAACAGTATAACAGCAAAACTTTCACATATACCATATGGCAGTAATGATTTGCTCACACCCCTTGCACTTACCACCAGGGCTGGATCATCTGCAGCTGCCCTGAAGACCCCCTGTAAAATAAGACCTGTAATGCAACAGTTCAATGGCAGTACAATACCCCCACCAAAAAGGTACACACTAGCCAGATTAAATGCAAAAACAACACAATCTGATTTATTCAGGGGAATGTGAACAGGGGTGGGGCATGAATCTAGCAGATGATTTATAGATCTGATTATTTCAGGCTGAAAATGCATGCACAAAGAGTCCCTTGTATACAGTCACACAACCCTGGTTACCCAGTTGTAAGCAGGCTAGCCTGAAGCGATGCCCAGGGTAGGCCAGCATTGCAGCTGTTGTTGGGGCCCTTAGGAAAGAAAACAATTAGCATGCACATCTGCCCAGAATTTGTAATCCAGAGCCAGATGGCTCAGTTCATTGTAATAAACCCAAACAAATAAATCAGATGACACACAATGATTGCAGCGTTGTTGCAGGAAGCTACCTTGTTTGGTACTCACACTACTCAGACCAGGAGTCAGGACTGATACGATGAAGACCTCTGGATGTTGTTCTGGTTTGCCAAGGGAAGCAGGGCCCACATGACTCTGAGGTGGTCACTACCTGTTCAATGGTGCTGAGAAGAGTCCAGAATCCACAAGCGTGTCTTTCGTTGGGAAACGTCTCTGTGATGGGAGAAGCAGTCTAGGCCGAGATGGCAGGGCCCAGAGCAGAACAGGCAGTTCAGATTTAGTCCATGCGAGTACTGGAGCAGCTTTCAGTTAGCATAACACACTTGAAGGTGGGGAAACATACTGCGACCCACACAGCACTTTCAGCACACTTATAAGCAACACAACTCTTAGTCACAGTTCGGGTAAAGTCCGGTTGCAATTTAGCAGAAGTTTTGCGCAAACCTCTCAATCCTTGACTCACTTAGGTACCTGGCAGGCCGATCACTTCTGGGGCAAGTCTTAAGCCCCAAATTCAGGCAATGATCACTCTCTTTCTCTTCCAACTTCAGATCTCAGACAAAGGAATTAGATTTAAGTCCAACTTTCACATTCACTGGATTTCTCACTGGAAGACATAACAGGCAGGCCAGTGCAGCCTTCCCACCGATTCTCCAGTGCTCCTACGCAGGAGCAATTGCTCGATGGCTCGAGCTGTTCACTCTCCAAACTCTAGCTCACAACTAACTCTGCTGCAGGCAGTTCTGGGATGTCCTCTGAGATCCAAAAGGTTTGGTTGGCTGAGGAAACTGTCTGTCACAACAAGGGCTCCTCCTCCAGGTCCATTTAGGTGCCAAACCTTAAAAACTACAATTCCTACAGAAATTCAATCCCACAAGACCCCTGGGTACAGTCTCCATTTTAGGTCCCCTGAGGTTTGATTGGTCCGGCTCTGGCAGTCCAGAACCAAAAAGCTGGCTCTTATGCAAAAAGTCCAAGCTGCAAGAGAAGGCAGGTCAAACAAACTTCTATACTATTATTAATAAGGCAGATAAACAGTAAATGAACAGAGTTCCTAACAGAGCTCCTTCTGCGCATATAGAGACTGCAGAATGGAGCAGAAATATCACTCACCTGGCCGGTCAAGAGCCCTAAACTACTTGGATCCAGCCAAGACTAATTTCTAACACAGCATAACGACTCTCTTAAAGAGACAGGCATGGAGGCTTTCTACAGCACTCTCATGCAGACATATACAGCTACTGCAGACACAGGACACTATCCTGACAGTGGGAATTAGGCAGCCCAGGAAGACATCTTAGTAAACCCCAATTTGTAAGGGGGTACACACTTCCCTGCCTGGAAAAACTTGGCGTCCGCATCAAGTCTATTCTTACTATAACATTTCATAGGAACACATTATATGGAAAGATACATATATGTTTCATCTGGTATATCTCAGTAGTTTAGAATTCACATTTTTCACATTAAACAGAATCACAATTTCAGTAATGTTACCATATTTTATCATAGCATTTCACCTAATTCTCATCTCTTTAACTGTATACCCCTTGATACACGGAATGGGCACCTTAACTTGGGTGGAGGCTTTGGTTTTGGGTAGAGGCAGTGAACACAAGTTTGGGCAAAGAATTGGGTGTGTCATAGACTCCTTTGTGCACAACATTCATGGGCAAGTTAACAGGCTGTCCTGGAGTGTCATACGTGAGCTTTAAGATTGGTTTTACAGATCTTTCTGAGCAACGTGGCAACACTGGCACTGGCACTTCCACTTCTTGTTGTTGAAGCTCATGGTCAGTTGTCAGAGGAATTTCTGCAGTCAGAATCATCCAAGACACATCTTTCTGGCTCTTGAATAATACTTTCATTAGCATGAAACAGTTCACTTAGCCACCTTAGTTCATTAGTACTTGTGTAACCCCTAGGTGACGCTATCCCAAGGGCTACTACCCCTGCCTGCTTGGCTAGTAGCAGGTTAAGGGGCCTGGGTACTGAAATGGGTGCCTCCACCCGGAGGTCAGGGTTGTTAGTGGTCAAGCTAACCTGGGCACAGCCCTCCAGGACACTGTAACCCCCTCTTTCCCTTCTAGTGGCCTGAACAATACACTATAATCACTGTCACAATACCCCTTGTACACCATATAAGTACCCACACTGTTTGCACTTACCACCAGGGCTGGTTCCTTTGGCTCGACCCTGGGGACCCCCTGTAAAACAAGGTTATGCACAGCAAATAGCAACAATACAGTACCTTTGGCACAAACTGGAACCACAGTCAGGTTAAATGCAAAAAGAGATAGATCTGATTTACTCAGGGGGCTTGAACAAGGGAGGGGCGTAATCAGGTTGATTAGCTTGAAGGCTATATCAAACAGTTATGCAAGCACTTCAGAGTCTCTGCACAGTCACACACTCTGGGTACCCAGGTGGGGAAGAAGTGGGCTAGCCAGGAACGTTGCCCGGGGTAGGCTGGCGTCGCAGCTGGTTGGGGCCCTGTGATGGAAGAAAACAATATGCACAACATATGCTATTTGTAATCCAGAGCCGAAGGGCTCAGTTTGTGAAAGAAAAGGCAACAAGGCAATCAGATGACACACTTCAGATTAAGCTGTTGTTGCAGGGAGCTATCCTGATGTTTACTCACAATACCCAGTACTGGACACAGGCAGGACAAAAATTGAGACTGCAGGTTGTTGATCTGGAGTGCCAGGAGAAGCAGGGCCCACACAAATCACTGGGGCGTTGTTCCTGTTCAAGCGTGGAGCAGGGGGCTGATCCCCAGGCAGGTCTCTTGTTGATGGCTTTCTCTGTGCAGCCGGTAGTCTGGCTGGGCCAGTGTGGCAAGGCCCAGGCCAATCAGAGATGAATACAGATTTCAGTCCGTGGAGCTGGATACAGCCTCCAGCAAGCAAAACACAGTTCAGACAAACAGTGGGGAACCAAATCACGACCTACTATCAGCACATAGCACATTTACATGTAAGGAAAATTCCACTGTACCAGGCCAATGGCTCCCCGGTCACAATCACAGAATCTCTGTCCAAACCAGGAGTTCAGAGGTGAGTGGAAATCCTGACAGGCCGATCGCATTCAGCAAATCTTCAGTCTTCTTCAGGTCTGAGCCTGGTCACAATTCAGTGACTTACTTCGTTCTCACAACTCAGATTCAGTCCGAAATAACTCTCTTCTCCCTCTCAGGGGGCAGCAGGCAAACAAGTAGGCCAAACTCAAGCCTTTACACAGTTCTCCCACGTGAAACTATGCAGCATGGCTGCTCGACTGTCTCAAGCTGTTGCTTCTTCACTTCCCAACTTAGATCTGACCCTAGCAACAGGCAGCTTGGGACTTTCCCCAGGATCAAAAAGGTCCAATTGGCTGATCTGTCTGTCAGTCACAACAAGGGCTCCCGCTCCAGGCTCAATTAGGTGTCAAAAGCCCAAAACTACAATTCTTACAAAGTTTTGCTCCCACAAAGCCCCTGGGGACCGTCTCCATTTTAAAGTCCACAAAGGTACTGATTGGTCCATTTGGGCAGTCCAGGACCAAGATGGTGGAGATACACAGAAATGTCCATGCTGCAAAGAAGGCAGGTTAGACAAACTACAATATTATTAACACTCTAATAAATAATCAGCAAACAGATACATCTTTTAACAGAGCTCCCTCTGCGCAATTAGCGATGGCAGAAGCAGGAGCTATTATCTGGCAGCCCGGGCCGGACTCGAGCATAAAAACACTTAGCCCCCCCCGATCAATTATAATTGCAATCTAGGCATCTCTTAAAGAGACAGTACACAGAGGCAATACAGGCATTCTCTAGCAATACCGTTGAACTGCTAAAACGCAGAACACCAGTCTGGCAGTGAGTATTTAGGCAAGCTCAGGGAAGACTTTTTGGGAACCCCCATTTGTAGGGGGTGTTACACCTGCATGGTTGCTTGTAGGTTCACTACTTGCCTCAGTGTGTTCGGGTTCACTGATTGCCATCAATTCCACCATGCAGAGAGACTCAGCCTCTTCAAGATTCACACTGTGAGCATCACTTTCTGGAGGTTCAGGCACCATGGATGAATTGGGATCTGTTAACTCAGCTAGAGGTTCAGAGTCATCACCATAGTTAATGGAAGGAATTTTCTGAAACACTCTCTCAAGTTCAAAAGATGGGTGGAAAGCAGGATAGAATTCACTTTTGTCATCACTTTCAGCATTTTCAATATCTGCAATGTCTGCAGGATTGGAGACATTATTGGAAGCAGCAGGCTGGGAAGCAGGAGTTTGCTGATTTTGTTGCTTGGCCTGAGCAGCAGACCTAGTTACAAGGCGCCAAGGAGCTTCAGACTCTTGAACAGTATTGATTACTGTTTGGCTGATAGGTAACAGGTGGTTCCCGTGAATGGTTTTAACAGCATGAGGGTTCCACCCCCCGGACGTACTTTATACACTGGCAGATCACGCAGCTTACCGATTACTATATACAGAACATGACTCCAGCGGTTGGCTATTTTGTGTTTACCTGGAAGTCCAAAGTTTCTCATTAGTACTCTGTCACCTGGTTGGAGCTCTTGGGCCTTAACACGTTTGTCGTGGCGAGTTTTGTTAGTCAGGTTTCTCTTTGCTGCCATAGTGTTTGCAAGCTGATAGGCATGGTCTAGTTGGGCTTTTAGATTTTTGACATACTGCAGGTAGTTATCTGATTGGACACCATCAGGAGACACTCCGAAACATACATCAACTGGAAGGAGAGCTTCTCTGCCAAACATAAGGTGTACTGTGAGAAACCAGTATCACTGTTCTTTGTGCAATTATAAGCATGGACAAGGGTGCTTATTTGTTGGCTGCACTTTGGTTTGTCTTTAGACTGCAGAGTGCCCAGTATATCAAGTAGGGTTCTGTTAAGTCTTTCTGGTTGTTGATCCCCCTGAGGCTGATAAGGGCTTGTTCTGGATTTTCTTACACCCCATATGGACAACAGTTCTTTGATAAGGCTACTTTCGAAATTCTGGCCTTGAATATGCTGAGGGTCACCATAATGTACAAAAAAACTTTTCAACAAGGACTTTGGCTACAGTTGAGGCCTTTTGGTCTTTGGTGGGGTAGGCCTGTGCATATCTCGTGAAGTGATCTGTGACTGCCAGTACATTTGCAGTGCCTTTGGAATCCGGCTATAGACTAAGAAAATTGATACAGACAAGCTCCACTGGTACACTTGTGACAATATTGACCAGAGGGGCTGCTCTTTGTGGTGAAGCCTTGCGCTGAAGACACCTACTGCAGGTTTTAACATGTTGTTCTATGTCTAGGCCCATTTTAGGCCAGCAGAAATGTGAACAGGCCAGATCAAGGGTTCTCTCACTACCCAGATGTCCCATTTGGTCATGCAAAGCTTTCAGGACAATATTTTTGAATTTACCTTTCAGTACTAGCTGTTTTCTCACACTTTCACCTTGGCTGTCAGTAAGCTCTCAGTACAATAGCTGTTCTCTAAGCTTGAGCTTGCTTCCCTCCTGAAGAAGCAAAGCAGTTTTAGGGTCTCTGGACCGCATTTTTGAGATATCTTCCCTTTTCCGTAAAGCATTAACCACTGCCTGATCATTGAATCACAGTACTGTTCTTTGCGGATATCAGCTGGAGTTAGCTGTGGTAAAGAACTCAGGTTTAAAGCTGTAAAGTTACAGTAGGCAACTGGTACGCACGTTTCTGGAGGTCCCAAACAATCTGCCAGACAGTTCACAGTTTCAGAGGACAGGGTTTCTTCCAGGTCAAACTTGTGGCATAGTGCTTTTACAGATTGCTCAGGGATATGGACCCACTGTTGATCAGAAGGAGGTCTTCATGAAAGAGCATCAGCATCTATGTGGTTTAGGCCTGGTCGGTACTCCACCGCATAATCATAGGTTGCTAGAGCAGAAAGCCATCTGTGTCCAGTAGCATCTAGTTTAGCGGTGGTTTGGACATATGTTAATGGATTATCATCATTTTTTACCAAGATTTTAGCACCATACAAATATTCATGAAATTGGTCAGCTATGTCCCACTTGAGAGTGATAAATTCTAATTTATGCACTGGATAGTTTTTCTCTGAAGATGTCAGACTTCTGCTAGCAAAGGTGACAGGACACAGTCCTTCCAGATGTTCTTGATAGAGTACTGCTCCGAGACCACTCAAACCGGCAGCTGTATGTAACACATAAGGCTTGGAAGGATCAGCATAACCAAGTATGGGAGCGTGAGTCAGTCTGTAAATTATTTCTTCAAAAGCAATGTCGCAATCGGGTGTCCATCTCTGCCCATACGGCTCATTTATTTATTTATTTTTATTTATTTAGGTCTAGGATTACAAGTACCTTTGAGCCAAGGCTGTTTTACAAAGGTTCCACGTCAAGTGAGGAAACAATACAAACATGACAAAAAATTGTGTAAACAATGCACAACATGGTATACATGCAATTTCAAGCAGTTGAATACATACATTTGAGGGAAGGTAGGTACCAGGACAGGACAGGGCAGGGTAAACAGAGATAGTTGAGGCTTGGAAGGGACACAAATGGGAGGTGCAGCTGTGGCATTGTCAGGCCTCGAGAAAGTGCATTGGTGGGGTGGGGGAAGGGAGGGGGAGGATGTGGGGAGGGAGGGTGAGGATGTGAGAGAGGAGAAGTAAGTGTTAGGAGGAGAGTAGATTAAGAGGAACAGTCACAGGAGCTGTAGGCAGAGAGGTGGAGGTGGAGGTTGGCTTTGAATGGGCCAAGCTTTTGCAGATAGGTGATGTCATTATTGAGTCCATTAAACCAGCTGGGTGCTCGGTGAGCAAAGGATCTTTGGCTCTGTGTGGTGCGGCACTGAGGGATGTGCAGTAGTTGATTTTCTGAACCCCTGGTGAGGTGGGGGTTGCGTGCTGTCCATAGGAGAGCTTGGACTCCTGGGGGTGCATGGCCTAGCGTAATTTTCTTAGCCATTAAGCAAGTATGGTACTTGATATGGTTTGAAAGTTGGAGCCACTCCGTTTTGGGCATAGAGTTCACACTTGTGGGTAAGATGGTGGGATCCTGTAATGAGATGGCAGGCTTTGTTTAGGGTCAAGGATAAGCGCCTAAGGGCTATGTCAGTAGCGGAGCCATAGATAGCCCACCATAATCGATTAGTGAGACCAAAGAGCTTTGTACTGCTATTCTTAAAGCATCTGAGGTAAGGCATTGCCTGTGCCTGTAGAGAAGACCAATGCGCGTGTTAACAGCTTTGGCGATGGCGACGTTGTCAATGTGGATGCCATAAAATAGGTTACTGTCGACAGTGATTCCAAGATATTAAAAGGATTGAACTTGATCAAGGACAGTACCATGGCAGTTTGTAATTGTGAGGGGTTGAAGCCTATGTTTGTTGTGGGAGCCTCAGAAGAGCATCGACTTGGTTTTCTTATAGTTGAGGACCAACTTTTGTCTATTAAACCATTTTTTGATGGAGGTGAAGCCATTTGGATCTTTTTTTGGAGTAGGTGGGGGTCCTTATGGGTGGTGTGGATGACGTCATCATCTGCATAGAGCAGGATTTGTTCCAGACAGGATTGTGGAAGGTTGTTCCAAAAAAGGCTGAAAAGGAGTGGCCCGAGAATGGATCCCTGAGGGACTTCTGAGTGTACGGGTCTAGCATCGGAGAAGATATGAGCAATTTACACTCTTTGGGAGCGGTTTTCCAGGTAGGTCTTAAACCATGTTGTAGACTCTGGGGACAGCCCAGCATTTTGAAGCCTTGGTCAGGTCTATGAAGACCAACCCAGTTAGGTGATTATTGTCCATGGAGTCCTGGATTGCTCCTGTGAATTCTAGGAGGGCAGATGCAGTGCTGTGACCTTTTCTGAAACCATGCTGCTGCTTATATAGGATGTTGTGCTTTGCCAGGTATTCAGTCAGTTAGTCAGATACTAAATGTTCAATGGCCTCAGAGAGGGGAGCAGAATGGATATAGGCCTATAGTTCCCATGAAGGGCCTTGTCCCCACTTTTGAGGACTGGCACAATGGTGGTGGATTTCCATCTGTTGGGGAACTGACCGAGGGTGAGGGAGAGGTTGAAAATCTGAGTTAGTGGAGATAGCACTTCGTCTAGAGTAAGGGACAGTAGTTTAAGGTCGAGTGTGTCTCCACTTGTTCTTGTCCGGCAATTGCTTTGCTGACGCATTTGTGGACTTCATGCCTCCTGACTGCTTTGAAGTAAAAAGGGGGGAGGGCAAGTCGAAGAAGGGGGGGGTGAGAGGAGATGCAGGAGAGGGGTCGGCATCAGAGAAGTCCAGTTGGAGAACACTACTGAGATCAGAGAACGCGTTATTGAATGTGTTAGCTATAGTGGCTGGGTCCAGAGTTATAGTCCCATCCACTTCCAACATGGTAGCTGATGTTTTGGGCAGCTTCCCTGCAACTTCTTTAAGATTATTCCAGAAGGACTTCCCCTTACCCCAGGTGTTTGTGAGGGCATCTTTGTAGTAGTTACTTTTCTTCGGGCATATTGCTTTAATGTAGTCATTTTGAGCATGTTTGTAGTTTTGTATATCTACTTGCCTACCTGTGGCCCATGCCCGAGTCCAGAGGTGGTCACTAGATTTCAGCAGTGCTAGGAGCTCAGCAGAAAGTCATGGGTTGCAAAGTCCTTTTACTTTCCTCTTTTTGAAGGGGGTGTAGGAGCCCTAGGCAGCATTGAATGCATTGTTGAAGAAGTCAAGTGCGGAGCTGACATCTGATTCTTGGAAAATAGGAGACCAGTCTTGTTGTCTGAGGTGGGATTTGAGGTGTTTCAGTTGGCCATGTGGGAGGATTCTGCTGTTTATTTGTTGGGGTGGTAGGAGGCTGAATTTGTTTGACCATTCACAGGTGACTGGGGAATGGTCACTTAGAGAATTTGATAGGACGGAGACTTTTGAGAGGCGGGATGGGTGGCTAGTCAGTATCTAGTCCAGAAGGGTGCTGGTGCCAGACTTATAGTTGTGTCTGGTGGGGGAGATGACCAACTAGGTGAAGTTGGCAGCTGAGATGGCATCCTTAAAGCCACTCACATCCGATCCAAGCCAATTTATGTTAATATCGCCCAAAAGGATTGTCTCGGAGCCTGGGGGTTGGGAGTGGACAAGGTCCAGGACTGAGTTGAGACCTTTACCTTGATCCTTTGGAGGGATGTAGACAGCAGTAAAAGTCAGCACCTTGTTGTGGGCCCTGAGTAGAATTCTGATGGGTAGAATCTGAGCAGTTGAGATCGAGGCGGGGGATTGAACGCGATGCCCCAGGAGAGAGCCTTTAAGGTAAATAGCACATCCACCGCCTCTTTTAGTGGTCCTGTTGAGTCTGAAGACGTTATATCCTGGCAGGGTAATTGCACTGTTGGGGATTTTGGGTGAGAGCCAGGTTTCGACAACAGCAAGGACATCCGGGTTGTGTAGGTGCATAAATATTTGCAGGGCATCGCGTTTTGGTAGGAGGCTACAGATGTTAAGTGCTGCAAAGGTGAGTGCCCCAGAGTGGCTCTGTCAGTGGTCTGAACTTGGAATTGTGGGGCCAGGGTTTGTATGCCTATTACCAGATAGTAGTAGTAGTAGGAGCAAGAGTTTCAGGGTGCACCAACATAGTTGTTTGAGGGAGATTTTCTTCATCTGTTTCTTATAGGAGCGAAAACTCCATTGTAGATTTTAATCCCAGAGAGAGGTAATGTGAACCAGTGGTGAGAGTGAGAAGAGGTGAACGTATACCACCTTGTCTTGATTCCAGGGATGATACCAGCCTTTCCCAGTGGAGCGTGGATATGGGGGCATAGTCCAGAGGAAATGGTCCCTGAGTGCTGGTAGATATTGTCCAGCTGGTGGCTCAGTGGGAGATTGGGAAAGTAGGCTCCAGGCAGGTATGACAAGGGGATCAGAGAGGAGAGAATAAGCAGGCAAAGGGGCAGAGATGAGAGGGCCATAGTGATTGAAAGGTGTGGGAAGAGGTGAGTCAGTAGGGTCTGAGGGAGGGAGAGATAACCAGTCTGACCTGATGGACATAGGTGAAAGGGGTGAGTGGTATGAGGTGGGCGCAGGAGGGAGCGGTACAGAAAGAGAGTAGGTTTGAGGAGGGAGTCATGCGCAGTATGGAGCAGAGAGGTCACTGGAGCGGTATGGAGCATTTGGTCTGAAATAGGTTTTCTCAGTGTCTTTGTCAGTGCCCTTGTTAAACTTTTTGTGCATAGGCGTATATCCTTGAGTTAAGTTTAGTAGGGGGTGGATCACCTTGGTATAGTCTTTGACAAATCGGCGATAATAGCCACAGAATCCAAGAAACCTTTGGAGTTCTTTCAAGTTGTTGGGCTTTGGTCAGCTGGTTAAGGCTTCCACCTTACTGGAGTCGGTTTATATGCCGTCTGACGACACAATGTGACCCATGTACTTTTTTCTCAATAAAAATTTTATTTAAGATTTAAAAGATACAGACAACATCCATATTAGAAAAACAACAGCAATCAAAATATTTCATTATACCTCTACTGAAATATATATTATTTGCATCCCTATTAGGATGTTAATCCTAATAGAGTTAATCTGCGTGTGCAGAGTGTCTTGCCAATGTTGGAACGCCGCTCGTAAGCGGCTGATGTGGATGTTTGTTCGTTTCTCTGACTTTGCCTAAAACGTTATAGCCCCCCTGCAATCTGCTCGTTGGTCCTCCGTGGCAGGCTTGCACGGCATGAGAGGCTGTGCTGCAGGCTGCCTTGCCCTGTGACACCAGGCTGGAGGTTGAGTAGGGAGCTCCCCAATCATTGAGCAGACTCTTTGTGGGGGAGACTGGCTGTGAATAAAGGAAGCACTGCTCACGCCCAAGCACTTAATCTGCGTGTGCAGAGTGTCTTGCCAGTGTTGGAACGCCGCAAGCCGCCGGATGCGGGATGTTTGTTCATTTTCTGACTTTGCCTAAACGTTATAGCCCCTGCACCTGCTCGTTGGTCCTCCGTGGCAGGCTTGCACAGCGTGAGAGGCTGTGCTGCAGGCTGCCTTGCCCTGTGACACTGGGCTGGAGGTTCGAGCACGGGGAGCTCTAATCATTTGAGCAGACTCTTTGTGGGGCGAGACCGCCGCGTGAATAAAGGGAAGCTACCGCCGCAAGCGAGCATAGCGAGCGTGAGAGGTCGGTACTGGAATATTTGTCTGCAAATGGGAAGAGAAATGGGTTGTTTATATATGTTTTAAATATCTTCCAAGTTAAGTATTTTATCTATTTAATTTTGTTTAGATGTATTAAGGTGGAGCTTATTTTAGTACTGTCTCTATTGGTTTAATGTAGGTCAGGTTGTTATTTTGTGCTATTTTATAGTGCTTAAATAGCAGCTTGTGCTTTTATTGAAATGTTTAGGAATTATGTGGGAGGATCTATGGGGATTAGGATTACCTATAGCCACTCGTTGATTTATGGTCTACGCCCCTCTATCCCCCTTTCTGTGTCTGACACTATTGCTAGACGTTGTCAGGAAGTGGGGATTGTAGGGGGTTATGTTGATTATTGGCAGCGAGGTGACCAGGCTGTGGGTGATGGTAGGATTGAGGTCCTTAGGTCCAGGAGGCTCTGGGTGCGACGGGCATCTGGGAGAGGTCAGACGGGTTGGTGCCCGCCCCAGGAGTCCACCAGTCCGAAAGTCCAGGTAGTGGGGCTGCATCACCTCCAATCCTCTGAGAGCAGTGTTGTGCAATGTCAGGTCGATCAGAACAAGACGGCAATTGTTGCCGCTTTGATTTCATCGGTCGATCTCGGCTTGCATTACGGAGACCTGGGTGGGTGATGATGCAGGCCCTATTTTTGAGGCTGCGGTCCTCCCGGGTATACCATGGTACACTGCCCCAGAGTGAATCGTGAGGTGGCGGTGTAGCCATCTGTTTTAGATCTGGTCTGACCTTCACCGTGCACCCAGTGGAAGCTCCGGTTCTTTGAGTGTGTGGCTATCCGCGGTGGTTCCGCGCTGGCTGCAGGATTTTCCTCACTATCGCCTCTTCTGGTCCGATGGGGAATTTCCTGCAGGAGTTTGCCGAGTTCACTGCTGGTGAACATTGGGATCCCCAGATGTATTTTTCTGGGGATTTCAATGTCTGGGTGGATGATGGTGATCAAAGATGCGGCGGCGACTTTTTGAGGAGTATGTCCTCTCTTGGACTGACGCAGGTCGTTGCCGCACCCACCCACCAGGACGGCCACATGCTGGACCTGGTGTTTTCACTGGGGCTTGAGATCACTGATCTCGGGATTGATCGGGTTTTTTGGTCCGATCACTGCACGGTGAAGTTCACATTTGGGGCTCCCGCCATAAGCCCTTCCCCTGCTGAGATGATTAGCTGTCGCCCTTTGGGGGTCTTACCCCTGAGGGTTTTTTGGCCGCAGCTAAATTATCTAGTGTGGGTGCTGCATGCGTCGGAGGAGTTGGCGCCGGCATTGACACCTATAATAAGGTGCTCTCTGACACCATCAACTCCCTCGAGACCTGTCCTGTACGACCCAGAATTCTACCTGAGGTCCCCATGGTCTGGCTGGGGGACCTCAGGGAGATAAAGAGGATGGGTCGGAGATTGGAGCGCTGTTGAGAGGATCCCACCTGGAGGTGGACAGACTGGTCTCATGTGACGACTATCGTATGATCAGAGGCAATCAATCGTAAGAAGGCAGTGTTCCTGTCCAGGGAGATTGCTGCCGGAAGAATCGACCAGCTTCACTCTTCCGGACTGTAGACAGACTTCTTCATCCTCTCTGCCTGCAGCCTAGGAGGGTTTTTTCCACTGAAGATTGTGAGGAGTTTGCTCAGTTCTTCTCGGACAGGGTGTCCACGATCCGGCGGGATGCCTCTACAGCTAGCAATACCATAGCTAACAGTGGTCGCCAGATGTGCTCTGAGTGCACTCCGCCAAGTTGGGGGGAGTTCAGACCAGTGGAGGCAAGTGAGGTTATTGAGGTAGCAACCAATTTGAGGCATACCTTTGTGAACTGACCCAGTGCCAACGCTGTTTAATGAGATGCGTTATTCATATCCGGTGTTCGCCATGATCGCACGGTGTTCCTTATCTGAGGAGTCTTTTCCGATGCCTTGAAGGAGGCTCTGGTGAGACCCTTTAAAGAAACCATCTTTGGACCCGGAGATCATGGCGATATCAGTCCGATCTCCAACCTCCCATTTTGGGGAAGGTGGTGGAGAAGGTGGTAGCGCTCAATTGGAAGAGCACCTCTGACTCACGAGTTGTACTGATCCCTTCCAGTCGGCTTTTCGGGCCAGACATAGCACAGAAACTGCTCTTGTACGGGTGCAGAATGGTCTCCTCAGGGCTAGAGATCGGGGGGACAGGACAATTCTTGTTCTTCTCTATCTCTCTTCGGCATTTGACACTGTGGACCATAGTGTGTTGCTAGTTCGCCTTAGGGATTTATGTGGACTCACCGGTACTGTCATCAACTGGTTTGAGTCCTTTCTTACAAACAGGAGGCAACGGGTTATGATGGGTAATTTCTCATCTACACCCAATCTCCTTCCTTGCAGAGTCCCTCAGGGCTCGGTACTGGCCCCAATGTTGTTCGCAGTGTACATGCTGCCCCTGGGTGGGATCATTAGGAGGTATGGTCTGAGTTTTCATTGCTATGCTGATGATACTCAGCTATATTTTTCCTTTGCCCCAGGAACACCCAATGCAGTGGATGTGCTAAACATCTGTCTGACCGAGATAAGTGACTGGATGGCCTCCAGCTGGTTGCGACTGAACCCTAACAAGACGGAGGTATTGGTAGTGGAGTCGAACAGAGTTCGTGATATGGAGGTCTCTGATTCAGCAACTGGACTTGTTCTTGGGGCTGTCTCATTGAAGGCCTCCCTAGGTGCGAAGTCTTGAGTGATTCTGGACAGGAACTTGACCATGGAGACTCAAGTATCTTCCATGGTTCGTGCACTCGTTTTTTCCATCTCAGAAACATTGCCAGGATTAGGCCCCTTGTTCCGCCTCTGGACCTCCCTACCTTGATACATGCCTTAGTCACATCTAGGCTGGACTACTGTAATCGCCTATCTCGGGGTCACAGGAGGACTTCTCCGCAGACTGCAGCTGGTGAGAACGCAGCTGCCCGGTTACTGACTGGGCAGTATAAATTTTGCCATATTACACCGGGACACATCGTGAATTGCACTGGCTGCCGGTCAGGTGGAGAGTCCTCTTTAAGGTGGGTCTTCTCACCTTTAAGGCCCTACACGGGCAGGGCCCTGGTTACCTGTCAGCCCTCCTGACACCTGTTCCATCGGTCCGCCCTCTTCGATCCTCCAGTAGTGGCCTCCTGACCATTCCTAAGGTGAGGCTGAAGTCAGCCGGTGATAGAGCTTTTAGCGTTGCGACTCCCGCCCTATGGAACCTACTACCAGCTATGGTCAGAGATGCCTCGACTGTAAATATCTTTGAGATCCGCCTGAAAACTTTTTTATTCTCTCAGGCTTTTGATGTTTAGACTACATTAGACTATGATGTACTCATTATCTGTTATTTCATTTATTTTATGTATTATGCTCTTTTAAAAATTTGTACGGCGTCCAGAGCCTCCGGGATTGGACGTCTTTTAAATAAATTTGACTTGACTTGACTTGACTTAATTAACAAAAGTTACATTAAGAAGGTTAGTGCTTCTGAAATATCTCAACAGAATCCTTAATAGCTTTAATGTTAAAGTAGGGTGACCCACGTACTTGACAGAACTCTGGAAAAACTGCCCTTTGTCAATGTATAACTTAAGACCAAACTCTTCAGGTCTGTCCAATACTTTGAATAAGCAAGCCTCATGCTCCTCGAGAGTTTTTCCAAAAACTATGATATCATCAAGGTAGATGAGACATTCCAAGAGATTCATATTTTCCACTGCACCCTCCATTAGTCACTGGAATGTTGCTGGTGCACCCGATATGCCTTGGGGCATGTGGAGGAACTCATAGACGCCCAAGGGACAAATGAATGCAGTTTTTTCCCTGTTCTCGGGAGCCATTGGGATCTGATAGTATCCACTTCGGAGGTTGAGAACAGAAAATCATTTACTCCCATTTAGACAGTCCAGGGCATCCTGTATACGTGTGTAACCCCCCTGCAAATGGGGGTTCCCAAAAGACTTCCAGGAGCTTGCTTGAATGCTCCAAGCCTGAATGGTGTTTGGCATTTAAGCCATTTATCAGTGAGTGTTTTTAGAACCTCTGGTACTGTCTCTTTAAGAGCTGTCTGCTTGCAGACATAATTAGTTTGTATGGGGGACTGTGTGTTTCTTTGATTGAGTACCACTCAAGCTGCTGCCAATTCACTTCATTTTTGCAGTCACTAGGAGTGCAAAGGGAACCTATCTGAAAGATGTAACTGTTTGCCAGAAATTATTTAGAGTAATAATGAAATTACAGTTTGTCTAACCTGCTTTCTTTGCAGTCAGAACTGTGTCTGCTAGTTCCCCATTCTAGTTTTGAACTGCTGAACTGGACCAATCAGTGTGGGTAAGCTAGCTCTAAAATGGTGCCTTGACGAATCAGAACTTGGACTCATAATCTGAGCCAGCCACAAGAGGATTGTATGGGCAGTGACTCTGGGAGATGTAGTTTAGACTTCAGTGCCTTTTGGACCAACAGCAGCAGTCTATTGTGAGTGACAGCCAATCCAGTCAAGAACTGGGAGGAACTCAAAGGAAGTGCCCGGTTTGTCGGTTGGAGTTTCAGTTGAGCTTTGGCAGTGAAGAAGGAAGGAGCCCTGTACTTTTTCAGTGTGCAGTTTTAGTCAAAAACGTGTAAGGCCCAGAGTTCCGGTCTGCAGCTTGTGTAACAGCTTGTTAGGACTGAACTGGCCCTGTGAAAAGAATCAAAGGATCTCTGAAGAGTAGAAACCAGGCTCACCTGTAGAAGACTGGAGGAATTGCTGAAAATTGCACTCGGTCTGTCAGGAACTGAATCTGCTGTGTGTTCTCCCGGTATTGTGCAGTAATTGCAATCGGATACAGATGCAGCCTGCCTGGTATAGTGCTTTCTTTATATGGATGTGTGAAGAGGTTTGTGTACCTCAAGTGAGCCCTATTGACATTGAAGGACCCTATCTTATTTGGAGGTCGTGAGTACTAATTCAGGGTCGCTCCCTGTTGAATTGCCACATTAAATCCAAATGGAATTACTGTACTGCTGACTGTTTAATTCTCCTTTTCTCTGTGTGAAAGGCCCCTACCAGCTGCCACGGTTTGGACTAGCCACTAGGGCTTGGGTACCCAGGGACAGTAACTGATAGGGATAGGCTGTGCACAGAGCCATAGGTAGATTATTAGAGTGATAAGCTAATTAACCTGATTTCCCTGTCCTTGTTATATCCCCTAAATAAATCAGAGCTGCTTGTTTCAGCAAAGTTATACTGCCTGAGGTATTTGTCTATGTTAAAGTACTGTACTGTGATTGTTGCACTGTATCTCATTTCACAGGAGGTCCCAGTGCCGGAACCAGACCTGGGGTAAGTGTATACTGTGAAGGTAATTCTGATATATTGTGGGGCCACTAGTGGGAAGAAAGGGGGTTGCAGTGTCCCAGAGGGCTGTGACCAAGTTAGTTTAACTATTGCAAACCCTGACCTCTGGGTGGAGGCACCCGCCATTGGATCCAGGCCCCTCAACCTGTTAGTGGCAAATCAGGCAGGGGTAGTAGCCCCTGGGATAGCGCCATCTAGGGGTTACACGTGGCATTGTATATTGATCAGGCACAGTCTCTTTTGTTGAGGGTCTGTAATCAACACACATGTGAACAGAGCCATTCTTTTTCCACACCACAAAAATTGGGGAAGTGTATGGGCTGTGTGACTCTTGAATGATGCCAGTTGCTAACATCTCTTGTAGGTGACGTCAGACATCGTCTATGTTGGCAGGAGCTAAGCATCTAGATCTCTCTCAGAAGGGTCTCTTGTCATGCAAATGAATGTGGTGTTCAGCACCTGTGACACAACCAGCATCCTATTACTTGAGGGAGAATACTTTGGTCCTCTGGGCCAGCTTGTTACGGATCCTGGTTCTCCAGCTGTTGGGAAGAGGTGAATCCCCAAAATCAAACATATCAGGTGATATCTCACATTTTCAGCTCTGCACTGGGATGGGAGCACTGGAGTGTCGGCTCAATACACTTTAGCCAGGGTGCGTCCTCTGTGTACTGCCATGTCTCAGTCTGTAACATTTTGTATTCATACCACCACTCATCGGGCGTAAGCATGAGCCCAGGCCAGAAGCACACTGGGTTTAATCAGCAGTCCTTCAGGTAATTTTCCCTCGTCTGGGGCATCTTTCCGCAGCCATACTTCACCACTAATACTGCATTCTGCGTTGGGAGGTAACATAATAGTGGCAGGATCCTTCTTCCAAACCATCCCCACAGGCTCATCTTGATCACTTTGCTCGGGGCGCAGGTGCTTCTCGTAGGCCTTTTGGATCAGGGCGTGAACTTGCAGGGCTTTTCCTGTCTTTCTCTTCTGTCTTTCTTCACATAGCTGGGCCAGGTGCCAAAGCATGTGTGCGTTGATGCCAGTCAGGACAGGGATACCATCATAAAGTCCAGTGGAAGGGCAGACCAGGGCTAGCGTCTCCACAGCATCTCCCACACCAGCCACAGAAGATAGGAAAGAAAGCCACACCTAAATAGCCAAGACTAGGTGTGAAGTTTCACTTAACCCCAATATATGCAGTCTATCAATGGGTTGTAATGGGTGGTCAGATAAATGCTGCTTGTACCAGTCTTGGAAAATTATTGTGACTTGAGACCCGCTGTCTGAAACTGCTCGGGCCGGAATCCCGTCTATGTGTACAGTAGTGTCCATGGAAGGGCCCACCAATCTAGACCAGTCTGGAGGGATTTTGGGAGGAACCTGGATGGACAATCTAGCCACAAAGAAATTGGAATTTGGATTTCTTGAACCACTCTGCAATTGGTTTGCTTTTCGGAGCTCCCCTTGGAGTCTGTTTACCACTTTTTCTAAATCATTTTGAGACCGGCATTCTTTCTTTATATGCCCATCCTTTCCACAATTGTGACAAATTACAGGTTCTTGAGTCCATCTTGGCTGAAACGCTACATCAGGAACTGGTCTCCATTCACAGTTAGAAGGTTGGGCAGAGTACACATTTGGGGCTGGAGCTGAAGCACCAACAACAGAAAATTGTGGTTTGACCTCTGCCTGCAGCATTGAAGGTGATGCAGTATGTCTCAATACTTCCTTTATTGCAGCAGTCAATTCACTTGTTTCAGTTTTTGAGTTGCCCTCAGCAGCAGATGTCTGAGCATGCAGCCCCATCCCCATAGCAGACATGTTCTGAGAGGAACCAGGGTCTTTGTCCATGGGAGGAGCCTTCGGAGAGGCACCCACTTTCATTTCTCTGACTTCTCTCAGCAGCTCATCTCTCACTTGGCCCATGGCGGAGCATCCTTAGCAGTCTCTGATTCAGAAGGGCTTTCCTGTGCTGGGGCTACTTGGGCTGCACCCATACAAGAATTCCAATCTCATTCCTCACTTTCTGTCTCCCTGAGTTCTTTTATCAGGTCGCATTAATCAGGTGGATTATCCCTCCTATCCTGGAGCATTAGCTGGATAATTTGCAATTTAGAATATTTGGCATATTGTAGTATGTGAGCCAATCTCATACAGTTCAGTTCGCTGACCGATACCCCACCCTTCCGGTAAGCTCTCTGTAGGGCCCTCTCCAACTGAGTAACATACATGGGCAAACATTCCCCTTTCTACCGTTTGGTGCCTTTGAATTGCCACATCAAAGTCTCTCCAGATTCAATGCTACCAAAAACACCCTCTGGTGCGGACAAGTACTTTTGGGCTAACGCATCAGGGTTTGTGGACCTCAGGAAACCGACCGCTTCCAAAGCGGGGCCCCTTAAAACTTTCCATGATCCTTTTTCATTTCTCTGCCTCCACACACTGCCACTCGGGTACCAAGGGGGCTACATAGTCTATCCAGGTCTCCCAGTCACCCACCCCCAGGGAGTGGGGAGAGTGCCTGAAAACATCCTCAGTCTGCGTATGAGTCGTGACTAACTGCGGACACAGGAGTAGATGCCGGTATTGGTGTGGGCATGGGAGCTGGTGAAGGGACAGGTGCTGGGGCTGGCATGGGCAGTGGGGAAGGAACACCCCCCAGTGGCATGAATAACTTTTTAAAGTCCTCTATGGTTTTACCCTCTTCCAAGAACAACTTGGCAAACTTTTCTTCAAAAGTCTCAGATAAGGGTGGGGGCTTGTTCTCTAAGGGGTCCATACTATCTTTAGTCACCACCCTCTAGATGGCTGGGGACCCCTCAGCAGCAATAGTCTGGGGCACCTTAGTGCTGTCCACAGGGTTGCTACACTCCACTAAGGCCATTAAGGTCTGGGCAGTGAAGTCAGCATGTCGGCTTACCACCACAGCTTTTCCCAAGCATTCAGTTTTTGAAAGTGCCCCTTCTGCAGTGTCTTTACTAGTGCACAGGGGTATATCCAGAATTAACAAGGCATTGTGGGGGTCAATCTCATGCCATGTACACCATCCCACCAACTGATGCACACAGTCATTTCTATAGTGGTACCCATTAAACTTTTCACAGTAATTCTTGATTTTGACCACTAGGGGCTGCTAATCCCAAGCAGCTCCTCCAAAATGTAACCTCTAGGTGGCACTATCCTTAGGGCTACTACCCCTGCCTACGTCACTAGGCGCAGGTTGAGGGGCCTGAGCTCGTTGAACGGGTGCCTCTACTCAGAGGAATGGTTCTGGGGTAGCGTAAATGCTGTTGGTATAGCCCTTCAGGATGCTATAACCCCCCACCAACCCCTCTAGTGGCCTAAACAATATAGCAGCAAAACTTTCACATATACCATATGGCAGTAATGACTTGCTCACACACCTTCCACTTACCACCAGGGCTGGATCATCTGCAGCTGCCCTGAAGACCCCCTGTAAAATAAGACCTGTAATGCAATAGTTCAATGGCAGTACAATACCCCCACCAAAAAGGTACACACTAGCCAGATTAAATGCAAAAACAACACAATCTGATTTATTCAGGGGAATGTGAACAGGGGTGGAGCATGAATCTAGCAGATGACTTATAGATCTGATTATTTCAGGCTGAAAATGCATGCACGGAGAGTCCCTTGTATACAGTCACACAACCCTGGGTATCCAGTTGTAAGTAGGCTAGCCTGAAACGATGCCTGGGATAGGCTGGCGTTGCAGCTTTTGTTGGGGCCCTTAGGAAAGAAAACAATTAGCATACACATCAACCCAGAATTTGTAATCCAGAGCCAGATGGCTCAGTTCATTGTAATAAACCCAAACAAATAAATCAGATGACACACAGTGATTGCAGCTTTGTTGCAGGGAGCTACCCTGTTTGGTACTCACGCTACCCAGACCAGGAGGCAGGACTGATGAGATGAAGACCTCTGGAAGGTGTTCTGGTTTGCCAGGGGAAGCAGGGCCCAAACAACTCACCAAGGTGGTAGCTACCTGTTTGATGGTGTTGAGCAGGGTGCCGAATCCCCGAGCGGGTCTTTCATTGGAAAATGTCTCTGTGATGGGAGCGGCAGTCTAGGCTGAGATGGCAGGGCCCAGACCAGAGCAGGCAGTTCAGATTTAGTCCGTGCGAGTGCTGGAGCAGCTTCCAGCTAGCATAACACACTTGAAGGTGGGGAACCAAATCATGACCCATGCAGCACTTTCAGCACACTTATAAAATGGGCAAAGGATTTCAAGCAATCTGATTGGTTGTTAGCCATGCATTGGATGTGTCTAATGCACAGCTAAAACTAGAACCCCCATTTAGAATACACAGGCCCATTTTATAAGCGCAATAAGCCACTCTGGGGATGTGCATTAGACAGTTCTAATGCACGGCTAGGGGACTGGACGCACTCGGCCTGTGGCCTTGTGCCTCCTCGTCCCCTAGCCGTGCATTAGAACTGTCTATCGCACACTTATTGCTTACTTATAAGCAACACAACTCTTAGTCACAGTTCGGGTAAAGTCTGGTTGCAATTTAGCAGAAGTTCTGCACAAACCTCTCAATCCGTGACTCACTTCGGTACCTGGCAGGCCAATCGCTTCTGGAGCAAGTCTTCAGTCCCAAATTCAAGCAGTGATCACTCTCCTTCTCTTCAGGCTTCAGATCTCAAACAAAGGAATTAGATTTAAGTTCAACTTTCACATTCACCGGATTTCTTACTGGAAGATGTGACAGGCAGGCCAGTGCAGCCTTCCCACCAATTCTCCAGTGCTCCTACGCAGGAGCAGCTGCTCGATGGCTCGAGCTGTTCACTCTCCAAACTCCAGCTTATAGCTGACTCTGCTGCAGGCAGTTCTGGGGATTTCCTCTGAGATCCAAAAGGTTTGGTCGGCTGAGTGAACTGTCTGTCACAGCAAGGGCTCCCCCTCCAGGTCCATTTAGGCGCCAACCTTAAAAACTGCAATTCCTACAGAAATTCAATCCCACAAGACCTCTGGGGACAATCTCCATTTTAGGTCCCCTGAGGTTTGATTGGTCCAACTCTGGCAGTCCAGAACCAAAAGGTGGCTCTTATGCAAAAAGTCCAAGCTGTAAGAGAAGGCAGGTTAAACAAACTTCTATGTTATTATTAATAAGGCAGATAAACAGTAAATGAACACAGTTCCTAACAGAACTCCCACTGCGCGTATAGCAACTGCAGAATGGAGCAGAAATACCACTTGCCTGGCCAGTCAAAAGCCCATAACTACTCGGACCCAGCCCAGACTAATTTCTAACACAGCATAATGACTCTCTTAAAGAGACAGGCATGGAGGCTTTCTATAGCACTCTCATGCAGACACATACAGCTACTGCAGACACAGGACACCATCCTGACAGTGGACATTAGACAGCCGAGGAAGACATCTTAGTAAACCTCAATTTGTAGGGGGGTTACACACATCAAAGGGACTTCAGGCTCATTGAGTAAACAAAGAGCTCCTAGTACATAAGAATTGATCAGTTGAATAGCAAAATGTCTACTGCACCAGCATCCTTTTAACTGAATTTTTACAACTCGGACACACTTTAAACAACAGAAAACATTAGGGAACTTACCTTGAAAGTTTGATGGCCAGCACAACACAAGAATGCGGGAACTTCAGAAGAAATACAGCAGAACTGACTGACAGTAGCACTTCTGCTGGCTTGTGTGTGTATGCAACATCATCTCCCATGATGTCTTGCATGAGTGGGGTCATGACCTTTGTATTACAGTCAAACAGGTTTTCACACCAGAGCAGAACAGAGTGAAGCAACTTCATTTAAATTTAAATTAGGATGACATTACAGGGGTGTAAGAGAGGGAATAATTGTTCATGCCTGCAAACTACACAGGTATACAGAAAATAGGTTGAGGGGACTTTCCCTTTAAGTAGATGTCTGGTTTACTGAGCCCCTATTATCTGAACTGCCCTATTTAGTGAACTGCCAATCTATCTCCCAAATGTTGCATGAGGTGTTAATTGCTAACAGATTAATCTCGCTGTAAGCGGAACAAGCAATAACCTGCCCTGAAGCTGTTGATTGGCAGCTGTTCGAGGCTTCTCAGAGTGACTGCAGAATGGCGGGGGCGGGTGGGGGGAGGAGAATTGTGCCCGATCCCTCACAAAAGCTCTGAATTGTAGAACAGCTGGAAAATGATGAGAGAGCAGTCATGCTGGCTGCTAAATATGAGTCACAAAATTCTTTTGATTTCCAACATTAAAGAGGTCAAAGAAAAAATGGGGGAATTCGGCTTTGTGATGGAAGCTTTTTACGTGACGACAAGAGATGGCAGCATAAGATGTGTGTTTCTCCCCCCAACATAACATTAAAGATTCAGTAATGTGACCAGGGCATCCTAGAAATTTTTTTTAACTAATTACCAGAAGAAATGTCATCAGTCAGTCCTCTCTGAAGACGATAAGTCTGGAATAAGGATCGAAGCCTCAGTTGGTAGCACATCTGCCTCTGGACCAGAAGGTCATGGGTTCTCATCCCACACTGGGATTGGACTCATACCTAAAATGCTGGCATCCAGGTTCAGTATTAGGGGGGTGCTGTACTGCTGGGGTGTGCCATCCTTCGGATGAGACGTTAAACTGAGGTCTCTTCTACCCATCCTGGTACTGTCCAGGTGGAAGTAAAAGAACCCAGGGCACTCTTCACAAACAGTAGGGGACATTCCCGCTGTCCTGGCCAACATTCCCCTTCCCATGCAACTGGATCATGCAATTGTCCAGGCTGTGTGAGGGTGTTGATGTGCAATATGGCCACCACTTACACATTCAGTCACTTCACTACCAGTCTAGCATTGCTTGTAAAACGCTTTGAGATACGCTGTGTATGAAAGGCGCTATATAAATGCTGATTCTTCTCCTTCTTCTAATAAAAACCCACCACTGGGTGAGATCAGTAAAAATATAGCACTCAAAGATTTGAGGTGCTTGGTGGACAAGATGTAGGCTAACATGAAAACAGAGACCATTCAAAAGGCTTGGGCAGAGTTTGGAATAAGGATTGAAGGCATACATGAGGAGGAAGAGGAGGGCAATTGGGAGCCTGTTTAAAATGAGATCATACAGAGTGTGGATGCTGATCTGGAGACCCTGTCTGCTGCCTTACAGTACCTGCCTTGCACAGGATGGTAAGGAGTGGGTTACATGCAACAGTGCAAATCAGGGCAACAGGCAGCTAGATGAAGACTCCATCATATTCCTTGTTCAGAGTTAGACAGAAAAAAACAGACAGTGAATCTGAAACTCAGGAAGAGGATGACACTTCCCCCAATTCTCTCAAAAGCACACTCAGAGGCCATAGTCTAAATTGAAAATGATTGCACTGCGTGAAAACCCAGACTGACTGTGACCCGATACCGACTAATGCTGATTCACAACCTACAGAAAAAGGAAAGCAAAAAAAAAAAATTCACACATTAAAACAAAGTCTGAACTATTTAAAAAAAATCAATTTAGTTGTATTTGCATGCTGTCTGTTCTTTAAATCTGATCTTTAATAAATGTTAAAATGGTTTTAAAGCTTGTCAATCAGCTGTTAATGAAACTCCCCCATTGTGCACTATAACTTTCCTGATTATGTGACTGCCTGATTATTTGAACTATTATAATGTCCACCAAGTGGTTTGAATAATCAGAGTTCCACTTTGCACATTATGGGTTACCCAAAAGACTGCATACAGAACAAAGCATGGACTTTGAGTGTCATCACATCAAGGAACTCTTACCAGTGACAGGTGTTAAGAAGCCCTGTACCTCGCCATACCACCTGTAGGGAGATCTGCACCCAAAGAGGTTCAGCTTGACACTGTTAAACATGGTGAGAACCTTGGCTCTCTCCCATAAATCTTGTGGAAGTCAACAAGTCCAATTCATGGTGCACATTTATAACTGTAAGAGGAATGAAGCCACCACATTTTCTACCTTTTACCTCAAGTTTGGAAGAGAGGCCAGACTCCCATTGGGCTTATGCACTGGTGTGTCAGCTGATGGTGCTCTCACTGAGACGTGTCTAAAGCACACCAAATGCCAATGGCAACAACTAAAGAAAGCATACCATTTGGCACAAGAACATGTTGTAAAGGCCAAACAGTCCAGCAAGGTCAGGTAGAGCACACAGGTGTGACAGTAATATAGCCAATGGCCCAGTGGGGGACTGGTTGCACTTCTGTCTCCCACACTTTCAACCCAGGTTTGAGAGTGGAATAGGGTTGCTTGGTGGGCCAGCAGGGTGAGGGAGGCTCGAGAGCCCGATGGCAGCTCTCCTTCCTCAGGGAGGAAGAACATCTGTTCCCGCTGCAGGGACTGACACCTGGTGTGGGTCAAGCAGCAGTACAGTGGGAGTGCACACAAGCAAGGGATAGGGCTGGAGTGCGACATACTGGCGCACATGCGTTGATGCTCCAGACCAGGGGAGAATACCAGAGGAAAAAGATGCTGGGCTGCTCCTAGCCAGCACCCCTCTCTCACACACGTACAGGCTATTGCATGAGTGGCATGGCTGGTCATATTTGCCCAGTGGGTTCTGTGCAAGTGGCGAATAACTGGTAAATCCATCAGAAGGTCGGTGATGGGGCTGGGGGTACCACTGGCACTGGGCAGTCCTGGGGAGGGGAAATACTGATTGATAAAAGTAAAATAGCCAGGAGACAGAGGGTTTATAAGGAATCTATGAGTCCTGGGAAAACCTAAAATTACAGACCACTTGAAACTGGGTCCTACATGAATGCTAAACAGTTGACAAATCTTCCAGCGTGCTGGCTGCATCTGGAAAAGGAAACATTGGTGTAAAACCCAGTTATGCAATCATATCTTGCCATTTGGGAGACTGTTTCCTGGGGCTGAGGGTGGAGTGCCCTCTTTGCCAACCAGGTGACCAGTCACAAGGAGTGAGACACAATGACAGAGATCCCGCATTGCTTGACCTGAAACACCTGTTGCTATCCCAGTGACACCCCCTGACACTGTCAAAGCAGCTCAGATGAGGAGGAACAGTTTTGTTACCTCAAGGTAGGACAAGGTCGATTGGAAGATCATGGGCTCAAGCTCCACATGAGGAACTTGGGATAAAATCCCCATACTGACACTATAGTGTAGCATGAGGGGGGTGCTGTACACCTGAAGTGCCATCTTTTGGATGAGACATTAAACCAAGGTCTCGTCTGCCTGTTCTGGTGGTTGTTCAGGTGGAAGTTAAAGATCTCAAGGCACTTCCTGAAAAGAGTAAAGGAATTTTTTGTTAAGTACAAATTCAAACCAACCAACAAAATAAACATACAGTAACAGAAAAATTTCATCAATTCATTACAAAGCAAATACACTGTCACTGAAATGACAAAAAAAGTAAATTTCACCTATGTGTTTGACTCCAAAAACAAACAAAAGAAACTTGTGGGGAAAAAATGGAAAAGGAAAAAGGAAACATATATACTCATTTCATATACCACCTGCCTTTCTGTCTAAGTTAATCATTCAGTGTCCCTGAACACAACATTAATAGACTGCCAGCAATTCCTGTGTATGTGTGGAGTAGGAATATTTCCGTCACGCCTTAGCCAAATTTTCCCCCTTTTACTAAAATACCAGTTGGTTTCCATCTGTTTCTCCCCCGGATGAGGCTGAAAAAAGGAAGGAAGGAAGGAGGGAGGGAGAGAGGAGGAAGGAAGGAAGGAAGGGAGGAGTCAATCTTGGAATTTCATTAGTTAGAATTGAGGGTGACTGAGGCAAATGTGAACCCAGTACTAGTCATTCCACTTATTGACTTGAATCTGTATGTAGCATCATCTGTTCTACCCAGCTGTGGGCCCGTAGTCAACAATGCTCCCATCAAGGATGACAGTGGCAGCCTAGCTGAGACAACCATACAGGACAGTGAGGAATCAGGACTTTCATAGGGTACTGTACCTCTTCACTGGGTGCAGTGCTCACCAGTGTGCACACTGTTGACGAAGACAAATGTGCAGGATTTTGTCACGCTGGAAGAGAAGTCAAGACCATCATAAAACTCACCTATGATACCCATGGTGCCTCCAATGACTGGGCATTAAATGTGGTGCCTAAAAGTTTAATAGTGCTGATTAGGCCCACAGGCTACATCCTGTTATGCTGCCCCAGAGCATTTTGGGGAAGCAGGCTTGTAATTGTGCCTTAAACCATCAAATAGCTTCTGTTTCATGTGCAATGCTTATTTAAAGACTATGTTCTGGGCAGAAGATATTTGTGACTAGATAGCCATTTTTCTGCATTGCATGCTTGGCTAGATATGATCCAGGTGTATTAGGCAGCCTAGTCCAGAGACGTTGAAAGGGCTGCTCCAAGAATCAGCAGGGCCCACAGTAGGGAAAAACACAACAAAACTAAAAACTGGGCACCCATCACCACCAACCAAACTAAAGAATCAACTGAGTCATAGTTTCAAGTGCTATTTAATTAGTTGCACCAAAAGTTCAAAAAGACCCTCACTGTCAAACCCCTACACCAAGTGTTTTAAGAGGCACTCATTTTGAACACCAGCAAACTCCCAATGTTTCAGTCATGATGTGGGCTTTGACTAGTGATCTGTAGTCAAAACTAATGTCACAAGCTAAATATTAGGAGTTTGCAAGGATCTCACAGTTAGAACCTGTTTAAATATTTGGTGCAGCAAGCCATCTGACCCAGTCAGGGTGATACCCTATGCACCTCCCCATGAGCTACAGCAGAACAATTCCAAGTTTACTATCAGGAACTGTACGCCAAAATGCTTCCCCTGCCTGGGGAAGATGACATAAATAAGTATCTAGGGGAAACTCAACTTCCCACCCTCTGTGTAGAACACCAAGAACTACTAGCAACTCCTCTAACAGAAGGCAAAGTTAAACTGGCTATTGAGACTATTACACCAGATAGGACCCTGGGTCCAGATGGCATTTTGACAAATTTTTACAAAGCATTTGAGCCAAGTTCACACCACTACTAACTAGGATCTTTGCTTACATGCATGAACACAGAGTAAATGATCCTAGCATAACAGGAGTAATGACTTCTCTGTTTTTAAAACCAGGGAAGGTCCTCAAACAAGTCATTAGCTACTGCCCCATATCTCTGAGTAACCAGGATGTGAAATATTGGCTCAAATTCTGGCATTAAGAGTCAATAAGGTATTAAACTATTTAATTGGTCCTGAACAGGTAGGCTTCATGATTGGGAGAGTCTCCTCTGACCACCTGAGGAAGTTAAAGCACATCTTCTCCACATCACGGGAGACAGAAGACCCCACAGCTTTGCTTTCCCTGGATGTGGAGAAGGCATTTGATAGAGTCTCCTGGGCCTTCCTGCATAAAACACTTAATTTGGTTTCCCTGAGGAATTCCTAAAGTGGATATCAGTCCTATATGCAAATCCATATGCCAAAGTATACTGTAATGATGTCTTCTCTGACTTGATATCCATTAGGTGAGGCACTAGACAGGGATGCCCTCATCCCCACTACTTTTTAATTTATATCTTGAGCCTTTAGTGAATAAGATTAAAGCTAACCAGGAGATAAAATACATCAAACTAGGAGCAGATGAATTTAAGATCTTGGTAAGTGCAGATCACATTCTCCTACATCTTGATCATCCTGTAGCTTCTATCCCAGCAGTCTTAAGCACAATTAGTGAATTTAGTGCCCTAGCGAAGTAAAACTTTAACATATCCGGAACTTTAGTAATGCCTTATAACACAGCCACCACAAAACAGGATATTACAGGGATGGGTCTCTCATGGTCACCCATAACACTTAAGATATCTGGGCATCGAGCTAAGCAGAAGTGAAGCATATATGGCCCTATGCACTATGGTGTTGGAGTGGCTACAGTCCATGTATCTATGGCACATAGCCACTCCATGCCCCTTGCACTACCCAAGCCACATTCAACAACTGGGACATGCAGCCCCTTGGCACCTGAGCCCAGTGACAGCAACGTGCCAGGAGTGGGAGGTGGATAAGTTGGGGCATGCCTGCACTCTGCGCCATTCACAGAGGTGTGGAATGCTGGGTGCAGGGGGCACACCTTACACTGGGTGACACCCAGCTGTAAGGGATACACGGCCCCCCCAGGATGCCATCGCTGGCAGCGGCACAGACATGGGGGCACTGCAGACCCCCCCTGCATGCTGCCCCAGCCCATGGATCAGCACGGAGGGCTAGGGGTGGTAGATCGGGCACCCTCCTGCCCCGAGCTTGCAGCGCACGTCACGCCCTCCATTGTTTACTGTGCCCCGCGGGTGCTAGTTATTGGTTTGTGAACTGGGTCCGGGCATCCCATTGGATGTGCGCCTGGTCCACAGAAATGTCCTCTGCACGTCTGTGCACCGGGGGGGGCTGCAGACAAGTGGTGGCTGGTAGTGACTACTGGCTGGGGCACACCTGTCTGCAGGTGCAGAACTCTGTGGGCGGGTAACGTGCCTCCGGCGCGTATTACCCACCCATATGTGCATAGGGCCCATGACGCGTAAATGAAATCTAGATGATCTCTAGGCTAAAATAGGGCAAGATTTGTCTAGGCAGGCAGTCCTTTCTTTAGTTTAATTTACTGATTATACTGGATAGGCATGTGAGCATAAATTGCCTGTTTTCACAAGCGTCCAGTTTTAGACAATTATAAAATATAATTCAGAACATAAGAACAGTTATAGTTCAAAACAGTTACAGTTCAAGACAAAGTACAATACAGATATATAAAATATAGTTCGAAACATAAGAACAGTACAGTTCAAAACAGTTACAGTTCAAATCAAAGTGCAATACAGAAAGACAGCACCAACCAAACATAGTTATAAAAACAGATACCAATATGGACCATAGCCATCACAGAAATACAACAGTTCAGAAGAGCACATAATCAGATGAACAGAGGCTAGTGCTATGGTTAGATAAGGTGCCAAAAAGCGCCAAACAAGCAGAATTATTTAAAGACCAGGTAATCCAGCTACTGGAGAGTGAAAGCACTTATCCAGCAGAGTTAGCAGGGGAGATGGGGGGTATTCTGGGTGGGTCAGTTAGGGCTTGGGACACCTGCATGCAGAAACCAAGGACCAGTGCTTCGTTAGGTTAAATTTAAAGGAAGTGATAGAGGGACACTGGATAAGAGCGAGGGAGGTTGTTGAAGAGTTTGGTGCCCTTATAAGAGACAGTTTTCTGGCCTTGGGTGGTGCGGCATAATGGGATGGAGAAGGAGTGGTTGGAGGACTGTCTTGTAGCCCTGGAGTAGGCTGACTGGGGGAAGTGACAATTTTGCTATTGAGTTGGTCCTCAAGGGATATCCATTCCGAGAGTCTGTAAAGGTTGCAATGGTGGGTAAGTCTAGGGAGGCCGGTGGCAAAACAGATAATGTTGTGGTAGGTGCTCATAAGTCAGTTAAGGTTTTTCATTGAGAGGGGTGGGAAGTAGACTAGGGCATCATAGTCAATTAATGGAAGAAGGAAGCTGTGGGCTAAGAGTCTTAGATTCCTTGGTAAGGAAGGGTTTCACCCTGTAGAACATGCCAAGCCTTTGGTGGACTTTCTTAATTGTCTGATTGATGTGTGGCTTGAAGTTTAGGTGGCACTTGAAGAGAAGTCCAAGATATTTGAATTCACTGACTCTCTCATTCGGGTTGCCACCATTGTCTAGCAAGGAGAAATCAAAGTTTAATGGTTTCCTGGAGCTGGAGAAGACCGTGGCCTTAGTTTATTTGGCAGCAAGTACAAGACCTTTTGCCAAGAACCAGGAGTGGAGTCTAAGGAAGTCATGCTGAAGCTTATTTTGAAAGGAAGTGGGGTCTTTGTCCTTACAAAAGAGGGCAGCATCATTGGCATGCAGAATCAGCTCAATATTGGAGCAGATTTTGGGGAGGGAGTTAACAACAAGAGAGAAAAGGAGGGTCCCAGGATGGACCCACAGGGCACTCCATATTTAATGGGGCTGGAGTTCAACAGGACACCGTTTAAAGCAGTCTGATGCAACCTTTGACTAAGGTAGTTTCGAAACCAGTTTATGACGTCAGCAGAGAAAATAAGAACTGCTAGGGTGGACAGTAGGACATTGTGGTCGACGAGGTCAAACACTTTCGTGAAGTCCACAAAAACTGAACCAGTCTAGAGGCCTTCATCGTTGACTTTATCAGTGAAGCTGACAAATTTTATATGGGCAGTCTTGGCATTATGGCTGGCCCTAAAACTGTGTTGTGCCTTGGTCTGCAGGTCATGTCTCTGGAGGAAATCAATGGTTTGCTTATGGATAATTTTTTCAATGATTTTGGATAGTGGAGCTAAGAGGGAGATAGGTCTGAAGTTAGTAACTTTGTCTTTAGGTCCGGATTTATGGAGTGATTTAATAGTAGCATATTTCCATTTAAGAGGAAAAGATCCAGAGCAGAGGGAGTAGTTGATAATGTTGGTGAGAGGAACGGCTAAGGATTCGTATACCAGTTTGAGGACACTGTAGTTGATGTTGTCGAGGCCGTTCTAAGGCCTGAGTTGTTTATCTTAATGAGTTTAACCACTTCAGAGTGGGAGAGGAACGAAAATGGAAACTGGGGTAGGGGATGGGGAGGGGGGGAGTAGGAGGACTTGGGACAGGGGGTAGGTTAGTCTTGTATTTGTCCAAGTCGCCAAAGCAGAGGTTAAAAAGAGAGGCTATTTCAAGAGGATCGGTGATAGCATTTCCACCGGTTGAAGGGCTAATTTGTTCACTGTAATGTGCTCTACTGATAAGGTCATTAAGAATGTTCCAAGTTTGCTTTGGGTTGCCCGAGGAACTACGCTGTTTCTCGGTGAGGAAGGGCATTTTGGTAGAGCCGACCACAGATTTACATTTGTTTTGAAGGGTTTTGTACTGGTGCAGGAGGTGGGGAACTTTCAGTCTCCTGTATTTGGACCATGCCCTGTCCCTTTCTCTGATGAGTTTAAGGAGATCAGAGGTGATCCATTCATGATTGTTACCTTTGACTCTAATTTTTTTCAGGGGGATAAGGGAGTCGCACTGGGCAAAGAATTTGTTGCTGAAAAGTTTGAGGGAAGAGTTGATGTCCTGAATAGATTCAGAGAAGGACCAGTCAGTGGCCAGGACAGCATTTTTAAACTCAGCAGGATTGAGTTTATTAATTTGTCTTGAGTGGATGAATTTGTGCTCCCTGGGAGGTGTTTTTGCAGACCAGCAGCAAAAGACTGCACAATTGTCGCTAATAGAATTGGGGAGAACCCCAGAGGCGGTGACGTGTGAGGGGTTGGAAACAAGGATCCAGTCCAGTAGGGATTCATATCCTGTCCTATAGTTAGTCCAGGTGGGGAAGGAGATTAGTTGGCGGAGGCCAAGGCCGATAATCGATGCCTTGGTAGCCTCAGACTGCGAGGTCTGCCAATTAAGATTAAAACCACTGAGGATTATCCATTCCCTTCCTTGGGGAAGGGAGTTCTTGAGGTTAAGAAAAACTTTCAGTTCATCCAGAGGTGGGGGGGGGTGCCAGGGGGAGATACTGTAGGTAACGCTGATGGTTATTGTCTTGTTGTTGCCAAGAAGGAGATTTATTGACAAGGACTTCAAGCGAAGGGTTACAATGAGAGAATCCAGTGCTGTGGCTGAGAGGTGATTTGCTACCCAGAGGAGGCAACCACCCTCTTTTTTACCTAGTCTGTCCTTCCTAAAGAGGGAATATTCATCAATATGGGGATGCATCAATATAGTGAAAATGAATGTCTTGCTAAGTTTATTATACCCATTAAGTACGTTGAATGTCTGTTTGCTCCTTAGATGATTCGCAGTCCTGCATACTCAGATACAAAATTCTTATGGGGTGGGAAAAAGCCTAAGATGTTCTTACACCAAATTAGCAAGGCCTAAGATACAAGGTAGCTTGAGACTCCCTCACTTCACTTGCTATTATTTTGCTGCTCAAGCTAGTAAATATTTGAAATGACTGACAGTGGAAACAAAGACTGACAAGCTATACTGCACCCTGCAATGGCTTACTATAGGCCAGGCCAGATGTAAAGAAGCTATTCTGAATCCAGCTCTGCTTTTGATCCTTCCCTACAGCAAACTGCCTCATTCTCTTAAAGAGACAGTAATAGGAATTAGTCTTAAAATTCATCACCAGATGTCTAGGTTGATAAGCATAAAACTACCAAGTGCCCTTTTGCAGCTGTTATTTAGCAATCCAAATTTTCAAGTCACACATGCTCCAAAAGTCCAATCACACATTCATTTTGGCCAGGACTATAAATCCCTGTTATGGCTCACCTTACTCTAGCTGGGAACCTATCTCATTTACTTCTTTCAAGGGTACGCTCGGTCTCACTAAAAGTGCCGCATTTAAGTTTATGCAGATTATGCATGCTGTGGTGAAACACCTGGGTCCACCTCCATGGTCTGACAAATGCGTAACAGTGATGGAAACATTCACAGCTGCTGTCTCCCTCCCACATGCTATCTCTGCTCGATATCAAGTCATCTTTGATCATTCAAGATATAAATCTGAGGATGAATGCTCATACTGGCAGGCAGAGTTCCCAGAAAAGCAATTTGACTGGGCCCAAATATGGTCAATGTTCACTGCTACATGAAAAATGATAAAAATAAACTCACTCAGTTTAATATTTTAAATAAACAATTATTTCACAGCAGTCAAATTAAATAAAATGGGCAAGTTGCAATCCATTGTATGCACAAGATGCCAGACAGATAAAGGTATGCTGCAGCACATTCTATGGAACTATGAAATAGTTCAACAGGTATCCTGTAAGGTGGGCTATCCACAAGAGGGTGCCTACCAAAATGGTGACCCACTTGCGGCACAGGAAAAGGTAGGGCGAGGGTGTGAGGAAGGTGACAGAATGGGGGAGGCTCACACATATATCGACAGGACATCGCTATATGTATATGCGTGGGGGGGCGAGCATGACAGAAGGAAGAGAGGGAGGAGTTGGCGTGGTGTGGTTGGTATGGTGCTATCGAGCTGGTCCTGTAGTATTGTGGGTGGATGGCAGCCTAAAGCTGCGAGGGTTCCGGGTTCAGGTCTGGGCACGTCTACATTTTAGTGTGCCCAGACCAAAATTTATTTTTGTGCCATAATTTGCACCCCCCCCGACATGCAGCTCCCTGGAGTTAAGAATCCTTTAGTAGGGGGGTGCAGGAGGCAAAGCACCCCATGCGGGTGGTGCGGGAGGGCACAGCCCCCCATATTAACATTAAAAATCGAAGTCCCCGGCGCTGTTGTCATGTGTGCCAGGGATGTACATCGCTGAAATTGATTTTCAGCAATGTACCCTCACCATAATGACAGTCGCCTTTTGGCAATCGCCATTATGACATAGAACCAGTTCAACACCTGTGGCAGAAAATAAAGCTAGGGTCGATCCACGGCTATGCACACCAGAGGTCTGCATCATAGGGGATTATAGTAATATTCCTGTAAAAGAAAGGAGATTTTATGCGACTATCAAAGCAGCAACAGCCAAAAAAAAATAATACTGTGGCACTGGACAGACCAGGATGCCATCACTTATGTTGAGTGGTATCAGGATTTGTTAACCAACTTAAGAATAGAGTGGACAGTGACTAGCTTAAATAATAAACATAAGGCTTTTGAAAAGCTAGGGAAACTTTTTACACTGTATTCACTCCCACAGGGAGAACTAGTTTGAAGGATATATTTTAATCTGATTATCAACTGTGTGCCCCACTTGGGGCAGGGAACAGTATAAAGCTGAACAAAAGGAAATAAGGTAATGTAGTCACTTCATGATTTTCACCTAACTGGACCGTTTAACATTTAGTTAAGATGAATTCTGCTATTGTAAATCATCTGCCTGGAATGGTGGTAGTTCAGGTGGATGCTAAAGATCCCATGACACTTATCGAAAGGAGTAGGGGAAGTTTCCCCAGTGTCCTGGCCAAATTTCCCTCATTCACTAAAAATACCACCAACAGTTTCATCTGGTTCAAGGTCAGTTGGCATTTCATCTGTATCCCCCTTCCCTGGGTCGTGCCTGAAAATAGGCAGGATTTGTCTAGTGCACTTACCCGGTCAACAAAAACTAAATAAAAATAAATAGAAATTCATAGGGGATATGGTCTGTATGTCTTTATGTTTTGGTTTGTAATGGTTATTGTCTTTGTTGTATGTTGTTTAAATGAGAACAATAAAAGTACATTAAATTAAAAAAAAATGTTACATGCAGCTAATAAAACTTGGAATCTATCAGTTGATTCTTTGGCATGAGTGGGAGTGGTGTATGCTCATATTAGACAGGATCAGAGACAAGGAATGGTGCACTCATAGAGACTAAAGTTTGGAAATTTTATTTCTTTTATTGAATTTTGTTGACTGGGTGAGCCCACTGAGACCCAGAGTCCCTTTTTCAGGGGCGACCTGGGATTAATTATAAATATACATACGGAGAATTACAAATATACAAACTGAGAATACATATCACTAACAGAGAATGGCTGCTTATCATAGATAACAGTGTCCTTAACAGTCTGTGATGTTTATGATGTAATTTTCATTGCTGGAGTGGGGAACCAATTATTTATGGTACACAGACGTTTAGTATAGGCTAACTTGATTAATTACAATGAGGTACTGACAAACATAAGTATTTAAAAATTACAACAAACATAAGGGTTTAAAAAGTACAGACCTTGTAAGGGGGTGCTGATCTTAAGACAAAATTATGACAAAGGAGGGATTAAGGGGAGGGAACGAGCCACCCTTGGGGGGTAGGTCATCAAGGGCAGTTGCATATATTGCGTGTTAGTAGATAAGCCTTTAGTCCCTTTTTGAAGCCATCCAGAGAGGTGCAGTCTTGCAGACTGCTGGGAAGAGCATTCCAGAGGACTGGGATGAGGGTGGCAAGTGACCTTTGACCTGAAGTGGTCCTAAATTTGGGAGCCTGTAGGAGTGTTTGGGTCAAGGCTCTGAGAGGTCTTCACTGAGTTTGGGTTCCAGGAGTTCACGTAGGCTGGTAACCACGCTGTCATGATGAATTTTGTCGGCAAAGCCAAGACAGGAGTACTCTAACCTGCCTTACAGAGTAGGCCAATTTAGCACCTGCAGGACTGTGCAGTGATGTTCTCTGAGATGGGCCCACAATGCAAATTGAGCAATGCTGTTGTACAATGATTTTAGCTTCCCCATTTCAGTGGTTTTTACAGTGTGGAGTGTAGGAGACCTGTAAAGGAGGGTGGGGAGGAGGGTGCCACTAGTTATACTAAGGCGGGACTTCTTTGTAAGATACAGGCTGAGACAAAAGAGGAGGCCCAATTTATTTTTTTTTTTTTTAGATATTTTATACTCCCCCTGTCCCCTCTGGAGTTGCCTCTTCGGGAGATGTCAATGAAGCCCATCCCTACCTCTGCCTTACCTGACTGAACGGGGTCCTCCATCATGCTGCAGTTTACCCTCCACCTGGGGTCGGGGTGGGATCACCCCCGAACCTTGAATTCTCGTCAGGTCCCCTGGTTGAGCTGGGCAGGTGGCAGTATATCGGGACCTGGCTCGGCACTCCGTCTACCCGACTCCAGAGGGACATTTTCCATTTTTCTGTAACGGGACTTGCATGCCCTAATGTCATGATGCTCACGCTGACGTCTGCAAGATCCCTCCTCCTCCCTTCTTGTCACTGGGGCTGATTGGTCGAAAGGCCTATGCCCCCCAACCAATCATGGCCCCGTGACACCAGCAGCTGTTGCGCCCCCCTCCAGCCTCCGCCAGGGGTCACCGCTCCGGATCCGAAAAACCACCCTCCCCGGGGAAGGCGAGCTGTTACCGGACGCTCTAGCCTTCTCCCCCCAGCCAACCCCCAGCTCCCCAAGCTCACTCCCGAACCCAGGTAGCCAGTGTGGCATGAGGTGTGGTGTCTAGCATCTCAACCCTCAGCGCCACTGGGCCAGCAGGAGGCCCATTTTCTGATGTAGGGTTTCTATCCAGTGCTCCACATGTAGCTTTAGCATGAAATTTTGGTCCGTGTAAAACCCAAGGGTTTAACAGAGTCAGTGACCTCGATTTTAGATCCGTTGGTGAGGGTTATATTGAGGGTATGGTTCCTTGAACTGGCTGAGCTCCTTGTACCAGAGAGTATGGCTTTAGTCTTCTTGGTGTTTAAGACTAGTTTGTTTGTTAGCAACCATTGCTCAAGTGACTGGAAGTCACTTGTGAGTTGATTATTCAGTATGTGGATGTCATTGGCACTGCAGTACAGCACCTCATCATCAGTGTATATTAGCAGGTTTCCTCCTCCACAGTTAGTAGGCATGTCGTTGACAAATAGGGAGAAGAGCAGGAGTCCCAGAAGAGATCCTTGTGGTACTCCATCCCGGATGGGGCATTTGGTTGATAGAACTCCTCTCCATTTCACCATTTGTGACCTGTTTTAGAGGTAGTCTGTAAACCAGTGGAGTGATAGACTATTCATACCAAGGGCTTTTAGCTTGGTTAGTAACAGCTGGTGGTTAACCAGGTCAAAGGCCTTGGTGAGGTCCATAAAGATGGCACCAGTTTGTAGGCCAGCATTGTGTGCAGAAAGGATGTTGGTAGTTAATCTGACTAGAGCTGTGTCAGTCCCATGTTGTTTTCTAAACCCATTCTGCCTTGTGGAGAGGAAGTCATGCTGGCCGATATAGTCTAACATTCAAAATAACCTGCTCACACCATCTTGTGTACTGCAAAAATGGAGTACTTACTAAATAGCTGGTTACATGTGCAATAAGTTGAATTAGCTGCCTACTAGGTACCCCGGCATGTCATTCAATGGAGCTTCATCAGGGGCAGGCTCCTAGCTAGAGAGGGGAGAGTATACCCACCCCCAAATGGGCTGGCAGTATAGCCTAGAGGTTAGAGTAATGAGCTTTGAATGAGCTTGGTACATCCAGCAGACCAGACCTGGGTTTGATTCTCACAACCTCCACTTGTATACTGTGTAACTCTGAGCAAGCTACTTAACTGCCCAGTGCTCCCAGGTTGCCCCTGAAAACAGGCACTTGTGCCTAGTGGGCCTTACCTGTTTACCAAAGACTAAAAAAAAAAATATATATATATAGGAAGAGGGCTGAGACTTGCAATGGGGTAGTGAGGGGAACACTAGACACCAGGGATCCTATGAATATAATAATTGGGGGCATCTGGATGGCGATCGGGGTGGGGGACCACTAGATGCTGGGATCATATGAATACAATAATTGGGGGCATCTGAATGGTGATCAGGGGTGGGGACCACTAGATTCCATGGTTCATATGAATATAACAATCAGAAACATCAGAACAGTAATCAGGGTGTGGTGGGACCACTAGTTGCACTGGATCTTATGTATATAATAATCGAGGGCATCTGAATGGTGATTTGGGGGACCATAAGATGCCATGGATCATATGAATATAATAATTTGTAATATCTAAACAGTGATCATGGGTGGGGGACCAGTACAGCTCTGTATAATGCCTCTGCATAGTGGTGCATGGCAGCATTGTATGGAGATGTTAATGAGACCATAATGGTGTGCCAATGGTTCATTAACCCCTTTTATGCCCTATGGGCTTATTAGCACGTTGGCAGCTGAAAATGGCTCGCAGAGGCAAAGACACCATCCCATTTGAGATGTGCTACCTTCCTTTGCCTCTGTGAGTCATTGTCCTGGAGGGGACTGTGACAGCAGAGCACATAGTCACTGTGTGCTGTGCTCCCACAGCTCCCATATTCAGACAGGCAGCTTGCACCGGTCGAAGCGTGCTGCCTCACTGAATGTTTCCAGGGCCATACAGGTGCTATCTCATGTGCTGAGCTAAGGGGTGTGAAGCACTGACAGCTGGCTCTGAAAATGGGAAAAACCTTCCTCCTACTCAGATCAGTGCAGGATACTCAAATGCAGCAGCAAACTCCTGAAACAATATCTATGTACTACTTTTATTGCTATTGTCTGGGAATATCATCCATATCCGGGCCCTCCAACACTCACAGATGAACCTCAAAGTTATGTCAAGCAACTCACAATAGGCTCTATGAATATCCGCAGCCTCCTTCCAAAAATGGATATCCTTAACGCCTGTTTTTTACAACACAACCCTGACATCCTTTTAGTGGTAGAGACCTGGCTGTCTCCTAAGGTTGCTGATGCATCAGTTTTGATCCAAGGCTATACAGTGTACAGGATGGATGTGCAATCTACATAAGGGAGGACCTGCAAGCCACTGTTTTACCTCTTCCAGACACTGGGACTAACCTGCAAGTTTCAGCTTTAAAATTGCTACTTGGGAAGCACAACAAAACTATCACAGTTCTCTTGATGTACATTCCACCTGGTCAGAAGACCCCTAGGCTAAACTCACTGATGGAATGCCTTGGTGCCTTGAACTTAAACAATGAAATGGTACTGCTGGGTGACTTTAATGCCAACTGGCTTGCACCAGCCTCTAGTTCCTGTAGGGATGCAGTTTCCACTGTGCATCTTTCCCAGCTTGTCAATTCTTCTACCAGGATAAACTACAAGACTGGCACCTCCTCATTGCTTGACTGGGCCTTGTCTAAATGACCGGACCACATCTCTCGTATCATGGGGCTTCCAGATATACATAGTGACCATTCACCAGTTCTAATTCACTGGGCTAACAACTTCTCCAAACCCTTAAACACGGTCACCTTGAAATGCTAAAAGCTGACCTTTGCCAACAAAACCGGTCAACAGTCTACTCTTCTAGTTCTGTTGATGCTACTTGAAACCAATTCATCATGCTCTTTAACGGGGTGTGTGACCAGCATGCCCCACTAAAAAAGTGCAAAATCAAAGGTTATAACAACCCCTGGTTCACGCCTGAACTTCTTGAATGGATGAAATCAAGGGATCATCTGTGGCACATAGCCAGAGCAATGGGTAAACAAGTGAACACCCAAGCCTACAAAAAAGCCTGGAACGACTGCACTAGGGCCATACGCACAGCTAAAAATCAATATTACAAGGAAGCCCTCACTCATGCTTGGAGTGACAGTAGAAAATTCTGGGCAAAGCTTAAAGAAGTCACTGGCAAGGACATAAAGTCAGCCCCCACCATGTTGAACATTGGTGGTGTTCCCACTACAGACCCCAATTCCATTGCAGATTCTCTCAATGAAGCCTTCTCAGACCTCAACAGTGTTCTCCCTCCTGATTTTTTTCTCCAAACAGTCTCGACTTCTAAACCAAGCCCTGTAGTCCTACCTTTCTGTCACCCTCCGCTCCACTTTCGAACCATCTCTCATGGTGAGGCTAGGAAATATCTCCAAAAGGTCCTGGGTAAGTCCCGTTTCAGTGGTGAGTCCCTCGACCGCATATTTGTGACTCTTACCCTAGAAGACATTCTGGCACCGCTATCACACATAATCAACTCCTCACTCAGGCTTTCTCAGTTCCCACAACTATGGAAAGCGGCCCTGGTGACACTCGTTTTCAGGAATGGTGATCAAACCTCACTAGGTAACTATCGACCCATCTCAATACTCCTGCCTTTGTCTATGGCTCTTGAAAAAATAGTTGCTGACCAATTAACTGAATACATAGAAAAGTACAATATACAGTGCCCACAGCAACATGGGTTCCACAAAGGACACAGCACCACTACTGCATTCCTAGAGTTTACCAGCTATATTCACAGTTTCCTGGATCATGGCTCGGTAGTCGATGCCTCTTTCATCGACCTGTCAAAAGCCTTTGACACGGTTAATCATGCCCTTCCAGTCGAGCAGCTTGCATCTATCGGTCTGTCTACTGCCAGTTTCCTGGTTTAAGAGCTGCCTCACAAATCATTCTCAGCAAGTTAGGATTGATAATGTCCTATCTGACAGTAGATCCGTTCACTCCGGTGTACCCCAGGGCTCCATCCTGGGTCCCATTTTATTCAGTTTGTCCCTAAACAGGCTCCCGCTTGTCAGTAGCTGTCCGATTCCGCTCTATGCAGATGATGCAGTCCTGTATACAAGTGACCATGATCCTTTTAACTTGAAACGCAAGCTCCAGGACAACTTTACTGCAGTTGAGAGATAGTTCAGAGAACGTAAACTCAATTTTAACTACAAAAAAACCAAGATCTTGTTGTTTTCCAGTCCCCAGAGTAGGCATCAATCTCATCCACTCAACATAACAAATGAATCTGGGACTACATTGGAACTTGTCCAGCATTTCAAATATTTGGGGATCACAATAGAAAGCACTATGTCATATGCCTACCACACTGAAAATGTTGCAAAGACTGTGAACATCCGTATTGGTCTGCTTCATAGGCACAAGCAAAGTTTTGCCCCAGAGGCCCTAAATCTCGCTATCCAGAGTTCAGTGGTCTCTCTTGTTGATTACGACATCGTAGTCTATGGCTCAGCTACAGACACAGCCCTTCACCGTATAAAGGTCGCCCTAAATAAAGCCTGTCGACTCTTAACTGGTTCCCCATGGCTTACACACACACGTAACCTACATGACCAGGCTAACTGGCTCCAGTTCACAGATAGGCTCAGGTTCCAATCGTGCCTTCTGGCCAAAAAAGTGAGTCTGGGCCTCATGCCAAAGGGCCTACTGAAGCTCCTTACTCCCTATGATAACAGCCGTTCCACCAGAAGCTCAGATAGCACAGTCTTTACAATTCCTAGGTGTCACACCTCTCTTGGGCAAAGAGCTATTGCCTACCATGCTCCGACTTGGATTAATAATCTTCCTTCTGCCATCTCCTTGATAACAGCATTAGGCCCCTACAAACATGGGCTCCGAAAACATCTCAATGCTAATGCTATCTGTGACTGCTTGCCTTAGCCCCTCAATGCTGGTTTTCCATGTCCCTAAGCAGCTCTCCCTCATGACCACATGGCCCCTTAAATCCTGCACTTGTTACTTCCCCTTGTCATATGCCTTAATGTAATCTATCCCTCCCTCCCTTCCTTCCTTCCTTCCTTCCTCCCTCCGTCAAACTCCCCTCTTCCCCACCACCCCCCCTTTTCTCCTACTATCCTCTCCCATCTGCCTTCAGCCCCAAACCCTCCCCCCCAAAAAAAAATTGCTCGACAAGGCCTTCCTGGGCTGATGCTTCCCCACTTCTTTAGTGGGTGTTGGCCACCCTGTGCTGCTGTAACCCCTGAACATAGCCCTCCATCCTGACAACTCAGTCTGCTGCAGTACCTCCCTCTGCCTTACAGGTACCCCCCAGTCTGAATTGTTCTGTCTTCCTTAAACTGCCTTTACCCTCTCATAAACTTGTGGTACTTATAATAACCTGCTGACTTAGTCTGTGTGTTTATGTTTATATTAATACTTAGTCTCATACTTGTTATTAGCCTGCACTTACAGCTCTATTATATACCTATATGTTTTTGATTTTTTATCACTGTTAATGTAATTCTGACGTGGAACCTATGTAATGAGCTTGTTCTCAAAGGTGTTAATCCGAGATCACAATAAATAAATAATATTGGGAATTTATGCTTTAAACTCTGAGTTTACAGACTCTCCTCCATGTGGGCAGCATATGTCCCATATGAGACTGATGTGTGGTAGAGCAATTATGAGGGGTAAAATGAGGGACATTCCTCGTTATGTGGGACGGGTGAGAGGTGTGGCAGAGCTTGTTCCTGTTCCCCTACTAAAGCCGTTCCTTACTGTTTGGACCTCATTACTGACTCCGCTGACACTACTGTAAAGTACTATCAGCATTAAACTGTTACACCACTAGGGCATGTAAATGTTTCTCAATGAGTTGCTTAAATGTTGCTGGAATCAGGCTTGCAAAACCTGCAGCATAAGAGCTGTAACTCTGTTTTGCACTGTATTACGACAGAACTGGAGATGCATTCCAGATGACTTGAAAAACATTTTTTAAGTTTCTCTTTAGATAGTTAAGTGTTGAAAAGGGGTTTTTATTGAGATCATTACATCACTTGGGAGCTACTAACGTTCAGTAACTCTAGCCTCCAAATGAGTGGTACTTCAGGGCACCACTTAGTGGGAATAAATGTAGCCTGAGACCACGTGGCCCTCCAGGAACCTCTCATAGATTTCCTAACTGAGAAGAGGGGATGCTAAGACAGAGATAGCTGGCAGAATGATGGAGTAAGCAAGGGAGTGAGCCTTCCTCACGTCTAGCAGGGGGACTAAGTTGTACTGTGTATTTCTAAGGGAGTAACACCCTGCGCAGCAGACAGTCAGAGTGGCGTTTGCCTCATGAACAATTAATTATACTTATGCACATTTGATAGGTTGCTGTCCTCTGCCAATGAGGGAGGTTGTCAGGTTTTAGCTGTATCACTGCCACCTGGAGGCCCGAGAGTGGTAGTGCAGTCAGATGCCTGTCTTGCAGGATGAAGGATGTCGGCCTGACTCTGCACTGACAAGCTCAACACGTGCACATAAACCAGTTCCAACAGATAGCTGGCACAATCAAAAGTACATGGGCTAGTGCACTCCCTCGGGTCGCCTAGACCCTACTGTACTATCAGCAAAAAAATTCACACAGATGGAAGTGCACTCAGAGGTAACAGTGCCAAAGTAAGTTGTTGCTAACAACTTTCAGTAAGCACACCACATCTTTTTTGCAAAATATATGTATATTAATTTTTATTATGTAAATTGCAAAACAGAAAAGATCATAGCAGCAAACAGACAATATTGTGGATTGCTAGAACATAGTGCTTTACAAGAACATAACAGGGACATGCCCTCCGAAATCACAGATATTGACCTCACACTCTGCCCTAGCATTTCACTTAAGGAGCTTTGTCAGGGGGCGTGTCATTGCTGGCTAGAGACTCTCTTTAAGTACATGTCTTGGTTACCTGATTGGTACTCACAATTGATGGAATTTAAAAATTTTAATATTTATAATATGCACTGCAGCCAGTTTCTTACTGCATGATATTTTCTGTTTTGCAATTTGCACAATAGAAATGAATATATGTATTTTTTGCAAAAAAAGACACATGAGGATGTGCTTACTGAAAGTTGTTAGTGACAACTTACTGTGACATTGTTACATTTGAGTGCACTTCTTTCTGTGTGGATATTTCTACATGCTCACACCCTGGGGTCCCCAGAGCAGGTGTCCGTGTGTGAGGGGGAAAATGGGGGGAACCACAGCTGTAGTACAAGGTACATGGCGCATGGCAGTCATGGCAATTGGGGTTCAATACCAAAAAGTGCAAGGTAATGCACCTGTGACATAAAAACCCCTGCACTGAACATAAGATGGAAAGGATGTACAAACAGACACCAAGCAAGAATGGGACCTAGGTGTTATCATATCTGAAGACCTCAAGGTGGCAGGGCGGTGTGAAAAAGCAGTGGGGAAGGCTAGCGGAATGCTGGTTTGCATTGGAAGGGGTCTTTCCAGCAGGAGGAGGGAAGTGGTTTTGCCATTATATTGCTCATTGGTGTGCTCACACCTGGAGTACTGTGCACAATTTTGAAGACCACACCTCAGAAAAGACATAGAGTACAGATGGTCCAGATGACGACAACTAAAATGGTGCATGGTTTGCATGAGAAACCCTATGAAAGGAGATTGCGAGACCTCAACATGCACACGTAGAACAGGATGGGATATAATAGAGATCTATATGTACCTCAAAGGAGTGAAGAAGGTACAAGTGGGAGTCTCTTTCAAATGAGAACATGCCCCAGGACCAGGGAGCATACAATAAAGATCGGAGAGGGGGTGAATTCAGAAGTGACATGAGAAAGTATTTCTTCACTGAAATGGTAGTCAGTGCCTGGAACAGACTGCCAGCAGAAGTGTCGAGGCCAAAGCAGTGGGGGGCTTCAAGCATGCATGGAATAGACATAGGGGTATATTAGATAGGATGCCGGGGGTCACGTGATGAGCTAGCGCAAGGTAGACGTCTCTTCTGAAGCTCCCGAGTCCCGAAAGCTACTTAATTTAAAATAGTTTATTTTTTGGCTTCCGCGGTAGATCGTGAGTGAGGGGCGTTGTTTTCACGGAGGTGGTGCAGCTGGGAAGCCGTTTTGGGGTCCGGTCTGGTGGACGAAAAGATTGCAGCAAACTCGAGCAATTCAGCTCGCGAAATGGCCGAGATGGATCTAAACAGCCCCTCGCCCCTCGCAGGGAGAACACCGGTGGTGAAACGCTCAAGCTCCCACTCCCTGGTCCCAGACGCAGCCTGAGGTCTGGAAGGGGGGCCCGAGGGTCAATCAACAACGAGGACATCCTAGAAATTAAGCAGCTCCTGAAGGGCTGGTTGCCGATTTCACTATATTAAAACCTGCATTACATGCTCTCACTCAGAGAGTGGGTGATCTGGAGGTCAGAATGGTATCACAAGAAAGAAAAAGTGCTACGATGGACCAGGATATAGTCAACCTGAAAAGGCAAGTGAGAAAATTAGAAAATCGTCTGGAAGATCAGGAGGCAAGAAGTCGAAGGAATAATTTAATAATGGCTGGGCTCCCTGAGAAAACAGAAGGCTCAGATTGTGTTGCCTTCATGCAAGATCTGCTTTTTAAGTTACTTGGGCCCATGCCGTTTGGTGAATCCTATAATCTTGAGAGGGCCCACCGGGCATTGAGAGACCCCCTCCCCGGGGCGCGGCCTCGTGTAATTATAATGCGCTTTTAACTACAAGGAAAATCACATGTATTGATCGAAGCCAAAGCTAATAGAAACCTCCACTGAATGGGGCCTCGTGTGGTTGTTTCAGGACTAGGTCCCTCGGTGACGGAAAACAGAAGGAGTATGCGGACATTAAAAAGAAGCTGTACATGGCAGGTTTGAAATTCAGACTGCAAAATCCTGCCACTCTAGTGGTCAGGTTGGTGAAAGGGGACAGAAAATACCTCTCGGCAGAAGAAGCCTTGGAAAGCCTTAAAGTGGAACTACCTGATTTATTCAAACCAGTTACTTAAGAGCAAAGGCGTAACTGGACAGTGAATACAGGATAATCTGTAAAGCGTTTAGTTACGCTGCTCGAAGGACTCATTAGGGGATTACTTGATTGTTATTGAATTGTACTTGTTTGTATTTTTCTCTTAATGAATATTCATAATAGGTTAGTGAGTTTTGTGAAGGGGTAAAACCCCCATCTCCACCCCCTTCCCCCCCCCTTTTTTTTTTTTATCTTTTCCCGCTGCACAGGTGGTGGGAGCGGTAGCCTTGAAGATAATGGTTTTGGCTATTGAGATATAATTTTCCCATTATTAACTTAGATGCTTAGATGCGATGTTTGGCTGTCTAGTCTGCACCAGATGATATGGGAGAATGAGGGTTTCTAAGGGTTATAGAGGGACTTGGGGCTGAAAGGGACGTCTTGTGAGTGGCTCATACACGCCCGCTCGATTGGAGGGCGATCAAGGACTGGGGTAGTATGTGGGGGTTTATGGGAGGGCAGGAAAGAGAGAGAAACCATGACAGGTGGTCTAAGGGAACTTAATAGTCAGAGAGGGAGGGTCCAAGGCATGGATGTGGTAGATGGGGTCACTTAGAATTTTGTCGTGGAATGTGAGGGGTCTCAGGGGAAGGAGGAAAAGATTGGTTATCCTTAGATATATTAATCAGATGGGGATCCATATCGCTGCACTACAGGAAACCCACTTACTGACGGACAAATTACATTTGCTTAGGAAAGGATGGGTTGGCAAAGTACTTGGAAGTGGGAATGTGAAGGCTTCGGGTGGGGTGGCATTATTAATTAGGAAGGGATGCCCATATGTGATTGAGAGCTTTAGGTCGAGGGAGGATGGCAGGGGAGTATACACAATGGGCTCGTGCTTTGGACACCCACTGGTGTGTGCCTCCATTTATGGTCCCACTCCGCCTAGATCAGCATTCTTTGCCTCATTGGAGGCTGATTTGGCCACTCTCCCACAGGGCTCCTTTATTCTGGCAGGCGACTGGAACATTTGCTTAGATAATAGGGTAGACAGGAGTCCCCCTTCCAGTAAAGCTATTAGTTCCCCCCAGGCGGCATTGCATAGATTCCTGGAGGTCACTGCTTTAGTGGATCCATATCGGATCTACAGAAAGGGAGAGACTGAGATGACCTTTTACTCTGGAGTGCATAAGGTTTATACCAGGATCGATTTTTTTGATTAATGGGAGGTCCTAAGGGGGTCACAGGTATGTGTACCTTGAGCGGATCCTTTCTGACCACCCCCAATACAGTTGATATGGAGGACAGATAATATCCTCCCCAAGCCAGTTCATTGGTGCTTGGATGATAGGGTCTTAGCGAACGATAAGATACTAGTCAGGTTGAAGGGCAAACTCAAGGAAATTATCCAGACTCAAATCCCTACTCTTGTTGATAGGAACTTAGCCTGGCCTGTTTGCAAAGTGCTGTATAGGGGATCGGTTCAGGAATATACTGCCAGGCAGAATAAACTGAATAGAGCTCGGGAGGAGTTTATATTGGGGGCCATTAAATCATTGGCGCCATTAGAGGGCTCCTCTGAAGAGACAGATCGGGAGCTTAGAGATTTAAGGGAGGAATATAAGGGTATCCTTAATTATAGGGTAGATTTCTGGCTAGGGAGATTGAATGCCAAATATTTGTTGCAGAGGGATTTGCCAGGCCGGATTTTGGCCCATAGGATCAAAGAGCGAGAGGCGGAGAGAACGATTGTGGCAGTGAAGTTTGGAGAGGAATTCATCTCAGACCCTCAAGGTTTGGCAGATGCCTTGACAACTATTATGCGGCAATATACCAGGAAGGGCGAAAGTCTCGTGGCAGAAATTATGGGTTTTTAGAGGCAATTTCTCTGCCAAAATGAGTCCGAGCAGGCCCGAGCCCTGGCTGCCCCAATATTGAGCAGGAAATTTTGAGGTTATTATGGATTTGTCTAATGGGAAGGCACCAGGCCCAGATGGTCTTCCAGCTAAATTTTATAAAGTTCATGCGGAGACTTTAATACCTTTGCTGAAGGAGCTTTTCAGTCATCATGCAGGAAGGATTCCACCCCACTGTATCAGGCCTATATCACTTTGATTCCCAAACCAGACAAACCCAAACATTTGCCAGGTAATTATAGGCCCATAGCTCTAATAAACCAAGATATTAACATCCTTACCAAGATACTTGCTAATAGGGTTTTGAAAGTTGCCCCGTGTTTGATTAGTCAAGAGCAGGTTGGGTTCATGCCAGGGAGGGGGGCCCCGGATGCATTAAGGAAGCTTCATCATATCTTGGAGAGGTCGGCTCTTTCAAATTGGCTATGGCTTTAATGGCATTAGATGCCTAGAAGGCATTCGACGCTGCTTCTCACCAATTTTGTTCCTCACTATGGAAAAGATGGGGTCAGGGAATTCCTAAGGGGCCTCAGAAATCTCTATGAAGCCCCTACTGCTCGAGTTTTATGTAATGGATATCTTCAAAGAGTTTCTTCTTAAAATGGAAGGAGGCAGGGTGTCCATTATCACCAATTTTATTTAATATATACCTCGAGCCTTTGTTAAGGTCCCTTATAAAGGATACAAGGGTTCAGGGATTGATGTTCTGGGGTTAGAGCTAAGTTATCGGCTTATGCTGATGACATCTTATTACACTTAAGTAATCCATCTGAGAGTTTCAGCAACCCTGAAATTATTGGAAGTTCTCCAGGGTTGCTAATTATAAGTTAAATTTAGCCAAAACAAAAGTCCTCCCACTCACAATTCATACCCATAGGGGAGATTTTGAGCAGTTTCAACTCAATTGGGCCTCAGAAAAAATCAAGTACCTGGGGATTTGGGTCATGGCCAGATCAGAAGATGGGGTGGAGGAGAACCTTGGTAATATTGTAGTCAGAATTAAGCAGGATACTGAAAGGTGGAAGAGGCTTCCCCTAAATTTCACGGCCAAGGTGGGTCTTATTAAAATGAACCTTCTGCCTCGATTGCTGTATCCGATCTGTCTCTCTCCCTATTCTATTCCAAAGGCTAGATTTGTCAGCATTCAAAGGATCATCTCAGATTTTTTGTGGGACTCGAAACCCCCTAGGAGGAAGCAAAGTATTCTACGTCTTCCCTACTCTAGGGGCGGAGTGAAGCTTCCCAATTTGCTAACATATTATGTAGCAGGGCAATTAGGATATATGGGATGATGGGATCATCGTCTGGGAGATGGGGAATATATTCCAACATGGCTGCGAATTGAGCAGCTGCTTCTTGAAAATACAAGACTCCTGCCAGGGGCATTAATGCATGTGGACCCGGAGACTCTGCCAGGCATAGGAAAGCAATCCCCGATATACAAATCAGTCAGAGCTTGGTGGGAGTGGCTAACTTCAGCCCAGAGGAAAGCTCAGAAGGGGACAGGAGAACAACCTTTAGTGGGGAATCCTAATTTCCGCCTGGGAACAGTGTTTTGAAGGGTCAATGGGCATCACTACTGCAAGACTTCAGAGTGGCTGACTTTATAGTCTCTGATAAGTTAATTTACCAATACAGGCTGGGGAGTGGATTTTTAAAAGACAGCTTACTAATTTACTCCAGAAGTTTGTGCGGATTTTAAGGATAGAGGAGGAAACAGGTGCTTATATGGGATAGCTTAAGGGAAATTGATCTTTCACAGCACCCTTTATCCAAAGTGTATAAGGTCTTGCTAGACTATGTGGATACAAACTCTGAGTCTCGTATTGTATATTGGGAGAAAGCCTTATTCCCCCTGAGACCAAATTGGTCTGAAGTTTGGAAATATGTGAAATATTTGCCTATACCGAAGTATAATATGATGCAATTTTTTATTTGCTCAAACATTTACTACACCCCTACTAAACTGTGTTCTAGAAAACTCAGACAGACAGATCTTTGTTTTCATTGTGGCATGCAGCCAGGGACCTCCTGCATATATTTTGGAAGTGTTCTCGATTCAACCACTTTGGGGTCTTATGGTTAAAACATGGACCCGGTATTGGACTACTTGGATTACATTAGTCCAGAAATTTGCATAATGGGGATTTGGGAAGGATCTCGGTGGGTTGAGCCAAATATCATATTTCCCTGATGTCAGCTGTTGTTAAAGCGTTTGTTCTAAGACACTGGAAGGAGGACATAGCTTACGATTATGATCTTTGGGTGAGGGACCTATTGCAGGTCCTAGAAAGAATTAAACAACACATGCTGATGGAAGGGAAAAAAGAAATTTATGAACGGAATTGGAGGACTTTAGAGGTAGTCTATGAAATTCAGTTAAAAAGTCCTCGGGTTCAGATCTGTCTGTCTGTGGATGAGCAGTGAGATAGATTCTTATTACGCAAGGTTTAAGGGGTTTGTTGAGGTCTGGATTTGATTTCTGGCGTGGGACAATTTATGTTTAGGTACAGCTATTACTCCCTCACATAGGGCTTACCTGATCGTGACAGTCATTTGCTGGGTTGGGTACATGGGGTTCTCTCTTTCCTGGGGACACAGTTACCTGAAGATGGGCCGGATATTTTTTACTTATAGGTTGTGCTGATAATTTGAATTATTAATCTGGACCAGAATCTAGGTTTGTTCAAGCTTGAGCATGAAAATGGAACTGGTAGCCTATCCTTGAGGGAAGTGGAGTGTTTGGTATGGGAATTAGCTTTGGTAACTGTGATTGTATATAGTTACCACATTCAGTTTTGGGATGTGGGCCTGGGGGCATAACCCGGGATATATGTCTGTTTGTGTTCAGTATTAAAATTTCAATAAAGAAGTTTAAAAAAATAAAATAAAATCCTGAAAAGGAAAAAAAAAAAAAAAAAGATAGGATGCCGGGAGGTGGGAAGGTCAGCAGAGACCAGAAAGGGTCTTTGGGGCCAGAACAGGTACCTGTAGGGAACAACTGGGCAGACTAAGTGGGCTAAGCAGTCCTTTTCTGCTGTCAGATTCTCTGTTTCTGTGTAGTGCAGCACAATGACTGGCCTGGGCTCTTTTGGACCCTGCTCCTATTATTACCAATTGATGGGGATACTTTACTTGTGTAAGCTGCAGCTACCGCCACCAACTCCCCACTGCAGGGGAGTAAATGTGGGAGGTGGTCTGGCAGGGACAGGAGGGGGGACAGAGTTGGGAGGTCACCAAAAAAATGGGTCAGCACAGCTGTGAAAGCTAAAGTGCAGATCACAAAAGAAAATGACATTAGTAATAAACAGGGCTCTACTTTTGTCGTGCAACATTATATAAAAAATCATGGTCTTGTCCTGGTCAAAATAACGAAAGTCATGGAAATCATATTAATTTGCCTCCATTTTCCTCTACATTTATACAAGCATATCAGCAAATATTTAAAGAGCTGCTGATGCCTCAAAGAAAACTCTGAAAAACACAATATTTAGGTACAATTTAGCTTGCATTCCATCTATATTCTATAGACTTCTCCTCCCCTTTATTTATTACTAAGGAAATCTGCATTAATACATGATCTGTATTAGTGTTGCTCAGAGAGTACTTTTGTGGATCTCACCACTATCTGTCAAATAGTGCTGGTATCCTACCTAGGATCCTACCAGAAATCCTATCAAAGACAGATGTAGGAGCCAGGGTCAGATAACAATGGGTCCTAGTTAGGATCCAGGGATCCTATGTCAGATAGTTAGGATCCAAGGTCAGTTAGCAATGGATCCTAGTTAGAATCCAGGGATCCTAGGTCAGATAATTAGGATCTAGGGTCAGATAGCAATGGATCCTAGGTCAGACCCAGGGATCCTAGGTCAGATAGTTGGGATCCAAGCTGGATCTGTTGCTAGGATCTGCAGGATCCACACCATTTGTCAGATCCATGCACTGGATTGTAGAGGCTACGATCCATGATCAGTTAGTACTGCTATCCTACCACAGCAACTACGTGGCCAGATGGGAGGTATCTGTTGGTACCTAGTTTCTAGGATACTATCTGAGCAACACTAATCTGTATTCCTTAGAGTTCATTTGCCTCTTTCATTTACTCCCTAATTCAAGTCATAAACCTCTGTTGTGACATCACAATGTGTTGCCATGGGAGTATCAGTGATGTCACAAGCAGTGCATTATGACCACAAGTAGGGAGAATGCAACAAGAATAAATGAAGTCTTCGGGAGCAAAGATGTGTTTTCAGGCAAATTACCTCAGTAATAAATAACTGAGGAGAAATACAGAACTAATGTGAAATAATAGATGAACTGCATCTAAATATTATGTTTTGTTAAAGTTCCCCTGAAGGTGTCAGCTGCTCTTTAAATTTGGTCAAAAATTCATTTTTAGGTCTGTATTCTAAACATAAACCGTTGTGTTAGCACTCATTTACTTTGCCTTTACCAACCTCATTCAGCAATATCCCATGTTGTTCAATGGGACACTGCTGAATCGGGGTCAGAACAGTTAAGCAAAGTGGCGCTAACATTGAAGGTAATGTTTAAGCAATAAGGCATCACAGGGTGTGATTTGTGCTGGGTTAATGGCAGGCCTTGGGTGGGTTGAAGCACAAGGTCAAAGGCCAAGTGGCTCCCCACCTGAGAAGTGTCGTTATTCCAGCTCATAGCATACCATATTGATACAGCTCTGCCTGTTTAATGTAAACAGGTCAGTTAGGTCACGGATCTTTTCCCAGTGCTGTTGTGCTGGGATAGCTGGGATATCAGCACTGGGTTCTGAGCTCCTTAATACACTGTGCTGCCCTCTCGGACCCTAGGGCTCATGTGCAAGCCCCAGAATCTCACACTGGGGATGACAGCGATCAAGCGTATTGTGGCAGTGGGGGGAAGTGCACACAATTATGGATCTGCCACTTTCAAACACCATAAACTAAGGTGTTTTCATGAACAATGCTGAAAATCATGGTGTCACAGAAAATGCTAAAAATCAGGAAATGTTCATAAAAGTGGAAAGAATCATGGAATCCATAACTTCTTTGACTTTGCGTGACACAGATACAGTCCGAGTAACAAATTATGAGAGGAAGGAAAATACACTGTATGAAGTGCAAGCTAAACAATGTGTGCTTATGTTATTTCAAAATTGTCTGTGGCATAGGAGGCTCTCTAAGGTGTTCGCCCATTGTTTGTTGTGCTATAATATTAAAAAAAAGCATTATATTTCACATCTAGCCTGGTGTGTGCCCAGCTCCTATTTTCTGTGCCTTTTTTTATTAAGTTTCTTATTTTATTCCAGACACATGTTGTGTACAATCAGGTCCAACACAGGTCCAACACCCATCTTGCCCTCCAAGCATGTGTACTCATTTGGGTACTCCAGTGCAGATCCTGTTCCATCTCCAAATTCCTCATTGGTTTTCCCCACAGTGGCAGAACCCTAACAACCAGCCCACTTGATATCTGCCTCCAAGGAGCAGCCTTAATTGGTCACGGTGGAGCTGAGGGCACTAGACAAGGTCTGTGGAGGGTGGGAGCTGCTGTTGTCCTCCGTGAAGGTATCCAGTGTTTTTTCTCCCTCATTAGTCTTCCCCCCTTCCCTGGCATGGCCAATGAGTGCTGTGACACTCTCTTTTGGGCAAGGTGGCTTATGTTGTATGGCACCTACAGCATCATTGGCACAACTGCTCCCACCATAGGAGGTTCCACTACAGCAGAGCACTCAGTATCCTATCCCCAGGACTGGAGCATGATGTTTCCACACTGTACTCCAGATTGACTCCAGCAGTCAGGGGTGAGGGAGTCGGGACCAAAACTGGGCTTCCCGTGTACCAGCTGGTGCCACAGGGCCGGGCATGTAGGAGGCTCTTGATTTATTTTGTTGAAAATTGGTAATTGGGAGTGGCACATTGAGCCAAGGCTTGTTTCCAGGTGTGAGCAGGGGAAAGGGGAAGGGAAAACCCACACAGTAATGAAGTGTTCCAAAAATAAAGTGCCAGCGGTGTACAATTTGATGTGGTACAAGTGCAAATAGTAATAAAGGGAGACAGAAGTTGGTACCATGAGCAGCACCAATGCCCAGTTAAAGTGACAAGAGCAAGTGTAGATAATTCAGTGCAGCATCTGTAGGGACATCAACTGACCCCAGGAGGGGAATCATAGCAGGGGTGGAAATGGCACCAGGGGCAAGGCAGGTAGAAGGCTGGCAGGAGGAAGAGGAGTTTTTTGTATTTCAAAAATGAGGTATTTGAAAAACTTGGTACACAGAAGTTTCTCCAACCCTGAGCTCTTAAGTAACAAAAAAAAAAAAAAAGAAGAAGAAAAGAAGGCAATTTACTGTCATTCATCAGCTAGCAGCAGGTTTGTGGACAACACATTGAGAGGTTCACCTTTTCCATTATACAACTTGGACAGCTGCCTTGTTCGTTAACGGTGATGTACATCAGAGCTGGCAGGTTAGCATGTTACATATATCACCATGTCAGAGCTCGGTCAAGTAGGATAGAGATACTGAGATGCTTGGATTTTCCAGGGACCCCATAAATGCTTGCAGGGAAAAAGAGAGTTTAGAACTGCTATGCACAAAATAGATAAAAAAAAATCTTACAATGACACTATCAGCAGTGTGCAAATACCTTCTGTCCACTATTCAGCCATATATTTTTACTTGGGGCCAAAGTATTTGTTTTTCCTATTTTTTTATTCAGGGAAAAGAATAAACATAACAAAGGCCTTAAAATCCCCTCTCTCCTCTCCCAGACTGACAGGGCAAGTGCTGTGGCACCATCACCCTCTGCCCCTTCTCAGTGGTCTCCAGTCCTCCAGTCATCTCCCTGGTCCACACATAGGATTAAAATATTGTCATCGTGCCAGCACTGGTCCCCACCCAGTGCTATCTTTTTAGGACCTGCTCCTTAATAATGTTGCTTATCACAGCTGCATGTTCAGGCTGTGGAGAATTCATGCTGTATGTTATCAAGCATTAACATTATCTGGTGATAATTTTGGGCCTATCAGGAATTATACCCCTCAGCCAGTAAGACTGCAGAGCAACTGTCCCATAATGTACACAATAAAACATGATGAGCTGTGCATTATGCTGATCTAACCACGCATCGTGGGTCATAGTGAGGCAAGAAGCCTCAGACACAGTGTCTTCAGCCCCTGGGAGAGTGGTTAGATCAGCACACTGCACGCCCGCGTGTCTGATTCCACTTATAAAATGGGCAAACTGAGAAAATAAAATAAAGCCAATTTCTTCAATTAGAAACAGGTATTTTCTCTTGCTCAGTTCAATTCTTTATTTGATCACCATAAAGTTAATACAAATTGATAAAAACATTAGGCAATCACAGTTAAACAAGCATTTGTCAGTGCCGAATGGTTGCTTGCTAATATTAGCATTGGACGTGCAGGAGTTAGACAGATGCAGGATAGGAGTGGCAGTGAAGTATTGAACTCACGCCAATCCCACCTCCACCTTGCAGAGATGGGCAGGCATTGGGGTGTGCCTCTGCATTGCCCATAATGCTCACGGCATTTCACCTCACCCTATCCTGTAGACACCAAGTGTCGAGGTGTGCCTTGGGGTGTTCGGCTCCCCAGTCACCCCATTTCATAAGCACATACGCTGAAATGGGTGCAGTACAGGAGAATGGGGTGAAGTCTGGGGCTATAGAGTGCAAGGCACACCTCGATGCCTATCACTGGCTTCAGAGTGGGGGTTGGATGGCATGAACATTACAGCCGGCGATCCAAAGTTACACCTCTGATGCCTGTCAGTCTGTACAGGGTGGAACGTTATGGTTAGAAACCCTAATGCCCCGGGCGTGTGTTGGTATTTGCACTACAAATTTTCAACATGGCCTTTTTGTGACCCCCACCTCATGAAAGCATTTGGGACCTCTTCTCATGAACAGTGGCACTGTGATTTTGTTAATGTGTCCCGAACTTCGAGTTCCCACAACAACTGTGTCATTCTGCGCCAGATGTGCGAAAACACAGATCAGGCAGGATGTGAAGAATGACAACTGTACCATTCATAGGGAGGTGTGAAGAGATGGTAATGTTGAAAATCTGTAGAGAAAATATTAAAAATGCTCTAAGTTCTGAGCGTACGTGGAAACTGTGTAACACATGCTTGTACCACAGTCATTTAGTGGAATTATTTCACCAATGTTTCAACATAGGCATTTTGTGACCTCTGCTCATGAACACTGTCACTATGATTTTTTTACTCTGTCCAAAACATTAATTTCCCACAGCAACCGCACCATTGTGCGCCAGATGTGCAAACGCATGTTTTGGGCAGGATATGAAAAATGACAGCTGTACATTTCATAAGGAGGTCTGGCAAAATGCCAATGTTGAAAATCTGGAGTGAAAATATTACAGTTTTGCGTAGTTATACGGGTGCGTGGAAACTGCACAACACACGCTTGTAACACAACCATTTTATGGACTTTTGTCACCAGATTTTCAACATAGCCATTTTAGGACCTCTGCTCATGAACAGTGTCACTGTGATTTTCTTAATCTGTCCCGAATACTGATTTCCCCACAAGCGATCGTGCTATTCTGCACTGGGAGTGCAAAAACACATTTTGGCCAGGATGTGAAAAATGACAGCTGTACTGTTCATAAGGAGGTGTGGAAAATGCCAATGTTGAAAACCTGGAGTGAAAATATTACAAATTCGCAAAGTTATGAGCATGCACAGAAACTTCGTAATGCACGCTCATAACGCAGTCATTTTTTGGAATTTTTTTCACCAAATTTGCAACACAGGCTTTTTGAGAGCCCATCTCACGAACAGTGACACTTTCGTTTCATTAATCGGTCCAGAAAGGTTATTCCACGCAGTGACTGCAAAATTACCTTTCGGGACTGAATAATGAGATGACAGTCACTGAATTCATGAGATGGGGTCCCAAGAACCCCATGTTGAAAATTTGGTGCCAACATTCATACAAATGGCCAAGATATGCACCAAAGTCGAAAAAAACCCATTTATGCCATTATACAGCTTACCGGCATTTCTTTACTTTGTGGTCAGCTTTGAAGAGTGCAGACGTGTTCCTGGTCCACTGAAGATTGTCGTGCCAGGCTCTGGAGGTAAGCATGGGGTGAGGGTGTGTGTGGGGAGGTAGAGTATGCAGAGGGTGGGCGCAGGTTGAAGGAAGGGGCATGGTGCTCAACAAGGGACTGTTTTCTTTCTTTTTTTACAGGATTTAAAATTTTAAAAAAGACATTGCAGGACACTTTTGGCATGCTGGGGTGGGCTCCCAGTGTGCCACCTGGCCAGGTGTTTGTTGGGAAGGTGGGTACTGGAGCTGACGGGGATTGGACACCCCATTCAGCCATACAGTGTGGTGGGGGGGGAGTGGGAGCGCATGAGCAGAGGGAGATTGGGCACCCCCTCAGCACATAACAAATGGAGGGGGCACATCATGCTGACGGGGATTGGGCTATCCCATCGGCAAATGAACTGGGGATGGGGGCATGCCAACAGGGAGATTGTGAACACCCAAGTCGGCTTTCATGGGGATTCTGAGGTGAGCGTCGAGAGCCGCAGCCTGCCGCCTGCCACCTGCCACCATGTTATAAGAAATGTTACACCAGGCAAGGCACCGCCCTGCAATGATGGGTCGCTCCCTCATTGCAGCGGCGGATTCATTTCAAGTTGGTGGCATGCTGGCTGAACTAGTGTAAGCAGTGTGCTGCCACATTGGGGAAAGTGGGCAAAGCCTCAATAGGCACTGGGGGCATTGGCCCCCACAGTGCCACACCTCCAAAACCCCACTTCTCTCCTATGTTGTCATGAAATGTTTCTTGCACATGCACGCAAGCAAACATAAAAATAAGTAAATAATTCATAAATCTCTGCCCCCCCAAAAAGATCTGGATATTGAGAAGAGTACTGCGTGCAGGGTTATAATACATAATGTAGAGAATAATGCTGGCATCACACACCAAGGATGTGTGTAAAAAACATTGCACACCTCAGCCTATACATTGTTTTTGTAACTGCTAACTTTTATTAAAAAAAATACAAAACGAACTGTCTGATGCTTTTAAAGCTTAGTTTATTCGAAACTACATGAAACATACTGTAAACATGCTTTTGGTGTTCTCCTGTTTAGAGAGGAATTGCTCTCTACTGGAAGGGTCTGGCACCGAGCACCATTATAACCACGACAACCTGTTTTAAATGCTTTCATTTTTCTTTTTTTCCCTAGTATCGTGGTTTACGTTCCACCACCAAAGCTCCGGTTATAATGGGGTATAGTCAGTAATTATAGTTATTTATTTATTTGTTTATTTATCACATAATCGGAATTACAACCTTTGAGTCATAGACTCATTTGCAAAGGATCCACGTCAGTATAACAGATATAGAATATGTACACAACAGTATAGTAAAGTAAACAAACAGTACAAAAAAATCTAGGGCTTGGAAGACCCAGCATACAACAGTAGATGGATACATAACAATACAATCTATGTTAAATAGTTTAACCTAATGTCAGACAAAGTGATATCCCTTTTACAGAGACACAGTGACATAAGGAGCCCTGGGAGGGTTCCAGGATTGGAAGTCAGCAGGTAGGAGGAAGACTAGGGCAGGTACAAGATGAAAGCTCAAGAAGATGGTTTTTAAGGTTCATTTTAAAGAGGCTGAGCTTGGGTTCTACAGAGATGGAGGCTGGGAGGCCATTTAGCTAAAGGGGGGCTCGGTGGAGGAAAGCCCTTTGGCACAAGGAGGTCCTGCAGAGGGGCACAGTGAGGGAGGACCTGGTGGAGCTTCTAGAAGCTCTGCCTGGTGGGACTGGCAGTGTAAATGAGTGGAATCCAGGTGGGGCTTGCTTGAGAAGTATTTTCTTGGCAGGGAGACAAGTGTGATATTTAAGTCTGTCATCAAAATTTAGCCAGTTTGTAATCCTGTAGCAAGCACAGGTATGTGTAAGTCTGTTACATCCCATCACCAGACGACAAGCTTTATTTAAAGTGGTTTTAACATGGTGATGGGCAGTAGATTCAGCAGTGCCATATATTACTATTCCATAGTCCAGCAGAGAGAGTACCGAGGAGGATACGGCAAGGCGGATAGCGTCCGGGATAAGGCAGTGCTTAGTGTGATAGAGGAGACCTAGCCTGGAGTTGAGGGCGGAGGAAAGATACTGAATGTAAGAGTGATATGTGAGAGATGTGTCCAGGGTTATACCCAGGTACTGGAAGGTTGAGACTTACTCTAGTGGATTACCTAGTGAGTTACTAATGTTTAGGCTGTAGTCACAGTACTGAGTCTGGTGGCGAGTGAAGATCACCGTTTTGATTTTCTTGTAATTGAGGATTAGTCTGTGGGCCAAAACCAGGATTTAACTTCAGTAAATAGGTCTTGAGGGTATGTTGTAGTGTGGGGGTGGGGTGGCTCCCAAGAATCACGGAGTCATCCTCGTAGAGAAGTAGTTTACTGGAGCAGGAGTTGGGAAGGGAGTTGAGAAAAAGACTAAAGAGGAGGGGGCCGAGTTTAGAGTCTTGAGGGACTCCAGAGAGAACAGGGTGGCTAGAGGAGACTGTGGAGCCGATCTTAACTTGTTGGGTTCTACCTGAGAGGTAGGTCTTGAACCAGGATATGGACTGTCTGGCAAGGCCCAATGTGGAAAGCGAGTTGAGGAGTAAGGCATGGTTGATGGTGTCGAACACCTTGGTTAGATCAATGTAGACTGATCCAACCAAGTGTCCACGACTGAGGGAGTGGTGTATATAGGACATATACTCAAGAAGAGCTGTAGTGATGCTATGGCCCCTATGGAAACATAGAAACATAGAATTTGATGGCAGATAAGGACTGCTTGGCCCACCTAGTCTGCCCGTTTCCCTACCTAACGGATAAGCTGCAGATCCTAGTTAGCCAACAGCCTACTTCCTCCTACCCCCCCCACTAGAATTGCCTTATGTCTGCCCCATGCATTCTTGAATTTCCCCACTGTTTTTGACTCTACAACCTCCTCAGGAAGGTCGTTCCATGCTTCTACAACCCTCTTTGTGAAGAAATACTTCCTCACATTACCTCTGAGCTGTCCCGCCTCTATCTTCAAATTCTGCCCCCTTGTTCTTGCACATCCCTTTTTCTGAAAGATTTTATTTATTTATTTATTTATCGAAAATAATCAGAATTACAATCCTTTGAGTCAAAGACTCTTGCAAAGGCTCCACGTCAGGAAATGTAAAGGAACAGCATAAGACACGAACAGATACATTTACAGTAGCAGTTAAACAATCAGGTTAGAAATCTTGGCTTACATAACTTGGTGGGATAATTCATCTAAGAACTTGTTGGAGACCCAGAGTCAAAGTTAGGGCACGAAACATGTTCGTAAGGTCGTGAAGGACCCAGAGTCATAGTACTTGCATGGGGGGGTAGGGAAAGATGGGTGCCTAGGGAGGGAGGCTAGCAACCATCTACCAATGGAATATAGGAAGTTAACTAAGACAGTGGTGGTTCCTGAGTAAACTGAGGTTCAGGTAAGGGGTAAAGGGAGAGGGGGATGTTGGGAAGAGGAATGGGCATGGGTTTAATTACAGTCACAGGTTGTAGAGGCAAGGAGTTGGGTTTTGAGCCCTGTCTTAAATTGGTTGAAACTGTGGGTCATTGAGGTGGAGGATGGGAGGCTGTTCAGCCAGAGAGGGGCCCGGTAGCAGAAGGATCTTTGTCCGAGAGAAGTTCTACAGTGGGGTATGAGCAGATTGGAGTTTGCTACTTGCCATTGTGACCACCGATAGGGGGGCTGTGCATAAAATCGGGTGAAGACCGATAGGGGCTAGCTTTAGTTGTATCTTTTTGGCCATGAGACAGGTAAAGTATTTAAGTCTGCCTTGGAAGTTGAGCCAACCAGCGTGCTCATAGAGCTCACAGGTGTGGGTTAATTTGTCGCAATCCGAGACCAGACGGCAGGCTTTATTGAGGGCGAGGTTAATGCTGTGTAGGATAGTTTGATCTGCAGACCCGTAGATGACTATCCCATAGTCCACCAAGGATAGGATAAGGGAGGATACAGCGAGGTGCATGGCCTGTGGGGGCAGACAGTGCTTGTGTCTGTAAAGGATCCCCAAGCTCATGATGATTGAGGAGGTGACCTGTTGAATATAGGTGTGGAAGGAGAGGGAGGTGTCTAGGGTGATGCCGAGATATTTAAAACAGTAGACCTGTTCCAGGGCAGAGCCATGGGTGTTAGTTATGACTAGTGGCGCTTGACAGTGTGGGCTTTAGCGGTGGGCAAAGATCATAGACTTAGTTTTTTGGTAGTTTATAATAAGGCAGTGGTCAGATAACCAGGTTTCTAGCTCACTAAAGTGTCCTTGCAAGGCAAGTTGAAGAGAGTAGGGATGTGGGTGTTTCCAATAAACTGCTGCGTCATCCGCATAGAGCAGTAAGTGACCACTTCAGGCTGTGGGGAGTGAGTTAAGGAAGAGGGTGAAGAGTAGGGGGACAAGTATCGACACCTGCAGAACTCCAGCATGCACCGGCTTGCGTGTGGAGATAGTAGTGTTAATTTTGACTTGTTGTGATCGACCTGAGAATTAATCTCTGAACCAGGTGGTGACTTCGGGAGAAATGCCAAGGGAAGGGAGGGAGGGTATGAAGCAACAGCTCATGACTGACAGTATTAAACACTTTGGTTAAGTCAACATAAACAGCCCCTGCCATGGATCCTTGTTCAAGGGCCTCGTGGATAAAGGTGGTGAATTAGATGAGGGCAGTGGAGGTGCTTTGACCCCTCCGGAAACCATGCTGTTCATGGCAGAGAAGGTCACGTTTGGATAGGTGGTCAGTAAGCGGGTTCGAAACTATTTTTTCAAGAGCCTTGGAGAGGGGTGGGAGAATTGAGATTGGTCTATAGTTGGAAGCCGCAGTGGGGTCTCCGCCCCTTAGAATAGGGGTTATTACTGCTCCCTTCTAGGCCAAGGGGAATTGGCTGAGGCGTAAGGACAGGTTGAGGATTTTGGTGAGATGTGGGAGTGTCACATTCAGGGTCAATCTAATGAGTCTGAGGTGCAACGTGTCCGAACTGAAATGAGAATTTGACAGAGCTTTGGTGATGTAGCGTTTTGCCTCATATGAGATGACTCTTAGCCTAAAAGGGGCTGCAGTACTGTTGGACAAGGTGACGAAGTTAGGAGGGAGAATATGGGAGAGGTCTGAGAAGGGGGTGTTGAGGGCTTCGGAGATGGTCCTAGGGTCCTGGGTAGTAACCCTATTCACTGTTAGCTGGGTAGGGATAGGGGAGAGTGGTTTCCCACAGAGCTCTTTGATGTTATTCCAGAAATTTTTCCCGGAGCCCCAGGTGGAGGTGAGGGTGTGCTTACAGCAAGCAGCTTTGGCTTGCCTGATGGCCCACGTGCATCTGTTACGGGCCGCTCTGTACTGTTGCTTGTCAATATGGAGTTATGAGGCAAGGGCCTTATGCCAAAGGTTATCCCTCTGTTGCATAAGATCAAGCAGCGATTGAGAGATCCACGTGTAACCCCTTTGTTCTCTGGGGTTACTAGAATCCCAGTAAGACCTAGTGGTAGGCAGGGAAGGCAGCTTGTGAAACTCCAGTTAAATGGGTTTCACACTGTCTCACTCTGTCCTCAGTCACAGCTGAGACTAGAGGGATGACATCATAATAGAATTGTTACAGCTGCATGAGCCACATTTGGAATCTTCAGCTCAGAGTAAGTTTAGAATCTTGGGAATTCAAAGTCAGTCTTCGGTTTGTCCTTACAACAAGAAGGACAACAGTAGTTGTCTGTTTACCCTCCTCTGGGGGTGAGGAAAAGTTCTTTGTGGGTTCCAGGGCAATCCCTTCCCACCCTGGGAAGAAAGCTGCCTGTTTTAATTTAAGTTCAGTCTGTTCATGTATAACAGCAAAGGTTACATTTCTTCACCTGTGGGGCACCTGCAACGAATGGGTGAGTGTTTGGCCCCATTGGAAGGTGCAAACAACTTCTTTTCTTCAGTTGGATTTCAAGTATTGAGGACTGCTACTTGGGAGGACTATGTCAACTAGAACAAACAAATAGAGCAGTCATCTGTTTAAAGTGTTAATGGATTAAAGTTCATTGTAGAGGGGGTGCTTCAGGTCATCCACCGTCAATCTACATTTTAAAGTCTAAAGTTCTGTGTGTCCAGAGAAATGGCCGGGTATGGGCTGTGGGAGCTGGAGGTGGGAAAACCCCCCATCTTTAGTAACCAGATCCACCTCTACGGATTTCTCCTGTGTTTTTGCTATTTGCCTCATGCGCTTGGCCAGTGATGGGGTGGGTACCCAGACGTGGGTCGCAACTTGAAAATCTCTCTAGGAGTCACAGCCTCTAAGTGGTGTGGGGAGCCACAGGTTGGGAACCTTACTCCTTGTTGGATGGGAGTCTCCCTGTTTGATGGGAGTTTCGAATTGGAAGTGCGAAAACAAAATCTCTCTAGGAGTCGCAGACTTCAAATGGTGTGGGGACCCACAGTTTGGGAGTCTCCTTGTTTGATGGGATGTCTTTCCAAGTAGAGTTTGGGTTCATTTGCCAAGTGGACCGTCAGTCGAGTGGCCCGGCAGGGGAGCCGGGCCAGTTTGGCTGTGTATCCAATGCGCATGCAAAGTCCGGGCTGAGTGCCTGGTGAGTCCAAAGCCAGACAACTGTTGTATTGTGTTCATTCGCCAAATGGACCGCTGTGTTTAACCTCTAATCTGCATTACAGTTACGTAGCCCTTTGGGGACCATACAGAGCTTTGTTTATGTTCAGTGAGTTAATACATAAAGCCACACTGAAAAACATGGGGTGTTTCTTTTTTTGATTACTTGTTTGGCGAAAGCAGCGAATATATCCCAGGCTGTGTTGAAGGTAGAAATGAAATAGGAGAGAGCAGAGTCCACAGTTAGCGCAGTGTGGATAGGGGACCAGTCGCAAGAGGCTAAGTGAGATTTGAGACGTGCTAGGGCTCCTTTTTTTAGACGTCTTTGTACAGTGGAACTGGTGGGGGTGGGAAGAATTCTTATGGACCATAGACAAGTAACTGGTGAGTGGACACTAATTGAGTCAGGGAGTTACAGTGATTTGGGTGATGTTCTTAGGTTTGTTAGTGAAGATGAGGTCAATTAGGGTGGCGGTCCCAGTTCTAGGGTCCTGATGGGTCGGGGAGTTGACAGCCTGTGTAAGGTCACAAGCAAGGGCTGCTTCCTTGCTGGGGGATGATGTTGAAGCCAGCCAGTTTACATTGAAGTGACATAGAAGGGCGATTTCACTCCTAGGGTGGAGATGGGAGATTTTGTCCAGGACTGATTCAAATGGCAGTTTTTGGTTGCTAGGCGGAATGTACACCGCCACAATGTAGAGGGTTTTTCCCGGAGAGCCCAGATTGAGTTTGACTGTAAGAGTCTGAGCTCCATGCATAGGAGTTGGGGTGTGAACCTCAAGGGACCTAAGGGAAGATTTTACGTAGATGGCACAGCCGCCTCCCCGCTTGCTGACCCTGTCTGTTTGGTAGGGGATGTAGTCACAGAGGGCGACAGCCTCATTAGGTATCCTGTCTGATAGGCAGGTCTCTGAAAGCGCTAGGACATCAGGTGAAAGTTGGGCTATCCAGCCTTGGAGAGGGACAAATTTTTTGGGGAGGCTGCAGATATTAAGTATTGCCAGTGGGAGGCTTCCACGATTGTTTTTAGTGTGGACAGTAGAGAGAGGCGTTCCAGGGTTGAGGTGTATATTACCAGACAGAAACAGGAGGAGGAGGAGGGCATGACGTAAAGGGGCAAGCCTGAGTAATCATGGAGTGGCCCGGTTTGTCTGGGACATAGTAGGTTTTTTAATGAGTGTGGTGGGGACTGGGAGGGTGCATATGAGGTGGGTTATCAAGGTGATGGGAGGGAGGGTAACTGGAGGAACGTTAACTGGAAGGTTGGGGGGCTGTGGCTTGAGTGGTCTTAGAGTAGAAGTGCAGCGGGTGTTATGCACATAGTGACTGGTTATTGGGTCTATGAAGGAGTTGGTGTATGAGGGTGCACTTGCCTTTGGGGTGGGGGGGATTGTGTGTTAATAAGGTGGAGTCAGTAGAGTAGCCGTCATCTGGAAAATGTTCCACAGGAGGGGGTAGGAGAGCTAGGTGGGGGATCATAGAGGTAAAGAGGACAGTGATCACCAAGAATGGGCACATTTTGAAAGTAGGGGTGGTTTTGATACAGGGCCAGCCACAAGTGGTGCGCCGGTTTAAGCTGCTGCTGGAGAAGTGGGCTGAATGGTAAAATTTCCTCACGTGATGTGCAATTAACTCTATGTATGTGCGGACCAACCAAGGGTGGTGGTGGGAAGCCAAATGCATAGCGTTCCGCGCGGCAATCCTCAGTGCGTCAGCACTCAGCGGTTGCATCCAGAAGCAAACAAGATTGTGGGATCTGCGTACCTGGTTGCAGAATTATTGGTGGCTTTTTGTGGGATGTAGGGGAGAGCAGGAGAGCCCTCGCAACCTTGGTCGTCCTCGTTGTCGTCTTGTGTGGGCTGTGGGGGAGAGCTGAAGAGCCCTCGTGACCTCGGATGTCCTCGGGGGGTTAGCTGTGGAGGAAGGAGAGGGAGAAATCAACTTAAGTAGGTAAGTGGGGGAGCGGGGGGGCTGGGTTAGCAATGACTTGCCTAGAAGTACAGGCATGCAATTAAGGTACTGAAATTATTTGTTACGGCAGTAGATAGCACAGATTTTCTTAAAGGAGGTAGTAGATAGCACAGAATTTCTTAAAGGCATAGAAGAGAATTAAAGTAAGGCAGCAGCTAACGCGCTATGAATGGTAACTTGGCAATCAGGTCTCAGATAAATCAAAGCAGTAATGCTCTCTCTAAATAGCATGCAGGGCCAGGTTTAGTACAGTTCTCAAGCCTAGCAGTTGGTAAAATAAAACTATCTCCACATGTACGCCAAGCAAAAGTGTCCAAGAAAAAGCGCCAACGTGCTAGATTTGAATCAATCCTCACTGTGTCAGCGCTCAGCAGTCGCATCTAGGAGCAAACAAGATCGTGGGATCTGCGTACCTGGTTGCGGAGTTATCGGTGGCTTTTCGTGGGCTGTAGGGGAGAGCAGGAGAGCCCTCGCGACCTCGGTCGTCCTTAGGGGGTCAGCTATGGAGGAAGAAGAGGCAGAAATCAACTTAAGTAGGTAAGTGGGGGTGGGGGAGCGGGGCTGGGTAGCAGTGACTTGCCTAGAAGTACATATAACCCCCCTGTAAATGGGGGTTCCCAAATGTCTTCCAGGAGCTTGCCTGAATTCTCCAAGTCTGGGCGGTGTTTGACGTCTGAGCTGTATGAATGTGGTTCCAGGTGAGTGCTATTTGAGCCTCCACGTACTGTCTCTTTAAGAGCTCTCTGCTTGCAGACTTAATTAGTTTGTATGGGGGGGACTGTGTGTTCCAATGCCCAAATCCTGCCCAGGCTGCTGTCAGTTCTCTCCGTTTCTGCCATTACTACATGTGCAGAGGGAGCCTTGTTGAAAGATATAACTGTTTGCCAGAAATCATTTAGAGTGACTGAGAAAATGTAATTTGTCTAACCTGTCTTCTTTTCAGCATGAACTGTTTCAGTGTAGCTCTTTCATCTTGGTTCTGAATAGCTGACTTGGACCAATCAGGATGATAGGGAGACCCTAAAATGGAGCCTGTATACGAATCTGAACTTGGACTCTCAGTTTTGAGCCAGCCACAAGGGGATTGTATGGGCAGTGACTCTGGGAAATGTAGTTTTAACTTTGGCGCCTTTTTCTACCAACAGAGGGAGTCTTATTGTGAGTGACAGCTGAATCAACCAACAGAATAATGTGGAGCTAAAGGAAATGCCCTGCTCTGTGACTGGAAAGATCAGATCAGTTGTGGCAGTGAAGACAGAAGGAGCTGTGTGCTTCTGACGTGTGTAGTTTCGCGCGGGAAGCACGTGTGAGGCCCTGAGTTTCAGTCTGCAGTCTTTGTGAGTGCCAGTTTGGACTGAATCCAAGTTGTGAGGAGAAAGAAGCACCAGAAGTCTGGAAACCAGGCTCACCCTGTAGAAGACTGGAGAAATTGCTGAATCGCGCTTTGTATGTCAGGAACTGAAGCTGCTGTGTGTGCTCCCGGGTATCTTGCAGTAATTGCGATCGGGATCGAGGAGCAGCCTGCCTGGTATAGTACTTTTCTTTTACATATGAATGTGCGTAGTGCTTGTGGGGAATCGCTGTTTCCAATCCCTTGTGCTGTGTGTTGAAGCTGGAAGCAAACCCCAGCTTGTCTCGAACTAAATCCGTTTGCTATAAACTGCAGTGGGGTCCAGTCACAAGGACCCTGTCTCCATGCCTTACTGTTTCTGACAATCCAGAAGAACATCCACCATCCAGTTCTCAGCTTGGGTATTGTGAGTACAAATCAGGGTACTCCCCTGCAGCCTGTTTTCAGTCGCAGGTGTGTCATCTAATTCTTGTTGTTTCTTTGCTTCATGGACTGAGCTATCAGGCTCCGGATTACAATTAGGTGTTGTGCATATATTTTCTTCTATAGGGCCCTATACATCTGCACCTGCCAGCCAACCCCAGGCAACAGACCTGGCTAGCCCCCCTCCCAACCTGGGTACCCAGGGTGTGACTTTGCAGACCCTGTATGTGTGCACAGTACTGTGATTTAATGCCACTAATTAACCAGCTTTCCTCCCGTGTTTCTGTTCCCTAAATAATTCAGATTTGTTGTTGTTAAACTTTAAACTGTCTGAAGTGTCAGTACCTTCATGCCAAGCACTGTATTGGTTTGTGTATGCTGCTTAACCTTATTTTTCAGGGGGTCCTCAGAGACGAACCTGTGAATCAGTCTCGAGGGTAAGTGGTACCTTATGAATGAACAGTGTGTACATGTGGGGTATTGGTACCATAACTCCTATGCATTGTGTGCACCATTAGAGGGATTAGAAGGGGGGCCGCAGTGTCCCAGAGGGCTGTGACCATGCTAGACCAACCATTACAAACCCTGACCTCTGGGTAGAGGCACCCGCCGTAGAACCTAGGCCCCTCAACCTGTCAGTAGTCAAGCAGGCAGGGGTAGTAGCCCTTGGGATAGCGCCACCTAGGGGTTACATACAGGCATGCAATTAAGGTACTGAAATGATTTGTTATGGCAGTAGATAGCACAGATTTTCTTAAAGGAGGCAGTAGATAGCACAGAATTTCTTAAAGGCATAGAAGAGAATTAAATTAAGGCAGCAGCTAACTCGCTATGAATGGTAACTTGGCAATCAGGTCTCAGATAAATTAAAGCAGTAATGCTCTCTCTAAATAGCATGCAGGGCCAGGTTTAGTACAGTTCTCAAGTCTAGCAGTTGGAAAAATAAAACTATCTCCACATGTACGCCGAGCAAAAGTGTCCAAGAAAAAGGCACCAAGGTGCTAGATTTGAATCAATCCTCAGTGCGTCAACGCTCAGTGGTCACATCCAGGAGCAAACAAGATCGTGGGATCTGCGTACCTGGTTGCGGAGTTATTGGTGGCTTTTCGTGGGCTGTAGGGGAAAGCAGGAGAGCCCTCGCGACCTCTGTCGTCCTCGTCAGCGTCTTGTGTGGGCTGGGGGGGGAGAGCTGAAGAGCCCTCGCGACCTCAGACTTCCTCAGGGGGGGTCAGCTGAGATGCTACCCTCTTGGACTTTGTTGATTCCCTTGAGGTATTTGAAAGTTTCTCTCATGTTCCCCCTCTCCCTCCTTTCCTCGAGGTTATACATTTTAAGCTCCTTTAGTCTTTCTTCATATGTCTTCTGGTGCAGACCCTGCACCATTTTGGTTGCCCTCCTCTGGGACAGCCTCCATCCTGTCTAAAACCATGTTGTGCGGGGCATAGCAGGTTATGTTTAGAGAGGCAGCCTGTAAGCTGATCCGATCCAATTTTCTCCAATGCCTTAGAGAGTGGGGGGAGAATTGAAATGGGGTGATAGTTGTTGGGTGAGGAGCGGTCACTACATTTCAGAATGGGGGTAATTACCGCACGTTTTCAGAGAGTCAGGAACTGACCAAGGCAGAGGGACACATTTAGTATTTTAGTTAATGGGGAAAGAACCTCATCAAGGGTGAGGCAAAGGAGTTTTAAGTCCAGGGAATCACCACTGTGGTGCGACTTGCCCAGGACTTTGGATAGAGATCTCCTGGCAGTATGGGTAGTGATGATCCAGAGATGAAAAGGAGGTATATTTTCCTGTCGGGTGGGCACAGGTGGGGAAGCTGGGGGTGGGGGTCAAAAAAGTTGGGAGGAAGGACACTGCTGAGGTCAGAGAAGTTAAAGTTGAGGGCGTTCGAAATGGCCAGGAAGTCTTGGATAATGGAGCCATTGACAGTGAGTTGGGAGGGAGGGATACCACTTTCCCACTGAGTTCCTTAATATTTTTCCAGAAATCACAACCCGAGCCCCACGTGGAGGTGAGGTCTTGTTGATAATAGGCAGCATTGACTTGGCGGACAGCCCAGGTGCATTTGTTTGTAGCCTCTCTATTCAGCTGCCTGTCTCGTGGGAGTCGGGATTCCAGAGCCTTGTACCATAGATTGTCCCGGTGATGCATCATGTCGAGCAGCACTTGGGAGATCCAGGGGGTGTTCTTATTTTTTGTAAGCTGTTTCGAGAAGGGTTTTACCATAGCGCTGCGACAGCGTTCACACCGACATCCCCCACAACGATAGACATATTGCCGAGTGTCGGCATGGTGCGGTCAGGGATGCCGGTGTGTTTCTATCGGGGGATGCTCCCCTGAACCCCCCCATGTGAGAGGATCCACCCCCACACACCCTGGTCTCTAGACATCTAACTCCGAGCTGGAGTTGGACCGGGGGGGGGGGTGCAACACCGGGAGCTGCACCGCCAGTGTTCTCCTTGTACCAGCCTAGCGACTCACTGCTGACAGGTGAATTCTCTCACTGTGCTGGTGTTCACGGTGGTGATGTCAACCTTGTGTCGGCACACCTTAAGAAGGGGGCAAAGATGTCGCAGGTGGCATTAGTGGTGATTAAATAATTTAGTGCGATGTCCAAGCACTAGGCATTGTCAATGGGGGACCAGTCACAGGCCACGAGATAGGTTTTGAGCCGGGTGAGTGAGCCTTTTTTTAGCCATCTTTCAAAGGAGGTTTTGGGGGTGTGGTTTGGGACTTCCTGGACCACAGTCAGGTGATGGGGAGTGGTCGCTCAGAGTGTCAGGCAGGACCTTGACCCGAGAAAGAATTTTGGGTCAACTGGTGAAGATGAGGTCAAGCAGAGTGGAAGTTCCCATTCTGTCATTAAGTCTGGTGGGGGACTGGACAACTCGGGTGAGGTCCAGAGCTGTGACTGAGTCTTTGTAGTGGGAGGAGGAGGAGGAGGGAGATATCCAGTTAATATTAAAGTCCCTTACCACAATGATTTCACTATTAGAGGGAAGCTGTGAGATGGTGGACATGACTTCTGCGAAAGCAGGCTTTTGATTGCGCGGTGGCATGTAGGTGACCATGAGATAGAGAGTTTTGCCCGGGTTACTCAATAGCAATTTCATAGTGAGGACTTGGGCAACATGGGCAGGGGAGGGAGGGAGGAGAATGGGAGGGCTTGTAAGTAGTCCTTTATGTAGAACACACAGCCGCCTCCCCTTTTCCCATGCCAATCAGCCCGGAAAATGGAGTAGCCATTTATTGCTACCGCTGCGTTGGGGGGGTGTCCTTGGACAGCCAGCTTTCAGTCAGGGCCAGAATATTAGGAGAATGTTGGGCTAGCCAGCCCTGGAGGGAGGTAAACTTTTTCAGCAGACTGCAGATGTTGAGGGAGTCAATTAGCATCCCTTTCAGCTTGCCACAGAAGGGTGGGCCAGTTGGGGGTGGGCCAATGTTGGAGTGTACATTACCCGAAAGGAGTAGGAGGAGGATGGCATGGTGGATACAGACAGCCTTTAACAGTTTAAGTTTAGTATGGTTGGAGTAGGAGGAGGTGAGATGGCAGGCAGATGATGTGGGGATGGTAAGGGAGCATAAAGGGTATGCCAGTAGCCTATTGGGGAGAGGTGATGCGGAATGGGGCTGAGAGATTAGCGGGGAGAGGGGAGAGAACATGTTGGGTCAAGCAGGAGGTACCATGAGTTACATGAGCTGAGGGAGGGCATGAGGGTTACTGCCTGGCAGGGGTGCAAGGCATAAGGAAGAGAGAGAAGGGGGGGCAAATAGCCAAAGACGAGCAATGAGCACCATAGGAGGGCCATTGTGTAATGGGAGTGACATCTTAATGAAGCAGTATGCTGGAGGGAGGGAATAAAATGAGCAGGCGAAGTAACACAGTGGAAAGGTTGCCGCCGCCGCTGGTGGGAGAGATACAGGGTTCAAGACCCAAGCAGGGAAGGAGGCAGGGAGCACTGAAAAACAGAGTAGAGCTGTGGGAGATTAGAGGGTGGAGGGAAGAGAGCCAGTGAGCGGTGGGGCAGGTTAGAGATAGGAGAGAGGAAGAGCACAGGGCTCACTCCTATTGGTCAGTAGTGATAGCCTGCTAATGGGGATTCAGACACTTAAAAGGGTCACATAATATATTATCTGTGATTGATAAAAAAGGGGTCAGCCTTGGGTGGTTTGGGCAGGTGGGGATTCGACGCAAAGCGTGGATGGGTAAACACTCACACAAAGGCTTGTGGAGCAAGAAGGGGAGACAGCATTTACCTTTAACGGCCTTTCCCCACAGTCCACTCCTGCTGGCGTTCGGTCCTGGTGCACGGCTACTGTGGTGTGTGAAGGGGTTCCTGCAGGGAGTCTACTGGAAGAGGGGAGAAAGAACAAAAGAAAGGATCAGGTAACAGGGCTCTGGTGGGAGAGGTCAGAGCAAACTGCGCATGTGTGACAGTCAGGAGTGGGGGTCTGAGTAAGGTTGGGGGCTGAGAGAGGCCTACTACAGAAAGAATGCCAGAAATAATTACAGCAGCCCTGCAATCAAACACACAGTATCAGCATGTCCAGCTATCACAAATGAACAATACCACAAACACAGCTGCAGGGACAGTTTCAGCTTAAGCACTTAGCAGCACCGATAGTCACGATACCTCACATGTACATCTAGTAGTTCTTAAAGTACTGGCTAGTTGAGTCCAAAAAACCAGAGTAACCAGTGTAGAAATGTCCACCGGAGAGTTAATCAGCAACTGTCAGCCTACTTAAAGTACCCGGTGCAGTTCTACACTCACACCAGGCTTGTGGAGCAAGAAGGGGAGACAGCGTTTACCTTTAACGGCCTTTCCCCAAAGTCCACTCCTGCTGGCATTCTGTCCCGGTGTGCAGCTGCTGCAGTGTGCGAGGGGGTTCCTGCAGGGAGCCTACTGGTGTAGGGGTAGGAGCAAAAATGATGAACTGGATTACAAGCTGGCTGAGTGGGAGGCTGCAACGGGTGGTGGTGGGAGGGGAGGTCTCAACTCCAAGACTGGTGACGAGTGGGGTACCACAGGGTTCTGTGCTGGGGCAAGTATTATTTGGGCTCTTCATATCAGACATTGCACATGGGGTGGGGAGCAAGGTAAGTCTGTTCACTGATGACATCAAAACCGGAGCGGGGTGGATGGAGGAGAGGGATGGAAGCAGCTGCAGGGGATCTAAGCAAGCTAGAGGAGTGATCAGAGAGGTGGCAGCTGGGGTTCAATGCAAAAAAGTGTAAGGTTATGCACTTCGGGGCAAAGAACCCAAGGAGAGAATACTGGCTGGGGGGGGTTAAGCTGGGGATCACTGAGGAGGAGAAGGACTTAGGGGTAATGATAACAGGGACCATGAACAACACTGCCCAGTGCAGGAGAGCAGCTGCAAAAATAAACAAAATACTGGGGTGCATAGTGAGGGGTTTTCATCCAGGTGAAGAGAGGTAATCTTGCCCCTCTACAGGTCGCTGGTAAGGCTGCACTTAGAGTATTGTGTGCAGTTTTGGAAGCCATACCTAAAGAATGATATCAGGCTACTGGAGGGGGTACAGAGGAGGGCAACAAAGATTATATGGAATGGAGGGGAGAGACTATGAGAGCAGGCTGGGAGACCTGAATATGTACACCCTGGAGGATAGAAGGGACGGGGGGAGGCATGATAGAGACATTCAAGTATCTGATGGGAATCAGTAAGGATGGGGCAGGTGGGGTCTTTAAGCTAAGATGGGAGAGGGACACCAGGGGCATGGGCTGAGAATAGAGGGGGGAAGATTTAGGAGGGAAATGAGGAGACACTATTTCACAGAAAGAATGGTAGCAAATGGAACACACTACCAGAATGGGTGGTATCATGTAAATCTGTGAACAGCTTTAAAAGAGCATGGGATGGGGAACAGGGGAGAGTGAGGGTGGGGGAGGTGGGGGGTGCAAATGTGATGACAAAGGGGAAGGGGAATGGGGCAGCTGCAAACTAGGGGTGCTAGCTGCACACTTGAGCAGACTTAGATAGACCAGGTGGTCTATTTCTGCTGGCACATTCGTATGTTCGTATGTTCATTTAATGGCCTTTCCCCACAGTCTACTCCTGCTGACATTTGGTCCCAGTGTGCAGCTGCTACGGTGTGTGAGAGTGTTCCTGCAGGGGGCCTTTAACAGCCTTTCCCCACAGTTCACTCCTGCTGGCGTTCGGTCCCGATGCGCGGCTGCTGCAGGGTGGTAGTACATTTAACATCATACCCTGTTGTTCTAAATGTCTGCCTTAGGCTATCAATTATTTATTTAAGCAGACATTATCTAGAGATAATCCAGTACCAGACGATAAGCAATATGTAACCTGAGTTCATGCCTCGCACCTGGGATATCAGGAGCGGAGGCAGGCAGGGAGGAAGAAAGAACGTCCTCTGAATGCTCTCCTCCGGTTGGGGGGTTCACAGCACCACTCTGTAGCTATTCCTGGTGATGGCTGGTGGAGGTACTGATGACGGCATGGGTGACCAGGTGCCTTCAGGCACCCCCTCCAGGTCAGCCATGTGTGCACAAGTGATTGGGGTGGAGGACACAAAGAAGGGGAAATGCCACTCCGACACACCAGATGATGGACTCTCTGTCCCTCCCCACACCTGGACCCTCCTCAACAACATATCTGGTCATGCCCCCTTTAGATGCTGCATGTATGCTCCTCCACTAGGCTGCAGCATGTCCCCTAGCAGGGACAATACTGCGTGCAGTTCTGGAGACTTCATCTCTGCAAGGACACAGACAGGATGGAGGCAGTGCAGAGGAGGGCAACTAAAATGGTGCAGGGTCTGCACCAGAAGCCATACAAAGAGAGAGTCTAAAAGAGCTTGATATGTATACCCTCAAGGAAAGGAGGGAGAGGGGGTACATGATGGAAACTTTCAAGTACCTCAAGGGAATCAATAAAGTCCAAGAGGGTAGCATCTTTCAGAAAAAGAGATGTGCAAGAACAAGGGGGCACAATTTGAAGACAGAGGGGGGACAACTCAGGGACAATGTGAGGAAGTATGTTTTCATGGAGAGGGTGGTGGATGCATAGAATGGCCTTCCTAAAGAGGTCGTGGGGTCAAAAACAGTGGGGGAATTTAAGAATGCATGGGACAGACATAAGGCAATTCTAGTGGGAGGTAGGAGAAATTAGGCTGTTGGTAAAACTGGGATCTGCAGCTTATCCAATAGGTAGTGAAATGGGCAGACTGGGTGGGCCAAGCGGTCCTTATCTGCTGTCAGTCTATGTTTCTGTGTAACCCCCTTGCAAATTGGGGTTCCTAATGTGCCTTATGCCTGCTTGATGTTCGGCGTTTAAGCCGCTTTTACTGGGCAGCCAGAGAGCACCTTTAAGGCCTCCGTACCGGTCCCTTTAAAAAGCTGCCTGTTGCAGTTGTAGTTGGATAGAAGAAGGGGGTTGAGTGTTTCTATGCTCGAGTCCCTCCCGGGCTGCCCGATAATTGCTCCGGTTCTGCCATCGCTAATTGCGCAGAGGGAGCTTTGTTAGAGGATATGCTTGTCTACTGGTTATCTGTTAGAGTAATAATGATAATGTAGCTGTTCTAACCTGCCTTGCTTTGCAGCCCAGAAGGTTTTCGATTGCCTCCTCCATTGTGCCCCAGAACTGCTGAAGTGGGCCAATCAGTACCTCGGGACCCTGCAGAGTGGACTGACCAATAGAGGAGCTGCTTGTTTTGGGAAAGGTATTATGGGCTATGGCGCTTTTTATGCACCACTAAGCACTGGAGGAAGTGACTGGCGTGTGCAGCCAGCCAATGACAGCGGTAGCCCTGAACTAAGAGGAGAGCCTTGCTGTTGGGGCTTAGATGCGTGTGGCTGGTGAGGAGTGAGAGCTTCACCAATAGCTTCTGCGCTGGGAAGTTCGCGGGGAGGCGGCGTGAAGACTGGCGCTTTTCCTGCAAGCGAGTTCATTTCAAACTGCCGGCAGGTGGTCAGAGGAGGCTGTGCCCTGTACAGCTACCCACCAGGCTCGACCTGCAGGAGGACTGGAGAGAATTGCTGAATTGCGCTCGGTCCGAAGAAAAGTGGAAGCTGCCATTGCAGTATCTCTGTAGCTGTGAGTTAGTGGGAGCATTGGAAGCAGCTGCCTGGTGTGGTACCCCTCTGTTGCTGTGTATCATATAAATGTGTAAGAAGACTGGTGAAAGTCAGGCTCCATCCTGGTAACGGTGAAGGAATCGTCATTTGCTGGGGTTGTGAGTACTAATTCAGGGTCGCTCCCTGTAGTGTGTCTATGCAGTGGTTTCAGTGCACCATTTAACTTCGGATTACTTAACTGACCTTTCCTATTACTTTGACCTGCTCAGGACTGTTATGTTTGTGTGTGCTAAGGGTCCCAACCAGCTGCCACGTGTGGACTAGCCGCTAGGGCTTGGGTACCCCGGGACAATAAGCTGTAGGGTTAGGCCTGTGCACAGAGCCCTAGGTAGATAAGTATAGTGATAAACTAATCAACTTGATTCCCCCTGTCCTTGTTGTTTTCCCCCTGAATAAATCAGATTGCTTTTTGTACAGTTACATCCTGGCTATTGTGTACATTAATGGTGAATTGCTGCCTGGTGATTGCAACATAACTGTGCCTTACTTTACAGGGGGTCCCTGAAGGGAGCTGGAATATATTTTCCATGGGGTAAGTGTACTGGTGAGCAGAATTGTTGGTACCCAGTGTGAGTCACTAGTGGGACGAAAGGGGGGTTGCAGTAGCTCAGAGGGCTGTAACCGTGGTAGTCTTAACTGTGCTAACCCTGACCTCTGGGTGGAGGCACCCGACAACGGATCTGGGCCCCTCAACCTGCCTCTGTGGGGGCAGACAGGGGTAGTAGCCCTAAGGGTAGCACCCCCTGGGGGTTACATCTGTGTTTCAAACCAGCCAATGGAGAGGGGATTTCAGGAGCTCTTAGGTGCATTCCCTGTGACGGCAGCCAGAGGAGGCCCCCAGCAGACACAAGCCATCCCTAGAAGGCATCTGGAGGTCTGGCATGGAGCATGGCCCTGCAGGGTACAAGACGAAGAGTGAATCTGGTAGAAGAAAGAGGTGGCATTGTGGGGGCCCGAAGGAGAGGGGCACCAAGAGGCAGGATGGGCACAAAAAAAAATAAATAAATAACATGAGCAAAATTATACCATCTCCAATGACCCCAATGACTAGAAGCAAATAGGCTATAGTGCTCAGGTAATTCAAGGGCAAGCCATGAATGTAAACAGGAGTTTGGCCCTGGGTGGGTCGAGTCTGGCTACCTACTCACCATGCCGGCTTGTCTTGCAATCCTCAATCTTATAGGGAATAAAGGCTTATAAACCATAAAAGTAGTATTAACCTAGTTAATATATAGCTGTATTTATATACAGTATTTAAGAATAAGTTTTTTTTGTCATTCTGTAAATATTCATGTCATTAGATGTCCAGTTACAGTCTGGGTGCTGTATTTGTATTAATGTCCTGCAGTTCTCTCAGCTACAGGCAGCTGGTTGCTCCCCTCAAGAAACTGGAACAGGCCAATCGGCCCAACCCGTTGAGACTCAAGGGGAATTAACCCTTTAGGGAATTCTAGTAAGTCTTGTAGACCTACAAAAGGAGCAGAGCTCCTTTAAGGGACTACATGTGTTTATGATGGAATTCAGGAATTCAGATTTGCTGAATGGTTGATTGATTGATAAAATTTATTTTTATACTGCAAGCGATCATTAGAGAAAACCTCTATTTTCAATGAATCTTCACCTCTCCCCTCACAAATACACACACACACACACACACACAACAGAAGGCCTCAGTAAAGCCAGCAAACACTTTCCTGGTAGGCAGGTAAGGATATAGGAGGGGGGTCAGAGAAGAAGCCCCAAAATAAAACTGTGAGTAACATTTCATTTTTTCAAATCTGTGTAAAGAAGGAAACACAAAGGAAAATAACAGTTAAAACATTTGTCTGTTCTAGTCATTTTGAGGGAGTTTTATTTTTAGGGCCTGGATGATTTTTTTAATCAGTAAGGGTGACAGCCATATTTGTAATGGCAATCAGGGATTTTTGAAAAAAGGAACTGATTTTTGTGAGTGACCACATTACATCTGTGAACTACAAAGACTTAAGTACAATCAGTACTAATCTTTCAGTCCAGGAGAAAGGTGAGTTATTTTGTTTTAACTTCAATATTCAGCTCTGCTGGACTTCCACTTCACTATTAGCTATCTCTCCAGCTGACATCCCTTCCTACCTGACAGCAAAACTGTGCAGAAATCAAAGGGAAAAGAGGGAGGATTTACAGCAAATCATCTTTTAAGTAACAAATGAGAAAAAACAATGTTTAAACTACATCTATCAATAATAGCATCTTGAGTGGTACTCAGTCGGAAAAGTGACCCTATAAATAGAGTCTTGCTCTTACTTTTTATCATTTATATTTTATCTTACTTTAGCTCCCCATCTCCTGGTCGGGTGCAGCCCAACCCCTCGACATATCTGTCTCTTACCTTCAGGAGGATTCAGTCCATGAGCTTACTCTGTAGTGGCAGGGTCCAGCCAAGCCAGATACAACCCCTCACCTCTTATAGCCACAGAGGTAGAGGTTCTCTAGGTTCCCCCTCAAAGTTGGCAGTTGCTGAGGCTGGGGCCAAAGCACTCCTAGGTCACTGTGCTCGAGGTAGGCTTTTTCCTTGTGTTCCCATCACTTGGGATGTCTGCTTTCTAGGAGGGCCAATTGGAAGCACGTAAGTATGCTGTTTTTTTGTTTTCAATTATTTTGGTCAGGAAAGGCACACTAAGTCAAAGGTTGTTTCCAAGTGCATCCTGGTAGCACAGGGAAGTAAAGTGACTTGCTCATGGTCACACAGTATGCAAATGGTGGCTGTTGGATTCAAACCCAGTTCATTAGGTTTACAGCTCAGTGGTCTTAACGACTACGCTATACTTCCTCCCTCATACATGCTCATACATGCATCATGCAAGCCTTGGTAGATATTCCCTGTCCCACTCTTGCTGCCTACTGCACTACCCTTTGTGGTCAGCCTGGTGGCAGTATAGCAACGGCAGTGATGGCCTTCCCTCCCCAGAGGAAGACCGCATCCTCTGAGATGCTTGAGCTTTCTCCCCCTGGCCGGCCCCTAACGACCTGAGTTTGTTCATTAACTGGGGTCACCGGTATCATGAAAGGTAGCATTGCCACTGTGCTGATGGGCTGATAGATGCTTACTGATTAACAAATGGACTTTCTGTAGAAAACAGTTCAATTTACAAAAGTGCAGAAAAAAAAAGTAAAGGAGGAATCAGTGTGGTCAGGTGGTTAGATCACCGGAGTTGGAACCAGGAGATCAGACTGCAGGTTAGACCCCACCTAGACGAGCCAGATAATACTGTGTAACCTTGAGCAAGTCATTTAACATCCCAGTGCTCCAATCCAGCTGTGGAAATAGGTAGAAGCAGGACCGCACTGAAAATAAGATGTTGCCTTTCAGCTGGGCTATCATGAGTAAATAAATTGTAAAAAGAAAAATAATTAAAAAATAAAATTGATCTCAGAGCAATGCTGTAGTCTAATTTTAAAATTCTTCCTCTTCATTGCAAATCTGTCCATGCTTCGGTCATTTGGATTACAGGCTAGAACTGCGGCAAGCTGTAGGGCATGAGTATAGATATGTGACATATGAAGGAGAATCTGTTTCTTAATAGTGAATCATAATGTTAATAGGACTTGGTCCAGGGGCTATAAATGACCAGTTAATGTTCCCTGTTAAAGTTCATCCAGTACCAAGAATGCTGTGCTGGAGATTTTTTTTTGTCCTGATGGTGGGTATAGTGTGTGTGTGTGTGTGTGTGTGTGTGTGTGTGTGTGTGTGTGTGTGTGTGTTCTGTGTGTGAGAGATACATAGAAACATAGACAATACTAGCAGAAAAAGACCATTGATCTATCCAGTCTGCCCTGTTTTACCCTACTCTACCCTGTGACCTGTTGACCAGCTGGGATTTCCCCCTCCTTCAGCTAACTCACTACCTTCAAGTTTAAGTTCAAGTTCAAGTTTATTGCAGGAAAGACTCCGATGAGCAAGCTCATTCACAAGGAGGTCCTGAGCAACATACACATACAGTTCGCAATTACATAGACAGGAGATATAAAGTGTAGAACAACAAAGAAAAAAAAACATATAATACAAGAGGTACACACAATAGAAGTCCTTATGCTATATAAGCAGTACATTCCAGCTTTAACCTTGCCCTAAATTATGCAACACATTTCAGCTTAATAAGTAGAGGGCTAGTTGGTACCTAGGTAGTTGACTTGGCGTTGGGGATGTAGTAGCACCTACATATGTCTTTTAATTTAGAGATAGCTAGTGTTTTGTAGGAGTTAATTGATACGATGCTGGTTAGCTTCAGCATGACTTGTAGTTGGTTCCAAATGTGTGGGAGGTCATATGAGACAGCTCTTTGGCCAGCTGTGGTATGTGTCCTGGGAACATCTAGTAGGATAAGGTTGGATTTCCTTAGAGAGTAGGCGCTATGCGAGATGTGTATGAGAGACATTAAATAGCAGGCAGTTTGTGGAGTCGTAATTTGAGGGTCCACATGCCAGCATGCAGGAGATGTCTGGTGGCAAGAGAGGTCCACCTTACTGCCACTCCTGTCTTGAGTAATAATGGCAAGGCAACTGTATTTCTACAGTGCCCTTTTCTGAGGGCTCAGGGTGCCTTACAATTAATACAACTACTAACTCTAATTAAAACAGGCAGCATATATAAATCATAAATAAACAATGATTAAAAGTTCAGGGAAGAGCCTCAGCAAAAAGGAGAGTTTATAAATTAGACTTGAAGATCTCTACTCTGTGGGCAGATCTACAATATTCTGGCAGAGCATTCCACAAGGTAGGTGCTGCCACACAAGAAGCTCTGTCCCCAGATTGCCGGAGCCCAGAAATGGGGACAGAAAGCAAGCCTGCATTAGAAGAGCAAAGTGAGCGAGTTGGATGGTATGGAACTACTGTAGGAGGTCTTTTAGGTAATCTGGTCCCACACCATATGGGGCCTTGAAGTTGTCGAGCATGTCATGAAAGTTATGCACCACCGCATAGGCAGCCAGTGCAGTGCACACAGCACTGGCGTAATATGCTCCCTACGAGAGGAGCCCACAATCAGCTGGGCCACAGCACTCTGGACTAGCTGCAAGTGTCGAAACAAACCTCCAGATAACCCTAGATACAGAACGTTGCAATAATCAAGCCTAGAGGTTACAAAGACATGCACTATTGTCGCCAGGTCAGCAGGGCTAGATTTATTTATTTATTTAACATTTTTCACCAGGAAAGGCATACTGAGCTAAATAAGCTGATTTCCAGATGTGTCCGGGGGACGGGGGAGGGGACAAGGGGTAAGTACAATCAATTTTTTTACAACAGAACAACGCTTCACAAAATAAAACATAATTAGCGATTAAATAAAAGTGAGACAGCTATGTACAATAGGAGGTTGTGTGGATTAGATGAATGAAAAAGAAATAAATTGAACCACAAGGCAAGGTTTTGGGAGGAATATCCCTTAGTAACAGAGGAATGAATTTTTAAAATTGGGGAGATCAGGGAGGAGAAATAGTGTGCATTGTAATTGGAAAAGGAGGAGGGGGAGTATATTAGAGGTGCAGAGGCAAACCATTGTCCTTCTGGGATGCAGACCCCACAAGGGCCAGATCCAGCTAGATGCACAACCAGTCCACGTCTAGTTTCCTGGTTCGCATTGAAGAAGGGGTAGAAGTGGGGATGGAGGTTAGAGAGTGGGGGTGGAGAACTAGTGTGGAATGTAATAGGAAAAGGCAGAGTAGGAGGAAAGAGAGTAAGGTGGGGACAGAGAGGCAGACCATCATCCCTCTGGGATACAAACCCCACAAGCGCCAGAAACGACTGGGTGCACACCCAGCTCATGGCTGGTTCCCTGGGCTACCATTTGAAAAAGGGTAGAAGTTGGGAAGGGCAAGGAGAAGGAAAAGGAAGCAAGAAGGTGGCAGAGGAGCGGGTAGGAAAGGGATGGGGGAAGGCAGTGAGTGGGTAAAAGTAGTAAAGATCAAGTGTAGTTACAGGAGGGGGAGGTACAATTTGCAGTAGGGAAGATATATAGAGTGAGGAGAGGCAGAGCATATGGGTACGGGCAGGGAGTTCCAGAGCTTGGGGAGTTGGCATGAGAAAGCAGCCTGGTCAGCTGAGACGGTCCTAGGGGAGAGAACAAGGGAGCGGAAGTGGGAGCTGCGAAGGGCATAGGAGTTGGGGGTCTGGAAGAGTATAGAGGAGCATTAGGAAGGGAGAGAGCCTGATGCCATTTAATTCTGGTGATGTTATGAAGGTGATAAAAGCCAGCCCTGGCCACAGCTGACACCTGTTGATCAAGTGTCATCTTGCTGTCCAGGATGACCCCAAGATTCCTAACCGCATTTACAGCTCTGAGTGGCTGATCACCCAACGAAGAACGCAAGGTCAGGGCACTCATCATTGCTAGGCTTTGCCTACCAGGCTCGACAGTCATGACCTCCGTCTTACACGTGTTAAGACATAGCAACTTTGAGGACATCCTGTCGTTACTATCAGACAAAACAACTCTACAGCACCAGGACCACATCAGACTCACCAGAAGTTCCAGACAGGAAAAGCTGATTATCATCTGCATAGCATGTGATCTCACCTAACAGCAAGATGTACACTGAAAACAACACTGGAGCAAGGATCGAGCCTTGGGGAACACCATAGGGGAGCGCCGAGGCCCTGGAAAGAAAATTTCCCAGGGGCATCCACGTTGTTCTCTCAATTAACAGGGACTCAAACCAACACAATACAGTGATTTGCGCTCTCAAGGTCTCTGGTTGCTATGGTAACCCTTTAGATTTAGACACAGCCTTGTTGTATATGGATAACCATACACCATCCTCTATGTACCTGTAGGTATCTATAACCAAATACAGCTCAACATAGAGAATACTGGTTGGGCAACCATGCACAACCAGCTTGTGCTGCTATGGAGGGGTTCTGATTACATCAGACCTCAAGGGTGCAGCTCGAGAAGTCCAGTAGTAATCAGAAGCCCTTGATGGCAGCACAGGCTAGTTAGACATGTAGCTGCCCAACTAGTATTTTTTATAGTGTGTAGTTTTTTTTGTTTTTGTTTTAGTGTTTCATTTTTTTTTTTTTTTAAACGAAAGTGGTCTCACTGTGGTTACAGTTCAGACCTTGAACTAATTGCTGTGCCCGCGGCAGCACCATATAAAACAACAAGTACCATGAGGATTTCTGTTCAGCTGGAATTTTGCTGTAACACAGAAGGGTGCAATGATGTTCCATGACCTTTGAACTGCAGTACAACAACATTTGAGCTGAGATGGAAATCCATACAAAACAAGAGCAAGCTATTCACTGTAAATTGCTTTAAAATACCAAACTGAGGTGAGCAGAGTTGAAGATTTTGCTGAACTGTTTTCTTTACATAGAAGAAAAATGTTTCCTCTAACCTCCTGAGAAAGCTGTCTGCTGAGTAACATATTTGTCATGACCTTTAATGAACGAAATGCTCATGGTGTAAGCAAGAATATCATTCATTGATTTCCCTGAACTGCAGAGAATAACTTGCCCTGCTCGATATGTGGCAAAAAATACATGTATTTCTCCTCGTAGAGAGACAAATTCACAGTAAGCATAGCTCTGAAAAAACATTGTTAATTATCATCTACATTTTTTGACCTTTTGTATTGGAGGCCTTGTTATCATTTTCACTGGTAATGGATCACTCTTTACTTCCCCTTCCCCTACTAAAGAATAACAGAGTTCTGGAGTAAGCAATAAGATTCGACAGGGTGTTGATAGAAGTGCTCTGAGCGTACACCCAGGGGCACAGTAAGGCACAAGGCTGCAGGCTGAGTGCCCTTACACCCCTGGGCATAAGTTCATGGTCATAGAGATCATATATATTCCACTCAAGAACTCATATGCCATACTGGCAAATGGGGACAACCAAATAGAGGTACCCAGAGAAGTGGAAGGAAAGGATGTGGAGGTTAGCCAAGGAGCTGACCTCAGCGGGGAAAGCAGTGGACCCCAGAGGAGGAGGAAGCGAATCCTGGTGGGGGACTCTATCCTAAGAGGGATCCAGCTAGGAACACAGGAGGGGGAGGACAGGGAGGTGAGGTGCCTACCAGGTGCCGAGGGATGGAAGGAAGATCCTGGGGATCACTGGGAAGGCAAGACGGGAGGGTGAGCTGGATGTCATTATCCACCTAGGTACTAATGACCTGGCAAATGGGGAGCCAAAGGAAGTTCAGGAAGAGTTTAGGAAATTGGAGAGGGGTCCCAAGCAAGTAGCTACTTCTGTCACTTTCTCAGAAGTACTACCTGCAAGAGGCAAGGGAGAGCATAGGGGTGCATGCATCAGGAACTTTAACTCATGGTTGAAGAACTGGTGCTGTGAGGAAGGGTTTGGATTCATTGGTGACTGGGGACCCACCTGGAGGGATGGAGGGTTGTTCAAGCCTGACAGCCTGCATCCATCCTGGAGGGGAATCCAAGCACTCAATGATAAGTTTAAATGCTACATTGACAAGTATTTAAACTAGCAAAGGGGGGTGGCAGACCAGCAAGGAGGGTACCTACTTGCTCACCCCCCAGAGCTAGCAGTGGAACCAGTCAACCAGAGGAGTGGCTATCTCTACAAAGCAGGGTGCAAAAGATGGAGATTAGCACCCAAGAGGTGGATAGGCAGAAAAGCGGCAAAATTCAGCAGAAGGGCAGACAGCAAGGAGAACCAGGGATAAAGGACAACCAAGAAAGGGGCTAGAGTAGAACAGCGAAACAGTCTAGGGAGGCCAAATCATGGAAAGCCATGTGTGCAAATGCCAGGAGCCTTAGCAACAAGATGGAAGATCTGGAGGCTGTCATGGTGCAGTCAGACCTGGACATTGTGGCTATCACTGAAATCTGGTGTAATGATAACCATGACTGGGAGATGGCCATACCTGGCTACAACATATTCAGAAGAGACAGGGCAGACAGGAAGGGAGGAGGAGTGGCACTGTATGTGAAAAATGACATAAGGGCCACAGAGATCCAGGAGGAACAAAATGGGGGAGAGATACTGTGGGTTAAGCTGGAAAGGAAAATGGGGCCAGCCATCCGCACAGGTGTGGTCTATAGACCACCAGCCCAGGAGGAAGAAACAGATAGAGTTGATGCTAGCCATCCAAAGGATGGCAGACAAGGGTGAGGTAGTACTGGTTGGAGACTTCAATATTCCAGACGTGGACAGGAGCATCCCAACAGCAGCAGCAACTAGGAGCAGATTTATCCTGGACTCCCTTCAGGGTGCCTTCCTCAAGCAACTGGTCATGGAACCAACTCCGCAGAAGGCAATACTGGACCTTGTGCTCACAAACAGGGACAGTGTGATGGGGATAACAGTGCGGGAGCACCTGGGAAACAGTGACCACCAGTCATTGTGGTTTGAAATCACAGAAAGATCAGAACCAAACCACACAAAAACACGTATCCTGGATTTTAGGGGCAGACTTTGGGAAAATGGGAGATACTTGAAAGAGGCACTAAGGGAATGGGGCAGGAATCAGAGGTTGAGGAACAGTGGGCAGTATTTAAAATGGGGATTACAAGAGCAACAGAATTATGCATTAGCAGGTTAGCAAGAGGAAAAGGAAGAGGAGACCATTATGGTTTTCCAAAGAGGTAACAAAAAAAGTGAAAGCCAAAAAGATTGCATTCAGGCAATACAAAAAGACACAGGCAGAAGGGGATAGGGAGAAGTACCAGGAGCAGCAAAAGGAGGCAGGTAGGTCAGTAAGGGAAGCCAAAGCTCAGACAGAAGAACACATTGCAAAATCAGTGGGCAGAGGGGACAAAACCTTTTACAGGTACATAAGTGAAAAAAGAAAGGCAAAGGGAGGGATAGTGAGACCGAAGGGGGAGGATGGGGGCTGCGTAGAGGATGACAACAGTAAAGCTGACATATTGAACAGGTATTTCTGCTCAGTCTTTACTGAGGAAGAGGAGGGTAATGGGTCTGAAGGGAGTACAAGGGGTGAGAATGGTGCAGAAATGGACACAAGTCCCTTTACATGAGAAAGGGTCCTGAAGGAAATGGAAGTAATAAGAGTTGATAAAGCAATGGGGCCAGATGGGGTGCACCCCAGGGTCCTTAAAGAACTAAGAGAGGTAGTGGCTGAACCTCTGGCTATCCTGTTTAGCCGATCACTGGAAACAGGCGAGGTACCCAAAGACTGGAGGACAGCAGATGTAGTCCCCTTATACAAAGGTGGGAACACAGAGGAAGTGGGGAACTACAGACCAGTCAGCCTCACCTCGGTAGCGGGGAAGATCATGGAAGCACTACTGAAAGAGAGATTGGTGGAACGTCTGGTTGTCAATGGATTACAGGACCCAAGGCAGCATGGTTTCACCAGGGGGAGGTCATGTCAGACCAACCTCATTGAATTTTTTGACTGGGTGACTAGGGAGGTGGATCAGTGGAGGGCAGTGGACATGGCCTATCTGGACTTCAGCAAGGCCTTTGACACTGTGCCACATAGTAGACTATTACATAAACTGGGAAATATGGGTATGGGCAGGACAGTAGTGTGGTGGGTAGGTAACTGGCTGGGTGGCAGGACATAGAGGGTGGTGGTAAATGGCTGTCACTCCACAGAGGGAAGAGTGACCAGTGGGGTACCACAGGGATCAGTGCTGGGACCGGTCCTATTCAAAATCTTCATCAGTGACATTGTGCAGGACCTAGAAGGCAGAATTTCACTGTTCGTTGATGACACAAAGCTCTGTAACAGAGTAGACACACTAGAGGGTATAGACAGAATGAGAAGGGACCTGCAGAAACTTGAAGAATGGTCAGGGGTTTGGCAGTTGAAATTCAATGCAAAGAAGTGCAAGATAATGTATATGGGGCACAAACACCCTGGCACAATATATCAGTTGAGGGTGAGGATATAGCATGCACCAAGCAGGAAAGGGTTCTTGGGGTTATCATCCTGATGACCTCCAAGGTAGGAAACAGTGTGACAAGGCAGCAGGTAAAGCAAATAGGATGCTGGGATGCATAGGCAGGGCATCACTAGCAGGAAAAAGGAGTCATAATTCCACTATACAAGACACTAGGAGGCCCCACCTGGAGTACAGTGTACAGTTCTGGAGACTTTGCCTCACGAAGGACATAGGGTAGAGAAGGTTCAGAGGAGGGCAACAAAGATGGTGCATGGATTGCATCACAAGTCCTATGAGGACAGGTTGAAGGAACTGAACATGTACTCCCTGGAGGAGAGGAGGGAGAGAGGGGACATGATAGAGACATACAAGTATCTTACAGGGAGGAACAGGGTGCAGGAATACTCTGTTTTTAAACGAAAAAGATGTTCCAGGACTAGAGGGCATGGGATGAAGTTGGGGGGAGGACGATTCAGAGGAAACGTGAGGAAGAATTTCTTCACAGAACGGGTGGTGGACAAGTGGAACACCCTGTCAGAGGAAGTGGTGGGGGCTGAAACAATCACGGGATTTAAGAATGCATGGGATAGACAAAGGAATTCTGGAGGTCAGGGGTAAGGGGCAACAGACTTCTAGGAAAACATAAACTGAACTTACAAGCTCAAATGGGCAGACTGGGTGGGCCATAGGCCCTTATCTGCTGACACTTTCTATGTATCTATGTATCTATATTAAAAACTAGAGGGGCTGTCAAATGACAAAACATATGTAAGTGACCTATACAATCTCTATGGAGCTGTTATGCAAATGACTGGTGGGATCACGTGATGAGCCCTCTAGATTTTAATATAAATGATCTCTATGCTCATGGCACCACTACAGAAACCCTGGAGTGTCTTATTGCACTTATAAAATAGGTAATTATGGTGGTAAAAAAAATATAAGGAAGCTGATATGCTGCTGAATTTATTTGCTGAATTTATTGAGTTGTAGCAATGAGAATGAAAATAGTCCCACAATTTTGGGACGGGGCACATAAAAATTCTGGTCTGTTTGAAGCAGAGATTGCAGATTGCAAGTTATGAAAGTGATGCTCATTTGATAGTTATGGAACTGAAATTTTAGTTGGCAGAGTGGTATATAAGGTAGTATTTGGGGGCAAGGCCCACCTTACAATGCCACCCGACAGCTGAGCTTCAGTGGCTTGTGGGCTCAGGACTTACAAACGTGATATGTGTAGTTCCGTCACCCAGAGATAGTGGAAGGTGGGGTAGCTGGCAATCTAGAATAACCATCTGCAAAGTTGCACCTGTCTACCTCCCCTTCAAAATAGACTGCCTCTCACCAATATAATACAGTGCAATTGCCAGACAATATACATTTTTTTTCATTCTTTGGTGACCTGGTAATGCCCACTAGGTACAAGTGCCTGTTTTCAGGGGTGACCCAGGAAAACTGGGGAGGTTAAGTGACTTGCTCAAAGTCACACAGTATGCAAGTGGAGGTTGTGGGAATCAAACCCAGGTTTGCTAGAAATCTTGCTTTTAGAGCAGAAAGCAGCTGACTGAAAAAGCTGCAATTTTTCTTACTAATTTAACATGTCTGTCTTAGCAGGAGTCAGCGCCTGCTGTGATTAAGCAAATAAATACTTTATTAGAAGTAGAGAGGGTCTCATTTAGAGTTTAAAAAAAAAGAAAGTCAGTAGGCGCTTTTATACACAGGTTTTTAAAGCAGAATCAGCGTTACCTGTGTGGCGCCGTTGTACTCTGTTGCGTTCTGGTTCATTTCTACATGTTGCGAGTATTCCGGCAACCCCCGCCTCCATTTATTTCGGCTCCCCCGGAGTTTGCTGCTCTACAAATGTTGTTTTCTGCCTTTCTACCAGAATGGCTGTTTTACACAGCCCGACGAAACAGAACACAACGGAGCAAACCACAAAAAGCAGAGATTGAGGTTTGGACGAATGTTCGCTTAGGGACCGAAATAGATGCACTTATAATAAAAGGGATGTAACGGAATACTGTTTCCATAACTGTTATTCCGTTACATAAACCTGTGTGTAAAAGTGCCTAGTGTGTGTTTCTGTGTTGGGGAAGGGTACTGTATCAACTTAGTTGCTAAATCAGTAGGAGGGGAGAGAGGTTAATTGCGGGTGTGGCTTAGGCAGTAGAAAAGCAGGTGACTCCTATTACAACTTTTTGTTGCTAGCATTTGGGAGACAGAAATCTTGCTTTTAGAGCAGAAAGCAGCTGCCTTAAAAAAGCTACTGTTTTTCTTACCAATTGCCCTCCGTCCTACCCTAAGCCAGTTCTACTTTTATAGCCACTGGGGTTGACTGACAACATGAACTTCCTGTTTGGCAGAAGGAAGGGAAGGATCATAGAGAAACTTTAGTTTTATCAACCCTGAAGGAAAAAGTAGCTGTTTCTCCCCACCCCACCCCAGCTGCTGGAGTCTGACTCTGAGCAAGGAAGAAGGAGACTACTGAAGAATACGGAAGTTGCTGTCCCAGAACAGGAAGAGTGAGAGTTGTAAGGAGAGGAGAGAGTAAGTGTACAGAGCAACAGGAGAGGGGACACAAAATAAGACAAGATGGGAGTGGTGCAGTGCAATAGCTGTGGGGTGGCAGTGTTCTGGGGGACATTCTGGAGGCTGCGATGCTGCCCTATTTGCAGGCACCTCCTTGGTCTGAGGGAGGAGGTTGCCCATCTCCAGGCTGACCTGGCTAGGATTCGTGAAACCTCCTCCCTCATCCAGGGACCACCAGGGCCACCGCCACTACCTTAGAGGTTGCCAAGAAAGAGGAGCGACTAGACCAAGGTGGGCTCAGGGATGGACAGGGTGTTGGAACAGAGGGGCATCCCTCCAGCTGTACCTCTCCACAATTCATATGCTGTTCTGGTGGATAGTGGTTCCTCTATGGAGGCACCTGCAGTGGAGACCAATGAGGAGGCCGGGAACCTCCACAAAGGAGACTCACAGGAGGATGGCACGAGACCCCACAGGGGAAGGAAACAACTCCTGGTGGGGGACTCAGTCATTGGGGGGGTAGAAGTGGGAGAGGAAGGGGAGAGGGAAGTAAGGTGCCTGCCTGGCGCCACAGCTTGGAGGGACAGGAAGTGAATCCTCAGGATCGTGGAAGCAGCTGCACAAGGGAGGGGAGCTGGGTGTCATTGTCCACCTAGGGACAAATGACCTGGCTAGGAATGGGATCAGAGCAGTGCAAGAGGAGTTTGTAGAGTTGGGGAGGGGCCTTATGCAAGTAGCACATATGGTAACCTTCTCGGAGGTGCTGCCTGTCTATGGCAAGGGTGATGCTAGGGTACTCCACACCATGGCATTCAATGAATGGTTGAAAAACTGGTGTGGAGCTCAGGGTTTTGGCTTCACTGGGGACTGGGGAGCCACCTGGAGGGATGCAGGCCTATACTGATGCGATGGTCTGCATCTGTCCTGGGGGGGGGGGACCAGAATCCTAGGTGATAGGTTTAAGTGCTTCATTGCCAAGCATTTAAACTAGCCAAGTGGGAGGCCCTGAAAAGGAGCAGGGAAATCCCAGCCTTCCCCCACAAAATACAGTAATTAGCGAGGTAAACACCAAGGTAGAGAAGTCATTAAGGAGCAGGACAGAGGTGAATGCAAAAAAAGACACAGGCAGTAAGGACAGGGATGGGGCTAAAAGGGGTAAGGCCATCAAAAAATGGAGGGTGATGAGTACCAATGCCCACAGTCTGTGTTACAAGCTCCCTGAACTAGTGGCCTTGATGGAAGAGGGTTGCCTGGATATTGTGGCAGTCACAGAAACATGGTACGCAGAGAACCATGACTGGGATGTCAACATACCAGGATACACAATCTACAGGAGGGACAGGGAGGGTAAAAGAGGATGAGGAGTAGCTCTCTATGTAAAGGAACTGATCAAAGCAACAGAAATAAAGAGTAAACAGGGAGAAGATGAAGCACTCTGGGTCACCCTGGAGACAGGAAATGGCACCACAATCCGCCTTGGGGGTTGTATACAGACTCCCATCTCTTGGGGAGGGAATGGACAAGGAAATGATAGAAGACATCCTTATGTAACCCCTTGGTGGTACTATCCCAAGGGGCTACTACTCCTGCCTGCTTGGCTAGGAGCAGGTTAAGGGGCCTCAGTTCTGAAACACGTGCCTCCACCCTAAGGTCAGGGTTGGTAGTGGTCAAGCTAATCTTGGCCCAACCCTCCGGGACACTGTAACCCCCCTCTTTCCTTACTAGTGGCTGGAACAATATACAATAATCATTTTCTCATTACCCCGATACACCACACAAGTACCCACACTGTTTGCACTTACCACCAGGGCTTTCCTCTGGCTCGACCCTGGGGACCCCCTGCAAAACGAGGTTATACACAGCAAATATCAGCAGTACAGTGCTCTTGCACAAACTGGAAGCACAGTCAGGGTAAATGCAAAAAGAGTTAGATCTGATTTATTTAAGGGACTTGAACAAGGGAGGGGCATAATCAGGTTAATTTACTTAAAGGCTGTATCAATCAAACAGTTATGCATGCACTTCAGGGTCCATAAACAGTCACACACTCTGGGTACCCAGGTGAAGAAGAGGTGGGCTAGCCAGGATCGTTACCCAGAGTAGGCCAGCACTGCAGCTGGTTGGGGCCCTGTGATTGAAGAAAACAACGTGCAACACGCACACACTAATTGTAATCCGGAGCCAGAGGGCTCAGTTTGTGAAAGAAAAGAAACAACAAGACAATCAGATGACATGCTTAGATTAAGCTGTTGTTGCAGGGAGCTACCCTGATGGTTACTCACGATACTCAAGACTGGACACAGGCTGGATGAAAACTGAGACTGCAGGTGGTTGATCTGGAGTGCCAGGAGAAGCAGGGCCCACATAATTCGCCAAGGCGTCATTCCTGTTCAAGCGTGGAGCAAGGGGGCTGATCCCCAGGCAGGTCTCTCATTGATGGCTTTCTCTGTGCAGTGGGGTAGTCTGGCAGGGCCAGTGTGGCAAGGCCCAGGCCGTATGGAGATGAACGCGGATTCAGTCCGGTCGAGCTAGATACAGCTTCCAGCAAGCAGAACACAATTCAAACAGTGGGGGACCAAATCATGACCCACTATAAACACACAGCACATTTACATGTAAGGGATTCTACCATAGCAGGCAAACCACTCTCTGGTCACAATCGCAAAGTCTCTGCACACACCGGGTGTTTAGAGGTAGCTGGAAATCCTGACAGGCCAATGCATTCAGCAGATCTTCGGTCTTCTTCAGGTTGATCTTGGTCACAACTCAGTGGCTTACTTCGTTCTCACAAACTCAGATTCAGTCCGAACTGATTCTCTTCTTCCTCTCAGGTGCAGCAGGCAGACATGCAGGCCAAAACTCAGGCCTTTCCACAGAGACTGTCTCGATCTGTTGCTTCTTCAGCTCCCAACTTAGATCTGACTCAACTGCCAGCAAGCCTGGGAATTTCCATAAGATCCAAAAGGTTTGGTTGGCTGATTCATCTGTCAGTCACTACAGGAGCTCCCCTTCAGGTGCAAAAAGGCACCAAAAGCCCAAAACTACAATTCCTACAGATTCTGACTTCAGACAGCTCCTGTAGTCTGGCTCCATTTTAGGTCCCACCAGTACTGATTGGTCCAATTCGGCAGTCCCGAGCCAAAGTGGTGGGGATAAACAAAACAGTCCTTGCTGCAAAGAAGGCAGGTTAGACAAACTACATTATCATTATCATTCTAAACGATTTTCAGCAAATAGTTACCTCTTTCAACAGAGCTCCCTCTCAGATTACTTATAACTGCAATCCAGGCAGCTCTTAAAGAGACAGTACACAGAGGCTATACAGGCCCTCTCTGGCAATCACATTTAAACTGCTAAAACGCAGGACACCAGCCTGGCAGTGAGCATTTAGGCAAGCTCAAGGAAGACTTTTCGGCAACCCCCATTTGTAGGGGTTACACTTAGAATGGCAGAAAAAGGGGAGATAGTGTTGATGGGGGACCCGAATATGCCAGATGTTAACTGGAGCACCTTTGCTGCAGGCACATCCAAGAGCAGGGTCATTCTTGATGCCCTACAAGGGGCATGCCTCAGACAGCTAGTATTGGAACCCACTCAGGAGGGAATGATCTTAGACCTGGTACTCTAAAATGGGGACGGAGAAAGAATCTCAGATTTAGAAGTGGGTAGCCATCTGGGGACAAGCGACCACCAAACAGTGTGGTTCACGACAAACACAGCCATGAAGTCAAGCCATACAAAAGCAAGAGTATTGGACTTTAGGAGGGCTGACTTTGGGAAAATTAGAGAGTGCCTCAGAAAAGCACTAGCAAACAAGAAAGAAGGAAATGTGGAGGAACAATGGGGAGCAATCAAAACAGCCATCACAGAGGCAACTAGCCTTCGTGTGAAGCAAATCAAAAAACACAACAAAGGAAAAAAACACTATGGTTCTCAAAAGAGGTGGCAAGAAAGGTTAAGGAGAAAAGGATAGCATTCAGGAAATATAAGGAAACACAGAAGGAGCAGGACATAGAACTTAATCAGTTAAAACAGAAAGAGGCAGGGAAGGCAGTCAGAACAGCAAATTCCCAAACCGAGAAAAGGATAGCCAACTCTGTTAAGAAGGGGATAAGACATTTTATAGCTACATTAGGGAGCCAAGAAAGACCAAGGGAGAGATACTGAGGCTTAATAAAGGGGAGGGAATGTGGGCAGAGTGTGACAGTGAAAAAGCAGGGATACTGAACGAATATTTCTGCTCAGTATTCACAAAGGAAGAGGAGGGGGAGGTACCTAAACCAAACAAGAGAAACACTCTGGATACGGGGGTCAATACCAGGCTATTCACAGAAGAAAGGTTTATGAAAGAACTAGTAAAATTGAAGGTGGACAAAGCAATGGGGCCTGATGGAATTCACCCAAGAATTCTAAAAGAACTAAGGGTGGAATTAGTGACACCACTGACTACTCTCTTTATCAAATCATGGGAGGATGGGGTGGTACCTGAGGAATGGAGGAGGGCTGATGTGATTCCTCTTCACAAAAGTGGGAGCAGGGCAGAGGCAGGAAACTACAGACCAGTTAGTTTGACCTCAGTGGTAGAGAAAATGATGGAATCAATTCTGAAGGAAAGAATTGTTGAGTACTTAGAGGCCAGTGGGGCACAGGACCCAAGGCAGCATGGACTCACAGCGGGAAGGTCATATCAGACGAATCTGGTAGATTTCTTTGGCTGGGTGACCAAAGTAGTAGACCAGGGAGGGGCTGTGGACATGGTCTACCTTGATTTTAGCAAGGCATTTGATACAGTCCCACACAAAAGATTAATATACAAGTTAGCCAGCCTTGGAGTAGGTCCCAAGGTGGTAGCCTGGATAAGAAATTGGCTGGATAACAGGACGCAAAGGGTAGTAGTAAACGGAGTCCACAGTGAAGAAAGGAGGTTTACTAGCGGGGTACCATAGGGTTCAGTACTGGGCTGGTCCTTTTTAATGTCTTTATAAGTGACATTGCAGAGGAACTGGAAGGAAAAGTATGTCTCTTTGCAGACGACACAAATATCTGCAACAGGGTTGATACACAAGATAGAGTGGAAAGTATGAGAAGGGACTTGGCAAGATTGGAGGAATGGTCAAATGTATGGCAGCTTAGATTCAATGCAAAGGAGTGCAAGGTAATGCACCTGGTAAACAAAAACCCAGGGGAAGAGTATACAATGGGGGGTGAGATACTGACAACAACAAAAATGGAAAGGGACCTCAGGGTAATTATATCAGATGACCCAAAAGTGGGTAAGCAATGTGAGAAGGCAGTAAGGAAGGCTGGCGGGGATACTGGGATGCATAGGGAGAGGCATCTATAGTAGAAAACAAGAAGTTGTTATCCCTCTGTACAGACAATTGGTAAGATCCCATCTGGAATACTGTGTGCAATTCTGGAGACCCCATCTCCACAAAGACATAGACAGAGTGGAGGCAGTCCAGAGGAGGGCAACCAAAATGGTGCAGAGTCTGCATCAGAAGACATACGAAGAGAGACTAAAGGAGCTTAATATGCATACCCTTGAGGAAAGAAGGGAGAGGGAGGACATGATAGAAACTTTTAAGTACCTCAAGGGAATCAGCAGTGTCAAAGAGGGTAGAATCTTTCAGAAAAAGAGATGTGCAAGAACAAGGGAGCACAATTTGAAGATTGAGGGGGGATGGCTCAGAGGTAATGTGAGGAAGATTTTTTTCACAGAGAGGCATGTGGATGCATGGAGTAGCTTTCCTGAGGAGGTCGTGGAGTCAAGAACAGTGGGGGAATTCAAAAATGCATGGAACAGGCATAAGGCAGTCCTAGTGGGGGGGTAGGAGGAAGTAGGCTGGTTAACTAGGATCTGCAGCTTATCCATCAGGTAGGAAAATGGGCAGACTAGGTGGGCCAAGCAGTTCTTATCTGCCATCAAAGTCTATGTTTCTATGTTACCAAGCTCATTCACAGCTCAGTACTGTGACCTCTAGGCCATAGACTCTAGGCTATACTGCAAGCCCCCATATAATGATACCATGTTAGAAGAAACACAGTTTTATTTTGACACCAATCCTGCTAAAGAAATTGGTTAGAACAGCTGTACTGCACTCCAATCAAAAACCTTGTTAGATGCCCACATAGGCAGAGTACTACTACCAGCATTCCACTAGTTAGGTGAACCCTCCTGGAGTGAGTGAAGAAACAAGTCACAGACAGCTGCAGCTAACTAAGCCTGTCTAGGCACAGCTCAGTATATTACCCAACCACAGACAGCTGCCACTAACTAAACCCATCTAGATAGCCAACTCAGTTAAGCAGGGGGATAAAACCTTTTATAGGTACATCAGGAGCCTAAGGAAGACCAAGGGAGGATAGTGAGGCTTAATAAAGGGAGGGAGGGTGGGCAGAGGAGACTGTGAAAAGGCAGAGATACTAAACAAATATTTTGCTCAGTATTTACGAAGGAAGGGGAGATACATAAAACAAACAGTAGTAACACTCTGGATACAGAAGTTGATACCAGCCCATTTACAGAAGAAAGGGTTCTGAAAGAGCTCTTAAAACTGAAGGTGGACAAAGCAATGGGGTCTGATGGGATTCATCCCAGAATTTAAAAGAACTAAGGGTAGAACTAGTGACACCACTGACTACCCTTTTTAACAAATCATGGAGGATGGGGTGGTACCGAGGACTGGAGGAGGGCAGATGTGATTCCCCTTCACAAAAGTGGGAGCAAGGCAGAAGCAGGAAACTATAGACCTGTTAGTTTAACCTCAGTGATAGGGAAAATGATGGAATCACTTCTAAAGGAAAGAACTGTCGAGTATCTAGAGGACAGAGGGGCACAGGACCTTAGGCAGCATGGATTCACAGTGGGAAGGTCATGCCAGACGAATCTGATAGATTTCTTTGACTGGGTGACCAAAGTAGTAGATCAGGGAGGGGCTGTGGACATGGCCTACCTAGACTTTAGCAAGGCATTTGACACAGTCCCACACAAAAGATTAATATACAAGTTAGCCAGCCTGGGAGTGGGTCCCAAGATGACAGCGTGGGTAAAGAATTGGCTGGAGAATAGGACACAGAGAGTAATAGTAAATGGAGTCCACTCAGAAGAAAGGAGGGTTACTAGTGGGGTACCGCAGGGTTCAGTATTAGGACCGGTCCTCTTCAATGTCTTTATAAGCGACATTGCAGAAGGACTGGAAGGAAAAGTATGTCTCTTTGCAGATGACACAAAGATCTGCAACAGAGTTGATGCACAGGGTGGGTGGAAAGGATGAGAAGGGACTTGGCAAGGTTAGAGGAATGATCAAATGTATGGCAGCTTAGATTAAATGCTAAGAAGTGCAAGGTAATGCACCTGGGAAACAAAACCCAGGGAAGAGTACACAATGGGGGGTGAGATACTAACAACAACAAGAATGGAAAGGGACCTGGGGGTAGTCATATCAGATGACCTAAAGATGGGCAAGCAATGTGAGAGGGCAGCAAGGAGGGCTGGGGGGATACTGGGATGCATAGGGAGAGGCATCACCAGTAGAAAACAGGAAGTTATTATCCCTCTGTACAGACAGCTGGTGAGACCCCATCTGGAGTACTGTGTGCAGTTCTGGAGACCCAATCTCCGCAAAGACATAGACAGGATGGAAGCTGTCCAGAGGAGGGCAACTAAAATGGTGCAGGGTCTGCACCGGAAGTCGTATGAAGAGAGACTTAAGGAGCTTAATATGTATAGCCTCGAGGAAAGGAGGGAGAGGGGGGACATGATAGAAACTTTCAAGTACCTCAAGGGAATCAACAAAGTCCAAGAGGGTAGCATCTTTCAAAAAAAGAGGTGTGCAAGAACAAGAGGGCACAATTTGAAGATAGAGGGGGGCTCAGAGGTAATTTAAGGAAGTATTTTTTCACAGAGAGGGTTGTGGATGCATGGAACGGCCTTCCGGAGGAGGTTGTGGAGTCAAAATCAGTGGGGGAATTCAAGCATGCATGGGATAGTCATAAGGCAATTCTGGGGGGTGGGGGTAGGAAGAAGTAGGCTGCTGGTTAACTAGGATCTGCAGCTTATCCAGTAGGTAGGGAAATGGGCAGACTGGGTGGGCCAAGCGGTCCTTATCTGCCGTCAAATTCTATGTTTCTATGTTTCTAGGTGCAGCACAGCATATTACCCAGTTGCAGGCAGCTGCCACTAACTAGGCCCATCTAGACAGCGATACGACATTTAGCCTATGGACTTTCAGCCTAACGCAATCTGGTCTACTAGTTTTGGTCTATAATGACATCTGCTCTAATGTGTGTCATACTAATGACGGTTGACTTACTGTCTTTTGGCAGGACTTGTGTGGATACTTGAGGGATATTAGTTACAATTTCACCTTCTGGCTTGATGTATTCTTTACCTTAGCACTACTATTCACTTATTAATGGTTTGTTTTCTTGTTTACTTCGTTCTGTGATATCTTTTCATTGTTGGGATGATTATGCTTTAATGGTAAATGAAAATCTTACTTCTAGGGTATCTCTTGCAGCAGGGCACACCGGTAGGACTTAGCCACCAGGCACTAGGACCACACATAAACTTTCTAGCTAGCAGTCTACCAGAGGGGGCCGCCCACTACTAATGTCACCCTCTGACATCGGCCAACCCTATAAGAGTGGACGTCCCCCATAGCCTCCTCAGTTTTTTCCCACCATCAACCAATGCATGTCGGACCTCTGGAAACCACCGTAGCTTCACTCAGCCACCATTTTTGTGTGCTTTTGGTGCTTTTCCTTTTCCTTTTCTCACCATAGTTCTTTTTCATTATTTTTCCTTTTAATGTCTTCTAAACTGACGTCGACTTTAGATCGCTCTAAAACCAAGTGTGCCTGCGGAAAGTAAATCTTAGAGAAGGACAGCCAGTCTGCTTGAGCCTGCTGCCTAGGCCCAGACCATGATGTCCAAGCCTGCAAGGTCTGCCAGGGATACAACCAGGCCACCCAACGCTGCCACCAGCAGACCTTAGAGAACTTGATCCTGCAGCAGAAGGTGGCCTCCATGGAATGGGAGCTGCAGGCCAGGAGCTCCTCAGTGTCCCCAGCCCAGTCCTCAGAATCTCAGTCCTTGAAGTCCCAAGACAAGGCCAACAGGAAAAACAAACATGGGGACAAGGATCGGGATAGACCCCAGTCCTCCTCTTCACATTTGCATTCTCCTCACTATTCTTTGACTGTGAAGGGGTCTTTCTCCTCTGGGGGGTTGGCCCCAGATGTCGCGCATGCCCTCTCACCTATAGGGCTACTGATGGCACCACCTTCTGCCACTCTTACCCCCAGCCCCTGCTACTTAGGCCCTTGCTCTTGTCAGGCACACCCTTGCTCTTGTCAGGCACACAGCATGGTGGCTCAGCCAGTGTCTCTTCAGCCAGTGCAGGTTTGGTGGAAGTTGGGCTCTCTTCCAACTCTCATCCACCACCCACAACTCTGGCATCGGTCTCCCCTTCTGGGTCCACTGACCATCCTTTGACCTCTGGGCTGGTGCTGCAGGACACTGGCACCTCTCCAGGGCCTAGTCCTCCACCACTCTTGCCCATCAGTGTTTCTCCCTCCCCGGAACCCATCTTACCTCAGCCAGCATCCGTGGGACCTTCAAACAACATGAAGTCTTGCTATATTATGACAGTAGCAGTTTGTCCCACCACTAGAACTGCTCCGGAGGTGAAATGGTTAATACCATTCCAAAATAGAACTTTGAACACGAGCTCTAAGAAGCAGCTCTATCTGTGTAATTTCAAACCTGAACTGTCAGATTCTTTACTCCGCCTCAGTGAACAATCGCTCCGGAGATTTCTCCTACTGCTCGGTTCATTTCTCGGTTTAAACAGTGTTTTCTCGGTTCGATTCAACCGAGAATAGTTTTATTTTAACCGTAAAACCATTCGGGTTCAAGCTCTGTCTGTGGTAATCGTAAGTAAATTAAAGGTTTTGTCTGTGTGGAACTTGTAAGTTTATCGGTTTGGTTTGAACCGATCAGCTGGGTTTAAACTTATTTACTTTAAAGTTTAACATTTTAGAGTGCGGTTCCCGGTTCTTATCGGTTCTAAAAACGGATTTTATTACGTTTTTTCCAATACCCGTGACACGGTTAGGAACCGATAAGGGTGTCTTGCCTGGCACTGCCGTTTAAAGGGCAAGTTTTTCTGGTTAGGCTGGCATTATGTCTGAGAAACCCAAAAGGAAAACCGGGCCCACTGGGTTTCAACACTGTGATGTCTGTGGGGAAGTCTTTGCCAAGGCTGACCCACACACCACATGTGTCTGTCTGGGGTTTGACCACCTCCAGTCAGACTGCCAGATATGTAAGAATTTCCCTGCAGCCACCCTGGAAAAGAGATTGGGCAGGCTCAGGGACGAGAGGCCAAAAAGTCCGCTGACCCGGATGGCCAGCCCGGTTCGGTGCCAACCGAACCGGAGGGAGTGCCCTCTGACCAGGGCGAGACTTCCTCGGGCAAAAGAAAAGCTGGTTCTGAGGAACCAATTCCAGTAAAGAAAACAAGAAAGTCAGCAGGTTTGGAGTCCAAAACCCCTTCTCCAACTGCTGCAGAGATAGCAAAAGCCATACAAATTGTCCAGTCACTGTCTCAGGTTCCGTCCGAACCGCCACTATCTGGCAAAAGGTTGGTTTGTCCGTTCCAGTGGTTCAGGAATATGATGTTGAGGAATTTTATGAACCAGAGGAGGGAGGATGATTATGAACAGTATGAATGTGGCTGGGAAGGTCTGGGTGTGCCCATTGAACCGACATTTCCAGACAGACCTCTAGAATCTCCCCATGCTATCTGAGTCCCCATCTCATTTTATGTTTTACAAAAGTTGTTGAAACCCTCCAGCTTCCCTTGGAAGAAGCTGTGGATGAGCAAGAGGAGCCTGATTTTGTAGAAATGATGGATATTCCAGAGTCTAGGAGATTGTCTATTCCTTTGCATAAGTCTTTTAGGAAGCAAACAATAAAAAATTTAAAAGCTCCTAATTCTGTGCCTCCTGTAGATAAAAAGATGGACAGAAGGTACACATTGTCAGGTCCTGATACAGAATTCCTTTCTCAGCAATGCAGTCATGTTAGTAGTTCAGGCTGCAGCCTGTGATAAAGCTATTATCCCCTGGCTTCACATCCTCCTGACAAGGATTCCAGGAAGATTGATGCCATGGAAAACAGTATATGGCAGCCTCTCTGGGACTCAGGCAAGCAAATTATATGGCTTGTGTAGCTAGGTATCAGAAATCTAGATGGGATTAGCCAAGCAAGCCCATGGCCAGCTGGCTAGCTAACTAGAGCAGGTGGCTGCTGATGGCATTGAGGCTTCTAAGGTACAGTTTCATGCTGCTGTGGATGTTAATGATGTTTTCTCTAGGGTCATGGCCACATCTGTAGCTTTTCATAGGTTGGCCTGGCTCAGGTGTACTAGTCTGTCACAGGATACCCAGACTAAGGCTATGGATTTTCCTGTGGTGGGAAATTCTCTGTTTGGGGAGCAGACAGAGAATTACATGAAAAAGATGGATGAATATAGCACTACTTGCAAAAGTGCCCAAGCTAAGGAGTGGCAAGCCGCTCCTCAGAGGCATACCCCCAGGGGTAGGGGTAGGCCTTTTCACAGGCCTTTTTACCAGACTCAGGCCTCCTCTGCCTATGCTCAGAGGGACTTCTTCAGAGGCAGAGGCAGATGAGGGGTGGCAGGCCTGCTCCCACCCCTCAGCCTAAAGCTCCTGCTAAGCAGGCACCCTGATGGGGTGCCCAGGGCCGATTCTCCTTTACCGGTAGGGGGCAGGCTGGCTTACTTCAGTCAGAACTGGGCTTCTTTAACCTCAGACAAGTGGGTTCTGGCAGTAGTGAGCCAGGGTCTGGTTCTCAGCTTCAAAAAGTTTCCCAAGTTGAGAACCAGACTTTTTCTACCTGCAAGTGCTTCAGAGACCTTTGCTCTGGAAGCAGAGGTCTCAACCCTGTTGGCTGTCAGAGCAGTGGAAAGGGTTCCTCCCCTGCACCAGGGCAGGGGTCTGTATTCCAGATACTTCCTTACCCCAAAAAAGACAGGAGAATGGCGGCCCGTATTAGACTTCTAGATATCTGAACAAGCATCTTTTGAAACCAAAGTTCAAAAATGGTAACTCTGGCAATGATTTTACCCTCCCTAAGGCCAGGGGACTGGTTAGCCTCCCTGGACCTCAAGGATGCCCTATTTCCACATCCTAATCAGAGAGTTCCCATCGAAAGTACCTCAGATTGAACTACCTTCAGGTCATTACCAGTTCAGAGCAATGCCCTTCGGCCTTACCTCTGCCCCAAGGGTATTCACAAAGTGTCTAGCAGTGGCAGTGGCTCACTTAAGGAGGCAAAGGATTGCTGTTTTTCCCTATCTAGACGATTGGCTCATTGTAGGCCAGTCCCCAGAACAGGTAAAATCTCACCTGCAAGTTACCCAGCAGCTTCTCACCTCCCTGGGCTTTCTGCTAAATCTACCAAAGTCGGTTCTGGAACCAGTCCAGGTACTCACCTTTATAGGGGCAGAGTTGGACACAAAGCTAGCCAGAGTTTTTCTTCCCTTAGAAAGGGTGACGAATTTAGTGACTCTGGCCTCCTCCTTCACCCTGCAGGTCTCTCGACCAGCAAGACACTTTCTGCAGCTCCTGGGACACATGGCTGCATCCACAGCTGTTGTGCAGGGAGCAAGATTTCAGATGAGAGACATTCAGTTTCACTTGACAACCTATTGGTCTCAGAGAAGAGACCCCCTTTCCAAGTTGGTCCCAGTGACTCGAACCTTGATCCAGACCCTCCAGTGGTGGCAGGATCAGAGCAATTTAAGATTGGGGGTTCCCTTCATTCCCCCTGCTCACAATTTGACTCTCACTACAGATGCTTCCCTTCTGGGTTGGGGAGCCCAAATGGGCGACCTTTCCACTCAGAGAGTGTGGTCCCCCCGGGAATCTCTGCTCTACATCAATTTGCTGGAACTCAGAGCTGTCTTTTTAGCTCTTCAAGCATTTTCTGCATCTGTCCACAACAAGGTGATACAAGTCAGAACAGACAACACCACAACAATGTGGTACATCAACAAACAGGGGGCACTCGGTCTTCGGCCTTGTGCACCGAGGCAATGAAGTTGTGGTCTCTGGCCTATTCCCTGAACACTTCCCTCATAGCAGTTCATCTTCCAGGGAAGGACAATGTCCTAGCGGATGCTCTCAGCAGGATTTCCCAGGGCCATCACGAATGGTCCCTGGATCTTCAAGTGCTGGGGATAGTCTTTGCCAGATGGGGCACCCCTCAGATAGATCTTTTTGCAGTCCCAGACAATCACAAACTTCCTCTGTTCTGTTGCAGGCCTCCAGTGTTGGGCTCAGTCCCCCTGGATGCCCTTCTTCTGGATTGGGAGGGGAAGTTTCTTTATGCTTTCCCTCCCTTCCCTCTCCTATTCAAAGTATTAGTCAAAATCAGATCTCAGCCTTGCAGGGTGATTCTGATTGCCCCGGATTGGGCCAAGCAGCCCTGGTACCCACTCCTTCTGTCACTGACAATCCATCTTCCCCTTTGCCTCCCCAGGATTCACAACCTGTTAACTTGTGCCCAGGGAAGGGTTTGGTATCCGGACCTCAAATCCCTCAACCTCAAGGCCTGGCTCTTGAGGAGTTAGAGTTTGCTGATTTACACTTCTCTCAAGGTGTTCTTGAAATCCTAAAGGCTTCCAGAAAGCCTTCCACTAGGGCTACTTATAGTTCTAAATGGAAAAGGTTTTCCATTTGGTGTGCTGGGAAAAATATTTCCCCAGAATCTGCTGATTTGCCCATTGTATTAGATTACATGGTCCATCTTAATTCCTTGGGTCTCAGACCAGCTACCCTGAGAGTCCATTTGGCAGCTGTATCTGCTTTTGTGTCAGCAGGAAAGTCATCCCTCTTTCCACTCACCCTCGTTTTCCAAGTTTTTAAGGGATTACTCCATACTAATCCACCCTTTCGGGAACCGCCCTGCCTGGGACCTTAATGTTTGTATTGCCCAGTTAATGCAACCCTTTGAACCTCTGTTTTCAGCAGAGCTTAGTATCTAACTTGGAAAACTGTTTTTCTGTGGCTATCACTTATGCTAGACGCATAAGTGAGTTGCAAGCCTTGTCAGTGGAAACTGACTTTATTTCTTTCCACAGGGATAAGGTAGTCCTTAGGACTAATAGGAAGTTTTTACCTAAGGTGGTTTCAGATTTCCATCTTAACCAATCTATCTCCCTTCCAGTATTTTTCACTGATCACTCCTCTTCTGGTGAGAGGAGGTTGCACAGCCTGGATGTTAAGAGAGCTCTTAGTTACTATATAGAGCGTACCAAAGGTCACAGGTTCGAATCCCTCCAACTTTTCCTTACCTATGGTGAAGTTGGGAAAGGCAAACCTGCCACTAAGAGATCAATTGCCAGGTGGATTGTCTCTTGTATCCAATTTTGTTATCAGAAACTGGGCAGAGATCCCCCCTCTGGCTTGAGGGCTCATTCTACCAGGGGTACAGCTGCGTCTCTAGCTGCTGCCAGAGACATCCCTATATTAGAGATATGCCAGGCTGCTACTTGGAAAACGGTACACACTTTTACCAAGCATTACTCACTGGATGTCCAGGCCAGGAGAGATGCTCGGTTTGGCACAGCTGTTCTTCAGAGCCTATTCCCTAAGTAGGTTCTGCCCCTCCTCCATGGAGGTACTGCTGTGTAGTCTGCTACTGTCATAATATAGCAAGACTTCATGTTGTTTGAAGAAAAAATTACTCACCTTAGTAATGTTGTTTCTTCTAATGGAGTCTTGCTATATTATGACCTCCCCAGCCTGCCCCTCTCAGAACTTCTACTTGGGTGGGGTGCGGGCAACTTAGTGTGGGCACTATTTTATGCCCTTTTAGCGTTTCTTCCCCTTTTGGGAGTTTGGGGTGTGTGTTTTATTATACTGTTGTTTTATTCTCATGTTGTTAAAATTGTGTTAGTAGTTCTGGTCCCCTGACTTGAGTCTTGGGTGTTGGGACCAGCAATGGTTGTTAATATTTAGGTAGCCATTTGGCTAGTGTAGGTTACAGCTTCCACACAGACCTTAGTGAGTTTTTGCTCGTAAAGATCTGACAGTTCAGGTTTGAAATTACACAGATAGAGCTGCTTCTAAGAGCTCGTGCTCAAAGTTCTATTTTGGAATGGTATTAACCATTTCACCTCCGGAGCAGTTCTAGTGGTGGGACAAACTGCTACTGTCATAATATAGCAAGACTCCATTAGAAGAAACAACATTACTAAGGTGAGTAATTTTTTCTTCTCCGGCATTGCTTTATTCAGTGCCCATTGGGCTTTCAACAGTCTTACCTTAGCCAGCACCTATTGAGCCTGTGCCTGGCTACTCTCAGCTGGTGCCCTTTGGACCTGTGCCGGCTTACTCTCAACCGGCGCCCATTGGACCAACGCTGGTCTATCTGCAGCCATTGCCTGTAGGGCCTAAGCTGGTTTATCCTCAGCCAGCACCCATGGGACCAATGCAGGTCTACCCTTCTTCAGTACCCGCTGGATGGATGCCTGTCGCTCTTGATTTACAAGGCCTAATTATGTCTTTCTGGGGTTTTATGCAGTCCCAGGTTCCCCTTCTTCAGGGACCTGTACTTCCCGCTCCTCTGGGGCCTTCTCTGGGGCCATCCTCTCTGGTGCTTCTGCAACTGGCCCCACACCCTAGGCCAACTACTACCCCCACCCAATGACCCACAGACAAGGGGAATGAATATCATCTAGACCTGTACTTGCCTGAAGAGGGTGATGATCAGGGAGATAAGAGAGATGAAGGTGACATTAGTGGCTCGTCCACCCCCTGTACAGGCTCCTCTGAAGGAGAAGGGACCCCTAGGTGTGTCCCCAAGTCCCCACCAGGTGACCCCACCCTCACAGTCATTATAAGACATATTCAGGAGGCCATGGGATTTGAGACAGAGGAGCAGGACCTGGAGCGACGCCGGCTCGCTACCTACCTTCGCCAGCCAGAGACACCTCCATCAGTGGTTCCTCCTCTGGTAGACACCTATGAGGAAGCCACCATGGCCACATGGTATTGGCCCAATCTGTTCCCAGCCATGTCTAAAAAGGCTGATAGGCTGTACCATGCCCCAGCCGGGAAACCCTTTCTCGGAGAGTAGGTGCAAGTGGACTCTGTGGTAATTGACACCACTCACAACCACACTAAATGGCCTAAGAATTTGAGTTCCCTGCCACCAAACAAAGAATCCCATCTGCTGGACCTTTTGGGCAAGTGGGTGTTCGCCTCAGCCACCCTGGTGATCCACGTCCTCAATTACTTAGCGCACATGCTCTAGTATCAAAATGCCTTGTGGGACCAGGACAGGGACACCATCCAATCCTTACCTGATGACCCTGCCAAGCAGCACACCCTGGGTTCTCTCAAGTCAGCCTCTGATATCAGTACCCATTTGCTCTGGGTGGCCTATGACATGGTGGATGCAGTGGCCCAGTCAGAGACTGACATTTGCATGCACTGCCACTCTTGGCTTTGGTTGTCTGGGTTCATCCAAGATGTCCAGTTGTCCATCATGAATACCCCTTTTAGAGGGTATAAATTGTTCAGCAGAGATGTGGAAGATATTCTCTCCCACCTACTGGCATCTGGACGTACCCTGAGGTCAGTCCATTCTGTGTATCATGCACAGTCCAAGTCTGGGTAGAGGGCGCCCTTCTGTCGGGTTACCCACAATCAAACCCAAGTATCGGCCAAACTTCAGGGAAAGTGGTAGGCACTGGCTGCCCTGCCCACTCCTGCCCCATGCACCAGCAAGAGCTCTCAGAGAGGTCCCACAGTCCCAGCTGTGGCTGCCCCCCCGCCTGACTCCTTGCCATGCCCCCTTCCTCCAGTAGCGCAGTAGATGGCCGTACGGGGTAATTTCTCCCTCCATCTGGGCAGGTGGCAGGAGATAACTTCAGACAATTGGGTGCTGCAGTCATAGAGCACAGACACGCCCTGCAACTTTTGGGGTAGCCTCCGGAAAGTCCCCCAGTCCCATCCACATACCCTTCCGATCACGTCCCTCTGATCTGGAAAGAGATCCATGCCATGCTTCGCAAAAGGGTCATAGAACCCATCCCTCAGTCCAGGCAAGGAAAGGGGTTTTACTCCCACTTCTTCCTTGTTCCCAAATGTACAGGGGACCCCTTGCTCATTCTGGATCTCAGCGAGCTGAATCTGTCTATCCAGTACAAATGGTTCCGGATGGTAACTATTCAGGGTCTGCTACCCCTATTATACCAGGGGGACTGGATTTTCTCCCTGGACATGCAAGACGCCTATCTACATATCAAGGTCCATGCCCCTTACAGGTGCTTCCTCAGATTTCAATTTCTGGGAGCCCATTTAGGGCTCTGCTGTTTGCCTTATCTTCAGGCCCCCCCCGGGGTTTACCAAGTGCTTGGCAGTGGAGGCAGCTGTCCTCAGCCATCAGGGGTTCATGTGTTTCCTTACGTGGTCAACTGGCTGCTAGCAACACCATCCAGGATGCATCTGCTCCAAATCCTGGCTCACACCTGCTGCCTGTTCCAGGATTTGGGGTCACAATTTACCTTCACAAATTGTATCTGACCCCCTGCCAATGACTTCAGTACATTGGGGCAGTATTGGATACAGCTCAGGGGATGGCATTTCTTCTCCAAGACAGAGCCTGATGGATCAAACCCATCAGCTCTACTCCAGCTGTCATGTCCCAGCACAGGTCTTTCTGCACCTCCTGGGACTCACGGTTGCAGCCATTATTATAGTCCCCCTGGCCAGGCTGCACATGAGGATTCCTCAATGGACCCTGCAGGTCCAGTGGGACCAGCATACAGAGGACCTGGAGCAGTCAGTCCTGGTCACAGATCTAGCCAAGAAGGTACTGTTGTGGTGGCTAGAGCCCAGCAACCTCCTGAGGGGGGGTGCCATTCTTCATTCCACCTCCGCAGTGAATCTTCACAACAGATGCCTTGGGTCTTGGCTGGAGGGCTTACCTGGATCAGACTCAAGGGACATGGTCCAAGGTGGAGGTAGAACTCCACATAAATGTCTTAGAGATGCGAGCAGTTCTGTATGCCTTGCAGGCCTTCCGGACCCAGTTGTCCCCAGGCCCACTGCTGATTCAGATGGACAACTCCATCATGGTCCATTACATCAACAAAAATGGGAGACTCATTCTTACCCTCTGTGTCGGGAAACGATGAGAGTGTGGTATTGGGCCATAGATCATGGGCTGGAATGCTTGTCCGTCAATATTCCCAGTGTCCAAAATGTCTTGGCGGACAGCCTAAGCCAGTCTTAGTCATGAGCTCATGAGTGGGAGATCCTGACCTCCATGGCAGAGGATCTATTCAACCAGTGGGATTGTCCAGAGTTGGACCTTTTTGCATTGCCACTCAATGCAAAACTGAAGATCTTCTGCTTGCTTGCTCCAGGGCCTGGAGTTTTCTGGCAAGATGCGTTGTCTCTCTTTGGAAAGGGAGATACCTCTATGCCTTCCCTTCCTTCCCGCTCCTTCAGAGAGTTCTGATTAAACTTCAAATGGCAGGTGCAACTATGATCCTAATTGCCCCCCTTCTGGCCTCATCAGATCTGGTTCCCCTTGCTTCAGCAGTTGACAGTGAAACGGCCAGTGCCCCTGCCCCTGTGCACTGGCTTGCTCTCCCAGGAACATGGCATCCTGATCTATCCGGACCTCAAATCTCTCTACCTTCATGCTTTGCTCCTGAGGACATAGTCATTGTGAGGTATAGGGTGTCCCCTAAGGTGGCAGATGTTTTGGTAGCAATTAGGAAACCCATCAGGGCCACCTATTCCATGAAGTGGAAGCACTTTGCTATCTGGGCTGCATTGCACCACTTAGACCCCTTCATCTGTCCAGTAAATCAGATATTGGAGTACTTGCTCTCCCTCTCAGACTCGAGTCTCAAGTACTCCTTCATCAAGGTACATCTTTCAGCTATCTCTGCTTACCATGTACCTGTCGATGGCCTCACTGTGACTCAGCTTGACGTGTCGCACATTTTTGAGAGGCATCCTGCACTTGAAACCTCCAATCCGCAATCCTGTCCCGGTTTGGGACTTAAATTTTGTGTTAGAGAAACTCACCCTGCCTCCGTTTGAACTGTCTACAAGTTGTGAGCAACACTATCTGTTATAGAAAGTGTTATTTTTGTTGCAATCACTTCTGCTTGAAGGATTTCTGAGTTTCAGGCACTCATGTGCGAGCAGCCATATTTTAATTTTCCACAAAAACAGGGTGTCTTTGCATACCAGTCTTAAGTTTCTTCCTAAGGTGGTGTCTGTGTTTACTTTGAATCAATCCATCCGCCTGCCTGTTTATTTTCCAGAGCATGCCGATCCAGGGGAAGCATTGCTCCATACTTTGGAAGTACACCGAATTTTGTGGGTCCAACCAGTTGTTTGTTTCCTTCACCCCTGGGAAAGAGGGCTTTCCATCTCCAAACAGTGTTTGTCCAAATGGGTGGCCAATTGTATTGTTTTTTTTTTTTTGTTACAGGAAGTACGGTAAGGAACTTCCCAGTGTGCTTCATGGACATTCGACCAGGGATATGGCCACTTCAGTCGCATGCTTCAGAAATGTCTCAGCTGCAGAGATCTGTGCAGCTACTACTTGGAGTACTGTCCATATCTTCACTAAACACTACAGTATGGACATTGCCTCTAGACATAGAGTCAGTTTTAGCCTGGCCATTCTCTAGGGCCTCTTCTCTTCGGTCCTCATGGCCAGCCACCCAGACTGTTTGACAGTTGTTGCCAGAACTGCTTGGGACTCTGTCCTACTGGTGATGGCCTGCTGCAGAAGATACCCTCGAAGTAAGATAGTACAGTTACTTAAGAACTTACCATAACAGTAGATCTTCAAGAGGATCTCTTGGAGCAGGCCAAGCTTTCCCTTCCTCCTCCCTCCTTTCCCTTTTCTCCTATCTTCTGGCCTTTGGGCCTTCTGCCTAACTCTCCCTTTTCATAGTAGAGAACCATTTCCTTCCTTTCTAGTCTACTCCAAGGATACCTCGGATTCCTCCACGGTTCCCCTAATGTGCTCTTGCATTTGGTCTCTGGTGGGAAAACTGAGGAGGCTACAGGGGCCGCCCACTCTTATAGGGTTGGCTGACATCACTGGGTATATCAGTAGTGAGCGGCCCCCTCTGGTAGACTGCTAGCTAGAAAGTTTCCAAGTGGTCCTAGTGCCTGATGGTTAAGTCCTACAGGAGTGACCTGCTGCAAGAGATCCTCTCAAAGATCTACTGTTATGGTAAGTTCTTGCATAGCTGCACTTTACACAGTGTGCTTTGTGAGATGAAGTTAAGTTCTTTTTCATACTTAATGTAATATATTTGTGTGTTTCGTTTGAGTGTTGTGGCTGTGTTGTGGGGAAGTGACAGAGTTAGGTAAGACATACCATTGGAGTACATGTCGCATTAGGTGAGCTGTTGGCATGTAGGAAGGATAGTAGAGCTGGGAAAACTTGGTGAGATTCTGACACTTTTTAAATAAGAACCGGAACACGGTGGGGCTCTGATTTGTTCTGATTAGTTCTGATTATTTATAAATATTTGAAAAAAATGTGATAAAATGCATATAAGTGGCCAAAGTCTGTCATATTCAACACAGAGGCCAAAAGGAAATAATTTAATGCATGCCTTGTATACAAAATTACAGTAAAACTGCTAAATAAAAGCAATAAATGCTAGCTGCTTCATGACTGGGTTGTACTGGTGGCATATCCTGCTTGGGCCCATGACGTGAGGTGTGCTGAGAGAGAGAGAGAGACAGAGGGAGAGAGAGAGAGTGTGAGACAGACAGACAGACAGATGCAAGCACTATTTTGCCTGCTTGCCTGCCCTGTACAGTGAACACACACTGCACAGTCACACTGAGGCCAAGATTAATTTCTTTAGTTGTGATTTCCGTGACTGTAAAATTTCTCTTTGGCCCCCAGTAGTCTCTCTCTCTCTCTCTCTCTCGCTCTCTCTCTCTTTCTCTTTCTCTGTCTCTGTCTCTCTGTCTCCTTTGGATGGCACAAGTCAAATATTTATTTTGCCAGCCTGCTCTTGCCCTGTGTACACAAACACACACACACACACACACACACTGGGGACAAGAATAAACTTTATTTGTGAATTCTGTAACTATAACATTTCTCTTTGGCCCCCAGTAGTCTCTCTCTCACTTTCTCCTCTGGCACAAGTCAACAATTTATTTTGCCAGCCTGCCCTTGCCCTGGGCCTGTACATACAACTCTCCTCTCCCCTCTTTTTGGTATTCAATATTTTCCAAACCCACATAGGATAGGCTACAGGACTAGGCAGGTTGTGAGGTACTACTTACCGATCTCCACACTGAGAACAAGATTGACAGCCAACCTGAGAATCACTGACCAACCAACCAACCACAGCAGCAGCAGCCCATGCTCAGATCTCCACCACGCTACATGTGACTATGATGTGTGGTCCTCCTGCTCCTGGGCTCGGCTCCACTCCTCTTCTCAGTCTTTTTAGCCCATCTGGAGCAATCTGTTCCTCCTTGCCCCCCTCCATGGGGCAACAGGCATGCAGAAAATAAGCCCTGTTTTCCACGGACCCGGAATTGGACTTCTGCGGTAAAGTCCATATTCATCCGGGTCAGTGGAGTCACAGTTCAATTTGTGGGTCCGGATTTTGGGTGCAACAGTGCACCCAGCCCTAAAGGATAGTTGCAGATATCTTTAGTAGAGAAATCTTTAGGCTAAACATTGTGGAGCCCATCTTAGCACAGCTGCAAATGTTACCCAATCTCAGGTAGCTGTCGCTAATTAGGCCCATCTAGGCACAGCCACATATGTTACCCAATCACAGGCAGCTGCAACTAACTAGGCCCATCTATACACAGCTGCATATGTTACCCAGTCACAGGCAGCTGCCGCCAACTAGGCCCATTTAGGCACAGCTGCATATGTTACCCAATCACAGACAGCTGCCACTAACTAGGCTCATCTAGGCACACCTGCATATGTCACCCAATCACAGACAGCTGCCGCTAACTAGATCCATCTAGGCACAGCTACATATGTTATCCAATCACAGACTGCTGCTAATTAGGCCCATCTCGATGCACCTGCATAAGTTACCTAATCACAGGCAGATGCCACTAACTAGGCCCATTTATACACAACTTCTTATGTTACCCAGTCACAGGCAGCTGCCGCCAACTAGGTCCATCTAGGCACAGCTGCACATGTTACCCAGTCACAGGCAGCTGCCGCTAAGTAGGCCCATCTAAGCACAACTGCATATGTTTCCCAGTCACAGGCAGCTGCCACTAACTAGGCCCATCTAGACACAGCTGCATATGTTACCCAATCACAGGCAGCTGCTGCTAACTAGGCCCATCTAGGCACAGCTGCATATGTTAGCCAATAACAGGTAGCTGCTGCTAACTAGGCCCATCTAGGCACAGCTGCATATGTTACCTCAATCACAGGCAGCTGCCACTAACTAGGCCCATCTAGGCACAGCTGCATATGTTAGCCAATCACAGGTAGCTGCCGCCAACTAAGTCCATCTAGGCACAGCTGTGTAAGTTACCCAGTCACAGGCAGCTGCCACTAACTAGGCGTATCTAGGCACAGCTGCATATGTTAGCCAATAACAGGCAGCTGCTGCTAACTAGGCCCATCTAGGCACAGCTGCATATGTTAGCCAATCACAGGTAGCTGCCGCCAACTAAGTCCATCTAGGCACAGCTGTGTAAGTTACCCAGTCACGGGCAGCTGCCACTAACTAGGCCTATCTAGGCACAGGTGCATATGTTGGCCAATAACAGGCAGCTGCCACTAACTAGGCCCATGTAAGCACAACTGCATATGTTCCCCAATCACAGGTAGCTGCCGCTAACTAGGTCCATCTAGGCACAGCTGTGTAAGTTACCCAGTCACAGGCAGCTGCCACTAACTAGGTCTATCTAGGCACAGCTGCATATGTTACCCAGTCACAGACAGCTGCCACCAACTAGGCCCATCTAGGGACAGCTGCATATGTTAGCCAATAACAGGCAGCTGCCGCTAACTATGCCCATGTAAGCATAACTGCATATGTTCCCCAATCACAGGTAGCTGCCGCTAACTAGGTCCATCTAGGCACAGCTGTGTGAGTTACCCAGTCACAGGCAGCTGCCACTAACTAGGCCCATCTAGGCACAGCTGCATATGTTACCCAATCAAAGGCAGCTGCCGCTAACTATACTCATCTAGGCATAGCTGCATATGTTAGCCAATCACAGGTAGCTGCCGCAACTAAGTCCATCTAGGCACAGCTGTGTAAGTTACCCAGTCACAGGCAGCTGCCACTAACTAGGCCCATCTAGGCACAGCTGCATATGTTATCTAATCACAGGCAGCTGCCGCTAACTAGGCCCATCTAGGCACAGCTGCATATGTTACCCAATCACAGGCAGCTGCCGCTAACTAGGCCCCTCCAGGTGCAGTTCAGTATATTTATTTATTTCATTTTGTTCACCAGGTAAGCCCACTCGGCCCAAGAGGTCCCTTTTTCAGGGGCAACCTGGAATTAGTTACAGAGAAATTTTTGGGTACATTACATTTCAAATACATGACAGTTTTAGGTGCAATCACAATACATAGCAGATGAAAATACAGCAATACAATGTAGATTCTTGACAGCTTTGAGGTATTATCATAGTACATTGCAGACAAAATGCAACAATATGAGTAGACCCATATCAGGGGGCAGACATAGACTTTTATGGGACAAAAGATCTTTTATTGTAGTACATTCATATAGTTTGTACATGGTCACCTTCCCATGTAGAGTGTAGGCACCTGTAGCCAAGGGTATAGGATATAGGGGGCAACTTACCCAGATTAAGATAGTCTACTAGGGTCAGGGAGTCACAGATTGTCCTTGACATCTGCATTGCCTGTGTTCCCTATGCAACTCTCTGAGTCCATTTTTAAAGAAGGTTAGTGAGCCTGCATTTTGCAGCTGGTCCGGGAGATTTTTCCAGTGGGTAGAAGTAGCATGGGTGAAGGACTTATTCTCTGCTCCCATTCATATTCTAGGGACCTCCAGTAGCTTCTGAGATGAGGTGCACAGCAGCCTGCCTGGGTCTTTAGGGACCAGTATCCCATTAAGGCCAATTGGGTGTGGGCCGTTTATGATTTTGTAGGTGGTGCACAACAGAGGGAATTGGAGGCTTTGGGTAAGGGATGGACAGTTTAAGGAGTCAAGCACCTCATAGTAGTGTCACCTCAGGAGTGATTTGGTAGCAAATCTCACAATTTTGTTATAAAGAACTTGCATCCTGCCCAGCTCCTTACTGGATAGGGCCTGGACAATGGGAGCTGCATAGGTTAGATTGGGCAGGAGGATACTGTTTGCGATTGCAAACCTAGTCTCAGGGATAAGTTGAAAAATCAGTCTGTATAGCTGCCCAAGCTTCTGGTGAATAATTTTGGTGACCTGGTCCAGTTGGTATGTAAATGTGAGGCCTTGGTCGAGGACAAGGCCCAGGTGCCTAAAAGAGCTCACCACTTCCAAGAGCATCCCTGAGGATGAGACAAAGGGGAGTAGAAGGGATCTGTCTGAGCCTAGTGTTCCAGGTCCATAGACCATGACTTTTGCATTTTGTCATTCAGCAGCCTGTTCTTCAGCAGCCACTTTTCCAATGTACTGAAGTCCTTCTGTAGCAGAGGCTTCAATTCCGATGTGCTGGCAGTGGTTCTGTATGGTACAGCATCATCCGCATACTGTATTACAGAGCTACCACCACAGCTGTTGCCAAGATTGTTGGCAAACAGTGAAAACAGGAGGGGCCCCAGGATAGAGCTTTGAGGTACCCCTTCCTTGATAGGTAGACTACCTGATAATGATCCATTCCACTTAGCCTGCTGGATTTGATGGGAGAGGCAACTCTCAAACCATGCCAGGGAGTGGTGGTCTAGGCCTATATTCTTTACCTTGCATGCCAGCAGGCCATGGTCAACCAAGTCGAAGGCCTTTGTGAGGTAGTGTAGCCATTGTCAAGGGCCCTCAGGGTGTTGGTTGTAAATTTGATAAGGGCAGTGTCAGTACCTTGAGTTGGTCTGAAACCATGCTGGTTTGGTACTAGTAACTGTTGCATATCCAGATACTCCCGGAGCTGGTTGTAGACAAGTCATTCTTGTAGCTTGGCTAAGATACAGAGGAGCGAGATAGGCCTATAATTGCCAATTGGTTCTATCTGACTACCCTTATGTACAGGAACAACATGGGCCTCATTCCATCTGGTTAGGACAACTCCTTCTAATAGGGACCTGTTTGTTAGCCAGGTAACAGGAGAGGAAATAACGGGTTCAGCCTCTGTCAGTAATCTGGGGACCAGGCCATCTGGCCCTGCAGTTCCCAATGTCTTTATTTTACTTAGTAGAGAGAATACATCCTTCTGCTTCACCTTTTTCAGATGGACTTCAGGATGTAGGGGTTCCAGCCTGCTGGGGCGCAAGTGGTCAGAGGCCTTGGGGGGGGATTTAGCCTTGTATACCTCCAGATCAGTAAAGAATGTGTTGAAGGCATTGGCTGTCACCAGTCTGTCGCTAATAGTGTGGCTGTTGGAGACAGCTGGTCCTTGCTGGGGTTTACTCTTGCCTTTCAGTAGATCATTGATATGTTGTTTACCCAATCACAGACAGCTGCCACTAGCTAGGCCAATCTAGGCACAACTGTGTATGTTACCCAATCACAGGCAGCTGCCACTAATTAGGTCCATCTAGGCACAGCTGCATGTGTTACCAAATCTCAGGCAGCTGCCACTAACTAGGCCCATCTAGGCACAGCTGTGTAAGTTACCCAATCACAGACAGCTGCTGCTAAGTAGACCCATCTTGGCATAGCTGCATGTGTTACTCAATCACAGGCAGCTGCCACTAACTGGGCCCATCTAGTCACAGTTGCATATGTTACCCAGTCACAGGCAGCTGCCGCTAACTAGGTCCATCTAGGCACTGCTGCATCTGTAACCCAGTCACAGGCAGCTGCCACTAACTAGGCCCATATAGGCACAGCTGCATATATTACTTAAACACAGGCAGCTGCCGCTAACCAGGCCTGTCTAGGTTTAGCTCAGTATGTTACCCAGTCACGGGTAACTGCCACTAACTAAGCACATCTAGGCACAGCTGTGTAAGTTACCTAATCACAGGGGGTCATTTTATTTAGGATGCAGAGCCTGGTGCACCCTTTCAGTATTAAGTGTGTAGTCTGTAGGCAGTTCAAGAATGTCTCTGAGAAGGGTTTTTGAGTAAGTCTGTCATCTGACCCATCTCTGAGCCTTCATGTAGGCCACATGGATGTAAATTATCTCTCTGGGATCTACTGTCTAGATTGATACATTTTTCTTGTACTGCAGCTCTGTGGTTTAGCAGGGTTTCTACCACTTCCCTGAGTTGAAAGGTGCCATCCTCAATCAGCGTGACCCGCTCCTCTGCAGCCTCTACCCTGTGCTCCACTTTTGCGAGCTTTTGGAGTAATTTGCAGAATTCCTTCTTATTGTCCTCCCATGAGTCTTTAATTTCTTTGATTAGGATCTCAAACCTGCTGTAAGTCAGTTTCTCAGCCTTGTGGTCTGTATCATAGCCGCGTGCTCTCGTACTAGCTGGGGATGGGCTTTGGCTGCCCTTCAGGCATCTAGAAGTTGATCCAACATCATCCTGCTCCTTCAACTTAAATCTTTGGCAAGACCTGGTGCACCTTTCATCTTCCTTACCTTCCCCTGCCATTTTGAGCTGTTTATTGTGGATGAAGGTAAGTTTCAGGAGGTTTATTCGGGAGGTGAGTCAGGAGCTGCTCCTTCAGCTACCTAGCTGGTCTGTGACGTCCGTGCCATGGGATCTTTTACATCCACCTGAACAACCCTCAGAATAGGAAGACAGGACCTCGGTTTGTTATCTCATCTGAAAGATAGCATCAGGAGTGCAGCACACCCCTCATGCTGCACTACAGTGTTAGTATTAGGGTTTGATCCCAAGTTCCAGATGTGGGACTAGAGTCCACAACATCACAATCGTCCAGCTTCAGAGGAGAGTGTGCAACCTGCCGAGTCCCTGACACTGTTAAATATAAAAAACAGAGTAAGGTAGTGCTGCAACATGGGCTTACATTGAGACAGGGACATGACTGTTGGCATTTAAAGGCACAGGGAAGCATTGTAGCAGATTCCTAATCAGACAACATATAAACAGCACATCCTGCAGGACTTAGGGAGAAGCACCTAAGCTTCTCTCTAATTCCTGCAGGACATGCTATTTGTATGTCATCTGATTTTACATAGATACACACACACACACACATATATATATATATATATATATATATATATATATATATATATACACATACATACATAGATGCTGTCAGCAGATAAGGACTGCTAGGCCCATCCAATCTGCTTGTTTTGTTGCCTAACAAAGCGTCCAGTGACCCTATCTGGTCATTGGCTTTAGCTTTTTCTTCCTCTCTCTATTATTCCTTTGTTTCTGTCCATGCATGTTTGAAGCCTACCACTGTATGGGCTGCCACCACCTCCTGAGGCAGACTATTCCAAGCATCCACCACCCTTTCTGTAAAAAGAACTTCTTGACATTTCCCCTTATGCAGCCACCTCTTAGTCTCATGTCGTGTCCTCTTGTCCTGGCACTACTATTAATCTGGAATATGTTGTCCCTCTTCACTTTGTTAATGCCCTTGAGGTACCTGAATGTTTCTATCATGTCACCTCTCTCTCTCCTTTATTCCAACGTGTACAAATTGAGGTCCCTCACTCTCTCCTCATAAGGCTTGTGATGAAACCCCTTCACCATTTTGGTCGCCCTCCTCTGCACCGTCTCTATTTTGTCAACGTCCTTTCAAAGGTGTGGTCTGTAGAACCGTGTACCATATTCAAGGTGAGGTCTCACCAGGGTCTTGTACAGTGAAACTATTACTTCCCTCCTTCGGCTTGTGATTCCCCTTCCAATACACCCCAACATCCCACTAGCCTTTCCCACCGCCTTTGCCATCTGCCTAATGGCCTTTAAGTCATCTGTGATTATGACCCCCAAGTCCCTCTCCTCCTTAGTTACTGTCAGCAGCTCTCCCCAACCTGTAACTCGCCCCAGGGTTCCTGCTCCCCACTTGCATGATTTTGCACTTCTTTGCATTAAACCTTAGCTGCCATGCCCCTGACCATCTCTCCAGCAGTTCCAGGTCTTTTCTCATCCTTTCCACCCCCTCTGGAGTATCCACCCTGTTGCAGATCTTGGTGTCATCTGCAAACAGGCAAACCTTTCCCTCCAGCCCATCTGCAATGTCACTGATGAAGACATTAAAGAGGACTGGCCCCAGAACTGACCCCTGAGGTACCCCACTGATCACCTCCCTTTCATCTTATTTGGTTCCATTCACCACCACCCTCTGTTTTCTGTTCCTTAACCAGTTTCCAGTCCAGTTCACCACCTTGTGTCACAACCTCAGGCTACCTAGCTTGTTGGCCAGTTTCCTATTTGGGACCGTATCAAGCGCTTTGCTGAAACTGAGGTATGCAATATCTACCGCCTCCTCGGGTCTATTACCTTTGTCACCCAGTCAAAGAAATCTATCGGATTAGTTTGACAGGATCTTCCTGCAGAGAACCCATGTTGCCTGGGATCCACCAGTCCTCTGGCTTCCAGGAGTTCCACTATTCTTTCCTTAAGGAGTGCCTCCATTATCTTTCCGACCACAGGGGTTAGACTAACTGGCCTGTAGTTCCCCCGCTTCTTCTTTACTACTGCTCTTGTGAAGAGGGACAATGTTTGCCTTTCTCCAGTCCTCTGGGATGGTTTCATGTCATAATAGTGAGTGAAGAACGGTGACACGTGATGATGGCGCCGAACCCACATCTTGACCAGTTTTCAAATAGTCTTTTCTTGCGGGAGGCTTCGCCCCCTGCACCCACCCACACCTTCTTACTAAAGATTCCTACTCTGGGGGGGCACAACTCGGGGATGGGGGGACTGGGATCACAAAATTTGTCGGCATTGTGGTTCTGTTGCCGTTCTGACACGTTGCTGTTCCTCACTCGCTATCTTCACGGGCCACCCTCTGGGACCACTCCAGTGTCTAAAGACTCACTGAACAGGCCTGCCAGGGGGCTGCCAGTTCAGTCCTCAGGTTTTTTTAGGACCCTGGGATGTATGCCATCTGGACCCATGGCTTTTTCCACCTTTAGCTTCGCCAGATCTTCTAGGACCCTCTCCTCTGTGAGAGTTATAAACAAATATAACTATTGCTACAAAAGTTGTGTGTGCCAGTCATTTGTTCATTTTGAACATTTACTCACCCCCGCGCAGTTTCTGTAGGTGTGCCTCCTTCTGCTGTCTTGTCAGTGTTTAAAAGCAGCTCTGTATGCAGCTCCCCCATTTATTATAATACATGCTACAACCAGTGACATCATTGGCTGCAGTTAGCCAGTGACTCCCGGTGCTGATGCAGCTGTGTGAATAATTGCCATGTCATTGAAAGCATAGCACAGTGAGGGGGCTGCTCCATTTTCACCCAGACAGCAGCCCATGAAAGAAGTGGTATCAGGTAGGAACCATGGAATGATCATGACCGATGATGTCACTGGGTAGAGCACAAACATGCAACATGGGGGCTACATACAGAGCATTGTTTTTTTTTTGTTTTTTTCTTCGACTTACAATTTTTCTTTCTGGACAGATGTCAACCATCAGATCTCTCCCTCTCCCACCACCACATCACAAGGCCTCCATTGCTTCCTCATAGCTACCCCCCCCATGGCAGGGTTGGTGGAGAGACAGGTGCCCCCTCTCTCCTAAGGAGCACAAGCAGCTGTGGGGCTGGAGCGGTGAGCAAAAGCCACAAAAGTATGGGAGCTGGCATCCCTACAGCTGTTTTCTTCCAGTTTTCTTCTTTAACACACCTTACCTAGGAAGAGTGTCAGCCATAGCCCTGGACACCTTCCGTGTCTACAGGTATATCTTGTTCTCCAGAAGAATCCGTACAGCCCAACTCATATGTATAATGTTTCCCAGGCCAGAGCTTTACTAGGAGACAGCAAAACCCACCTAGTGCTCAGAATTCACTGACATGACAGTCTTTGAGTACCAATTTCCTTTACTAAGGTTTAAACTTTACAAGTTTTTATATTGGATCTGGAGATCACAGTTCATAGGATGTTTATCAGGCTATCACTCTTCTCTGGCTCATATTCATATTGTCATTCTGCTCTCTTCTTTCAGATGAATATGCTTACTCCTCTTTCAGAAGGTATCCTGTGAAAACCATGACTGCAAGATTATGAAAGTAAAAATGGCAATGGTAAAACAGCAAGGGAAAAAGAGCAACCCAGAAAAAACATCAGTCACAGAAATTACAATATATGGCTTTCTCCCCCTCCCCAAGTTGTGTCCTCCCCCAGAGTTGATTATATATATAAAGGGGGGTGCGAAAGCCGAAGCCGCTCGCAGAAACTCACTGTGGCAGTGTTGTTGCCATTTTGGCAATCACTGTTATTTCACAGTCGCTCCTTGTTGCCTCGCTGTTTTGTCATTGCCATTTTGCTCTCATCCATATCACATAGAACCCTTGGAGAATGCTATGCATTTCCATCATTCCTCTTTCAGATTACTAAATATTTCTCCAGGGTCCTATATCCAGGTGCCCAACAAAGCTGTCTCAGTTTAACCCAATAGGCATCCAGCCTCCTGCTGAGATGCATAGTCACTCTGTCTTGTCTCAGTGGGTCCCATTTTGGCCTGGTAACACAACTTGCGCACTTAGTGCACCTGCATTTCGATACTTCCTCTTCCTTTGTCATGTGCAGACATCAGATAAACATGAGGATCCCTCTCCTCTGGTTATCTGGACTGCAAACAGCTTTTAGCATAGCTCCCACCTCCTGCCTGCCTGATTTTTGCTAGAATTAGCCCAATCTTGGCACACACATGCCTAAGAGTGTTCTATACAAGGGAAAATCATTTCAGATGTATAAAGTGAAAAACAGAGTCGTTGCTAACCTTAACAGGGAGAGTGGGTCCTGAATGGAGTAATCCATGCAGGCAGTTACCCAGGAGGTGTGGCTGCAATATCGCTACACAGAATTTATTCAGTAATCCAAAAGGCGTGTGTAACCCCCCTGCATATGGGGGTTCCCAAAAGTCTTCCAGGAGCTTGCTTGAATGCTCCAAGCCTGGATGGTATTCGGCATCTAAGCCGTTTATCTGTGAGTGCTTTTAGAGCCTCTGGTACTGTCTCTTTAAGAGCTGTCTGCCTGCTGACATAATTAATTTGGATAGGGGTCTGTGTGTTTCCCTGCTTGAGTCCCACTTGAGCTGCTGCCAAATCGCTCTGTTTCTGCCGTCACTAAGTGGGCAGAGTGAGCACTTTTCAAAGATGTAACTGTTTGCCAGAAATCATTTAGAGTAATAACGAAAATACAGTTTGTCTAACCTGCTTTTCTTTGCAGTCAGAACTGTGTTTGCCTAGTCCCCCATTCTGGTTTTTGAACTGCTGAACTGGACCAATCAGTGTGGGGGAACCTTTAAAATGGAGCCTGCTGCTGGCAAATCAGAACTTGGACTCTCATTGTGGAGCCAGCCACCTGTGTACTATATGGTCAGTGCTTCTGGGAATTGTAGTTTGGACTTCGGTGACTTTTTTCCACCAACAGGGGGAGTTTACTGTGAGTGACAGCCAAACCAGCCAACTGAACTGGAAGGAACTCAAAGGAAATGCCCGGCTCTGTCTACTGGAAAGATCAGATCAGTTTTGGGCAGAGAAGAGACAAGGAGCTGTGAGCTTCTGCGCTGTATAGTTCCACACAGTAAGCATGTGTAAGGCCCTAATTTTCGGTCTACAGCTTGTGCAAGAGCCTGTTTGGACTGAATCTGACCTGTGAAGAGAATCAAGGAGATCTGAAGAGTAGAAACCAGGCTTACCCTATAGAAGACTGGAGAAATTGCTGAATCGCACTCGGTCTGTCAGGAACTGAAGCTGCTGTGTGTTCTTCAAGGTATCGAGCAGTAATTGCGGTCGGGATCGAGAAGCAGCCTGCCTGGTATAGCACTTTCCTTTTATATATAAATGTGTGTAGTACTTGTGGTGAATCGCATTTCAAATCCCCTGTACAGTGAATTGAGTGCATGAAGCTGGAAGTAAACCCCAGCTTAATCCAGACTACATCTATTTACTCTAAACTGCAGTGGGGTCCAGTCACAAGGACCTTTTCCACATGTTCTGCTCCTCCTGGTAATCCAGGACAATCTGCTTTCCATCCAGTCCCCAGCATTGAGTCTGTGAGTACAAAGCAGGGTAGCTCCCTGCTATCTGTTTATCAGATTGCAAGTGTGTCATCTATTTGTTGCTGTTTCATTTCTTCACGAATTGAGCCATCCGGCTCTGGATTACAATTGGGTATTGTGCAAGTGTTTTTCCATCACTGGGCCCCATCCAGCTGCACCGATCCTGGCTAGTCCCCCCCATCCTGGTTACCAAGTGAAAGTGACAATTTGGGACTCTGAACATGCGCACAGTACTGTGATTATTAAGGTGTCAAAACTAATTAACCTGATTTTCCCCTGTCCTTGTTGTATTCCCCTAAATAAATCAGATCTGTTTGTTTCAGCAAAGTTACACTGTCTGAGGTATTCACTTATGTTAATGTGTTGCACTGTGGCTTTTGCATTGTATCATCTTGTTTTACAGGGGATCCCCAGAGTCAAGCTGATCAAACCAGTCCTGGGGGTAAGTGTACACTGTGAAGGTACTTCTGATACATTGTGTGGGCCACTAGTGGGAAGAAGGGTGGGTTGCAGTGACCCAGAGGACTGTGACCAAGTCATACCAGACTGTCTTAACCCCGACCTCTGGGTGAAGGCACCCGCCATTGGACCTAGGCCCCTTAACCTGTTAGCAGTTACACAAGCAGGGGTAGTAGCCCTTGGGATAGTGCCACCTGGGGGTTATACGTGTGGTATAGTAAAAACCTTGTTGATACAGTTTGGGGACTATTTTAAAAGACACAGTAACACTGTTTTACAGAGAATTTACCTCAGTCCTTCTGAATTTAAGAGACTATTGTCAAAGTGAAGGACTGAACCTGAGGAGACTGAAGGGGGATTCTGTTACAACTTTTAATGTACCAGTATGCAACATTGTTTAATGCCATTGCTCAGTTCAAATATGTTACAGGAATGATTTAATGGAATGTCAACTGATTTGAATGATTTCAGAGTATAAGAAATACAGTATAGTAAATGTGTAATTGGATACCTGGGTGGGTATCTGACCGAAGGGGTCAGTGGGCTGACTGAGGTAGATAAGGCCTATTAGTCATTGTATGCCATTAAGGCAAGGGAATTTGGATACCAGGAAGGGTATCTGGCTAAAGGGGCTAGTGGACTGACTGCTCGGAGGTACGGCCCAGTAGTCACTGCATTCCTTAGTTCTATATAGAAAAGTGTACACAATAATTGGATATAGGGAGGGTATGTGGCAGAAGGGGTCAGTGGACTGACTGCTCGGAGGCGGACCCAGTAGTCATTGATTTCCTTAGTTCTACAATGAATAAAGCTCAGGGATTAAGGCCTAGGTGGGTGTTTATACTGGGAAAGTGTGATATCTGGAGGGCTGGTGGGTGGTGAGTGACTGCAGTCTCCAGGAGTAATTACAAGGTGGAAAGTGGAGTGGAGGTTCCCAGCTGGGATATACAGTATACAGTGATTCTAACTTATGTGTTTAAAGTGTTATTTGTGCCTGAATTTTAACTGTTGTCATTTGTGGCTGTGATTACCAAGATTTCTTTCACAATTTCAGTAAAATTTTACCTTTTTGCTCAACAATTTAAGTGTCAGTGTCCTTGCTTACAGAACCAGTGTTTCAAATTCCTGCAGGTCTCCAGGTCAGTTCAGTGCAGCTTTCCAAACTCTTAGCATCTCTTAGCTACTCCAGTTGGGGAGGTAAGGTTAAAGCTACCAACTTTCTGAGGTCTAAAACTGGGACAGTTCATCCTGATCATGACCCCCCCACCCACCGTGTCACTTCCACGGACACCGGCGCAGTCAATGCTGTGCACAATCAGTTATATTTTGCTGCTTGCTCTGGCCATGCCATCCCTCAGTAACACCAGTAGCAAACATTCAGATCAAAACAATGCATCGCTCTGTTGCAGCGAGTTCCAAACCATGATGTACAGAAAGTTCATTAGAAGCAAACCTGCATTAAATTGTGATCAGACATTCGAGCTGCATGTACTGCTCCTCCTGACAGTCCCATCCAACCCGCTTACACTCACCTCATTTGCTGAGCAAACTTCACTTCAGTGACTCTCACCACCACACCAGATTGTTTTCACACACTTCCCTACAGCTGATCAAGTTCAGGTACCTTAGTTCCCTGCTGCCGGTCTCTTCTCTGGTTGGAGTCTCTCTAAGCTGCTGGCAGGCAGACGTCCACATGTGTTTGTTTGCACTACTACCCATTCTAATCTAACAGGAAGGAACATGCTTTACTGTGCTCCCACTGACATGCTTGCAGTGCAACACAGGTGCAGGGATTGAAGTTGCAAACTATTGTCCACCCCGAGCAGTGCCACAGTAGTGCTGAAATAACTGTCACTCATGGATTAGCAGTCAGCAAAAAAAAGGGGGCAAAACTGGGACAAGTAAGCAAAAACTGGGGTAAAAGTGACATTTTGCAAAACTTGTGGGGACACTGGGACATGCTGTCAAAAATAGGGACTGTCCTGGGAAAATAGGGACAGTTGGTAGCTTTAGGTAAGGTACTACTCAGGTAGTGCCCTACTGGGAAAAGGTTTCACAGGGAAGGAACAAAGAATCTAGTGATACTGCCTATCTCTGTGTGGAATGGTCTCATCTGTGGCCAGAGGTTAATACAGTAGTTGGTTCAAAACATTATACTGGCTAAAACTAATATTAGTTTTTAAAGCAGTCAACCATTACCTTTTATATCTGAGGTACTTTTTATTTTCCCTTTGATTAATTAGAAGATTGTTTATCTGATGTTAGTAGGTGTGCTGTGTTCAACAGCACTCTGCCTGGCATGTGACATATCTACCTGTATCACCCCACATCATCAGCATTGTGACCTCACTGACTACGACATCACTGCTGCTTAAGAACAGTCACTCAGTAGCTGCCTGGCCAGTCGCCTGTGATGTCACTGTCAGTGAGATCACAGTGCTGATGATGCAGTGGGGGACTAGAGACAGTTATGTCAGCTTACCAGGCTGACAGCTGTTCCACACATCCACCACAATAGTATCACACTGAAGACTTTCTGATGAGCAAAAGGAAAAAGAAAATACTTCAGAAATAAAAAAAATTACAACTGAATACTTTTTAAAATTTGTATTGGTTTCCCATCTGTCTATTTTGGTTCCACTAGCTCTTTAAGCATGTCCAACATCCAGACACAGCCATAGGGAACAGCATTAGAACCAGCTTTATTGACAGAGCGCATTTTAGCCAAGACACGGGATAAGCAGTGAACTTCACAATGTAGGAGAGTCAGTTTGACATCTGGGAGGCAACCTTTGTTAGTACCTTCTTAACACAAACAGATGTCTTGATAACGTTCAGCTTTTACTCATCACTTTGAGAAGAGGGCTGCGTGAAGCAATAAATCTGCATGTCAAGCATTTTTCACTAGCTAGCCTTGTGTGCACTTCCTTTTGTGTGACACTATGGTGCAAAGAATAGGTACTGTATGGGTACTAGCACAGCAGCAGCTAGTTAACCCATCCAACATCCAGACACAGCTACAGAGAACAACATTAGAAGCTACATTCTTGAGAGAGCACATGTTAGCCATGACATGGGACAAGTCCCTAACTTTTTGAAAAGTACCTTGAATGATCTTTACCTTCCTCCTCGGTGGCCAACCAGAGATAGGCAGAAGGGATGTAGACCTTCATCTAAAACATGGCCGCTCCAAAAGTGCAGCACCTCCCTAGTGCCACACTGCAGTCACAGGTTTTGCATGTGAGCCCAATTCATCTGCATGAGGCCAGAACAGTTAAATATCATATACTTGCAGTTGCTCTGACAACCTAGCAGTTAAGATGCCCACCTTCTGCTTGGGGGATTTGGGGTTCACATCTTCCAACCGCTACCCCAGTGGGCTGCAGAAGGGGGTTAAAGAAACAGTCTGAAGGATGAGCTTTTTCCCTGGAGAAGGTCTTCAATATTCCTTGTGGAATGATTACACCCTGGTGGTGCAAGAAGGGTGGGAGGCATTCAGTGAAGAACCCCTAAGTCATGCCTATGTCCACCCATAGACTGCATGGGGGACCCTATTGGGGAAGGATGTGGAGATGTTGACACCAGGCTCTGCCCCTCTTCTCCCCATAAACTGCTAGCCCTACAGCAGTGGTGCAATCTGGCACATATAAGACCACAGAAACATAAAGACATATAGAATTTGTCAGCAGATAAGGATCACTTGGCCCATTTAGTCTGCCCATTTTTCCCCGCCTATAGTATCACTGCAGATCCTACCTGACCACTGACCCATTCCCCCCCCCTTCCTTCCCATAGCAGGTAAGAGGGGATTGGAGGTTGCTGGCGGGTGGGTGCAGGATAAAAAAATGTTAAAAATACAAAAAAAAGTGGGGTAATAATTTGTTTTACATTTATTTGGAATTTTTGGCTGGGACAAAAACACACAACACCAAAGCTCATTTCCAGGTGGACTTGGGATCACAGGGAGATTAAGTGACTTGTTCAGACTGTCTGGCCCAGTGGTGCAGAGGGTGAGGCACTGTGGTGCCTTACTGTGCAACATGCCAGCAACCTGAGTTGGGGAATGAGCTTGGGTCACCAGGGGTCGGCAGGGGGAGGAGGGTGGAGAGAGAGGCCACCTGGCAGCTCTCCTCTCCCAGGCTAGGGTGGTGGGTCAACCCAGATGTTGGCTGCTACCAGGTGGAGGCCTGGTGGTACCATCAATGTTTGGGAGACAGACTTTGGTTAGCTGGGGTCGAATGAGCCATGGTTCCAGAATGCATATCTGCCTCCACACGCATGTACCTGTCTTGCTGATGTGGCTCTGCGATAAAGGGAAAAAATGGAAAAGGGTCTGCTTGGGATCAATGACATCCTGCCCACTAGCCCTCTGCTTTGTACTACCACCTCACCGGGACCCAATAATTGGATGTTAGTCTCTGGGTGGGGGGAGGATGGTTCACCCCTCCTGGCCGCACCACGGGGGTGGGGCGGGGGCAGTCCATGAGAGTGTAAGGGGACCCAGCTAGGTTAAGGCAGAATGCTGAGCAGAGGGAGCAGGGATGGAACCAGCAAGTCCTAGCCTGAGCAGACCATAGGAGAAAAAACAAGTGATTTGTTCAGGGTCACACAGTATGCATGCAGAGGTTATATGAATCAAACTCAGGTTAGCTGAGTCTCCAAGTTCATACATTCATACTGTAGCTTGGCGCTCTAACCTCCAGGCTATATTTCCTACAATATTATATATACTCTCCTGTCTTTTTTGTTTATTATATGTACTTTCCTTCTCAGCCTGTATTTCTCCTGCTTCCTATAAATTACTGGCAAGACTGCCTAGCCTCCCTTAACTTCAGCCTCTCAGTGGATGTGGACAAGGCTGGCGTTTTATTCTTGTCAAGTAATTGCTGAATTTAGTATGTGCAGTTATCTGCACCAGTTCACAGAAACACGAGCTGAGACGCTTGTATCTGCTGTAAATATTTCCATGATGGACAGCAGGGTCAACAACAGCGCAGGAAACGTGGTGATCTCAATTAGCAGAGGAACAACTGCGGATCAGGCAGGCTTCGCTGTAATGAAAGAATATTTATAGAGATGAGTGGCTTAACTCTCACATCTTCAGAAACTGTTATCTTATTGTGTTGTGATTATTTGTGAATAATACAGTCCTGTACTAGTAGAGGCACGGCACACCACAGAGTGTTCACTGGTTAAGCAGGCAAATGTTTGAGTGCTTGCACATGACTGAAATTGTTTGGCTGTAATCTCTTCGAGTCTCACAGCTCAGACAATTGTTCCATTTTTAATGTTATATATAATACATTTTAACAATCAATATGAAATGTTGGTCATAAGCCCAACTTAACACTGGAGTTTAAACATATGCATTGTATGCCACATACTGTGCCTTGACTTCAATAAAATAGTTCTGAAAAACAAAGGATAGTGCTACTACATGTTTCTTATAGTAACAGCACATCACTGAAGCAAGATATTGAATTATTTCACGGTGGACATGGTATGGGAGTGGAAATGTTTAAAGGAAGCAGTCGTAAACAGAGGCTCCCTGATCCCCCAAAGCCTTACCCCCCCCCCCATTAGGCTTTTTGCAAGGAAAAACTTTTTTAAGTATTTTTAGCTTACTTTATTTTAATGTTATAAAGTTTGGATTCATAACCACGGCCAGATGCTGCTCAGTTCCATTTCATTGTGGAAGTGCGGCAGGGCACCTCTCGCCTCAATACACTTGTATTGAAGCGAGAGGTGGTGCCGCACTTTCTCAATGAAATAGAACCAAGCAGCATCTGCCATGTTGCGGAATCCCGAACTTTATAACATTAAAATAAAGTAAGTTAAAATACTTTTATTTATTTTTTCCTTGCAAAAAGCCTAATCGGGGGGAGGGAACCCTCTGTTTATGACTGCTTTCCTTAAAAAACTTCAAAATTCTGTATCTCAGCAAACGAATGAAAGAAAACAAAAAGGAAAATTGGTACATTGATGTTTTTGTCAGTAAAACATTGTTGAAAACAAAAACTGCATTGTGACTAACAAATACCTACGTTTAGATAACAAGTTGAGTTTCAAGCGCTTCTCCATTTGGATTTCAAGTTCTTTAAATTGTGCTAGTACACTATGGCCTGTTGGGGGGTTAGACCGCAAGCATTCTAACTTTCGTCAAGTGCACCACCAAAAGAACCCTGGCAACATGCAGTAGCTACCAGGCCTGCACCTGGACTTTAGTAATCCCTGGGTACCCAGAGAAAGTCTGGGCGAAATTAACAGATTTCGCAAAATGACATGACATTTTCCAAAATTCTTTAATTAGTCATAACTCATCAGTCTTATAGCTAAAGATCGAAACTGTAGCATGCATACCATTTGGCAGAGGCCCTAAAAAGATGCCATGTTTCATGACATTTGTTCGAGGGGCTGGGAAGTGATAGGGGTTTAAAATCCGACAATTCATTAATCATGTGACAATTTTGCAAAACATTTTACTCATTAATTGCTCATGACTTGGTCAGTCTTCTGGCTAGAGATCTGAAATTCGGCTTGCATACTGTTTTGAAGGGACCCTAAATGGATGTCAAGTTTCATGACATCAGATGAGGGGTGGGGAAGTTATAGAGGCTCAAAATCTGACAAGTTACTAATCCTATGAAAATTTCTGAAAATATTTCTTTGCTTACAACTTACGCATTGAAGATCTATAAAGGGGTAGTATTACGTCTTTCCTTCTGCTGCCATTACCTCTCCCGATACACCCCAGCATCCTAGTTGTCATTCTATAGAACTTGTTGTATTGGTTTGATTATTTGAGGATGTCACTGATGACTCCTTGATCCCATTCTTCAGCCATAGGGCTAAGTCTTACCCCATGCATCCAGTACTCTGTCCTGGGGCTCTTGTTTCCTAGGTGCATTGCCTTGAACTCTTTGACTTTGAATATCAATTGCCAAATCTTAAAACACCTCTCTAGCCTTTGCATGTCACTCTTCATTTCCCTGATTCCCTTGTCACTATTCACACTCCCACAGAGCTTAGTGTCATATGCGAGAAGACACTTTCTGCCCCAGACTCCCTCTCCAATGTTGCTGATAAACATATTGAAGAGGACCAGGCCCAGAAAAGATCCCTGAGGTACCTGCTCATTACCTCCCCTCTCATCTGATCTGACCCCATTAACTACAACCCTCTGCTACTTCTCATTTAACAGTTACCTACACATCTTACTATGTCCCCAGCTGCACCCAAATCCTACATCTCTTTCAGCAAGCGCCTGTGAGGCACTGAGTCAAAAGCTTTACTGAATTCAAAGTAGAGCAAACTCACAGTGTAGTCCCTATCCAACGCCCTCATCACCCAGTCAAAGGAAACTATCAGGTTATGAACTTATGCTGCTTACTGTCCTGGAGACCACTGCTCTGCAGGTAGGTCATGCAGTCATCTTTGACCAGGGACTGTTGATGTAACATAGACCCATTTATGTACAACATTCATGGGCAGATCAATAGGCTTTCCTGGAGTATCATACATGAGTCATAATACAGGTTTGACAATTCTCCCTGAGTGACATGGCAAAGTTAGAATTGGCACTCACAATTCTGCGTCAGCAGTCGGGTTCGCGACTCCCAGTTCATTGTCCAGCAATGAAACAGCTTCTGAAGAAATAAGTGATCATTATTAGTTTTGGGCCCTTCATCTTGCACATCACTATCATGCTCAGATTCTTTAGGCTCATCTTCACCTGTGAGAGAGATATCTACAAAGTTGGAATCATCCAAAACACACTTGGCGGTCTCAGGGACAGCAATACCTTCTCTTGAATGAAACAGTTAATTTAGCCCATTTAAAGCAGTTGTACTGTCTGATGCTCTAACATGCTCACTGAGGCTTGCACTTGATTCAGATGACTTCACCACACAGAAAGAATCATTACTTTTAGAACTTATACTGCTGATATCACTACCTGGGGTTCAGGCATAATAGATACATCATGATCACTAGAAACCATTTGGTTTTCAGGAGCATTACTACAAACCTTGGAACAACCTTGCCAGATCAAAAGATGGATAATAAGCAAGGCAAAACTGCCCATCATCACTTTCAGTAGTAGTATCATTAACAAGTGCAGCATTATTGGTTTGCTGAGCTGACTGGTTAGCAGAAGGTGGCGGACAGAGTTACTTCTTACGTGTAGCAGACCTGGTTACAGGGCATCTAGGAACTTCAGATTCTGGAACTTCACTGAGTACCAAAATAGCTACAGAGTGCACACAAGGAAAGTGGTGCTTCCATAAACAGGGCTGAATCCAAAGACAAAAAGTTTAGAGCACTCACCACCCTGTAAGAGGGATGTGAAGACCAACTGTTTTTTCACAGAGTTCACACAGAAACAGACACATGTCTTCGCCTGACATGATTTGAACTTCTTAATTCTTTATCAAAAGAACTAAGAAGTTCAAAACATCCAGTTTGAAACAGGGATGGGATACTGTACCAAGGGGCAACATGACATCCTTGACAAAAACTCCTGCGAACCAAACAGACAGACAGAGTTTCATACCTGGTGATTCCATGTTAAAATGTGTGGATCGGTATACAGCACACAAAAGCAAAGAATACATAGCAATTTGTTGCTTCTCTGGTGCCAATATTAAGGATATTAAAAAAATGCTACTCAGTATATTACAACCTGCTGGGGATAGACCACTAGTTGTGTTGCATGCTGGAACAAACAACACTAGGAATCAATCAGTGCAAGATATACTGCAGGAATACAAAGACTTTAAACAAATAACCGATAGCCTTCAAGCTGAACTGATTATTTCAGGAATTTTACCTGTCCCAAAGGCAGGTCAGACCTGGACAAGGAAACTCAGAAGTATAAATAATAACCTAAGGAGATGGTGTTTGCAGGAAAATGTTAGCTGTACGAAGACATGGGAATTATTTGAGGGACAGTATGGATTATATGCCTACGATGACCTCCACCTGAGTACAAAGGAAGCCAGATTCATGGGAAAACTTATCAACAAAACTATCTCAGAAACCAATTTAAACTAGCTGGGAAGGGGAGAGGCCTAGTTTTATACTTAGAAATGATAAAATACATCATACCCCATCAGAAAAATATCTACCCCAAACATTAGAGATATCTAGTTACTTAAAAAGAAAACCCAAGGAAATAGAGCCTAATGAAGTGAGAGCATTGTTAATAAATGCAAGAAATTTGGCAAGAAAAATAGATGAGCTGATAATTCTCCTGCAGGAAGAAAATATGCAGCTTTGTGCAATCACAGAAATGTGGTGGCAGCAAGACTAATGGGAAACAAATACCCGAGTATAAATTACTTTGTACTGATAGAACTAATAAAAAATGGGGGTAGCACTCTACATTAAGGATAGTTGTGAAGTATATGAAGAATGCCCCACAATATAAAATATAGGGGCAGAACAAGTGTGTGATAAGCTTATCCAACCAGGGAATAGGAAAATCACCATAGGGGTATGTTATAAAGCCCCAGGACTGAGTGTGGAGAGAAATAATGGTTTCCTGAACTCCATCAAGAGTAAGGATTTAAATGGAAGAACACTGGCACTGGGGGACTTTAACTTCCCAAACATTGATTGGACCACATACACAGGGAAAAGTGCAGTAGAAAAAAAACGTCCTTAATGTATTGCGTATTGCTGAACTAAATCAATATGTAAAGTACAACACAAGAGGTGAGAATATTCTCGACCTGATTTTGAGTAACATGGGGAAGGATGTGAAACATTGCATCATCAGGGAACCATTGGTCATGAGTGACCATAACATGATAGAGTTTAAAATTATTGGAAATATGATCATAGATAAGGAGCATAGTAAAATAAAATGTTGGAATAAAGCAAATTATAAAGAGATGAAAATTTGTCTGAATAACTGGAATTGGGAGGAGGAGTGCAAAGAATCCAGTGTCCAACAAATCTGGGATAATATAAAAATGAAGCTAGAATATGGTAGTACACATTATGTTCCAACTAAAATTAAATAGAATTCTCAGGGTAAAATACCAAAATGGCTAAATTGCTCACTAAAAAAGCTCATAAATAAAAATAAAAGAGCTTTCCAGAAATACAAAAAAAAAAAAAAAACCTCATCCAGTAGATGGGCAAATTTTAAGCAAAAAGCTAAACAATGTAAAAAGGAAATTAAATCAGTAAAAGTGAATGAGGAACTTAGAGTTGCAAATCTAACAGCTGATAACAAGAAAACATTTTTTAGTTATATAATTAATCAAAGGAACAGTGTCACAAGGATAGGGCCAGTAATCATATTAGGTGGAACAATCACCAAAGAAAAGGAAATGACAGATGCTTTTAATAAATACTTCCTCAGTGTATTCCAAATTAAGACTTGTAATAATGGAAAAGAATCCAGTTTACAAAAGAATAAAACTGACAGTATTAATTTTGAAATTCCTGCAGTATTGATTAAATTATCAAATCTTAAAACCAATAAATCCCCGGGGCCCGATGAGATGCATCGCCACTTGATTAAAGAATTGGCTAATGAACTAGTTGGCCCAGTAGTGCATCTCTTTAGCGAGTCTCTGAAAGATGGAGAAATTACGGATGACTGGCCGTCGGCTATTGTGACACCAGCTTATTAAAGTGGAGTGAAATCAGATGTTGGAAATTATAGGCCTATTAACCTGACATGTATCTTGTGTAAAATTATGGAAGAATTTATTAAAGAGTCTCTGCAACAACATATATCAACGAAAGGCCTCATGGATGTCACACAACATGGTTTTACACAAGGGAGATCATGTCAGAAAAATGTTATACGTTTTTTTGAGCCTGTTAGCAAGGCCTTGAAGGAAGGCTTACTGGTGGATGTGGTATACTTTGATTTCTCCAAGGCCTTTGATTTAGTATCCCCTTGCTGATCTCATTCATAGCCTCCAGGGACAAAGAGTTGAACCACAGATTATTACATGGATCAAGGCGTGCCTCAGAGATGGGAGGCAAAGGATCAACATTAGAGGGCACGTATCAGAATGGGGCAAAGGGACGAGCAGGGTGCCACAGGGCTCGGTCTTGGGCTCTGTGCTGTTCAATATCTTCGTCTCTTCACTGACCACTTCTAAGAATTTGTGAATATCGAAGTTCGCAGATGACAGTAAAATAGGGGCAACTGTAAGAACAACAAGCATTTGTCAATGCCAAATGTTGCTTGCTTCTATGTGCTGTTTAGGTATTTGGAAGTCATTGGAGTGCAAATATTGAAAATTTGCAAACTTACGAGCGTGCGTAGGAACTGAGCAACGCACGTTCGTAAAACAGTCATTGTTAGGAAATTTTTCACGAAATGTTCAACATAGCTATTTTAAGACCTCTGCTCATGAACAGTGTCAGTGTGATTTTGTTAATGTGTCCCATACATTGAGTTTGCACACCGACTGCGCCATTGTTCGCTACATGGGCGGAAACACGTTTTGGGCAGGATGTGAAAAATGACAGCTGTACTGCTCATTAGGAGGTGTGGTAAAATGGCAATGTTGAAAATCTGGAGTGGAAATATTGAAAATTCGCAAACCTATGAGCGTGTGTGGGAACTGTGCAACGCACACTCGTAAAACTGTCATTTTTAGGAATTCTTTCACAAAATTTTCAACATTGCCAGTTTAAGATCTCTGCTCATGAACAGTGACACTGTGATTTTCTTAATGTGTCCCATACACTGAGTTCGCTCACCAACTGCGCCATTGTGCACTACATGGGCGGAAACATGTTTTGGGCAGGATGTGAAAAATGACAGCTGTACTGCTCATGAGGAAGTGTGGTAAAATGGCAATGTTGAAAATCTGGAGTGAAAATATTGAAAATTTGAGAACTTATGAGCCTTCGTAGGAACTGCGCAACGCACGCTCGTAAAACAGTCATTTTTAGGAATTTTTTCACCAAATTTTCAACATAGCCATTTTAAGACCTCTGCTCATGAACAGTGTCACTGTGATTTTCTTAATTTGTCCCACATTGATTTTGCACACCGACTGCGCCATTCTGCGCTCAAAGAGCGGAAACACATTTTGGGTGAGATATGAAAAATGACAGCTATACTACTCATAAGAAGGTGGTAAAATGGCAATGTTGAAAATCTGGAGTGAAAATATCAGATTCATGAACTTCGAGCCTGCGTAGAACAGCGTAGCAACACACTTTCGTAAAACAGTCATTTTGGAATTTTTGGACCAAATTTTCAACATAGGGTTTTGGGACCCCTTCTCATGAATGATGTCACTGTCATGGCAGTATTCAGGCCCAAAGGGTGATTTCACAGTCACTGCGCAGTCACTGACGAAATCACCCTTCAGGCCCGAATAACACCATGACAGTGACATCATTCATGAGAAGGGTCCAAACCCCATGTTGAAAATTTGCAAAATTCCAAAAATGCCTGAGATATGCAATAAAGTTGAACCCCTATCTAGCCCATTATACAGCTTACCGCATTTCCTCAGTTCGCGGTCGGCTTTGAGAAAGTGCAGAACGTGTTCCCAGTCCACGAAGATCGTCAGGTCGGAGGTAAGTATGGGGTTAGGGGTGTGGGGAGGCTAAGCACAGTGGGTGGTTGGGGGTTGTGGAGGGGGTTGGGAGACACGCCAAGGGACCGCTTTTGTTTTACAGGTGAAAAAAAAGATGTCGTGGGACCATTTGCCACGCTGGGTGGGCTCCAGTGTGGCACAAGGATGAGGGCATTCAGCCGACGGGGTATTGGGCACCTCCGTCAGCCAAAGGACTAATTGCCACACTGGGGTGGGCTCCCAGCATGGCACCAGCTACGGGGGGGAAGCAGCTCCGTCGGCGGGGATTGGGCACCCCGGCGGCTACACAGTAGGTGCGGGGGCCATTCAGCCAATGGGGGATTGGGCACCGCCGTCGGCCAAAGGACTGATTGCCACGCTGGGGTGGGCTCCCAGCGTGGCACCAACTATGGGGGGGACGGCGCAGCTCAGCCCGGCGGGGATTGGAGGCACCCGTCGGCTACAATGCATTGTGGGGGTGTACACACCTGCGTGTGGGGGAGCTACACGCTTCTTATCAGTGCTCACTGAAGCGTAGCTCCCCCTTTCAACTGTATGCCACTGCATTTTGGAGCGTGTCATAGACAGCTCCAAAATGCATTGGCTTACAGGGGCCACGCCTGCCAGCTCACTGACTGAAATGGAGGAGGAGGTGACACACCTCAGAAATCTCCGATGATGGCAGTATGTTCCTTGCACATGCGTGCAAGCAACATTAAAATGGATGCACAGAACTTGCAAAAGATTTGAATACAATAACTGCCTGGGCAGAATCACATAAAATGAGGTTTAATATAGGAAAGTGTAGTGTCATGCATTTTGGCAGTAATAATATTCATACAGCTTATAAATTAAGTGGATGTACTCTAAAAAGGGTAGAGTGTGAAAAAGATCTTGGAGTACTAGTAACAAATACCTTACATTTAGGTCACAAACTGCCAAAGTGTATAATAAGGCAACTAGAATGCTACACTGTATTTTAAATAACGTCAAAAGTAGAGACAAAACCGTGATGTTGACACTGTACAGTGCACTGGTGAGACCCTTAATTGAGTACAGCATGCAGTTTTGGTGCCCATACCATATAACAGATATTAGGAATCTGGAGGCAGTTCAGAGGAGAGCAACCAAAAGGACTGAACGACTACGGTCCCTTCCTTATGAGGATAGATTGATGGAGTTGAATTTTTACTCATTAGAGTATCGTAGGCTACGGAGAGTTCTGTGTTTAGTATACTCAGCATTTCAAAGTTTAGACTTGTGGGATTGTGTTGGACTAGAAAGAAACATGGTGAAATCTACAAGAACCCACAACCATCAATTAAAAGGGGAACTGTATAGGACAAATAAAAGGGGTTTTGGTTTAACCAGAGAGTAGTGTCCTGCTGGAGCAGACTCCCCCATAGTATAGTCAATAGTGACTCAATCGCAAGTTTTAAAAACAAATTAGATGTCTTCTGTGGCATCAATCAAACAATATAGTTGCGGACATTAAATATACCAATAAATGAGACTTTTTGGCATAAGCTATTGTCTGAAACCTGACTTATAAAACTTATGAAATGAAATGATTCGTGATTATTTATTTATTTATTAAATTTTGTTAACTGGGTGACCCGGAGTTAGTTACATGTAGTAAGGCATTACTAAGGTAGTAAGTACATTGGGATGGTACATTTCTGGATAGATCTTACAGGATTACAGTTATGACAAAGTACAGAATTACATAGAACGGCAAAGTTATATGCAGCAGGTTTTACTGTTAAACAACAGCATATAATTGCAAACAAAACATGAAAGTAAGGGGATTGTTAGGGTAATAGCCAATGCAAGATGACCATCACATTTGCAATGTTTCATGAATCCGACTTCAAACTAGGGAAGTCTATTCACACAAGTTCCTTTGGGGCACTAGTTACTATGTGGACCAAGGGAACTGCTCTTTGAGGCTGGGCCTTTCTTTGTATGCATCAGCTACAATTTTTGCAATACCTTTTGATGTCCAAACTCATTTTGGGCCAGTAGAAGTGTGACCGGACCTATTCCCTAGTTCTCTCGATTACCAAATGCCACAAGTCATTATACAGGGCTTTTAGCACAATGCCTCTAAACTTGGATGGCAAGACTGTCTTTTGATCAGATCCTGTTGGGTATTAGTTGTTTCTCTGTACAGCAATTGCTCTTTTAACTTGAGTCTGGGCCACTCGTGCAGCAGCAAACTAGTATCATGGTCAGTGGAACGCATAACATAAATATCTCCTCCTTGCTTTAAGACAGAAATGACTTTTTTCATCATAGGATCACAACTTTGTTCTTGCTGAAAATCAGCTTCCATCAACTGAGGCAGGGTACTCAAGTCCAGGACAGCAACATTGCAGTAGTCCGGGGTATACAAGTATATGGAGGTCCCAGGCTATCCACCAAGTGGTCAACATTATCTGTGGCTGAAGACTCATCTTTGTCAAATTTGTGACATAATGCTTTTACTGATTGCTCAGAGATGTGCATCCAATTTTGATCTGTGGTGGGCCTGCGAGATAAGGCATCGGTGTCAATATGGTTCAACCCGGGGCGATACGCTACTGCACAATCGTAAGTGGAGAAAGCTGACAGCCATTTGTGCCTGGTGGCATCTAGGGAAGTTTGAACATACATTAACGGATTGTTATCAGTCTTTACCAGAATCTTTGCTCCATACAAGTACTCTTGAGATTGTTCTACTATGGCCCACTTGAGGGCAAGAAGTTCCAGTTTGTGGACTGGGTAGTTTTTTTCTGAAGTCGACAAATTTCTGCTGGCAAAAGCTACTGGACATAACCCCTTGGGGTACTCTTGATAAGGCACAGCTCCTAAGCCACTGAAGCTAGTGTCTGTATGAAGCACATACAGTCTGGAAGGATTGGCATTGGCTAGTACAGGAGCATGGGTTAACAGTAGAGGATTCTTCAAAAGCAGCATCACAATCAGGAGTCCATCTTTGGCCGAAAGGTTCATGAGGCCTAAAATAGGTTTTTGTAATCTCTATGGCCATGCCTTTCTTGAACTTTTTGTGAGTGGGTGGATACCCTTGAGTCAGATTTAGAAGAGGATGCACTACTTTAGTATGGTCCTTAACAAATCTACGGTAGTAACTGCAAAATCCAAGAAACCTTTGCAACTCTTTAACGTTGTTGGGCTTTGGCCAGTCTGTTAAAGCTTCTACCTTGCTAGGATCTATTTGTATACCTTTGGGGAGACACAACGTGACCAACATATTTCACAGAACTTTGGAAAAACTGGTATTTGTCTATGGACAGTTTGAGGCCAAATTCCTCTAATAGGTCAAGCACCTTGAAAAGACAGGCTTCATGTTCTTTGAGTGTCTTTCTGAAAACAATGATGTCATTGAGATAAACCAGGCATTCAAGAAGATTCATGTCACCCACGGCACGTTCCATGAGCCCTTGGAAGGTTGTGGGCACACCCAATATTCCTGATGGCATTCTGAGAAACTCATAAAACCCCAAAGGACAAATAAATGCAGTCTTCTCCCTATCTTCAGGGGCCATTAGGATTTGATTATACCCACTGCGTAAATCAAGGAGGGAGAACCACTTGTTCCTATTCAAACAGTCCAATGCGTCCTGGATGCAGGGCATGGTGTACTGGTCCGGGATAGTTCTTTTATTTAGTGTCCTATAGTCCATGCACATTCTCACTACGCCATTTTTCTTCTGTAGCACTACGAGTGGGGATGCACACAGACTTTGTGAATCCTGAATTATTCCTGCAGCTAGCAATTCTTGCAGGTGACGCCTTACATCATCTATATCAGCATGGGCTAGTCTTCTAGATCTTTCTTGAAAAGGACATTCATCGTGCAGGCGGATGTGGTGTTCAGCACCAGTAACACATCCAACGTCACATTCTTTTAGGGAGAATGCTTTAGTTCTGTGGGCCAGCTTCTTACTGATCTGGGTTTTCCATCCACCTGGGATAGGTGAGTCTCCAAAGTCAAAAATGTCCGCATACACTTTACACACTCCTCCATCCTTTTTCTTAGATGGCAGTACAGCAGTGTTGGCACAGTAAACTTTGGCCAGGGTGTAGCCTGTATACACCTTAATGTTTCTGTCTGTAACATTCTGAACTTGGACAACCAGAGGTAGACTCAAAATCAGCATTTATATAGCACTTTTCATACACAATGCATCCCAAAGCGCTATACAAGCAATGATAGACTGGTAGTGAAGTGACTGAATGTGTAGTGGTGGCCATATTGCACATCAACACCCACACACAGCCTGGACAATTGCATGAACCGGTTTTATGGGAAGGGGAATATTGACCAAGACACCAGGGAAATTCCCCTACTCTGTCAGTAGGGGTCCCCTTGCGCTATGAGGAAATCTCACTTCACCGCAGGTCTTGGTGGTGGACGGATGGATCGGGCTGAGATGGCTCAGGAAAACAACAGACCTTTGCAGAGGTCTTGGGTCGAGGGATCCGCTGTGGAGGCGGCTGGGATGCACCCTTTGTGTGGCCAGCAAATCGCCTGAGACAGTGGTCCCTTGTCAGAATTTACCATTGATCAACTGAGTTTGGAGCAGAAACAACAATGTTTAGAAGCTGAACTGCTCCACGTTAGTGAGCAACTGTCGAAGGAACGTCTTAGACAAGAAGACGATTGCAAAAGAAAATGCTCAGAGTCTTCACTGGGCTCAGCTGGTCCTGCTAAACTTCTTGTGGCTGAAGAGCGGCCTAGATTACCTACAGTTGAAGTTGAGTCACCTCCATGGAGAGACTGGAGCTCCGAGGTGGAAGGCTGTTGGTCACTGGACAAAGCCTTGCATGACGCTGGGTGGATTCCGATGACAGACGGTCACTGGAGACCGAATCCCGAGATACCTGTACCGGGTGGCCTAACGCCCTCGCAGATAAGCGCTGAATCTGTTTCTCCTGTTTGTTTTGAAACTGAAGTAAATATCTCTCCTCCAGATGCTCTCCCTGTCCTTATTTCTGAAACAAAGGGCCAGCATGATAACTCAGAGGATGCAGATCCTATCACTATTCTTGACCGTGCTCCAGTTGTCAACCCTGGAGAGCCTAAGAAACCCTCATATGCAAGCCATTTTCACCAGCCTGTGGAACTTGCAAAACGTCGAAATGCTATTCGCTTGAGATATGTGGGCCCACAAGAGCATCCACCAGATAGATTTTATATTGGCAAGATTCTACTTATAAAACGTATGGGATTCTTTCCTTCAGAGGTTTATGCATTAATCCATGTACAATGAGAATCTATCTTTGATATTAGCGTTCGTACACCAGTGCTATTGGAGACCTTTTGGTGTCGCTATATTAATCTTAAAACTAACCCCTTTGGGCTGATTTCATTGTACTACCTCTGACTAAGCAGCCTTTTTGGGTCATTACGATCCTTTTTAGGAATGAAGGTGTGAATATTGTAGACATTGTGCACTGGCTAGAAAAGTGCTGTTCTATTCAGGGCAATCCAATGCCCATCATGGATGCAGAGGGTTTTTGGAATGGTGGGTGGAAATTTAGGGTCAAGTTACATCAAATGGATCAAGATTTTATTTATTTGCCAAATTGTTTTTTCACTGGGAGGGATAAAGGATTCCTTTTTTAACCCGGACAACCTAGGGTTTGTTTTAAGTGTGGTTCCACTAAGCACATCAGTACTTCCTGTGATATACTGAAGTGCATGCATTGTGGAGAGACTGGACATCCTAGCGCCTACTGTTTCCAAAATCCAAAATGTAACCTTTGTGAGGACATGGGATACACCTTTTTGGATTGCCCCTTGACAGCTAAAAATACCAAGGATGTGGATTTTGGTGTACAAGATCATTATATATGCATGGCTGTGAGACAGGTGCAGGCTCCCCCTCTTGGAGGACCGCCTGTGTCGTTCCTCAGGGTAGACCAGGTTTCAGACTCTATAAGAAAAGACCCTACGGACCCTATAGGACAAGACCCTGTAAGGCAGGAACCTGCAAACCCTGTTCCTCTGGCTGAGTAAGTTGTTGTGGGGGATGAGCTTGCTACCACAGATTCCCCCCTCTCCCCGAACAATCATCTACTAGTGAAGGCTACACTCTGGTGTCTGGTAAAAAGGGAAAAACCTCTAAACTAAAGTCAAAACATAAGAAAAAACTTCTGACATACTACTGGAGGAACCTAATGTGTTTAATGTCCTGATGGAGGATCCTCTCGATGTAGAAGATGAGGAGCTGTCTTCTGTAGCACCCTCTCAGATGGAGATGCATGTAGTGATAGAAGGTCAAACAGAACAGAGACCTCATGGTTCTAAGAGTGGAAGGGTAACAAGAGCTTCTAGCAAAGTGAGGTGATGCCTCCTGTGCTCTATTTTTGAACTCTGGCTCCCTTTAGGTTTTGTGTGGCATCTTTGAATGTCAACAGCATTCAATCCACTGCTAAACGCCATTGTACATTTGCGTACTTTCTAACAAGTAACTTGGATTGTGTGTTTTTTCAAGATGTTCGGTTGCGCTCCCCTGAAGTGCTAGCAGCTGCTACAGCTGGGTGGATGTGGGGAGATTGTTTTTGGTCACAAGGGGTTGCACTATGCTCTGGGGCTGGGATCTGTTTCTTCTCATCTCGGGTACAGGTACTTCATTACTTGGAGTTTTTGGAAGGCAGAGTGCTACTGCTAGATATACAATGGGAAGGCCTGATTGTTCGCTTAATAAATATTTATGCCCCCAACTTAAACACGATAGGGTAGCCCTGTTTAACTCTCTCTCCCCATTTCTGATAACAAATCATCCAGTAATTCTGGGAGGAGAATTCAACTGGTCATTGCCTTCTCAGTTTTCGATTCCCTTGAGTAAAAAAGTTTATTGTGATGCGCTCTGTCTTGCAAAACTTATAAAGGATGTGGAGCTTGTGCATGCTTTCAGCTCTCTTCCTCTGGAGAGCTGAAACACTTATTTTTGTGGCCCTCGAGCCTCCAGGATAGATTATTTTTTGGCTTCATCTTACCTGCTTATACAATCAACTACACTGCAAGAATATGTTACCTCTGATCATAGACTTTCAAAACCTGTGCTTGGTAATCTCCCAGAGACAAAGCGGGGGCCAGGGATCTGGAAGCTGAATGTCACTTTGTTAAATAGTCCCCCTGTTCGGGAGGGTTTTAGATCTGTCCTACTAGCATGGAAGTCTGTTTTTTTTCTCTATGAGGATAGTAATCTTTGGTGGGAGGATACTAAAGGGGAATTTAAGACGTTTTCAGGCAATGGGGTGCATTAATGGGAAACTTCAACAGGACAAGCTTTGTTATTTAAGGGAAAGTATTACATTTTGGACGAATTTCCACCAACATTTGGGTAAGGAATGTCATCAGATGATTAAAGGGTTGAAGGCTGAATTGGCTCGTTTACAATTGGAGGTTATGAGAAATATGGATAGGAAGCAAAAGTATGGGATTACTGGGAAATCAAAGAAAACTTTACCATTTGAATCAATTCAGCTCCTCCATGAACGTCGAAATATGGTGTACCTTCTCACATCAGCTGGAGCTCAGGTAACTGATAATACTGGTATTTTAGAAGAAATTTATAATTATCTCTCCCATACCTTTGCTAGCCTGCCCTTACCACTAGATAGAATGAAAGGTTGGTTGGCCTGTAGGGGTCTACCACAAATACTGCTAGATATGGGGGTCCTTTTGACTGAGCCCATTTCGCAGCTGGAATTGAAGGAAGTTATTTGGTCATTAAAATGAGAACAGCCCCGGGGTCAGATGGGCTTCCACATGAACTCTATAAAGAGAACTCTATAAAAAGATCTGTGAGTTTCTCGGGCCAGAGTTGGGTGACTGTCTTAACAATCATTTGATGTGGGGACAACTCCCAGATAGTATACTGGAAGGGCTACTGATTTTAATATTTAAAGTGGGAGAATGGGGTGAGCTGCACAACTGGAGACCACTATCTCTCCTTAACACTGATTACAAGATATTGATGAAATCTTAAGTAATCGTATGCAGACTGTTTTGGATCAGATTGTTCATCCTTCTCAATTTAGCGGTATTCCAGCACGACGATTGCAGGATGCTCTTATTCTTCTTCGTGAAATAGAAACATAGAAACATAGAATTTGACGGCAGATAAGGACCGCTTGGCCAACCTAGTCTGCCCATTTTCCTACCTAACAGATAAACTGCAGATCCTAGTTAACCAACAGCTTACTTCCTCCTACCTCTAAATTCTTATAAAGGAGATTCACCGGAACTGTTTGGGCATCTTGTTTGTCTAGATCAATCAAAAGCCTTTGACCGGGTAGAATATGTCTACCTTTGGGAAACTCTTAGATGTTATGGGGTACCGTCCACTTTCATAGCCTGGCTTCAGACATGCTATCGAGGTATTAGTCTTCTACCATGCATAAATGGCTGGTTCGGTAAAGCTGTTATGGTGCATAGGGGAGTGAGACAGGGCTGTCCCCTAAGCCCTTTATTGTATATTTTATCTTTGGACCCACTTTTGCATGCCTTGAATACAATAGATTTAGTTACTGGTCTCTCAGTTGGTTGTGACGATTAGCAGATCATCACGATTGCTTATGCTGATGATTTGGTTTTTTGGCTGATAGATCTTCTGCTATGGTAGTACAGTCTATTTTACATAATTTTCAGTTATTTCTGGGTCTGTTATTAATACACTGAAGAGTGGTATCCTGTCTTTGGGTTATGATGCAGGTGTTGTCTCTTTTATTTGGGGTATACCTGTGGGTCTGGGTTACAGGAAAATATTGGGTATTTATTTTGGTGGTGAGGATCCTCAAAAATACAATTGGGACTTGCAACTGACTGCAGCTAGGGAGAGAGTGCTTCGTTGGAATAAATGGCAGATGACTAAATCCAAACATCTCTATTTGATTAAGACTTACCTGTTACCATATTGTTTTGTTTTTAGCAGCTGTCCCCCCCGCAGACCTTGGAAGCTTCAGGATATAGTGTATTTTTTCAGTGTCTGTGGGGCAGTAGACTAAATCCGGTTAAACGAGGAGTCACCTATCTTCCGAAACATATGGGAGGTTTAGGAATGATAAATCCAGTTGTTTTTTTCTATGTTACTTTTCTTTATTATAATTTAGTGCCTCCTGTGACTCAGGTTAATAAAATATGGACTCCTTGAGTTGAGGATGTAATTGGGCCCTTGTTGGATAACTGGGATCATTCTACTTTTCTTTCCAGTCAAACGACGATGGCTCAGATACCAAGGCATTTTAATGAGGTTATTGGGAAATTAAAAGTGTGGAAAGTTGTTAAAAACTTTCTGTGTTCCTCCTCCCGGAAAGCTTCATATAATTGGATACTGGAATCTTCCTTTTATGTTTCTCCTTGGTTTATGGAGTTATCTACAGGGGTTCAGAACTCAATAACACTATTTTTAACTAGTAAGAGAATTCCACAGTATATGTGGGATTTTTTGTGGTTGTGTACTCATAAAAAGTTGAGGGTTCGGGGCAATCTAAAGCATAAAGAGATTACAGACAGATATTGTCCAAGGAGAGGACAGTGTGAGGGGTGTTGTTGAAATGATCTCACACCTGTTTCTTGACTGCCCTTTTGCTGTTTCCTTTTGGTCAGGTTTTAATGAGAAATGGCCCGTAAACCCTTTTTGACATCAGTCTCCTCAAATTTGGACTGAGGGGGTGTTGCCTGGCTTTTGGGTTAAATATGATGCATGCACAATTTGGCTTTTAATAGGCTTCATATGTTACCAACTGTGGCAGGCTCACTGTGGTCTGACTCTTAGAAAACAGCTGAAATCATGTGATCAAATTTTGGTATTATTACAAAAATATGTTATACGGTGGCAGGCTTTGGAAATGAAGCAAGTAAATCCAGACTAATATAAACTTTGGTGGAGACATATGTCCTGGTTAGATACTGGATGATAGCGTTGTGCTTATATGAACATTTCTGGAGTCGTTACCCCTTGCTGTATTCATGCTGTATAATTTAGTTTGTGAACAATTTTCTGTCAAAGATCATACTAGAATATTCCCCTTCTCTATGGTATGGAGGGGAGGGTTTTTTCTTTTTAGTTTTGAGGTTTTTAGTTCTCTGGGTTTTTACATATACAATGTTTCTCCTTTCTTTAAGTTGTTCATGCATGATTAGTAAGGGAGGGCCTGTTGTTAGCTTTGGTTAATAAATTTGGGGTCATATGAATGTTAGTGTGTACTGTGTATTGATGTATGACAAAATACTTATTAGTGTTTACTTCACCTTTGTATTATGATTTAGTGTGCAGTAACACGATCCAGTGCATGTTTGTGTTTTGAGGTTTTGAATAAAATACTCCCCTACTCTTTTAGTGTGGGGGGTCAGAGTTTTGATTTATTTTGGGTTCTAAGTGCTTATTTTAAACTAGATAAGGTATGACCGTAATACTTATTTTGATTTATTTTATGATTTGTATAATTGTTTTCTTAGAGTAACACTGTTTCTGCATTTGTTAATTTTGCTGGTATTTTCAATTCCTCCCATACTCTTTTAGTAGTGAGGGGGGTCTGCTTTTTTCCATATTTACAACTCTGTTTTGGGGTTACAAATGGGTATTTTTGGTTTTGATGTATGATGAAACACTTATTTTTGTTTTCTTTCCTATGTTTTTGTGTGTTGAAACACTGGTTTGTATGTAATTTGCTTTCAGTTATAATAAAAGTGTTCCCCTACTCTTTTTGCGAAGAGTGCCTTGGGTTCTTTCATTTTTACCTGGGCTGCTCATTGAGCATAAGCGTATGCGCGTACTGGCAGTACATTAGGTTTGACCAGCAATCCTTCAGGTAGCTTACCATCTTCTGGGGTGTCCTGCATAAGAATTTGGTTGGTCACATCTTTCCACAGCCAGACCTCTCCACTGATACTGCATTCAGCATTTGGGGAAAGCACAATAGTAGAAGAGTCTTTCTTCCATGCGATTCCCACAGGTTCATCCTTATCTTCTTCTTTGGGGTGCATTTGCAGTTCAAAGGCCTTCTTCACCATAGCATGGATGTGCAGGGCCCTTCCAGTTCTTTTCTGCTGTTTTTCTTGACCCAGTTGAGCAAGGTGATGAAACATGTGAGCATTAGTGCCAACTAACACATGAATACCATCATACTTCCAGAGGGAAGGCACACCAGAACCAATGTCTCTACCAGATCTCCCACACCTGTAGCAGAGAATGGAAAAGCAAGCCACACTTTGAGACAAGGTGTGGATAAGATTTTTCACTCAGTCCCCGGACATGTAAGTCATCAAGCAGTTGTAGTGGGTAGTTGGATAAATGCTGGTCATACCCATCTTTGAAAATTATGGTTACTTGAGACCCACCATGTAGTACTGCCCTGGCAGGGATTCCTTCCACATAAACAGTAGTCTCCATAGAGGGACCTACCAACTTCACCCAGTCCGGAGAGGTAATGTCAGAAAGCTTAACTGCAGATTTGGTCACATAGTGCTTGTAAGAAGACTTAGTTGAAGGCTTTATATTACTTTTCGTCTGACTTGATTAAGCAGCTTGATTGTTACTTTTTGCAAGTCTTCAGGAAATTGACACACCCTTTTGACGTGGCCATCCTCACCACAACGGTAGCAGAAAACAGTAGACTTTGGGTTTTGGGCTCGAGCGGCATCCTCGTCTGGCTTACTAGGACTGTATTGCCAGGGCTTAGAGTCATTGTTGGACCTATAGGCACTTTCACTTTCACCAGGCCTCCTCTATGATGAGCTTTGAGGGCAGGATTTGGCAAGGTCACTTACTAAGACTCACAATTCTCTCACTTCTATCAGCATTTCACTATTTGTTTCCCCACTAGGGACTTGAGTACTTGTATCTTTTGCAGTCATCTGAGCTTCACTGGCTGTCTCAGCAGCACTATTCTGAGCAGTCTGGATCTTCACCATCTCTATAGCACTTTGAGAGCTTACTTTTAGTTCTCTTTATTCTTTCAGTAAGTCTTTCATCTGCTGTGAATCAATAACGGTCTCTTTCTCACTTGGCTTTCCAGAAATCTGAGCTACTCTAGCAGTGCCTGCATAAGGATCCCAAACCTCCTCCTCATTCTCAGCCTCTTTAATCTCTTTCATAAGCCAGAAATAATCAGGAGGGTCATCCCTGCAGTCTTGAAACTTTAGCTTCAGCTTTAACACACCAGAAAACCTAGCAGACTTTAAAACACGATCCAGCCTTACTTGGTTCAGATCACTAGCCAACACTCCACCCTTCCTGTGGGCTTTCTGTAAAGCTCTTTCCAGCCGGGTAACAAAAACAGACAAAGGTTCACCTTTCCACTGTTTGGTGGACTTGAATTTCCACATTTAATCTTCTCCAGATTCAGTACTACCAAAGACACATTCTAAAGCAGACAAATATTCTTGTGCAGAAGCATCAGGATTAATAGACCTTAGAAACCAAATTGCTTCTAGGGCAGGGCCTCTTAGACTTTCCATAAGTCTTTTCTTTTTCTCTGCCTCCATACATTGCCATTCTTGCACAAGGGGTGATGCATAGTCCATCCATGTTTCTAGATCATCTTCCACATGAGGCATGGGGAGGGTCCCAGAAAATACTTGTAATCTATGATAGGAGTGTAGCCCCCCCACCAATTTGGGGGCTTGCTTTGTGCCCATTCTTCCATTTGCTCTTGCCTCCTGGAGTACCACCCAGCTGCCTGCCATTTTCTCCTGGTGTGTCCCCGCTTCACCTCTTCAGCCCAAGTCATTTTTGTGCCTGTTTGCCCCCCAGTACAAGCCCCAGTGTAATTTCAGCCCATTTCAGGCTCCAAACTTAAATTGTGACTCCCCACTGTTCTCTTTGGCACTACGGTGCCACAGGGATTGTGCATGCGCAAAGCTGCACCTTTGATCTCCCAACCGCTCAGTTTGCGGTCCAGCGAGAGAGTGTTCCGTGGTCCCGGTATCTGTGTTAGGCAGAGTGGGCACCCGTGACCTAAACAAGGGCCAAGAGAGCCCTCTTCAATTTGTATTTAAAGAGTTCTACGAAGTGCTATTGATCAGGGCTCATGAATATTAATAAGTCGAGCCCCGGGCCTCATGAATATTAATGAGGGCCCCTCTGCCCTCGGGAATAGCATTTTCAATGGCTGCTGCAGGGACACGATATAAATAAAAATAACAGCAGCAGCTGCCATGGACATTTGGGGGAAAATGTTTAAAAGGAGAAAAATGTTAAATAAATGAATACAGTATTTAATCCTGGCTGAACCCAGTTAAATGTTGAGACTCAGATAGACAGCCTGCCTGCTGCAAACAAGGGAAGTTAAATATTGGCAGCAGCAACATGCTCAGGACTGAAATAAACAGCTTAAGCTGGGCAGCAATCTCAAGGACACATACGTGGCTACTGAACTGTGGGGCAAATGGGAAAAAATAATAATTATGCTCTGGTGGACCAGGACTTTATTTGGGACTGAGTTAAATCTGCTACAGGGACTATGTGTTTGGCAGCCATTACAGAGCAGCAACAGCCAGTTGGAAAGCTGGATTTTTAAGCCAGGACTTGTGGGACATTTGCCAAAGCTCATGGGAAACTATCAAGCGTTTCTGGGAAATTGCAGAGACCACAATTCAGGCACCAAAACAGGGAGCTTGTAGCACATCAAGGAGGCTTCATGAATAATTAATTTCTGTGATTGACAAGCACATCAGCCAATCAGGGCCAGTGCAACCAATATCCAATAGGGAGCCTGAGGAGGGCCCCATAAAAGACAGTGTTCAGTCAGATTAGAGATTTAAGCGGGAGCCCCCAACAGGGGTTGGGGCTCGGGCCCTCAGCAAACTAAATGGAACTAGTGATCAAGTGCAAGCCCTCTACAGGAGAGAGGAGCTTTTTCTTTGTCAGAAAATATATCATTGGCTGCCTAAAGCTGCACCTACTAGCCTGGGGGTTACCAGAAAATGTCTTAAGCCTTTCCATGTTTAGGAAAAATGTGGGTTACCACAACTTCATGCCAAGCCAGCTGTGAGAGAGCTAAACCTGCCTCAGCAGTGAGAGGGTTGATGTCTTCAGGAATCTCAGACGAAGGAAAGCCATTCCTGTGAGGATGTCTGAGTGAGTAAACTTGTATGTGCAAGAAGCACTTAAAGGAAAGCTAAATGGGGCAGCAAGCCCCAGGGAACAGTTTAGAACTGTTCATTTGTCTGCACCCTGTGTCTGATCAGTTTTCGTAGAGGGTGGACCGTTATTAGATGAATGGTCCAGTTAATCTATAAATATGCTGAATTGCAAGTCATATTGAAAGAGCCCAAGTAAGCTAATGCTAAACAGCAAGTTGAATTAAAAGAGTCTAGTGAGCTACTGTGGAACCATTATTGCCAAGTGTGTGGTTTGAGTTAAAAAAATAAGCAGAAAATTGACCTTGGTCTAACATATTAACATACTAAGACGCCAGCTAAAGGTCTACTGAGTCTGCTCACAAGTCAGCACCTGGTCAAGACACCATTGTTGCCCCCCCCCCGTAAATCCCCTCAACCCCATCTCCCCATCAGAGTTACACCTCCAGATTTGGCATTCCTCAGCTTTCCCTTACCCTTATACCTGTCCCAGCACCTCTTGAATCCCTCCACTGTATCAACAGCCACCAGTTCTGCAGACAGTGCATTCTATGGGTCCACCACCCTCTCAGTAAAGTAGTTCTTCCTAGTCTCCCCCCTGAGCCTCCCGCCAACCAGTCTCATGGAGTGCCCCCTTGTGGCCCCTTCCCCCCTTGGCTGGAACACCCTATTTGGGCTGACCCTGTTCACTCCCTTTAGATATTTAAAGACCTCAATTATATCCCCCCATCCCTCCTCTCCTTCAGGGAGTACATGTTCAGCTCTTCAAGTCTCTCCTCATAGGATCTTTCCCCCAGGCCCTGTATCATCCTGGTTGCCCTCCTCTGGACCCTCTACAGAAGTGCAATGTTCCTCTTCAAGTACAAGCACCAAAAGTGCATGCAGTACTTGAGGTGCGGTCTAGCCAGGCAGTTTATACAGAGGGAGAAGTACCTCCCATCTCCTCGAGGTTATCCCCCTGGCAATTCACCCAAGCATTTTATTTGTTTTAGCTGCAACCTTCCTGCACTGCTCAGAGTTATTCATTTTGGCATCCGTGACCACCCCAAGATCTCACCCCGAAACCTGCAGTTTCTCCCCACCCAAAAGTACTCATGATCAGGGTTCCTAAGCCCCAAGTGGAGAACACTGCACATCTTGGCATTAAACCTCAGTTTCCATGTGCGTGGTGGACCATCGTTCTAAATAAATGCTGAATGTGAACTAAAGAAATAAATGTGCTAGAAGAAGTACAAAGATGTCCTTGGTTTGGACAATGTTCTAAATGGATAAATATGCTGGATGTAAACTTGGAAAATATAAATGTGCTAAATGCTATCTAACCATTTTGGTTACACTGCAAGTGTTCTCAGCCCAGAAGAAGGGCCCAGTCTTCCAAAGTTAAAGTGCTGTTTCCATCATCAAGCTTTAAAATATCTGCAGTCAGTTTAGGTGGTATTGGTTCCTGACGAAGGAGTTAGAAGCCCTGAAGCACTGAGGTTTGAAGGCTGATGTGTGAGAGCCTTACACTTTTTTATTGCATTGAGCTGCTTGTGATATACTGTTATTTTTAAGTAATATTATGATTTCACAGTAAAAAATCTTCATACCTTTTCTTCATATCTATCTTCATATCTTTCTGCCTGGAGTGCTGGTTCTTTTTTACTTATTTGTGCTTATATTTTTTCTCAGCACCTGCTTATTTCTGAGTGCCACCAGCTACCAAGAAGGCAAAGGTGGTACTGGCTGTTGGCTTCCCTGCAGTTTAACCTTCGGAGATGGTTCTGCTTGCTGGAAGCACTTAATTTCAACCTGCCCACACAAAAGTCTACTGTTGGTAATGCAGGGTCTCACTTGCACCAGCCAGAGAAATTGTAAATATGTTTAAAGGTTTTATCTTCCAAACATAATCCTTAATCTTCTTATTCAGCCAGTCAATGTCCAGCTGCACCATTCATCAGGCCTGCACCACTTATGGACTGTGGTTAGGTTGGGATTGCAGGGTCTCATACCAAATTTGAGGACTGGTACCAGTGTGGGTGTTAATGATTTAATGATAACTGTGTTAACTGATTTATTGCAGCTGGTTAGATAGGCTGGGTTCTGGTTATTCTAGAGGCTGGTGAGCTAATGTGATTAATGTGTGATGTAACATGCAACTGTTGATCTTATTCCAATCCAAAACAAAATCAATTAAGCTAAATGTAAATATTGTAAATGCCTTAACCTCTACTTTCTTTTCACCCTTCCTAACCCCTCCCCATGTAAATAAACTTGTTATTGTTGTTTTGCAGCTACCTGTGACATGAGCATATTATTAGTATCCAGTCTGTAAATGATAAAATGTGTCAAATGTGGGGAAATGTTATCAGGTCATGTCCGGGGTGGCTTTATGGTATTGTGGGTGGGTACAGGATCCCAGAGGGTTGTACCATGTTAAAGCTAGCCCACTTAAAGCTATACTCTGGGTGGAGGCACTGCACAATGTATTATCTTTGGGTAAGAACCAGTTTAAAGTTAATCTCAGGAACCCAAGCCCCTCGACCTTGGTCTGGCCAGGCAAGGCAGGGGTAGTGGCCCTTGGAATAGCGCCGCCTAGGAGTTACAGGAGTCAAGGTTAACTGTGGGCACAGGCACAGGTGGTGGCATGGGAGCAGGTGCTAGGACTGGCATGGGCCCTGAGTGAGGGTTGCCTCCAGGAGCCTCTAATACTCTTCTAAAGTCCTCAAAGGTTTATCCCTCAGAAAGCAACAATCTCCCCAATTTTTCTTTCAACCCTTCTGATTTTGGGGACTCCCCAGGTATGGATGTGGTGCTGTGCATGGTAATTACCTTCTAACCCACCATGGACTCATCAGGAATAAGTGACACCGAGCACCCTTTCACTGTCCACTGGGTTACTGCATTCCACTAGTGCCATCAAAGTCTGGGCAATTAAATCTGCAGTTTGACCCTTCCTGATAGCTCGACTGAGACATTCAACTTTAGCATGGGCTGCCTCTATAACACTTTTATCCATGCCAGGGGTATATCTAAGTGCAGCAAAGCTTTTTGGGGATCGCCCTCCTCAGCCTCACTCCAACCCAGTAGGCAATGCACAGCCATTTTATTAGAAGGAAATTCAAAACTGGGGCTGGTAAGTTCTCCATTTAAGTGCCAGCTTCCACATGGGGTCCAACTGGAATTTTGTGGTTTGGCCACTAGGGGGCAGTAATCTATGCAGGTCCTCCAGAGATGTAACCCAGGCGCCACCTCCCAATGGGCTACTACCCCTGCCTGTTGCCCTAACTGCAGGTTGAGGGGCCTGGGTTCTGATTTAACTAGCACAAGGGGCTCAATACTAACAATAATGCTATTTGTGCGGTGCCTCCACCCAGAGTGATCTTTAAGTGGATTTGATGTCAAGCTAGCACAGCCCTCTGGGAAGTTGTACCTACCCACAGCCCCAACCAATGGTCCCACACATTGAGTGTCCCAAAACACTTTACTCTGTATTCAATGTTAAAATTACTAGTGAGCACTAATAATATGCTCACAGTTACCAGTCTTACCTACAGGGTCTGGCTTGCTGGATGCACCCTGTACACCTGTAAAGCAAGGTTTGCAATAAGGCATCTTGTATCCTTTACCTTAGCCCAACCTTCAATAATAATATGCTCAGAGATCACTTTAACATTCAAACACCAAACTTATTTATTAGGGGATTTGAATAAGGGATGGAGATGCAAATCAAGATTATGATTAAGGCAATACTTTTGCATTAAAGGAGCATTCAAGCACATGTATCCCTGAATAGTCTCATTCTCTGCAATCTGGGTACCCAGAGTCTAAGTTGTTGCAGGCCTGAGCGTTGCCGAGGGTTGGCCAGCATTGCAGCTGGTTGGGGCCCTTAAACAAATAAATGATTATGAATTCTTTACTTTTGGCTGCTGTAACATTCAATAGCATTTTAAACCCAAGGAAAATTGTAATCCTCAGGCCTAATGGCCAGTAAAACAGTTTAAACCACAACGAGAATGTGAAAGGCAAATCAGATGGCAAATACTTTTTATTTTGTGTTGTAGGGTCAAACCCTGTTGTACTCACTGAACCAGGACCTCAGGATCTGGGATGATTTCAGGCTGGTTCCTCTCGAGGACTGGCTCTTGGGTTGATGACTGCAGGCTGCAGGTCTCTTCATTATGTACAGGGACCAGGATGCAGGGACCAGGGCTTGCTTGACTCACCACCACTTCAAGGCCTCTCCCCCAAGGGTGGCTGCAACCTGTGATGACCTTCTCCACAGGAGTTGACTCCCTCAACTGGTCTCTCTGCAGCTTTTGTAGACCATGCAGCAACAGTCTCTCAGAACAGTGGTCTGACATCACACATTTAACTTCTGGAGCAGTCTCAGATAGGCCATACAGCTTACTCACTTGCAAACTGCAGTCCAGGAAATGTAAGCTGGCACAACAGAAATTTAGGTCTCCCACTTTGGCAAACAGGCTGGAGACAACTCCTGTGGCCCCAGTGTAATGGGGGGCAGAGGAGTCTGTCCCCATATTGCCCTATCCCTATATAACCTTTGTTGGCACCCTTGTAATATTATAACGTAAGACTAGATGTAGCCTTGAGCTGTGGTTTGGGTGAGTCATAAGAAGAAGGAACAGAGCAAGCACATAAGCAAACATAAAGCCATGTCCCCCTTATCTGGGCAAGCAGAGATAGCACGTAATGAAGGACGGACTAAAAAAACATTGCTGACTCCAGTCAGACCATAATTGGGCTTGGTCTCTCCTAGTTACTTCCCAAAGAATGCTGGCCACACCTATGGCCATTTGTGTCAGTAAGCTAATAATTACCTGTTCCAGGGAAACGACCACGCCTAAATAATCAGTATATAAGCTTGTGCATTCCATTGTCACACTGAAGAAATGATCTGTTCTAGCAGTACCATTGTACGTAGGTAAAAATAAAATTTCTTCCGTCACCGGACCAGGTCTCGTTCGTATCTTTAAACAACGCAGCTTACATTTTGGTGCTGTGACTCGGATCGCTGTTGCTAACAAACCATAGGCGCCGGAGCAGTCGACCACAGGACGGATGAGCCAGCTCCGTGTTTAACACTGAGGAACAGCGGCTAGTTTGCCTGGCTGAAGGTGGACCGAGGCTCAGTCCGGTGACTAAATCAACTACACCTACAAGGACAGAAGGGACCCAGTCTGCACACTAGGTGATGTATTAGCCTCTTGTTTCAATCCTCTTGTTCTGACTAAAAGTATTTAAAGTAGTAATTTTTTGCTCTATAAGGTATAACCTTGTAAGAACTCATGGGGCAAGGTATATGAGTGTGGCTGCTGGGACTTGCAAGCCGGGGCGAACAGAAGGGTCATAAACCTTGGCTAAGTAAATGGAGGCATCAGTGCACGGGTGACCCTGTTGAAAATATCCAAATAGACCAAAGGGACAAAATGAGCATGGAAACTATAATAGGGAAATTCGTGGGGAAGTATTGTAAACAGGGGCCATATGAGACCCCGTCGGAAGACATCCCCACACAGGTCTCTTTCTCAGAACAAGTAGCAGACAGAAACAAGAAGGTCAAGAGAGAAAAGGAAATTTTTGCTAATGCCTTACAAGGCTTGTATCAGTATAATTAAACCATAGTGTACAGGCTGGGAAAACAAGTAACAGAGAATGCAGGTTTAAAATACGTAAACAAAAAACAGGAGGAAGAGTTAGAATTATTGCAAGCAAAATTGCAGCAGAGCGTCCCCTTAACTCAACTTGACACCATTAAAACCCAGTTGGGGCAAAAACAAAGCCAACAGGCCAAAGCTCAGGATGATCTGTGTTCATTGAGTAGGGATAATTCCTTGCTACACATAAAGTTAGATCAACAATCACAGGAACACGTGACAGAGACCAGGCGGTTGTATACTGAGCTAAAGGAGGCGACTGAGACTATTCAAAACTAAAAACAGTGTGAGGAATTAAAAGCACAGGTCTCAGCCCCTTAAAGATGGCACCTGTGACCACCTGTGGACAGAGCTCTGGGGCACAATGTCGACTGTCACAAGACACCAACTAGAAGAACAACTAGTTAACCTAGTAGCAAGACAAGCAAAAGCTAAACTGAGGAAGGAATGGGAAAAAGGAAGAGGAGGCTGATAAATATGAAGCCAAAGAAAAGAAATGGGAGACTAAGGCAAAACAGTTGGAAGACCTCTTAGAGAAAGATGAGGATGCCAGGATGGCGCAGGTACAGGAGGAGGGACCCAAACATAAGGAAGAATGGACAGAGGAGGTAGAGGAAAAGGAGTATGAGATGGAGGGAGGCAATTGGGTAGAAGTGCCCGAAAAGAAAAAAAGGTAAAGAAGAATATAACCTAGCAGGAACCCCGGAACCCGGAGCCAAAAACTAAGATCAAAGATTTATCTATAGATGAGATGACAAAACTGGGCACAATGATAGGGCCAATAGACCATAAAGCCAATTTGTTGGAGCTGAGACAGAAACTAAAACAGTTAACTAGCACTTGTAGGTTAACAAATCAGGACGTCTGCCGGTTGGTGATGTTTAAACTGCCTCACACCATAGCGGACGCAATGCCCTCAACAGTACAAGGTACACACCCAGAAGCTGAGAGCAATGTCAGCTCCTGGGCAGATTACAGTGAGGTAGTAGAGGCCATAAGAAAGGCAAGGGGGAGAATCCGCCAAGCAAGAAGTAGACTGGGACAGGATTTTACAAACAAAGCCACAATCGGGGGAGGGCCCCCGAGTGTTCATTCCCAGGCTTTTTGAAGTATATCAGAGATATGGAGGGCAGGATTGCCCTTCGGAGGATGACACCACATTTAGAGACCTGTGGGTAAGAGCATACGACCTAGACCCCACCCTTAGGACAGTAGTTAAAATGGCGCCAACCCAGGAAGAACGTATAACCTTGTTGGAAACCTATTTAAATGAGAAGGAGAGGAAAGTAGAGGTAGCAGTGGTGACCTGGAAAAATGAAGGGGGAACAAAGGGAGAATCTAGGACGTGTTTTAACTGCAAAAAGCCCGGACACGTCATGAGCGACTGTTGGGCGAAGGGTGGAGGCAGAAAGGGTCAAGGACCAAGGCAAACAGGCAGGGGGAGAGGACGGCCTTAATACCCTTGGGGAAAGTGTGATATATGTGTCGTGATGTGAAAGGAGGAAAAAGTCAGAATTTTGGGTCCACGTAGACGTAGACCAATGTAAAAAAGGTTACAAACAAAGTACACAATAGCTAAATGTTCAATATAAATGCACAATTTTATTTTTTATTGTAGCTGACAAAAGGAATTAACAGGACACCATGAACTTTAAAACTACCGTCGCCATAATTATATGTGTGGCTGGGACAATTTTCTTCTTGTGGAGAACAGGAAGTGACCTCAAAATATATAAATGGAGTGGAGGTTCACTCCATACCACAAACACCTGGTGGACTTTAACGGGACTGTATGCAAATAATGCAAGTGTGACTGACTGTTATATGTGTACACACTCACCCTTTTCATCAGCCGTTGGACTCCACTTGAGACCAAATCCTTTGGACTGGTATGATACATACCAACTATTGTTCGCAATGGCAAAAATCAATGACTCAAACTTTGTACAGTATGTATTGTCTAATGTAAATGCATCTGTTTTTAATAACTCTGTACTACCACATAACTGATACAACCCACCAAACATGACAACTGATGGGCCAACTGTTATTCATCTTGACCATAGAAAGACACCAGCAATTCCTTATTGTATATGTAAAATGTGAGCTCTAAGACAAGTTCAAGTTATGTTGGATCAACCCAAAACCGTACCTCCAAGTATTACCCTGACGTTAGATACATTAAAACCCTGACTGTCACAGTTTGTAATGACACTGGCAACAGTACTAGTAATAACAGTAGCTGCTCCAACAGCACCTATTTAGCCAATGCAACAAATTTATATTTCCCCCGGGACTTATGTAACACAGGACTTGGCTCTGTCACAGGGCTATATTGGGTATGTGGATTTAAAGCTTACACTTACTTACCACTTGGATGGGAAGGATGCTGTTACTTAGGGACCCTCCAAACTAGGGTCAATATGCACATAATGTTACAACTCGGAGGAACTGGAAGAAGTAATTGAGGGGGTACAAAAATTACAACAGCGTATTCTCAGTGAGCATGCTCCAACAGATAGCGGTTGGGACATTTTCTAATGGATAAAAAGCATCTTTGGTGACTGGGGAAGCTCAATCTTACATGGAATTGTTATAATAAGCAGTATATTGCTTGCACTCTACATATTTATATCATGCATCAAAATCACGTGCTCTAGTCTGACTAGACCCAGCAGGGGTAATTGCGTCGTATAACACTTGTCTACTACGTGTCTGATTTTCAGATTTGGCAATATGGTGCCAAAGGGGGGAATGTAATGGAGGGCAGAGGAGTCTGTCCCCATATTGCCCTATCCCTATATAACCTTTGTTGGCACCCTTGTAATATTATAACGTAAGACTAGATGTAGCCTTGAGCTGTGGTTTGGGTGAGTCATAAGAAGAAGGAACATAGCAAGCACATAAGCAAACATAAAGCCATGTCCCCTTATCTGGGCAAGCAGAGATAGCACGTAATGAAGAACGGACTAAAAAAACATTGCTGACTCCAGTCAGACCATAATTGGCTTAGTTCTCCTAGTTACTTCTAAAGAATGCTGGCCACACCTATGGCCATTTGTGTCAGTAAGCTAATAATTACCTGTTCCAGGAAACGACCACGCCTAAATAATCAGTATATAAGCTTGTGCATTCCATTGTCACACTGAAGAAATGATCTGTGTCTAGCAGTACCATTGTACGTAGGTAAAATAAAATTTCTTCCGTCACCAGACCGGTCTCAGTAAACATCTTTAAACAATGCAGCTTACACCAGGCTCAGTTCTGGTACAATCCTAATAGTGCAACCGGGCTTCTCCCGATGCACAGCTTGGGGATGATTCTGACACTCTGACCCCTTTCAGTCTGGACCGTTTGCTCTGGGAAAAACACTTCATTCTCCCTTTGGAGATTTTTAGAACAGTCTGCAGAACTCGGCAGTCCCAAATGATTCACTAAAGGAGCTTAGGTCGAGGAGACGTAAAGCAGGCCTCTCCCCAAAATCCCTGAGCCGATCTCAGAGCCTCCTCTCAGAACAGAAGCTCACACTAGACTAGCTGTTCAGCTGTTTCTCTCAACTGACTGAACGAATCCTGCAATGTGGTTGGCTGTACAGGCTGTCAGTCACAGTTTAAGTGTCCTGATTGGTTAAAATTGGCTACACGCATACAATTCACAGTTTCTCCCAGTAGCCATAGTAAAAGGGCCCTTTAGGACCCCTGCAGTTCCGATTGGTCCAAAAGTGGGGTCAAAGTGCCATCATGGCAGCTGCATGAGCAGAAAGTACACAGTCCCAGACATTAGAGATCATTTTCAAACATAACATCTTAACTTTAGTATTAAACAGTTACAGCATTCAAAAGGGCTGCATCCATACATATAAGTGACTGTACAATGGGACTTACAGGGGTACTGCTGGTCCGGTCATGAGCTTCGTTCCTCTCAGACCCAGCACAGGCTATACACTGCAAGGTCAGGGCTGAATCTCTTAAATGTCACAGCGCAGCGGCATCATTTTGCACACTCACACAGGAACCAGGGACACAGTGACACTTTACTTCTGGACTTACTATTTACAGTCCTGGACTTAGCCAGGCTCTTAAAGGCAGAGCACCAGCTGGGAACCTTCCAAGCAGGGAAACAGTGCAGTCTCCAAGGAGATGATCAAGGTAAGCCTACCATTTTGGGGGGAGGATTACAGTTGTATTTGTACCCCTGTCCCTGGGTTGCACCTGGAAACGAGCTTCTACTCAGTGTGCCTCTCTCTGTCATCAAATTTTAAATAAATAAATAAGTTCCTAACTCTTTTTGAAAAGTACCTTGAATGATCTTTACCTTCCACCTCGGCGGCCAACCAGAGATAGGCAGAAGGGATGTAGACCTTCATCTGAAACATGGCCGCTCCAAAAGTGCAACACCTCTCTAGTGCCACACTGCAGTCACAGGTGTTGCATGTGAGCCCAATTCCTCTGCATGAGGCCAGAACAGTTAAATAATATATACTTGTAGCTGCTCTGACAACCAAGCAGTTAAGATGCCCACCTTCTGCTTGGGGGATTGTGGGTTCGCATCTTCCACCTGTGACCCCAGCGGGCTGCAGAAAGGGGTTAAAGAAACATCTGAACGATGGGCTTTTTTCCATGGGGAAGGTCTCCAATACTCCTTGTGAAATTGTTACACTGTGGTGGTGACAGAAGGGTGGGAGTCATTCACTGAGGAACCCCTTAGTCGTGCCTATGTCCACCCATAGACAGCATGGGGGACGGTGGGGACCTTACTTGTGGAAGGATGTGGAGATGTTGACACAAGGCTCTGCCCCCCCCAACAGAAACATAGAAATTGTCAGCAGATAAGGACCGCCAGGCCCATCCAGTCTGTCCTTAACCCTTCGCCTTGTTTGCAGCCTCTGACCATCCTTGATCAACAGCTATCTTCTCTCCCTCCCACTTCTAGGGTTCCCTTATCCTGTCCCATGCATATTTAAATCCCTCCACTGTGTTCACAGTCGGCACTCACCACTTCCTGAGGCAGACTATTCCACGCATCCACCATCCTCTCTGTGAAGAAAAACTTCCTCACACTTCCCCTCAATCTGCCACCCACCAATTTCATATCATGCCCTCTTGTTCTTGTATGCCTCTTATATTGAAAAATGTCACCCCCCACACCTTGTTTATGCCTTTAAGGTACTTGAATGTTTTGTGATGTCACTCCGCTCCCTCCTCTCCTCCAGCGAGTACATATTGAGGTCCTTTAATCTCTCCTCATATGCTTTCTGTTGCAAACCCTGTACCATCTTTGTCACCCTTCTCTGGACTGCATCCACCCTGTCAATGTCCTTTCGAAGAAATGGCCTCCAGAACTGCACATAGTATTCTAGTTAAGGCCTCACTAGTGTTTTATACAATGGCATCACCACCTCCCACCGTCTGCTAGTGATACCTCTGCCTATGCACCCCAATATACTGCTTGCCTTCCCTGCAGCCTTTGTACTCTGCTTAGACACCTTTAGGTCATCTGAAGTGGTGACTATCAGCAACTCCCCCCCCCATCCAGTAGTTCTCTACAGGGTTCCCTTGTCCCAGGTGCATTAGTTTGCATATCTTTGAATTGAACCTCAGCTGACACACCTTGGACCATTTTATAAGTTTCCCCAGATCCCTACTCATTTTCTCCACCCCATCTGGAGTATGCACCCTGTTGTAGATCTTGGTGTCATCTGCAAACAGGCAGACCTTTCCCTCCAGCCCTTCTGCTATGTCACTAATGAAGACATTAAACAGGACTGGCCCAAGGACTGATCCCTGAGGTACCCCACTGGTCGCCTGGTCACCCCTCTCTCCCCGGATTGAATTCCATTTACCACCAGCCTCTGCCTCCTGTTTGTTAATCAGTTCCTAACCCAGTTTACCACCTTGTGGCCCATGCCCAGACTCCCCATCTTGTTAACCAGCCATTTGTATGGGACGGTGTCAAAGGCCTTGCTGAAGTCGAGGTAGGCAATGTCCACTGCTCCTCCCTGATTTACCTCCTTCATCAAACAGTCAAAGCAAGCAAGCAGATTAATTTGATAAGGTTTTCCTGCTGTGAATCCATGTTGCCTCAGATCCTGGGCACTGTTGGATTCCAAGTGCCTCACTATTCTTTCTTTAAGCAGTGTCTCCATGATCTTTCCCACCACTGAGATTAGGCTGACTGGCCTATGGATCCCTGCCTCCTCCTTGCTACCACTTTTTGGTATAGGGACTACATGTGCCTTCCCCCAGTCCTCTGGAACCACTCCTGTGTTGAGTGACTCAGTGAACAAGGCTGCCAGAGACACTGCTCACTCCCTTCGTAGCTCCCTTAATATCCTTGGGTGCATGCTATCTGGCCCCATTGCTTTGTCCACCTTCAGTTTTGTGTGCTCCTGCAGGATTCTTTTTTCTGTGAATGGACTTGTGTTCACCTATCCCCCCTTCGAATCTGTTGCCCAACTTTGGTCCCTGACCTCCCCCTTCCATGTATACTGAACAGAAGTATTTACCCTGCTTGTTATTATTTGTATTATGTTTGTGATGTAAATGTATGTTTCTTTGAATGTCTGCCTGGGAAATATGGCAGGCCAGGCAGAAGAGCATTATGAGAGCTGGGATTTTAAAAGTGTGGTAAGGAGAGATTGCCTCTCCATGACCCAGTGGAAAATCTAATTAAGAGCTTCCTTTACAACAGGTTGTAACAGGTTGTAAAACCAACCACTTGTATAAAGTACTGCATTTTATGACTTAATAGGAGGAAGGCAACTTCTGACAGATACATGTTACATTTCTTACCACTAGGAGAAATAGCTGTCAGGAAGTTTTCCAGAAAACATCAAAGGGGTAACTCTGATCTGTCATAAGACATCAATAATTAAGAAGAATATATATATATATATATTTATTTATTTAATGGAATGTTTAGCAGTGTGCTGGGGCATGTGACTGATCAATTAATTCAGTATCCAGGTTTGAGTGACCTCACAGCCAGCATCACTGTGAGCTGTGACATCACAGGGAGGTTGGGACTGTAACCGAATATTACCAGATGGTTGGAAGAAAAGAGGGCTTTTTATATCTGACTCCTGACAGTACACACTCTTAAACACTTCTACTGAAGTAGGTAATCAACCACCACTATTTATTACTGGAAACTAGGTTAGGATTAAATATTCAGTAATAAGATGGTTTTGTTTAAATTGTCCATTTAATTTATATGACTGTACACCCAATGTTATATGTTCTGTGTTTTGCATTTCATCTACTATTTTTAATTTCAGTAAACTTTGTTTTTCTTGAAATCTTGCCTGAGCCTTTTCCTCATTTTGAATGTGAATGCTGGGATAGTGTTGATAATTCTGACAGAACTGTTAAGCACTTACAGTGTGTTACCATATGCACTAAGGTAAGAAAAGTACCTAGGTCTCAACTGAGTCAAAAGAGGGATTGTGAACCAGGTTGGGTGCCCACAGACTTAAGTATTGCACTGCATTTCCCCAAAGAGGGTGTGATATTTGAACCTGTTAACTGGTGTGCTAGCGAAAAGGGTTCATATCTGACCCCAGAACTCGAAACGGGTAGGTGTACAGACCCAAAACAGACAGGAGGGTTACCCTGTTTGTCTCCTGTTCACATATTGCACTTCAAGATTTGGCACTGTAGGAGCAGAGGGCCTGACCTGTGGAGTGTGTTTGTGACACATTTGCCCTCCTCCAGTCCTCTGGAACCACTCCTGTGTTGAGAGACTCGGTGAACAAGGCTGCCAGAGACACTGCTAGCTCCCTTCATAGCTCCCTTAATATCCTCGGGTGTATGCTATCTGGCCCCACTGCTTTGTCCACCTTCAGTTTTGTGTGCTCCTGCAGGAATCTTTCTTCTGTGAATAGACTTGTGTTCCCCTATCCTCCCCCCTTTGAATCTGTTGCCACTTTGGTCCCTGACCCCCCTTCACCGAATACTGAACTGAAGTGTTTATTCAGTATTTCTGCCTTATCCAGGTCTCTCTCTTTACAAACCCCTTCATCCCCTCTGATCCTTACTATTGCTGCCCTCTCTTTTCTTCTTTCACTGATGTACCTATAAAATGTCTTGTCCCCTTTCTTCTCTGCCTGAACTAATCTTTCCTTAGTCTGTGCCTTTGCATTCCTTACAGCCTTCCCTGCTTCCCTTAGACACTTTAGGTACACCTCCCTGTCTTCCTTCCTCTGAGTCTCCTTGTATTGCCTGAAGCCTGTTCTTTTGACCCTTACATTGTCTGTCACCTCTTTTGAAAACCACAGTGGTTTCCTCCTTCTCTTTTCTTTGTTTACCAACCTGAGGCAATGGTTCATTACCACCTCTATGGCTCCTTTTAGGTGTTCCCACTGCTACTCAACTCCCCCTCCTACCTCCCTTCTCACCAGGGCTTCCTTGATACATCTCCCCATGTTAGCAAAGTCAGCTCTTCTGAAATCTATGACCTTTGTTTTTATGTGATTTGACTGTGTCTCTGTCCCCATACTTAACCACACTATGTGGTGGTCTCTGGACCACAGTTGACCTTCTCCTTGGACTTCTATGATTCTGTCACCATTGGTCAGCACCAGGTCCAGAATTGCCCTGTCTCTAGTGGGATCAAGCACCAGATGCCTGAGGCCTGCCCCCTGTAGGGAATCTAGGATGTCCCAGCTCCTGGTTGAAGTTGCTGCCTGGGTGGTCCAATCCACGTCAGGCATATTGAAATCACCCAGCAGCAGAACATCCACTTTCATTGCCATTCCGTTATTTCATCCACTAGTTCCCTATCTTTTCTTCCCACTGTGCTGCAGGTCTGTAGATCACCCCTGTGCGTATTGCTGTGGCATTGCCATCCCCATAAGATGCTAGCCCTACAGCAGTGTTGCAATCTGGCACACATGAGACCACAGAAACATAGAATTTGTCAGCAGATAAGGATTGCTTGGCTCACCTAGTCTGCCCATTTTTCCCCACCTACAGTATCACAACAGATTCTACCTGATCACTGACCCATCCCCCCATTTCCTTTCCACAGCAGGTAAGAGGGGATTGGAGGTTGTTGTGAGTGGGTGCAGAATAACAATTTCTTAAACATACAAAAAAAGTGGGGTAATAATTTTTTTAAATTTATTTTGAATTTTTGGCTGGAAAAAAGACAGAACACCAAAGTTCAATTCCAGGTAGATTTGGGATAAAAGGAAGAATAAGTGACTTGCTTAGACTGTCTGGCCTGGTGGTGCAGAGGGTGAGGTGCTGTGGTGCTTTACTGCGCAATGTGCCAGCAACCTGAGTTGGGGAATGAGCTTGGGTCACTGGGGGTCAGCAGGGGGAGGAGGGTGGAGAGAGAGGCCACCTGGAAGTTCTCCTCTCCCAGACTAGGATGGTGGGTTGACTCAGCTGTTGGCTGCTACCATGTGGAAGCCTGGTGGTACCACCAATGTTTGGAGACAGACTTTTGTTAGCTGTGGTGGAATGTGCCATGGTTCCAGAATGCACGCATTCCTCCATGTGCATGTGCCCTTCTTGCTGCTGTGGCTCCATGTCAAAGGGAGAAAATGCAAAAAGGTCTGCTTGGGCTCAGTGACATCCTGCCCACTAGCCTTCCGCTTTGCACTGCCACCTCGCCAGGACCCAATAACTGGATGTTGTTTTCTGGGTGGGGGGAGGATGGTTCACCCCTCCTGGCCACTCCACGGGGCAGTCCATGAGAGTCTAAGGAGATCCAGCTAGGTTAAGGCAGAATACTGAGCAGAGGGGGCGGGGATGGAACCAACAAGTCCTAGCCTGAGTAGACCATAGAAGAAAAAAAAGTGACTTGTTTAGGGTCACATAGTATGCATGCAGAGGTTATGGGATTCAAGCTCAAGTCGGCTGAGTCTCCAGGTTCATATTGTAGCTTGGTGCTCTAACCTCCAGACTATACTGCATACAATATTATACATACTCTCCTGTCTTTTTTGTTTATTATATGTACTTTCCTTCTCAACCTATATCTCTCCTGCTTCCTATAAATCACTGGCAAGACTGCCTAGCCTCCCTTAACTTCAGCCTCTCAGTGGATGTGGACAAGGCAGGCGTTTTATTCTTGTCAAGTAATTGCTGAATTTAGTATGTGCAGTTATCTGCACCAGTTCACAGAAACACGAGCTGAGACGCTTGTATCTGCTGTAAATATTTCCATGATGGAGAGCAGGGTCAACAACAGCGCAGGGAACGTGGTGATCTCAATTAGCAGAGGAACAACTGCAGATCAGGCAGGCTTCGCTGTAATGAAAAAATATTTA